>CM060622.1:5672500-6315000 GCA_030578275.1 Meda fulgida | reverse complement strand
CTGCTTCTCCTGAGACATGGGAACACACACAGCCATTATAAAAGTATTGTGATGGTATTAGACGTTAATAACATGGTTCGTACACGTGTGTGTATATAGTGTGTCACATAAATTACAGTTTAAACATTTTGGTCATTCTTTTTTTTTTTTTTTTTTTTAAGAAATTATACTTTTATTCAGCAAGGATGCATCAAATTGATAAAAAGAGACAGTAAAGATTTTTACATAGTTTACAAAAGATTTCTATTGCAAATAAATGCTGTTCTTTAGAACTTTAGTCTTCAAAGAATTACAAAAAAAGAGTAACAGTTTCAACTTAACCATAAACTTAAGCAGCACAACTGTTTTCAACATTTAATAATAAGAAATATTTTTTGAGCAGTAAATCAGAATATTTACTGAAGGATCATGTGACACTGAAGACTGGAGTAAAGCTTTGCATTACAAGAATGAATACAAATTTTTGGAAAACCTTTTTTGAATTGTAATAATATTCCACAATATTACTGTTTTTACTGTTAGAGACTCATTGCATACATAAAACCGTGGTTAAGCCGCAGTACATTTTGAGACCACCCTATAAAGCAATGTGTGATTTGCTGTTTGGACATAAAGTGTTCATTCTTGTTTTGCCTGTATAAGGAATTTTTAAATTGGTTCCACCCTCAGGTTGTACGCAGTTTATGTGGGTTGAGACATCTCTTACATCACATACAGTAGTGTAATTAAGGCTTAACATCATCTATCAGCATGCATCACTGTGTGTGTGTGTGTGTGTGTGTGTGTGTGTGTGTGTGTGTGTGTGTGTGTGTGTGTGTGTGTGTGTGTGTGTGTGTGTGTGTGTGTGTGTGTGTGTGTGTGTGTGTGTTTGTGTGGTTCCCCCCGCAGTCAGTGTGTAGGAGCTGTGGTGCATCGTCTGACCCGCTACCCTTCACTGAGCTTGTACACTATGTGTCCACAACAGCCCTCTGGTAAGCGAGACCCTGTCCAGCCATCATGCCAGAAACTTGAGACGTGTTTTTGTTGGTATATTGACCTAAAAATATCAAAATACCTGAAACTTTTGTTATCAAATTGCTTTTTTTCTCTTTCTTCCTCTTTCTCTGCACTCCAGCCAACAAGCCTCAGAGATGAGGGATGAAAGGATGCGCCCAGATATGTTTGGAAAGTTGCTACAAGCCGCCAGCACAGTTGGAGATATGCGTAACTGTCCGGTAGGTGTCTGGTAATGTTGATTAATAAAGTAGAATTTACTAGAGCTTTTAGCCCTTAGAGGACACCATCATGCACTATGATGGCTCTTTCTGTGATGTGATGTCATTAAGCACACACAAGGACAAACACGCATACCCTTCTTATCTGATATTCTGCAAGTGTAACACCTCTATGTGACAGCAAGATGAAACATGAGACCGGAACGTTCCTCTCGCATATCAACACATTCTGCATTTTTAAACAAGCGAAGTAGGATGTCACTTCGTACTAGTCTCTGTCAAAGCATGCATCTCATTAAAGTAATGAAATGTTTAGTAAAAACAGGGTTACTATAGTTAACTAAATCCAAAACCTTTTTTAAAAAGAAGATTAATTAAAATGAACATTAACTGAAATAAAAAAATATATTTTTTTAAAACATCACACTTATTTTAAGGTAGTTGCTAAGGCATTTATTTAGTTTAGCTGAAATGCTAAAATAATTAAAATAAAATAACAAAAACTACATAGACGCGTTTAAAGGGGACCTATTAAGCAAATTTCACTTTTACATTGTTTTTGAACATATTATGTGTCCGCAGTGTGTACACAACCACCCTGTTATGGTAAAAATACATCCACTCTGTTTGCTATTTTCCACATAAATCAGAAACGGTTTCTCAAATGAGCCGTTCAGGAATGCATCCATTGGGATGTCACAGTGGAACAGGCCCTATTAGCTTAGCTCCTCCCCTGAGTAAGCTGTACACAGTCCGCCATCTTTATCTTGTTTGTTTCACATTGTTGTTTGATTTACATTAACAGCACAGATTGTGTTTGTGGACTTTGTGTGTATTTGACAGTTTAAGCTTGGTTTAGTGCTCACTCGGCATGTGGGTGCTCAGAAAACCACATATCAGAAGTTTAAACTGATATGGCTTTAAATTGCATGCAACTTATAAACTTTCATGATGACAAAGAACTGCAATGTCATGTGAGCGTAACAATGATAGAGATGATTATCAAAAGCAAACAGATGTTTTGTTTGTTGTTGGCAGAGTATCCAAGGCACAAGTTGTAAAGGCTCCACCCTTTTCTGGAAAAGGGGGTGGGGTGCAGCAGCTCATTTGCATTTAAAGATACACACACAAAAATAGTTTAAAAAAAATAAATAATAATAATTGTTTCATCGCTGTCCCTTCAATAGAGTAACTGTGGTCAGAGAATCAAGATCCGGCGCGTGCTGATGAACTGTCCAGAAATCGTGACCATTGGATTTGTGTGGGACTCAGAACATTCAGACCTTACTGAAGACGTCCTCCGATCTCTCGGACCACACCTCAACATCTCAGGGGTAAGAACACTCTGCTCCACCTGGTTCATTTCAGAAAGCTTGACCCCGTCCTAAAGAATCTAACTACAAAAGCACTACAGTACACCAGGGGATCATGAAACAATGCTTTGTAGAACATCTTGGTGACACAGAATAAAAGATTTGAACGAAAAATAAATTGATGTACTTCCAGATTGGTCACATTTGATTATACTTTACAAGGTACTTTTAAAATTTGAATGTGTTGAGGATGAAATACAGTCTTCAGTTTTACTTACTAATAAGTATGGTGGCTGGTGTACCATGGTATGTACTACAATACTGATTAATACTGAAACAATCCCTTTATATGTACATTAAAGAATCCAATCAATCCCATGGAATTACCATGATGCCTGTCTGAAAACACATTACATTGCAATGGTACTTTTTTTTCTTAGCAGATAAAAAATATTATAGTTGGTAAGAAGAGTCTTTTCCATATTTCACGCTTAGATTTACAAGAATCTGCTAATCAACTTGTAGGTTACTCGTTTATATGTCATTGAAGACTGAGTCCTTGTGGGGAAATCCAATAAGAAACGTCTTATTCCTGGCTGTTACATAAAATATAGAATTCATAGGAAACCTCCATCCAGATTAAATGGCTATAAAAAGCTTCTGACCTCACCACGGTTACTCTTTTTCAGTTATTTATTTTTATAGCACATCTGGTGCTGGTGTCATCGAGGCCGATTTATGGTGGTGCCTTAGAACATATGTATGAAATAAAGTGGGAGTTTATCCTCTTCATAAGACTGAGGTTGTGTAACTGCATCAGTGACTACATAACCCACGCTTGATGACCAGAAAGCCACTACAGTGGAAGGTCATCTTGCGTCCGAGTGTGTAGACGGCCTTCATTACCAGCCTCGTATGTGGGAGTATAAAGCCTTGTTTGAGAATTGTTTTTCCACCAGATGGCCGTTCTGTTTGTGCAGCTGTATGCATTTCAGATGTTAAAATGCATCTGTAGGGGACCTTACATATCTCCTAATAGAGCTGTCCAAACAAGATCTAGATCCAAGATCTAGATTGGAAGAATCAGTTCTTTTACACCAAATTGTCACAGATGCAAAATAGCTTTCATTCTGCTTTTCGCCCACTTCCATGTTACCATCCTCCAGTTGGATTTGTCTCAGCTGAAACCCCCTGGACAAGTACAAAGGCTTTAATTCATTCCTAAGTTCTCCATGTGATGTTGGAGACTTCAGAGGAAAATAGCTACCCGCCTGCCTGCAATCCATTGTTTCAGGAGCCTCCGAAGAAAACCAGCTATTCAGGAATCAGGGGTGGAGGAACAAGTGTTATGCAATAGCTGCTTTATTTAAACTTGTTTCAGCAAATATATACTCTTGCGTTTTGTCACCTACTTCTGCATTCTAATTCTGAAGACTCTTTGCTTTTTCTCAGAAGATGGCAGTCCAGCACATGATTCTACTGTAAACCTGCACCCAGAAATTATGAATATGTTGTTGTTTACTCATGTCGTTCTAGACTTGTGATTTTTCTTTGTTTTTTTTTCTTTTGTTCAACACAAAAGATGTTAAGTTAAGATGTTTATGCTGCTCATGTGTGCACAATTAAAAGTACATTTAGACCAGGGAAGCTCCAAAACAGACTGGAAGTATGTGGGGTGGGGTGGGTTGGGGGGGTTAGTTCGACAGGGATTGGTCACCATCCATTTTCTCTAAATAGAGGAAAATAAACTGCATAAACGTCTTGTCTAACATCTCCTTTTGTGTTTGACTGGAGAAAGAAAATAATACAGGTTTGGAAGATATGAGGATGAATATATGACATGGTTAATACATTGTATAATACATTGCACATTAATGCAACATTAACTAAGGGAACTTATTGTGAAGTGTTAATGATTTTTGGGTTGTGTTATGACTGTCTAAATAAATGCATTTGTGTTTGCAGCTCTTTAATCGTGTCACAGACGAACGTGCAAAGAAGAGTGAGCTGCTATTGATGGGAATGATCTGTTACTCCAGCAGACATTATTGTGCCTTTGCCTACCACACCAAATCATCCAAATGGGTTTTCTTTGATGATGCCAATGTTAAAGAGGTAAGACTATACTTATCAGGATTGAGTCCTTTTGACTATATATTTACACATTTACTATTCATAATTCTAGCAACTACCCAGCAGTCCTGGCACTGGTGATGTGCGTTATTAAACAAACATTCCCTCCGTCCACACATTTAAATTTCGAAACATTTATATCATTTTCACTGATCACATGGTCGCTATATCTGCTTTACTTCCTGTAACTTGACACTGCAACTGTTTCCTCCTTTTCACACTCGCTCAAAGAGTTTATGGTTCACTGAAAAATAATTTGGTGGATTTCATTTGAAACTGGTTTCACTCAAACATTGCAAATACATTTCACCAATAATTACAAAGAAACAACAAGTAACACATTGATGAAAATGTGATTTTTATTTTAAATATATAGACTGAAATAGTATTTCCTTGTTAAACTTACTCCAATAATCTGTTTTATTTGTACAAATCTTTAAATTACACCCTTTTCCCTTATGCAAAATATATTTATTTGTCTCTTGATTTTGAGGTCAACATATTATTGTCATTCTATTTGTACGTTAAAACGATTCTTATAAAGCGTAGTTATTTTTTTAAACTTTGATTTATGTAATCACAAAGCAAACACTTATCATTACCTGCCTAAACAGTCACTATTAAGTAAACCGCCTAAACGGTCACTAATTACTACCAAATAAAAGATTTGGATGGGCAGCCAGGAAGAGTGAAAAAAGTCCAGATCCGGTGTAGTGGTGCATGGCCGTATCTCTTCATCAACCTGTCAGTAGTGTGCGACTTCTGCTTGCGTGTGCACTTCAGCTCTAACTGGGCTAGCGATGTCCGTCGCTGCCGCCAAGATGGATCACCCTCAAACACATGCACACACACACACACACAGTATGTGCATTACAGTAGATGTTTGTGTGCTAACTTACAGTATAAGAGAGAACTTATCATATTTTTGCAGAACTTATCACTTTTTTTTGTTCACGTCTTAACTTAATTACAGCTGTTTTGTTGATTAGTTTTTTTTAAGCATATCTTAATTAATCTCCTTTACAATCTTCCCTGCTCTTTTTTTTTTGCTTTGTATTTTGACCAACACAAGCTCATTGGAAAAACATGCCTCTACTTACATGTTTGCAAAACTCAAACTAACTAATACATACAAATCACTGCAGTTTCCAGATGAAATTAACACTACAGACAATAAAACGGTTAAATTCCTTTTCACACAAATTATGATTACTGGGGCAGATTATCGATTAATAAAGACTTATTTTCATGTGGTTTCTCGCACAGTAAAATATATTGAACTCAAAAGTTTAGCTATGTATGACTTCAAAAACAATGTTATGACATTTTACCACAGAGCATGACTTGTAAACTAATACATTTTGATGTTTACATCACATAACCAGCTCCATATGTTTGGCTTTTCCGAAGTGGCAAACTTGCTACGTAGCTCACCTGGTACAACATTGCATTTGCGATGTGGAACACTCAAGTAGTAGTCCCGTGAAACATGAGTCACGATAAAGGGTCCCGCTCCTGTCCGTAACATTCACTTTTACTTCTGTTCGGGGTGACAAAAGTCTGTAGGAAGAGGTCTAGATTCTGTCTCGTTACGGTGCTGTAGGCATTTTTTTTTTTCACAAGGCTTTAGATCACCAGTGACAGACATGTGCGTGCTGTTATTATTAGATAATTATATTTTACAGGAGCCCACAAGTCATTACCTTTTTCCGCTTCCCACACACACATCAGTATCTTCCCTCGCACACCCTCACTCAGCAATTCCAAACTTTTCCTGACCTCTAGTACAAGCAAGCTAAAATGTGTTTTGTGTCACATTTGCTTTTGTTAACACTAATCGGGTATGTGTAAAGGGTTCCTTCACCCAAAAAGGAAAATTCTGTCATTAATGACCCTCGTGTCGTTCCAAACCCATAAGACCTTCGTTCATCTTTGGAACTCAAATTATGTTTTTGATGAAATCTGAGAGCTTTCTAATCCCTCCATAGACAGCAACGTCATTGAAACTTTCAAGGCCCAGAAAGGTAGTAAAGAAATCATTGACATAGTCCATGTGACTACAGTGGTTCAACCTTAAAGCAACACTAAAGAACTTTTCCTCTGCGGTCGCCCTACAGGTTGGAAGCGGAATTGTCCATTACCGCTGTCGTAAATTATTTAGCCTACCATAGCCTACTGTCGCACACACCCCCGCTGTTTATCCAGGCTCTAGGGTGTTTGTCAAAACCAAGAATGCAAAGAACCGACTTGTGTTCTTGGGGAGAACGCTCTTGCTAGTTGTTCTTGGAAGAATGAACTCACAAGGTGACGAGCACACAGAACGCTCCTGACAGTTTGAGACGATGTGTTCTTGCTGGCATTGCGCAATAATACCCCCGCACAGACGCCGTCTGCAGTACCCAAACATAACGAGAAATATTGACGATAACAGCCAGGCTTCATCGCCCAAGCCTACCCTCAGCTCAAGGGATTACTCTACAACTGTACACTACAATGTAATGTATATTCATAACAATAAAGCAATGCCTGTCTCCTTTTCATTCTGCTTCTGTTGTTTGTTTGTGTACATCACTAGCCAACGGCGGGAAAAAAACGCTGATAATATTGTCGTGCCTCTCTCTGCTTCCCGCTCCTTTTTCGAATGCCGAAATGAATGCTGGGATATTTCTGCCGTCAAGTTCACACAAGTTACTAACCAATGCATCCTCGGTAAATGGGTTTGTCAAGAACACTTCCGGGATTTTGAAACCGTTCTTGCCAAAATGCAAACTTGTGTATTGGGACAGTACCTGGACCACAAAAGATGACGTTTCACAAGAACACAAGTATAGACAAGAACACAGATTGAGAAAGGCCCTTAGAGTGAACAATGTCCAATTGAAACGCTTGCTGTAAAACAAGTCAAATTTTTTGTTTTCTTATGTCTCATTCGAACTACAGAAACGGGACCCGATCTGGCAAACTTGCATAGTGTGTTTATAGCAGATATATGCCCGCAAAGCGAAGGCAGGACTGCCTTTCACCCGGTTACGACTTTATAAACCGCTGAAACGATTTTGGAAACATTATTTTGAGGTAAAAAATCTTCTTTAGTGTTGCTTTAATGTTATGAAGCGACGAGAATTAGTTTTGTGCGCAAAACTTTTTTTTTTTTCGCAATACATGCAACAAACAACGTAATAAAACGTTGCTAGATTCACGTTTTTCTGTTTTGGATAAAACTGAACATGGGTCACTCAGTGGACATTTCAATGTCGTGAAACGTGCAAGATACAACGTAATATAATTTTGCAGAAATTTACCAGTGAGCCTGGGTTGCTTTTGACTGTTCAGATCATTTTTTCTTCAATGACATCCTACATCCTGCTTTCTTACTTTTCCTCCATTTTACTCTCTCGCTTGCTCTCTCTCTCTTTCTTTCTTTCTTTCTCTTCTGTCTGTTAATTAAGAAGGAAGGTTACATCTGTTTGCCTCGAGAGACTTTGTAGTACAGCCTGCATACTCTTACCTAAGCCTTCCTGAGGCATCCATGCCTTTACGTCTAATAATAATCACTTTTTCATTGCTGTCTGTTTCACAGATGTACTTTACTAACGATACTAAAGAACTGTATAACTTTTCTATTTTTTTATTTTTTTTTAAGGTGGGATCCCGGTGGAAAGATGTGGTCACCAAATGCATCAAAGGTCACTTCCAGCCATTGCTTTTGTTCTACACTAACCCTGATGGCAGTTCTGTGATAACAGACGAAGCCCAGCGGAGCAACAGCAGTTCCGGACAAAATAAGAGCTCAATCAATGGAGACGCACCAGGTAGAAAACCTTTCAATGCAGTTCTATTGTATTCAGGTATATTCAACACAAAAATGTTAAAAAAATTCTCAGAGACACAGCAGTTGATTCTGCTTTGACATATTTTGAAACTCCTAGAGATCACAGCTGTTAGTAAACATGTTATTTTATTTAGTGGTCGACCGATATTTTATGTATTATTTATTTATTTTAATCAGTATTTAATAAATTATAAATATTTAATATAGACATGCTTATACTTTAGCATGGCAACTTTTTGAATCTGCAGTCCTATTACAGTATTTTTCACAAATAAAGTAATTGTTTAAAAATGTAGTAGTAGTAAACAGTAAAAGGAAGTAAACACTGTAATACTCAGTAATCTGGTAATTTCGTGTGCATTGGTAATCATATTTTTATTAAATAAAGACAAGGTAACACTAATTTTACATACAGCACACATTGAAACCAAAGACACAGTGGGAAATTAGAGATAGGGCAGCACATTTTAAAATGAAGGATTTCAAGTTTGTGGACTGACCGTCACTCACAGTGACACGTTTATGCAGGCTACAAATGCACACTTCACAAGAGCTCACAGCTGAATTTGATTTAATCTGCAAGGTTTGTGAATTGAAATGTTTATTAGATATTCAGAGATTTGTTTAAAGGATATAGATGCGTATTTGCTGAATGTTGACGGTTAATGAGAAAGCATAAAGCATATTTGTTTGTCTTTTTCTTTTACTAATAATATAAAAGCAAACGCTTTACTTTTTCGCATACCGTTTACTTTCTTTGTTACAGTTCTGTCTAATAATGTATTAGATATGACTGTTAAACCGAGACCGTAAACTGATAAGGGCAGAGAATGTGAGAGCTATCAGGCGATGCCGTTCTCAGTGCCGCTCATAAAAATGAAGATCCCACTTCTAACACATCGGCCAATCAGGAACACTTATCGGCCGGTATTTTAAAAATGCCAAATATCAGCCGATATATCGGTCGACCACTAATTGTATTTAATTCAAATATAACAAGTATAATATTAAATAATTCCTTTTAACACATTTAACAATGCATTTGACGTTTCATTCTGCATTAAAAAAAAATGAGATTAATCCGTTAATTATTGAATTCGAATTATTGACAGCTCCAAATTTCTGATGGTGACTGTCTCTCAAAATGCTGCTCAAAATATAGGGTCCCACTAAAAAGTAAAAAAAGTTGTTCCGCTACCGGGACACTGACAGTTAACAGGCTAATTACAAGTCACATATTTGTAAAAACCTCACGCGATATCACAATTTCTATTCTAATTTATTGTGTAGCCCTAGTTACATCATAGTGACAAATGTTTTTTCCTCTTTGAAAGGCAAGAACACATATCCCTACTCAAGATTGTGTCCTTAAAACAAGACCCAAAATATCCAAGAATTTGTGTTACCTTGATTTACCTGTTTTTTTTCTTCAAAATTCTGTTGTTGTTAGGAGAGAGGATAATGTCAGTGTGAATCTGTCTAATGCTAGTATCGATTAGCACCAGTTGACCGTTGTTTGCTATTTTTAGATTCTGTGTATTAGCCAATGCATATGCAATTCAGTGTTTGCATTTCACTGCAAGTTGTAATCTGTATGTAACAGTGTACGTGACAAATAAAATCTTGAATCCTAAATCAATGCTTAACTAGTTCCACTAGTATTGCTAGTGAATCTAAATGTAAATCTTGCACCACTTACAATGATGATTCCTTTAAAAAAAATTCATTTAGAAATGGAAATATTGTTTCTTCAAATTGTTAAACATATGATGGATATTTTAGTCAAATCCGTGTGTTGATTAGGTGTTAGAGTCTGTATCCTTATTTTACTGAAACTCTTCATAAATTATAGTGCAAAATTAAATCATAATGAATACAAATTAGAGCCTTTGAAAGCTGTGGGTGTTTTCTTCCTTCCCTTCCTCTCTGCCTCTTTCAAGTTTTGGTTTTACTGAGATGCCAATCACTGCACATTTGTGTTGCAATATACATATAAACAAATAATATTAACAAATAAACGTAGTAAAAAAGAACTATCAGTAGTTCTTAAAGCATTTTGTTTTTTTAATTTAATTTTATTGTCTTTTAGGCACTCCTATACTGAGTGGTAAGAAGTTGGAGTTGACTCGAGAAAACTTGACTTCTTTCTTCTCAAATCATGGTTCTCTGAAGCAGAAGTCTCAGCCTCCTTCTGTGTTCAGTCGTGGCAGTAACCAGACCAGTGGCGGCAGAGGGCCAGGTAAAACAACAATACAAAACACTTCAAACTACTTGAAATAGGAACACCTCGAATTGTATAGTTGCTGTCACTGCATCTCACAGTGACGTACTGGTTATAACTAGGACTATTATTCGCTTTCATGCAGCAACTGCATTCATAATTGTCCACCCCCCTTTTTGAGCATAGATCTGAACTTAAATGGTTGTAATTGATGAATGCTTTGGAATACACTCTTTAAGTTTACTGTAAAGCAAATGTATTGAACTAAACAATTTTTATTTTATACAGAACATGTATTTTACAAAATAAGTTATATATATTATATATATAAGTCTAAATTAGCTAGAAAATCAAAGCCCATATGTCTAACCAAGTTGTGTTCCAAATTTGAAGTTGATATCACAAAAATTGAGCCCGCTAAAAGGATTTTAAAGTACCGTTTCCATGGTATGGCAATGTCTAATTTCAAGGTTTGAGTGTTTAAGTTTTCGGATTGTACCTAATTTATGATGATTACTAAAATATGTGATGGGGAAATAAGTCAGTTAAACAAAAAACTTGCTAAGTGTCAAGCTACTCTGACAGTTAAAAGGATACTTAAAAACCTCACCAGATAATATCCCGATTTTATTCTAATTTGATTAATTTTGCAGCCCTAGTTACAACAGAGGGACACATATTTTAAGGACAAATGTCCCTACTCAAGATTGGGTCCTTAGAACAAAAGGAATTACCTTGATTTACCTGTTTCAGCCATCTCAAATCTCATGCCTTTTTCATGAACGGTGCAGTGGTCAAAATGTTCTCTGTTGGAGGCAACACTGTTCCCCCGCAAAGTGTTTTAATACCCAGAGGATCAGAGAGAGAAGTAGCGGATGTTTGAACAAAGACAGACACGAAAGACCTGCAGGGAGACGTATCGCCCGGTGCTCCAGTAGCCCACATTCCACTCTTATTACAAACCATAATGGCTCGATGCGTCTCTCTTTTTATTGCTGAAGTTTCCTCTCTGCTAAAAGCTCTTAGATCAACTTTGTAGTGGCTTTCTGTCCTTAGGCAGTGAAAATATTCCCTTTGGCTTGGGGAAGTAGCTTATAAAGTCATGCAAAATGAGTCTTTTATTATAGTCCTCAGCGATTCAGGTGCACAGATGCAATTCCAACTAAGTTTTAATAAAATGTGACAGTAACTTACACTGCCAGTTTGTGCCAAGTCATTTCAATAAGTTTACTTCATGGACCTGTTTACATTTGTTTAGACAGTGTTTTTAGGCAGTCTGAATCTAATACATAGTGGCCCCAGAAAGTATTTATTCCTAAATCACACGTGTATGAATGCCACTGCATTTGATTATAAAACAATATCAAATAGTTTTTCTCAGAACTATTTCACTTTTTTGAGCCATGTAGTTTTGTTTCGTTTTGTTTTGTTTGTTTTTCGGGTCTTTAGTTTTGTTTTTCCGTTTGGCTTAGTTTGATTAGTTTGTTTTGACTTGTTTTACTGTTGTTGTTGTTGTTGTTTAAAGACGCTTTTATCCTAAGCGACTTGCAAAAGAGGAACAAACGCAACAATCAAAATTCATTATATACAATGTTTTTGCTTTGTTTTTTGTTTTGCTTTATGTTCATCCATTTAGCAGACGCTTTCAGATGCTTTTTGTTATTCTAAGCAAAATGAAAAAGAGAAACAAAAGCAACAATATTTGTAATATAGAGTATTTTGCTTTGTTTTTAATGTGGCTTAGATGTCCAAGTACGTCTTGGGGCCACTGTTAGAGTAAACTTTACAAAGTTCAGAAGGAGATCTGTATCTTTTAAGTATGTTCTGGAATGTAAGATGCGATCACTGATGTTTTTTCAGCTCTATCTAGTAACCCCTCGCTAAGAGACTGTTATGTGACTGCCGTGTGTTTGAGGGCAAGAAATGTCCTTTCTCTTTCTTTCTCTTTATCTGTCTCTCTCTCACTCATTTGCTCTCTTGTAACACTTCACTGCTTTTCTCCTCCAGCACAGCTAAAAAAAAAAAAAAAAACTGAAACACACACACATTGATTGTGGTTAAGGCTCGGGTGTATTTAAAGAGTGCAGAGGCCACACTTTCTCTCACCATCCCAATGATCCTTAACTTCAAGTGTACTCTAATGCTTTATTTGAAGGGTGCTGCATATGGATTTTACAGCTGACCCATAAAACTTACTTGACAGTTTTTTTTTTAATGGCTGCATTAACATTTCAGAATTCCTGTTGAAAAAGTGCTAGATTTAGACCTTGATATATGATCACATATGATTATAGTGAAACTAATGAATTCAAGCTACATAGTTTTTAATACCTCTGAGGTACCTCCACACTAGCAGAAACCTCATTTAGCGGGATTTTTTTGGAACAGTAAATTTGAATACCGGTAGTAAACTATTGCTTAAATTTGTAGAATTACATCTAACCATATCCGTGTTGTTTGTCTTACAGTGAAGATGAACTTGGATCCAAAGAGTCGATTTGGAGAGATTTTAAGGGAGCTGGGGAAAGAAGGGCGTCCCGTCAACCTTATCAAGAAGGACTCGGACCGGTCACAGACAAGACTAGAAACACAGCGGAACCGGGGTAAGCATGTTACATTTTGACTGTTTATGTACAAATATTTAAATAAAACGCCAGGCATTGTTGCAGCACCTCTCTTCCCATCCTGTCAGTAACACTCTGTTTAGTTCTTGTCTCTATGAAGCCCCTCCTTCTGAAAAGTGTAATGTATTCTGATTGGTCATCTGGACCAGTATGTTGTTTTTGGACAACCGCTTGAAGTGTGTTTCAGAAATGTCCCTTACCATAACCGCGAGTTTCAACACACTACTTATGCAACTCAACCTGACCTCGCCCCTTTATTTTATATTGATTATTTAAATGAGGGATATTGTGACGTGTTTGTTCCCAGAAGAAAACTCAAGACTGTAATGGAGGTCTTTCAGCTGTTTACTGATATAGAGAATAACTCCTTTTGGAGTGACTTTGTGCTTTGTAACTTTGCAGACCTTTTTGATGCTAAAACAGCTACATTACACACTAAAGAATGTTTAAAATGTAAAAAAAAAAAAAAAAAAGAATAATAGGTCTAAATGTCTTTAAATATCTTCTCCGTTCTCCTTAGAGAAGAACATGTGTTTGTTACACTCTGGGCTTTTAGCAGAGCTTTGGAGTGGAATAAACTAGCTCACAGTGCTCTGCTGGTCCTTATGTAACCCGGGGTCAGCGAGAAGTGTTAAAAACACAGATTACTTCTGACATGTGCTCCATCCTCACGCTGAGCATTGTAATCTCTGTAACTGTTCCTCAGTCTAGCTTGCGCTGTGCGACCAGCTCTTTTTTTTTAATTTTTTTTTTTAGCTCAAATTAATAATGGGTCAAACTAGGTGATGCAGTTATATTTTGAATATTTTCATGCACCTCTAAACACAAAGTTCAGTAGATGGTAATGTAGCATTTTCATTGTTTTATGGTGTTCTAAATTTTTATATTTCATATTCATTTTTATTTTAAATCAATCAGTCCTGCCATAGTCAGTCAAATAAACCAGAAGACTGACAGCTATTGTATGTCTGCCTTACCAGAAGTAGAAAAATTTACTTATGTAAAAGTATTGCTACTTAAGAAATAATTTACATGAGTACAAGTTGAAGTACTGAAAAATAATATGGCTTAAGTAAGAGTAAATAAGTACTCTGCTGAAAAACTACTCAAGTTACAGCGTTACTAAGTATTTGCGATATGAGTGTTATGGAGTGCTAAACACTCATGTAATGTCTCATTCATAATGGAAGCCAGAGTGCGCCTTCACACAGAAAGTTCACAAGTGAGATTCATAGAGACAAAAATCTTATGACGTTCCAAGAAATTCCTTATGTGGTTAAATTCATTAGATATCGCTACAGCTTAATAACATTAGAAAGAAAAAGTGAAGAATGAAGAAAGAGATGCTTTGACTGATCAAACATAAAGACAATAAACGCATGATTGCGATGATATTTTTATGTTTTATAACTGAATTTGAAAAGTAAGTCCATATAAGATCATTTTAAATATTTTTTTTAAGAATGGCATAGGGAAAAAAGGGTAGATGAGAGGTTTGATCAAAGAGATTTGGGATTAAAACAGTGTCTATCGTACAAAGTTTGCATAGTACATTTAGTTTACCTGCATTGTTAAAGAGGGCAAGCTTTACCATTAAAGGAATGGTTCACTTAAAAATGAAAATTCTGCCATCATATACTCACCCTCAAGTTTATGAATTTCTTTTGCTGAACACAAAAGAAGATATTCAGTTGATGAACCCCATTGACTTCCATAGTATGTTTTTTGTTTTGTTTTTTTCTCTCCATACTATGCACCACTTGCATAACCACACTAATGCTGGATGAGGTCAGAGATATTCACTCAAAGGGCCATAAAGGCTTTGCTGGAGCCTTTCTAATGAAACATGTTCATCAGATCAAGTCATCTGTTTTAGAAAAGATTGCTTGCTGAAAAGTAGGGACATCAGTTGTTTGTCTGAAGAGTGTGTGTGCAAAGACAAGTATGAGCTCAAAGGACTAATTCGGCCTAAAATAAAAATCATTTACTCGCTCTCATTCCATTCCAAACTCGTATGACTTGCTTTTTGTGTGGAATACAAAAGGAGTTTTGCGTAATAATTTGGCTTTTTTACATGGAAAAGAGTGGGTTAGTTCATCCAAAAATGAAAATTATCCCATAATTTACTTACCATCAAGCCATCCTAGGTGTATATGACTTTCTTCTTATATATTAAGTTATATTAAAAAAAAATTCTGGCTCTTCCAAGCTTTATAATGGGAGTGAATAGAACCTGAGATTTTGAAGCCCAAAAAAAGCTCATCCATCCATCATAAAAATAATCCATACTGCTCCAGGGGTTAATAAATGCCTTCTGAAGTGAAGCGATGCGTTTTTGTAAGAAATATATTTATAAATCTATAAACTATAATCACTGTTCCTGCAGAAGAGTGACCTCTGATCAAGTTCACTTTTAAATGTAATATCAAATAACACACTACAGTTAAAATTATAACCAAGCACTTTATGTGTGCTTTAGTATTTTAGTCAGCACATCAAAATTAGTGTACTTTAAAATACATTTCAAATCATTGTTTTAATACTCTTTTGTCATATTTTAAAGTAAAACTTTTAATTTGACAAATTTACAATTAATTTTACTATCATTGAGTACAATTAAGTGGCCTCATTAATGTTATATTTTCTGTAAGTAGTTTATATAATATACAGTAACACTTTATTTTAGTGTCCTTGTTACATGTTACATGTGCTTACTTTAGTAAAAACAGTAAATTATACATAATTACATGCAACGAGAATCCTAAACAAATCCATTATCCTAACTCTAATTCTATTAGTACATGTTGTTTATTATTACTCTGTACATAAATGTATAGTTACACTGTAAAAAGGACGCCTTAAAGTGTAACCAAATTTAAGATTTTAAGTACACTACAATTGCACTATCAATTGTACAATACAATTAAGCACACTTACAGCATGGCACATTGGACAGTGCACATAACTGGGCCATATAGACATGAGCTAATGGGGATCACAAAGTAATTTCCCCATGTGCAATGAAACTGGATCACCATATTGTGCAAGTGTCATGTGACCAACATTACCATCTCCTTTTATTGCTCATAAGCAGTAAAAGTGTGGTTTGCAAGCCAAGCTGCTTGACTTTGCTTTACCCTTTTTAAGTATGTATATGGCTTACTAATGGCTTTTTAGCCTTCAGCGTGTAGATCTCTGACCAGACTGCCTTCATCTTGTAGAAAGTTAGGCTGTTTGAGAATTCATTATGCCAGATAATTAGCATTTTTCAGTGTGCGTGTGTGACGACCGCGAGTCAAAGTTACATTAATATCTAATGAGACAATGCTGTTTTTTAAAGCCCATAGTGCATAACGATATAGGTACTTGGCACTAGGTGGAATGGCACTATAGCAGTATGGATTTGCACTGCCACGAAATTTCTCTGCCAGCCTATTTAACAATGCCAATATCAGCACTGTTCTACCCAAAGAGAGACACACTTCCACCTTCACAAGAAAAAAGGTCATCCAGGCTATTAGTGCAACCTTGCATATGTCGGAGATGGATGAGTATGGCCTGTAGGCTGGAAGCAGCATCTGTGAATTGTTTGTGTAATGTAAATGAACAATTTAATTACGCAGAAAAATTTGAGAGTGAACCAGGACTACATTCAAACAGTTGCAATATGCACTTATTAGTCCGGTTTGGAAAGCCAAGTACAGTTTATATACAGTTTGGTCATGAAAGATGTAAAGTGTATATTTTTCAGTTTTAAAATAAAAGTATTTCAAATAAAGTTTATAATATTAAAGGGGTGGTATAATTAGCCTGACTCCGCCCTCCTACGTACTTCCGCTCTATTTTCATTTTCCTTCAGTACTGCGTCTGGGATTTTGCTGTAGACTTTGGTTTTCTCCAATCAATTTTTTTACCGGGCCAATCAGCGAACAGAGGGAGTGGCTGAGAACAATGACGTTGATGTCGACTCGTGCGTTATTTTGAGTTGTAGTTCAGTAATGGCAGCGGAGAAAGATGTGGGCGAAGCCATTCGGTCCGTTGTGGTGACGCTGCCGAATATCAAGTTAAAGCCGGAGCAGGAACAATCTTTGCTTAGTTTTGTTGATGGCCATCCTCCCTACGGGGTTCGGGAAAATACACGTCACGACCAAACGTTAGCTATTGGTTGAGGCAGATAGAGTGACTCTGGGCAGATCCAATAGTTTTAGACTTCAATAGAGTTCCCGTCTACAAGGAAGTTAACGCTTGTCAATGGAGCGGTGCCAGACTCTATGTACAAATGAAATTAAATGTACGAGAGTCTGGTGGGACCAGGCTATGGTATAATGCCCTTTTCACAAGATGTAAAATAAGTCTGATGTCCCCAGAGTGTGTATGTGAAGGTTTAGCTCAAATACCCCACAAATATATTTTTTTATAGCATGTTAAAATTGCACTTTTTGAGGGTGAGAAAAAAAACAGTTTTTGTCTGTCCCTTTAAATGCAAATGAGCTGCTGCTCCCAGCACAGGGGGCGGAGCTACAACAGCTTGTGTCCTTTTACCTCACACTGACATGCACTGAAAATTGCGATGTTTATGTTCAAACCAGAGTCAGACAATAATGGAGAGACTCAAGAAATAGTCTATAAATCGCGTTTTAGGGTTGGTGATGTTACTAACCCGGGAGGAATGTCTTGTTGTCCCTACCAGCTGTTTGTTGTAGTCCTTAAAAACAATTTCTTTAAAAGCAAATATCTTCCTTTGCTTTGAACTTTGAGCTTCGTAACTTTACAGATGTTGTTTGTGCTCAAACAGCAACATTACACACTAACTTAAGTTTAAAAAGTGACCACCCCTTTAAATAAAAAAAAAATATATATATATTTTTGTACACAAATATTACACAAATATTACATTTTTGTAAGTCATACCACATAACATCTTAACAACCCGAACTAACATTTCAAATGAT
The DNA here is from genome assembly GCA_030578275.1 of Meda fulgida. Lineage (NCBI taxonomy): Eukaryota > Metazoa > Chordata > Actinopteri > Cypriniformes > Leuciscidae > Meda > Meda fulgida. Next base: position 6,296,711 of record CM060622.1, on the reverse strand, counting down.
ACAATTTATTTTTTTACGTTGACACCAAGTCACCTATGATTGATATCGTATTTATTTGTTTGTTTGTTTTCTTTCATTTTTCTGCATGTTGGATGCATTGCATGACTTAAAACTATGAAATAGATCAAATACATTTTGTAATGTAATAAAAAAAATAAGATTGAAACTAAGAAACTAAGACTACTAAAACTAAGATTTCTTTTTTTCTTCAATGTGATATTGCATCACCCTGACCAGGGTAAAACCATTTTATGTTTTATTTTTTTAAATAATTTACAATTTTAGCAGAGATGTAATCAACTTGTATGTATGAACTGCTTTTTTGATGTATTTTTTTTAATGTGTTAATGGATCAATCTAAATAAATAGTTACATGTCATGACACAACTCCATTCACTGTGTATTACACAATAAATATTAGACCCCACTGAAGACAACCACACTGCGAGTTGGGTAGATTAGTAGGGTAAATTTCCCCAGAATCAAGCATTTTGTAACTCTGCATCTCATCCCCAGACTCAGTGCCTGAGAAGCCTTACACACGCTCACTATCGCCTCCTGAGAATGGCTTCAAGAATCTGGAGTCCCGACTGTACAGCAGCCAAGGCCGAGGTCCGACGAAAGCGGAGCGCTGGCCTGTTACGACCACTCACTACAACCACGAAACACGCTTTCAACCCCAGCCTCGCGTCCCGCTTCATCCACCCGCAGAGCGTCGTCCTCGAAGGTTAGATGTCGGCAACGGCTACGAGACGGACAGCAGTCAGGGCTCTCGCAGCCGAGCCAATCGTGCGTGGAGGCCGATGCGAGAGGCACTTAATGTCGACAGCATACTAAACACTGATAATAATCAAAACTCTCACAACTCTCGCAGACAGACCTTTAACCAGGAGAGCGAAGAGTTGCCATGGGGCCGACGTGAAGAACGCAAACCCAAGAGTTTAATGACTATTTATGAGGACGAGCAGAAGCAGGACATGGGAAGCAGGAGCTCGCTGGAATCAGAGGGTCGAGGACTTCCAGAGCCGGTTAAAACAAGCGTCAACAACCTCACCATTCGGACTGATAACTGGAAAATCCAGCGCACTGAATCTGGATACGAAAGCAGTGATCGTCTCAGCAATAGCTCAGCCAATCTGGACTCTCCTGTGGTGGAGAACTTCAGCAACAAAGAAATGCAATCCATACCCGAACCAAACCTTTGCAGGTAAGAACTAAATTAATCCTCTATCAGGAAGAGCATCAAGACATTTGCATTTAAACAAGACACATTGGGTGATAAATGTCACTACAGTAGTGACATAAATCTGATTTGCAAGACAAGAAATCAACATGTATTCAATACTAATTAGGGAGATGTCATGCACTCAGTTGTTATAGGCCACAGAAAAGGAGATTCACCGATAAGAAAAAGCAGGATTCATTTAAAGGGAAAGTTCACCAAAAAATGAAAATTCTATCATTAATTGCGTTCCAAACCCATAAGATGTCCGTTCATCTTCGGAACACAAATGAAGATCTTTTTGATGAAATCTGAGCAATTTATGTCCCTCCATTGACAGCTACGCAACTACCACTTTGGCCACTTCCAAAAGTTCACAAAGACATCTTAAAACGAATCCATATGAATTGAGTGGTTTAGTCAAAATTTTCTAAAGAGACACGATCGCTTTATATGATGAACAGATTTCAGGTTTTCTGAATATGGGCTGTCAATAGAGGGACAGAAAGTCCCTCAAAATCTCCATTTGTGTTTCAAAGATGAACAAAAGTCTTACAGGTTTGGAACGACATGAGGGTAAGTAAATTACAGAATTTTCATTTTTGGGTGAACTATCCCTTTAATAAAAAATATTATCGATTATTTTTTAATATACACCACTGTTCAAAAGTTTGGGCCATTTTTTTCTAAAACATTTTTTAGCAAGGACACATTATTTGATTAGTAATGAGTAATGACAGTAAAGACATTGATAATGTTACAAAATATTTCTATTTCAAATAAATGCTTTTCTTTTTAACTTTCTATCCATCAAAAAATTCACAGTTTCCACAAGTATTAACCTGGACAACTGTTTTCAACATTGGCAAGAAGAAATGTTTTTTTTTTATTTAATTTTTTTTAAAAAGCAGCAAATTAGCATATTATAAGGATCATGTGAGATTGAATACTGGAGTAATTATGCTAATATTTCACAATATTGCTTTGACTGTATTTTTTAACAAGTTTTCAGCCTATAAAATTCTTTTCAGAAACCTTTTTAAAAATCGTACCGATTTCAATTTTTTTGGACGGAAGTGTATAGAGTAATTGTTTGTTTTTTTGCTTGCTTGTTTTTTGTTTTGTTTTTTAAACCAAGTAAACAACATGCAAGTTATGCCTATGAACAGTGTTGTGTTCAAGCTGTGTCGGCTACTTTTGAATGTTTTTCTTTGTCAGATAAGGTATCAAATTCTTGTGTAGCTGTGCATATCTTGTTGTCACTGTGAATTAGAGTACACCATGTAGCAGTAATGTTAGGTGGAGGTGTTTACATCATTGTTTAAGGTCTTAAAAAGGTTAGGCTTGGGAAGAACTAATGTGGACTGACTAAAGGGCTGGTCACACTAGAAGCAGCTGTTCTTTACTCAAATTTAACTTGTTTAATAGTTTAAAGGGATATTTCACCTGAAAATTAAAATGGTCAAAACAATTTTCATTTTTGTGTGAGCTATCATTTTAAGTATGAAGTTTGCATTACACTTATATAATACTTTTGTGTGACAGAGCTAAAATTAGTTTTGTCCATGTTTGATTTTTAGCCAAGTTTAGGTGTTTAGATCCACTTTAGAATCTCTTTTCATTACACATTCATCAATATTTCAAGCTCACCAAATGATCCCGTGAAAGATTTTAATGTGTCCTCATTCGTCCACATTCATATGTTTGAAATTAAAGTGAATGGAGCACAAAATCTAGTGTTAACTTTGCCTATACAACATTGCTGAGTTCAATGCATTGTGTATTTTTAGGGACCCAAACTACCAAATGAGGTATGAGGATTCAAAGGCTGAGATCTCATCTTCGTCCATCTTCCACGGTAAGAACCCTCAGAGGCTTCTCAGTTAAAAGTGTTCTCAGAAATTGCATATTTAAATCTAGTATGCTGCCTACTGCCTATATAGCAGCTGCCTTCTGAGGCAGCATGTTAACCATCATGAACTCTTATGTGGATCAGTGTAATTATCTTAGCTATATAGTATTTGTTCATGTTTTGAGTTAGCTTTTATTTTTATATTGTATTTGTAATATTGTAAAGCAGTTTTCATTTTAATTTTAGCTGAAGTTAGCTGAATCTTGTTCTTTTGTCTTTTTTTTTAAATCTTTTATCTTTTTTTTTGTATGAATTATTTTAGTACTTAAACTTATTTCAGTTAGTTCCCAAGGGCAATATTTCAGATTTTTACATTTTATTTCATTATTTGGTTTTAGCTTTATCCAAAATACCAATAATCGTTTTTGAATGTTAGCATGTTGCAAAAATAAGGTGCAAAGTGTATGTTTTGTCAATCTCTCACCCTTTGAAAGATCTCACTGAGGCTAGGGGTCGATTGAAACCCCACACAGTGTTAAACAACCACTATACTCGCTTAATACATATGTAATGATTGATGAGTTCGAACTCAACTGTACCGTGAAAACCAGTCATTAATTGAAACAAACTTTAACTAAAATATAAATATTAAATGAAAAACTTGAACATAAAAAACTTCAAATGAAAATGAAGTTTAGCCTCGGCAACTAAGTGGGTTTAAGTACTAAAATTACTAGAACTTAAATAAAACTAAATTAAAGCTAATTAGAAATATAAAAAAATTGGGAAAAGCACATAAAATTATTAAAATAAAAATGGAAAAAAAATAAAGCTCATTACATATTTATATATTATGCATTAATATTTTTTTTTAAATGGCAGTGCGCGCCTCAGACGACCCGTCACGGCTGTTATCAGCGCTCTCATTCCAGATGAACTGGTGAAGTGAAGGGTGCACATGAGGTCGTGTTTGGGGACGAATCATTTGTCCTGGTTGTCAGCGCTGGGAGCTGTTTGTGTATGTGTGAGTGTGTTGTGATGGCCGGGGTGGGGGTCTATTTACCCTGCTGTAGGTGGTTTATGGGCTGAAGAAGTGAAGCAGAAAGGACAGCTCTCAGGCTGTGTCCTCTCGCTCGCCTTTAAGGGTTTCACTGCGACTCGAGCGCTGAAGTGTGCACCGCCGTGGGAAATAATGGCCGTGTGTTCTTTTGACGGTAAATGAGTTGGGGGTCTTAGACAGTGAGAGATGCATGATGTTTATAATTTGGCAGACCCAGATGGCAGTCATTTAAACAGTAATACAATTCAGATATGTGTTTTACTTTCTTCTTCTTCTTTTTTTAAGCTGCAATATTACATTACATTTTATATCCAGTTGTATTTCGAAATTGATTTGACAAATGTCAGCTTGGAATTGGTTCGTGTAGCCTTTTTAAACTGGCCTGATTCCAGTTGCCAATGGAGCAGAAATCATAAAAATAAAATAAGAGAAAGTGTATCCTGACTACTAGTACAAAATTAAATTAATATTAAATTGCCCCTCTCATGCAATGATTTTGGAGTCTCCTACATAAGGTTTATATGCATCCAAGGTCAAAAAAAACTTTTTAATTTTCTTATATTATACACTGCACATCACCTCATTTTTTTTTTTTTAGATACAACGATTCTTACAGTAACAATTGCATTGGTGTTTCTGTATAGTGGTCCTCATCCTTTTGAATGCAAAGTGGATCGCAACGCACAAAACAGCGTCTTCTCAACATGTCGACAACATGAACAAAACCCTTCCAGACTCAGAAACAATATATATAATATTTAATAATTATATATAGATTAAAATATGTAATAATTGATAGCTACACTAATTTATAATCAATTAAAATATAATGATTAAATATGTTATTGACATTGAACTAAATGGCAGCACAAGCTAAACATTTAACACACAAGTTAGTTTTATTAGTTTGGATTCACTAAAAATCACCTGATCGCAAAAATAATTAGTTTGAAGATGCTGCTTGGAATGACATTTGATCTAAAGCAATTCAATTCATACATTTTTAAGTGTGACTTGCATGCTGAGATAACTTTTTTGGCCGCTCTTCCTGTGTTCATATTGCAAAGGAAGGAAACGTCAAATCCCATGTTAACAACCAAAGCTTTCAGTAAACAGTGCAGTTGAACGTTGTCCTTGTTTGTGCACGGCAGAGGGGTTTTAAGAGCTGTTGTTAGGATGTGCTTTCTCTTGCTCATAAATGGAAACGGTCTCATTGTCTCTGTAGTCCTCTTGTTCAGTATCAGTGCTGTACTCAGTTTTTAGTGTGCCGTGTGCGCTTTGTATCCCATAAGATGCTTGTAAAGGTCAGACCAGAAGGAGTTGCTGATAGTTCAGTGTTAAACAGACGAACCCGACAGTTGATCTTCCTGTCAGAGCTGCTGTTTGCTCTGAATGGCTTTACAGAGACTCGCTGTTCTCCCTCTGCGCACACACACACACACACACACACACACACACATGCATGCTGACATTGCTGAGTGTCCTGACATTGATGTGTAATTTACACTGAACCAAAGTCTGAAATCCTTACATAAAACTGTATATTTGTTCTTTTGCTGCCTCCAGCAATGCAAATCTAGTTTTTAATGCGATGTCAACTAAATAGGCCTAATCCTTAAAACTAAATGAAGACAGGGCTGTTTGTTATTTTGAGAATGGCCCGGTCCATTTACTTTGATGTTTGGCCCAGTAAATGGGGAAGTATGTATGAATATGGTAGAGAGTTTGTCGCATGGCATTTCCTGTATGGCACATTAAAACCATAAAGATATTCTTCAAGTAGCATTTCAGAGAGATCTTGTTGCACTGTGGAAAACATTTATTCTTAGACTTCAGGAAATATTTTGATTGGTCGGCAGATGCAGTTCAGGCTTGTCTAATGTCATTCATATCTATACAAATTTATATTTGCAAGTATTACTTTACTAGATTAATTTAGCTGTAATACACAGTGTTGGGTAAGTCATTCTAAAAAAAAGTAATTAATTACTAGCTACTAATTACAGATTAATTGAATTAATCTTCAACAGAGTAATTAGATTACTGCACTTTACTCTCTCTAAAAAAGTATTGCATTATTGCATAATTACTTTCTAAATCCCATATCAACCTCAAGCAGTTGAACAATACAAGGATAGACATGAAACTGCCTATTCTTTAAAATAAATAATATAAAATTGTATAAAAGTATTTAAAGGAAGGTAATATTAAAACATACATTTTAACATTAGGCATTACATTTTGATGTTAAATTCACTATAGTTTTACATAGAATTGTTCTATAGTCTATACAGTGTTTAATGCAATTACATCAGAAGTAACCGGAATTAAATTACAGAAAAATCAAGAGTAATCTTTCTTTACTAATTCAACTTTCTTCTACTAATTAAATGACAGTAATTACTTGGTAAGGCATACACCATATACTGGTAATATGTTATCACACACTTTTTATTTGTAATCTCCAAAGCTAACAGTGTGTTCCAGCTAAGCCTTCTAGTCCGCTGCTGATTTGTTTGTGCCGGATTCCCTCAACCATCGAGCCCAGAGAACAGGTGTGTGTTGCTTGGCTGCTGAGCTGGCAGTGATCTCATGTTGACGTATGGTTTGAGTTTAACACTCCCGAGCTCTGTCAGATCTGAGCTCGACCTCAACTTCTGGAACTAGTCTGACTGCACATGTGACCCAGCTCATTTCCCCACGTGTCAGGATCAGCTGTAGGCAAGGCAAGGATTTTACAATCAGTTTAAGAAAGCAATTTTATGCAGTGTTGTAATTTGTAGCTAAAACTATTGGTACCACTTTACAATAATGCTTCATTTGTTAACTTTACCAATCATTCATAAATGCTGTAGAAGTATTGTTCATTGTTAGTACATGATATCTCACCGTTTCCTAATACATTAAGATCTGAATATGAAGTTGTATCTGTTAACATAAGTTAATGCACTGTAAACTAACATGAACACAAATGTTTTTATTAATTAACATTAACAAAGGTTAATAAATACTGTAAAAAAAAAAATATTGATCATTGTAAGTTCATGTTAGTTAATGCATTAAAGCATCCTAATTGTAAAGTGTTACCAAACTATTAAAATGTTTGTTTTTGGGAATTGAAATAAAGCCGAGAAAAAGTGTTGTAATTTTTGATGGAAAAACATTTTAAAAATATATTTCGGTTAGTTGCCCACATTTCTCGTTTTCATTTCTAGTTTGTTTGGAGTACTAAAATTACTAAAACTAATACTTAAAATAAAAATAAGTCCACATACAGTAGAAATATAAAAAGAAAAAAAAGAAATACAAGTACATTACAAATTTGCTTAAACTAAACTTGAAGTAAATATAAAAACTAAAAAAAAATCTAATGCAAAATATTAATAAATGCTATAATAGTATTTAAGTAATACTAAATATAACACAGATTTCATGACACCAGCTGGTGATTTTTTTTCTTTTTTTTTTTAACCAGAATATTACTCAAGTTATTCATCACAGTTTTATTTTAGTCATTCATAACAAATTGAATCTGACCACGATTATCTTTTATTAGTGGTGTTTATTAAAGCAAGAATCACTCATACTTTGAGTTTGGAACACTGAATACTTTTTATCATATATAATCATCCCTCACTGTTTGCAGACATGAAAGATTATGATATCAAATCATGCGGCTTCTTGAAAAGAGATGCTGGGTTTTTTTCTCTAAGCAATTGGATTTACAATATTTGCTTAGTGGAAGATTAAAGAAAGGGAAAAAATCCCTTAAACGTGCACTGATGGAGGGAGTCGGCATATCTTCAGTCCAGAATCTCATATTAGGGCTGGTGGTTTCTTTTGGACACAGCAGTGTTTTATTTATTTAGTTAGTTAGTTAGTTGTTTTCCTCTCCAGCATTGCAAGTCATGGCCATTAAATGGAGGTTCTTCTCATGAGGCTTAACAGCTTAAACACGACAGGCTTGAAAAAAAAACAGAAAATGGGGTCTAAAGTCCAATCCTCTCATAATTGCATGCTAGCCAAAGGGATTTAGTTGTTAATGCGCTGGGGGAAAAAATAACTGAAGGAAGGGAAAGGCAGTGTGTGCTAATACATCTCACTCACTCTCTCTCTCACACACACACACACAGTCACTGCTGGCTGAATCTCAGGGGGCTCGAGCTCAGGACAAACACTGTGTTCAGATTCAAAGACAAACCGGCGATCCCGTGAAGAAAAGGAAGTGTAAGACTAATTAAAGAGTTCATTTGCCAATTTGTCTTTTTTCTTTCTGTTTTTTTTATGATATATGTTTTATCGTAAAAGCATGCACTATCAGAGTAAATGGAAATGTATTGTTGCAGTTCAGCTTCAGCGTGTTTTTTTTATTTTTGAAAATTATATTAATGTGATGTTATAGCAATCAAAGTATGACTCGCTGAACTTTTACAGCTGAACAAATTTGAAATCCTAATGATCGAGTTGTCTACCCAGTAATGTAAAGTTTTTATCTTTAGCTCCCTCTAGTGTTTCTTTTACATTCTTATTTTCTTTATATAACTCACCGGCCACTTTATTAGGTACACATAGCTAGTGCCTTCAGAACTGCCTTAATTCTTGGTGGCACCGATTCAATAAGGTGCTGAAAACATTCCTCAGAGATTTTGGTCCATATTGTCATGATAGCATCACACAGTTGCTGCAGATTTGTCGAATCTCCTGTTCCACCACATCCCAAAGCTGCTCTATTGGATTGAGATCTGGTGACTGTGGAGGCCATTTGAATATAGTGAACTCATTATCATGTTCAAGAAACCGGTTTGTGATGATTTGAGCTTTGTGACATGACGTGTTATCCTGCTGGAAGTTGCCATCAGAAGAACAGAACACTGGTCATAAAGGAATGGACATGGTCAGCAACAATACTCAGGTAGATTGTGGCTTTAAATGATGCTCAGTTGGTACTAAAGGGGCCTAAAGTGTGCCAAGAAAATATCCCCAACACCATTAAAACTCCACCAGTCTGAACCATTGATACAAGGCAGGATGGATCCATTCTTTCATGTTGTTTACGCCAAATTCCGACCCTACCATATGAATGTTACAGCAGAAATCGAGACTCATCAGACCAGGCAACATTTTCCTCTCTTTTATTGTCCAGTTTTGGTGAGCCTGTGCGAATTGTTGCTTCTGCTGTTGTAGCTCTTCTGCTTCAAGATTCTTCTGCAGACCTCAGTTGTAACGAGTGTATATTTGAGTTACTGCTACCTTTTTCTATCAGCTGGAACCAGTCTGGTTATTGGACTGGATATTTGATCTTTTTCGTACCGTTCTCTGTAAACCCTAGAGCATTCTCTGAAAATCCCAGTAGATTAGCAGTTTCTGAAAACTCAGACCAGTCCGTCTGGCACCAACAACCATGCCACGCTAAAGTCACTTAAATCCCCTTTCCTTCCTCATTCTGATGCTCAGTTTGAACTTCAGCAGATCGTCTTGACCATGTCTACATGCCTAAATGCATTGAGTTGCTGTCATGTGATTGGCTGATTAGATATTTGCAATAATGAGCAGTTGAAAGGTGTACCTAATAAAATGGCCAGTGAGTGTAAATATGCATAAGATTTAGGCCACACTTACACATAGCCGGGTATTTAGAGAAACTAATATCCCCCCCCCCCCCCCCGCATAAATACACCGTCGAGCGCCATCATAACTATGCCAAACCGATGGGCAGCAGTGTAGGGAGAAGTATAAAGCGATGCAAGCCAATCAGAATCCTCAGAATCGACAAGAGAGAACCTAAAACCCTGTTTCTCCCAGTTGACATGGAAACACATAACCGGCGTTTTCAGAAATCTCCACTTCGGCCAGAGTTTTTAGAAATAATCATTTTCTGTGATAAAAACGGGGTTTTCGTGTAAATGAGAGGCCAAACCGCAGGAAAATGTCTGCGTTTTACCTTCGTGTAAACTGGGCCTTAATTTAGTCAACTTTTAGATGTGCACTAGCAATAAAGATGGTCTCAAAGTTTATATACTGAAGTCCAAATAATAAAGATGACTTCCTGAAACCTTAAGTAGATATTCTATCATTCCTTGGAAAACTGCACTGTTGTTTTGAGGTTTCTGCACAGTGGTGCTGTCTTCCCTGGCAATCTCACTGTTGTTTTCGTGCGCCATTGCTTGTGTGTTCCCAGCATGCAGCTGTGTGGTCATATGTCCCACAGTCCACCTGACAGCTAGTCAGATTTAAAGGTGCGGTCACTACAGCAACACATTGAAAGCTTTACGGTTTTCTCTTTAGAATCCAAGCTCTCTGACTCACTGACCACTTGGCATGGGCACTTTTATGATCGCGTTTACCCCTTGAGCTCATTGTTAACAAGCCATTGGCGCGCACAGAGAAGCTGGTTTGAACCGGATGGCCCAGCCTGGGCCCTTTCTTTTTGGACTTGTGTACTTCAGACAGGCCCAGAGCCCCCGCTGAGCACTGCCCGCCAGATGCCCCACTGAGACACATCCTCACTGAACCCGACCTCTTGCGTAACACGTCTGCACTGTCAGTTACAGCTGGGAGTTGACATATCAGACCAAATTCAGCCTCAGTCTATCTATCTCTTTTCACGTTATTTTTCATTTGAGATGTATATTTTAAAAATGATAACTACACATTAAAGAATGCATGCAACTATACATTAAACATATGTTTTTTTAATCATTTATCTTATAGGTGACTACCAAAAGAAAGCACATGATAGTTCCATGAGTCCTGTAAGGTACGTTATTTGGAAATATGAATGCATGAAGCTTTGAATTTTTTCCATGCTATTTTGTGTACTTTCCATATACAGAAATGTTCAGTTGCATAAAACTATTAACATATTGTCCCAAAATGTATTTAAGCCACACTTATACTCTAAAAATCTAATTAGGACTCAATCACATATTTATTAAATTTCATAATTCCTTTTATTGACTTTGAAATATGGTTAAATGTGGCACTGGCGAATGTACTGAAAAGCATTTATGGTAAACTAAAATATACTTATGTAATTTCTGTTGAAACTTTTATGTCACATATGTTCAGTGTGTAATGACAAAGTTGCAATTTAGTATAGTTAAAATATATGGATTTAAATGATAAATGTTATTTATCATTAAATAAATAAATGTAATATCGAATAACATACTACAGTTAAAATTTTAACCAATTACTTTGTGCTTCAGTATATTAGTCAACAATAAAAATAACTGTACTTCTTTAAAGCACGAGAAAGGATTATTAAAACGATCTAAAATATATATATATATATAAAACTTTTAATTTGACATTATTACAAAGTACACTTTTTAAAAGTGTAAAGAAACAGTCATTTAACTGGCCTGTTATTTGATATAATATCTGGTAGTATAATTTTTTTAAAGCATACTTTTAAGTTTTGAAGTACACTACAAGAAATACAATTAAACACTTCTTTTTCACAAGGATCATAAGGGCAAGTATAAGGTAGTTATTGAATATAACAGACCTATGTTTCCTCCTACAGAAGACAAGCTTTTAGATACATTCCTAGTAGGGAGAGGATGCAAAAGACTCAGGTAGAACGACCACATGCGGTAAACGGGAACCCCATCCCTCCTTACTTCACCAAGACCAGCAGTTCGGAGTGGAACAGCTCCGATGACCTTGCCGGGCCCTTTTCCGAGCAGGAGGATTCGTCGTCACACGCTGACATGCCTCCTCAGTTTCCCTCTCGGACTCCATCTCACGCCGCAGCTCCACCGTTGCCTCCAAAACCACATGTTTTGAGTTCAGAGAACCGACGACACATCCCGCAAGATCCCTGCCCACCCAGTCCTCAGCGCCTTCCCCTGAACGGCCCCGCCCTGTCCCAGAGCGTCCAGCAGAAGTGGCTGGAAAACCCGCCTGAATCGCACATGATCTCGTCGGACACGAGCTCCAAGTCTGGCTCCTCTGATCAGGAGAGGAATGACCTGTCTAGTGAGGGCGAGGAGAAGTTCTCCATCTTTCCTAAACCTGTGGTCAGCTCTCCTGGGATCCCCACCACTTATTTCTCTGTGGACAACTGCATGACGGACACTTACCGCGCCAAGTACTATAAAAAGAGACCCGGGCTTCATGTGGTGGTCGACTCTAGAGCCGGGGATCACACCTCATCTGGTGAAAGTGATTATGGGGAAAGAGTGTCACCATCTCCTTCAGAAACACAGGCACCATTGCACACCAGAGTCATAGCACTACCAGGTAATGAGTCTCAAATACATATTACATCTCTGCTAATGTGTAGCGCTTGAAACCATTAACTAGTGGGATCATTTCAGTCACTGTTGGTGATGCAGTCACTTATTAAATAAAAAGTAAAAATTAAATAAAATAACATTAAGATTAGTGATTGTGTTAAGTAACAATGTAGCACATTGATTAAGCATTCATTTATAAGTAGTAATTTATTATTATTTTTAAATATAGAATTTCAATAAATAGATACACAGAAAGACAAATAGACAGACGATGGATGGATGGATGGATGGATGGATGGATGGATGGATGGATGGATGGATGGATGGATGGATGAGTGGATAAATTGATGGATAGATCATGTTCTCTGATGCCGATTAATGGTCACATGACATGCAGTTTAACAAATGTGTGTTAGTATGTTGATTTTTTTTTTTTTTCATTTGGCATTTCCAAGATTTATTAGCTTTTTATGAACTCACTAACCTCCTGCAGTTCCTTCACAAACCAGAGTTTGAGAAACCCTGAATCCCCTTATTTCTTTTGTATTTTTGTAGCGATATGATATAAGATAGTCCTATTCAAATTAAGGATAAATGAGTTGGGTCAAAAGTAATCTAAAAGTAACCAAAAAAGTAGTCAGAATACATTACCTAAAATGTGAAATGTAACAGATTAAATTACCAACTACAATTTTCATTCAATCTGCACCAGACTGCAATTTGTTCGTAATCTACCCAACACTGTGTAGATATTTTACTGATCGACATTCTTATAAGCTTCCAGATTCACCTAGAATAAAGTTGGACTTTAACACTAGTCTGATAATACTGATATAATGTTCTTTCTTTTCAGTTCATGCTTCCAGTAAACCCACTGTAAAATGGAACCCTATTTCAGTGAAAGGACTGGATGAACACGGCTTTCTATGACATCAGGTGTCGTGTGTGAAACACACCGCGCTGGTGATGAAGCGTGGGCGCTGAGACCTCTGGATCACTGGATGTTCAATGGAACAAGTCTTCCTACACTTTGGGTTGAGTGTGGCAGTATCAAACCGTACATTTGCACATTTTCAAGCCAAAAGAGAATAATATTTCCTAACTTAGAAGAAAATATCACCGTAGGCTCAAATTTGTTTGACTAACTAATTAAGACTAACAAAAGTGAAAGAATAAGAGTGATGGATTGTCTTACGACCCCACGGTGCGTTTGTTCATTTGGAGGCATGAGTTTGTTCACTGCTTCTGATTTTCTCTTAAGTTGTTTAATGATTCGATTGTTTTTGGACGGCAGAGCTGCTAAAAAATCTGATTGTGTTTTCAGAGGGTGAAGCTGCTAAATGTGAAACCATTCCTGTATTTGGTAAGAACTCATTTAAATGTTTCATGGCCTTTTTTGTTTGTTTAGGTGTGTGATATCTTTTTTTTTTTTTTTTAAGTCCCTAATCAGTTATTAAAATGGGCCACTTTAAATATTGTCACCCTTCTATCATGTTGAGTTTTTCAACCATTGTGCACAGAAATCATGGACACTGGAGATCTAAATGTATGTCATTTGTTTGTAAATGGTGGAACTTGGCTTTATTTGGGCACATGAAATGTTGTTGTGTGTTTTTTTTTTTCATATTTGGAACAAGTTGTACATTTTGTCATTTAGTTTTTATTTGTATAATATTTTGTATATTGCTTGGCAGAACACTGAATAGTGCCTTATTTTATACGTAAAGATGGGATAAAGGTGTTTTTATCTTATGTTAACTTTTTTATAATATTGTAGTTCATTTTGGTTAAGAACTTTTAATAAACTGATTTATTTAAGCATAACATGGTTGCCTAATTTGTGTGAATACACTAAGACGCTTCTTTCAAAAACAACTCACCAAGGCTGTATTTATTTTATACTAAAAAATACAGTAAAAACATTAATATTGTGAAATATTATAAACGTTCAAAATAACCATTTTTTTTATTTGAATATATTTTAAAAATGAAATTTATCCCTGTGACGTAAAGCTGAATTTTCAGCATCATTACTCCAGTCTTCAGTGTCACATGATCCTTCAGAAATTATTCTAATATGCTGATTTTCTGCTCTAGAAACATTCATTATTATCAGAGTTGTGCTTCTTAATATTTTTGTGGTAACTGTGATATTTTTTCATGATTCTTTGACTAATATGAAGTTCATAGACATTTTTTGTAACAATGTATAATGCATCCTTGCTGAATAAAAATTAATTTCTTAGTAAAAACAAAAACCTATTGAACCCAAACTTTTAAATGGTAGAGTTCTTAAAAATATAAAAACTTTGATAAGCAATACTTTATTTTAATCTCTTGTTATGAATTATGCATACTATTTATTTTAAGATTTATTTTAATTGAACAACAGAGCCTAGAATATTTATTGTAATTCTTCAAAGATGTATATTCAGTCTCGGACACTATTAATTAAATAGAGCATTATTTTCAAATGTCATTAATATGTCAGGAATTTTTCATTCTAAAAGTAGTGGTCTTTGCAGTGACAGTATTCAGACATATATATATATATATATAGCAATCATTTAGTGAACTAATGAACTAAAAAACTAATACTAGCTAAAAATTCTACATAGCTTCAAACTCTAAGACCATTTCTTGAAAATCAGTCCCATAACATACAGAGCACAAACAGTAATAAATACTTAGATTGAGTAGCACATATTACATTTACATTACAACACATGATGGTCCTCTGAGTTAGAAAAGATGTGGGCTGCATCTGAAATCGCACACTTCCCTACTATATAGTATGTGAAAATCAGTATGTGACAAAAGAAGTATGTCCGCATTCACAGTACCAAAAAGAGTGGGCCGAAAATACCCGGATGACCTACTACTTCTGTCGAGATTCTGAAGTGCACATCGATGGACACTTTACTATCCCATGAGGCCGAGGGAGAGGATTTATTAATGGCAGTGAAGCAACGTAACTGACGCTGGTAGGTCACATGATAATATCAACATGGTGAATGTAGTACATCAAAATTACATTCATACTATATAGAACATTCTTTTTTAGCGGTTTTGAAGTAATTGCATGTTCAAAATAAGTACCTACTCAAGAGAGTGGGATTTCAGACGCAGCCGTGGTCACGTCACCCTTGGACTAAGAAACAGTTGGCAGTTGTTAATGTGGCCTGTGCTGTTCAGCAGAATCAAACCACATTACAGGAGTCACATCATGATGACTGTGCACTAAACGACTAAAGAGTGAGAAAGTTCACTCACATGCTATGAGCAGTCTTACATTTGAACATAACACACATAACGGTGTCCCTTTCCTTTCTTACAGTCTCGTATCTGCCATTTTGTCTTCCTCCAGACAAGGACACACTTCCTTGTTCCCTTCTTCCTGTTTTTTGGAAGGCTCCGCCTCCAGTTGGTGTAAGTGACAGGCTCTCCACCCACCCACTCCCAGCGGCCTTTACTTTCACGATCATTCAGACCTGTGGTTCAAGAAAAACAGAACAGTTCATGTTTAAATCGTATTGCGCAAAAGAATGTATGTTACACACTGACTGCAAAGTTAGGTTTATTTACACAAAAAAAGTTACCAATCCAAAAGGGTTTTCTTTCACTGAAGTCCCACAGCCAGTCCATGTCTCCTTTTGACAAAACACTGACCAGGTTTCCATTGAAGCTTGAAGAAACAAGTATTTAGTTAGTCAACATCTTATTTTTTCTTAAATACTACAGTTTATATAAATTATTTATTCACATAATTTTTTTTTTAACTCATGTTCCTCGTAATCTTTAATCAAAATAACTTCCCCTCCGTCTTGCAGCGGCATCTTTTCTTTAATGATGCGTATACTGGCGCAAGGGCGGGACAACCTGTCACTCACATGAGATCCACCAATAGCAAACCACAACCATCCAATCAATTCCTCACAGAGCTGCACGATTAATCGTTCAAATATGGCGATGTCGATTCAAACACTCACAATCTTAGTCCTAAATGACAACGATTCAACTATGTCTATTAAACCTTTGACGAGTAGCTCCGATCACAGCGGACATTCAGAGAGCAGTTGTCATGTCAACCACACATTATCGTTATTTCTGTGTTACGATATTTCAAATGATCACAGAAGTACTGTGGTAAAAGTTTATAGTTCAGATATGTCTATGGTAACAAATCACCTTTTGAAAGTAACTTGACGCTTGAGGTGACAAGACACTGTTTAAAAAAAAAAAATCACGTACGCCGAAATCGCATACTGAGTAGGTACTGTATTTGATGTGAATTTATTGCTCAACCAATAAAAAAAGTCTGTTCTATATAGTATGAATGAAATTGGGACGTACTACATCCGCCATGTTGTTATTGTCACATGAATTACCAGCATCGGTTGCGTCGCTTCACTTCCATTCATAAATCCTCTTCCGTGGCCTCAAGGGATAGTAAAGTGTCCATCGTTTGATAACTTCAGAATCTCGCCGGAAGTAGAAGCCACGTGGGTTATAGGTTTGACAAATCTTGCATAAATTACATTTGACTAAAAAAAAAACGCTTGTATTGAAGTATGTTATAACATACAAATGATAAAACTGTGCTAGATGTTAAGTTTGTTTATGATCACTACGATATACCTAGTTGTTTTCAATTTGGATATTAGTGACTGTAAAATATGTATTTTAGATGGGAGAGTGACATATTTTGAGTTGATATTTAGGATATGGTAATTGGGCTTCTTTTAGCCTATTTTTAATTGGCCATTAGGCTAGTTTTGTAACGCAGATCTGGCAACCCTGATCAAGGCCCACCCTACTTTTGCTTGTTCGAGAAGCTATTCCACTCAGATGTCACAATAGGGAAGAAAAGACTTGTTTCATGCCAACTTTTAAAAAATCATATATATTTGATATCCTCTGACTGGATGAAAAAAAAAAAGCAGCTCCATCATACACGGTGAAATCTGTCGAATCAAATCAGCAGACTGGCTCTTATATTCAGCAACTACTGTCGACTCATCCAGACTGCAGATCGGGACAAAAGTCTTGCAGTGTATTCCAACCTTATAAGTCATAATTGGTGGTATTATTGTTTTTTAGCGTGTTGTCTTACCTTTCTCTGCAGGCCCGCACCGCAGTGCTCCACGATGCTTTGCGCTCTGTGCTCAGAATATAACAGAAGTTGTTGTGGTACGTCCATCCTCTAGGACATTTCTGTGCTTTCACAGTCTGAGCGAGTACAGAAAAGACAGAAAATATTCAAATCATCCCATGAAATCCAGTCATCATGATTTACTCTGAATATGAATGACCTCATTGGTAGGTGTCCAGGGCCTCCAGGAGACTCCATTACAGTGAAACATCTGACCTGAGCTGTCGTTGTAGTGGAGGAAGCCACTGAGCTCTGGAGTACAGGGTTTAGAAGAAGGCTTGGGAGAGAGGCACCGAACACGCAGGTTTATTTGCAAAAGATTACTCTAATTAATCTGACGATTTCTAGACACACTCACAAAACTCTTACCCCAGTCCCAGAAGGCTGCAGAACTCTGTCAGTTTGCTGTAGTTTTGTCCTGAGCGCAGGAGCGCGCTGCTGCCCCCAGCTGGTCACCTGCACCTGTGCCTTTCTGTCAGTCCTGGAGTCAGCGTTGTCCTCCACCGCCATCGATACCATACCGTGATACTGTAAGTTATGGATAATATTAATATGATGCTAATAATAATAACAGAATTATAGTATCAAAATTTAAGATGAATAATGTTCTTGGATATAACCAAGATATATCTAGTCACAACTGCAGCTACACATCTCCTCTACTGCCATTGGTTTATTCCACTTACTTTGTAAATGACATCAGATCCATGACGAATGGTTTCCGAAGGCTGAACCTGTGGATGAAAGTGCTTTAGAGTATTCAGTATATACGTGTGTGTGTGTGTGAGTAAACATTAAATTTAGATTTAATAAAAATTAAATAAGTGTTGCCATGGCAGCTAAGAGAAATAACTGAAAGTGCTGAAATTACGAAAACTTAAATGACAATAAAGCTAAAAAGGAATAGAAGATTGTATTTCTAAATAGAAACTATAATTGAAGATGAAAACTGCAAATATTTGAAAGCTACTAAAAACCTTTATAGTATATAAAATACATAGTATGCAAATTTTATACCATAATAGTATATAAATAATACCAAAATATCACTAGATAGATAGATAGAGTCAGATGATATGTATGTATGTATAATCATATTAACTTACCACTTTTCCATTCCCAATGACTCTGAGCGTTTTCTTTGTAGTGGAGGGAGCTTCAGCTGTTATATCTCCATCCCCTCTGATGTAGCCCTGAGAGAAAGGTAATGTTTCCACCTGGATGGAGCCGTGTCGAGGGTACGGACCTGGCTCAACCTCCTGGCCTTGAATACTAGTTCCTGCATTGACTCGGTTCTCCCTGCACTGCCCTTTAGAAGCACCCAACAAATGACCTTACAAACATTACATAACATGTGACGTTTCATCTTTATGTGAAAAAAGTAGGATCAGAATTTTTGCTATATTCATTAAAGGAACAGTTCAACCAAATATATGGTCTTCTGGACAATCTGCACTAACCATTTGTGTCCTTTATGACGATGGTGGCTTTAGATTTGTCTTTCAGCACTGCACCCACCGGAGATGCCAAGGTCACCTCAAATTTCTCATCACCTTCCTCCAAAGAATCCTGAACAATCTCCACTCTCCATACTCGACTGACCATCCCTGAGAAAAGACGCAAGGACACGTTAGAAGGGGTGGGTGATTAGGATTTCTCTTTTCTAACTTTAGTTAGTGTGTAATGTTGCTGTTTGAGCATAAACAACATCTGCAAAGTTACAATGCTCAAAGCAAAGGAAGATATTTGCTTTTACAACAAACGGCTGGTAGGGACTACGATGAGCTTCTTCACGGGTTCTAAAATTCACATAAACCCACATTAAAAAAAACTCAAATTTACATAAACTCGTCCCCCGGGAACTCGATTGGTTGATTATCATGACAGTAATCAATGACTAGAAGAACTCCACATCAGCAACATAAATGTATCAACTAACCATTCAGAAATGTCATGTTGCATTCTACACTTCTTCTTGAGTCTCTCCATCTTTGTCCGACTCCAGTTTGAACATAAAAGGCTAAAAGTTTTTGAAATTGTCAGTACTGTCTGCATGAGGTAATCAGAGCTGTTAACACACACAAGCTCTTGAAGCTCCGGCCTCTGTGCAGCTCATTTGCATTTAAAGGGACACACACAAAAACGGAGTGTTTTTTGATCACCCTCAAAAAGTGACAATTTTAACATGCTATAAAAATATATCTGTGTGGTATTTTGAGCCAAAACTTCACATAAACATGCTGGGGACATCAGAGATTTAATTAAAATGTTGCGAAAAGGGCATTATAGGACCCCTTTAAGAAAACCCTAAGAAAATCCCAGTGTTTCAATTTACCTGGGTCCAACTGAATCAAAGATGAAGCCGGTATAAAATCCTTTCCAGCAGATGCTGTTAGTTCTTTCACCTATGGAGAATTAAATATATATGTATATACATTAAAATTATATTTTGCAGAAGAATAAAAAACAATGAAATAAACCACAACAAATAAAGCTATACGCAATACCTGTAAAGTCACATAAGACGAGTCCTGCACGTTCCCCTTCCTCTGGATGGTTAGTGAGACTGACCCCTGACTCTCACATATGATATACTCAGTCCTGGTCAGCTCCACACTGGCCCAGCTAAACTCCAGTCTGACAGAGGGAGTAACATTACACATCCTAATACACAAACAACATGCCATTCAAGTGTACAGTATGTGTGGAGGTGTGATGTTCCATAATACATTGAGAAATACAAAAACATAATATTGCTATAAGAAATTACTTTTTATGGGCAATGGATTTTTTTTTTTAAATAACATTTTAAAGCACAAGGTTTACTTGTGAGAGGGTCCAGATTTGCCCAGTGCATCAGACACGGCAAACTCCAGGCTGTCAGTTAAAGAGTCCAGACCAGAGTTTATGATGTAGAGGATATTCCTTCTATTCAGATCCCTCTGAGAGAAACGATGCCTCACAAAATCACCTACGGACACGTCAAAGATTATACAGGACGTAAACACATTATTACAGACAGGAAGACTAGATCTGGATGGATGGATACACAGACATATAGATAGACAGACAGACCTCTCACCATTGGTATAATTTTCCAGGTATCCAAAGTAAAGCGGTCTGAGGATGTGATAGATCAGATCACCGTCTGCAGAGTTCTTATCCTGAGCCTTAAGCTCTCTGGAGGAAATAAAGATCCCATAACGACCATCTTTGAGGACCTCCACTTTCCACAGGGTTTCCAACACTGCTATCTGTGGAGCAGAGCTGTCGAGAGCTTCAATCTGTGGCACACACATCATTTCAGCAGGATTAAAAGTTGGAAAACTGTGACGGGATACAAGTTGTGTTGGATATGCATTTAACAATGTATGAAAAGATATAAATAGAAGTACAATCGAAGCACTCTCCCAGCTAATTATGTGCCAAGACCTGTCTCTGTAGTCAGACATTCAAAAAAGGTCTTTATTAACTTTATTAAGTTCAAGCAGGAGATAAAAAACTATGCAAACATGCATTCTTCAGTGTAACAATTCACTGTTCTCAGTGGTTATATAGAAAACACTACAAATCTTCAGCTGATCCTATTTAGACAATCAATCCTCAGTTCAACTCCATCTAAACAACAAATAATAATAATAATGGGAACAACACAGTCAAAATTTTTACTTACAAAAGATCTGAAAAGCTGGAAAATATGCTAGTTAAATCAGACGTTCTGCGTGATGACAAAAAAGCATACATACAAGGTTATGTCCCATGTAGAAATTGCACATCATGTTCTTCTGTCCTACCATGTAAAAATGTCACATGTTCCTCGACAAAAAAAAGTATACTCTATCAAATCCTGAATAACATGCTCAACTAAGAACTTGATGTACCTTCTCCTATGTGAATGTCTATTGAATTATGTTGGGAAAACATCGAGAGCATTGAGGATCAGAGTGAGTGAACAAATCAGACATGATGTTATTTCTCCCATTGCTAGACACTTTATAGAGTATAATCATGACATTGAATATCTTAAATGTTAGGTTTTAAAAAATCAATGAATTACCGCCGTGGTGGAGATATCGATAAATAACTTTTACCAAGAGAGGTGTTTTGGATGTTTCATTTACAGACTATGTCTCCTTTGGGTTTAAATGAGGATTATGATTATTTAAAATTATTGGTAACACTTTGCAATAAGGTTCATTAGTTAACATGAACTAAGAATGAACAATACTTCAGCATTTATTAATCTTAGTTCATATATTAATTTCAACATTTACTAATACGTTATTAAAATCAAAGGTTGTATTTGTTAACATTGGTTAATGCACTGTGGACTAACATGAACAAATAATCAACAGCTGTATTTTTATTAACTAATATTAACAAAAATACTGCAACAAATGAATTGCTCATTGTTAGTTCATGTTAGTAAATACATAATGAACCTTATTGTAAAGTGTTCTCAAATTATTTTGTAAATTATTATTTTTTTGGTTTTGAGTCACAATGTTTATGAATGCCATTTTCCTGATGTGTTATTGTTCCTATTATTATTATTGATTTGTTGTTCCAGATAGAGTTGACAGTTGAGTCTGTGGATTGATTGTCTGATTATGATCACCAGAAGATTTGGAATGTTTTCTATATAACCACTGAATTGTTACACTGACGGCAAACAGCCGAAATGTCTGTATTGTTTTTTATCTCCTGCTTGAACTTGAGCAAAAAAAATGTTACAGTGCAGACCTTTTTGAATTGTTAAAAATATGTTAAAAAAAAAAAAAAAATTGTACCAATACAAATGATTGCAACTAACTTGCAGAGTGAAGAAGACCGGCTCAGTTTGCACGTTTGCGTCCAGCAGGAATCCTCTTTCTGTGCTGTCAGAGGCTGTGAATCTGAAGCGATCGATCTGAGAAGCTCCTCCAGAGTGTCTGTAGGAAACAGCCAGATCCTGAATGTTCTGCTGGGAAAAACGGCTACCAGCGACCAGTGTCTGTCCCTTCAAAAGCAACTGGCCATACTGGGGAGGGTGGACCACTGTGTAGCTCAAGGCAGTGTGTGGGCTGTCAGGATCAGACAGGAATAAGGCATCAGGTGTCAAAGTTATGGTGGAGCCCTGGGGAACCCGTAGACCAGTGTTATGCACTAGTGTGGGCAGAACCTTATCAATCATTTCCACTAAAATCTCCAGGGTCCCGTTGCGAGTTGAAATGCCATTGCTGACCACAAACCTATGGGTAATGTAGACATATAAGACACAAAGCACAAATCAATAACCTTTATGGGACAGTAATCACAGCTGCACAGAAATTCAATCAAATAAAACTAAACTTAAAGATAAACAAAAAGGTCGCTCGCATCTGGGTAATATTCACCCCACAATAAATAAATATAGAAATAAGTAAGAAATTATATTTTTACAGTAAGCCTATATTCACAATAAATATGCATATATATTACACTGTATATATACAGATTGTTATTATTGAATTAATATTGATTTAGTTACAGTACTTACAATTTGTGTGCAAATTGTGCTTATATTTTAATATCAATATTTAAAAAATAAATAAACTGTCTGCACACTTGAATCCTTTTAATCAAATTTAATAGCCAAGCTTTCGGTCAGAAGACCATCCTCAGGGCATACAAAAACTAAATGTCACATTCCATTTAACAGTGTTCAAACACATTAGGACAATCAATAGTGATGACCCACACCTGCAGAGGCCAGGTAGGACCAGTTGTAGTCCAATGGTGGTAGTTTTTTTAGGTGATCAACACTAACTCCACATAGTGCAAAAACAGTGAAAAAAACACTACAAGAAACAGACATAAAAATACATATACAAAAAGTATACACAGATATAGGCGCATATATATATATATATATATATATATACACACACATTCATTCATTCATGCTTGCTATATAAGTACAAGTCCATGGAGACTGCAAAAACATCAGTAACACCGTTCATAAACTGCAGTATTCAAGACTTATAAAACAGTACAGCTGTGACTATAGCATGACACTCATGTCAAAGTCCACATTTAGTGATGGGAACTATCCCTGTGGGAATTGTGCCCAATGTAATAACACACACAAGACCTATAACTTTAAACATCCTAGATCTGGTAAGAGCTACAATGTGAAGGGCATTATTACATGTAAAACTAAGAATGTTATCTACATTTTAAGATGCCCTTGTGATATGGTGTATGTGGGAAAGACCACACGTAGTTTAAAACAGAGGATCAGTGAGCATAAAAGCTCGATAAGACGTGCTGACCCTAACTACCCTGTGGCCTGTCACTTTACAGAGTATGCCCATTCAGTTTCTTCTCTTCGTTTTCAGGGAATTGAGCAGATTAAATTACCTAGAGGTGGCAATAATGAAAAAGTGCAATGCCAAAGGGAACTCTACTGGATCCATACTTTGGACGCCTTACATCCTAAATGTTTAAATGTGGACTTTGACATGAGTGTCATGCTATAGTCACAGCTGTACTGTTTTATAAGTCTTGAATACTGCAGTTTATGAAGGTGTTACTGATGTGTTTGCAGTCTCCATGGACTTGTACTTATATAGCAGGGTTTCCGTTGTCCGGTAATTACCGGACATTGGCCGGTAAAAAAATTAAATGTCCGAAAAAATTTAATCTCTCCGGTCAAATTGTCCGATTAAAATTGCCTAATAATCCTGTCCCCCTAACACAATCTGAATTTGAGAATAAGCCGAAAACGGATAAAGCAAAAATACACCGATCTTTTGCTATGTTATAAAGGAATAGGCTCTATTGTTTGAAAGTTATGAAACAACATCGCATGCTGCATTTCAAATAAAGCGGACGCCTAAAATGGCTGCAATATAGACCTAAACAACGAACGATTGAGTGAGACGTTTCAACTATGGCCAGGCCCAGGCAGACTAGCTTTAAAAGCTTTTTTCAGAGGCCAGACGATAGTGAATCAGGAATTTTATTTTGTGATTTCAGCGGAATTAATAGAGTCTCCACAACGGCGATAGATTGAAACGTGTGTCCTAGTGAAGATTGCGCAACTCGCGCAGCGCGTCGTCCATGCAACTGATAGCAGCGGACACGAGCGCTCAGCTTGATTTCAAAAACAAAAGATTTTAGCGCTAGATCTCTTATTTAATAACAGGCTAAAATAATGATCTGCATTTCTGGCGTTGATTGACGCCAATCGGACGTTCATGGTTTTTTTCCGTCTATTTGAAAGTTAAGCTAATAATAACATGTTGCATTCTATACGGCCTGATTATGTCATTTTTTAAGTTACATAGACTGCCTCCAGTTTTCCTCAACTTGACTAATTAAGATGCGATATATTTGACCGGCATATCATCAAAATGTGATGACCGGCACCAAAATGTATTTGACCGGCACCATTTTTTTTAGCGGAAACTCTGTTATATAGCAAGCATGAATGAATGTGTGTGTATATATATATATATATATATATATATATATATATATATATATATATATATATATATATATATATATATATATATATATATATGCGCCTATATTTGTGTATACTTTTGTATATGTATTTTTATGTCTGTTTCTTGTAGTGTTTTTTCACTATGTTTTTGCACTATGTGGAGTTAGTGTTCATCACCTAAAAAACTACAACTACCACCATTGGACTACAACTGGTCCTACCTGGCCTCTGCAGGTGTGGGTCATCACTGTTGATTGTCCTAATGTGTTTGAACACAGTTAAATGGAATGTGATATTTAGTTTTTGTATGCCCTGAGGATGGTCTTCTGACCGAAAGCTTGGCTATTAAATTTGCTTGAAAGGATTCAAGTGTGCGGACAGTTTATTTATTTTTTTAGTTGTCTAGTTTTGTCTGTCTGGCACCTTGTTTACCGTGAATGCGGTGAAACTCCTTCAAATATCAATATTTAACCATTTTTATATTTAATATATTTAATTATTAATTGAGTGCAAATTGTGCTTAATTATCACAAAGATAATTAAAAAAAAATCCTAAATGTTTTTAAAACATCATTGAATCATTATACAAATTTCTTTCATATTTAAATAAACATCATTTGTATTATTTATTTCGATATTTTTTTTGGGGGGGGGGGGGTTCTAAAAATAAAACTATAACATTATTTTGCAGGATTAAAAAAACTGGTTGATGATGAACGCAGACTGCATCAGTCCTTACTGCAGGGTCTCTTTAGGTGAAGTGGCTCTGTTGTCATGTACATAACACACCAGGTTTGCTGCTACGTCCAGCTGACTGAACGACTGAATTTTCACGCCGGTGTGTTTGATGTACTCCACGTGACCATGTGCTGGAGGTACAGTGATAACGTAGAGCAGCTCCTCAGGCTTGTCAGTGCCGTCTACCGCCAGCAAGACGTCTGTGGAGAGAACCACGCGCTCCCCTCGACTAGACCTCACAGGCTTCAGGAACAATGCTATGTCTCCTGCAGATCAGCACAGAGAGGACTTGAAAAGAACTGACTCAACTGAACAATTTTATGATAACTGTTGGAATGTCGGATGCATATCATCGGGAAATAAAAGCAGCAGCCCACCTTTCTCCAGTTCTTTGACTGTAATGTGGAAGTGCTGAGCAGGAGAGCGGTTCTTGCCGTCCAACAGGTGGAAGACAAAGACGTCAGCAGCGGGTGCTCCAGGATGACTGGTGTGAAGGTACCGTAACAGGTTCATATCCAAAACCTGCTGAGAGCAGTTCATTCCTGGAGATACAGACACCCAGTCTGTGCCGACCTGAGGAACAGCAAACATTCTGGATTTGCTCACACACACTTTCCGCCACTTTATTAGGTACATCTTGGTAGTATTAGGCTGGTCCCCCTTCTGCCTTCAGAACTGCCTTAATTCTTCATGGCATATATTCAAAGGTGCTGGAAACATTGCTCAGAGACTTTGGTATTTTTGTCAGTAAGAGATTCGATATTTTTCTCACTGCATATTGAGCAAACTGACCTTCATCTGAATGACACCATGACTTGGTATGCTCTCAAACACATAGATGATGTCAGAAGAAGAAGTGTCTTTGTCGTGAGCGCTAAGCACAGCACTGGAGATCAGTCTGGACTCCCCAGCCTCCATCTCAATGCCAGTGTTCCTGCAAATAAATGATAGTGTGTTTTTCTTTTGCACAGAGACTTACCACTTAATGTGATAGGCTCGAATGTCTTGAATGCATTTGTTTATTTGTTTATTTTTAGGATCCCATTAGCGGAAAGTCTGTGCCATCAGCTAGTCTAGGGTTCCATTCTTAAAAATCACATTACAACAACAACAACACATTTCAATCATCACAGTAAACAATACATGCATTTTATATAAGTACACATACACAAACACACACTCATACCTACATACAATCTAGTTTCGATTCATAAGACTAAATATAAATACCATTTTATTTACAATTACCTTAATCATAACATATAAAAACGTACATCGACATATAACACCTTAGACTTCTTTTAAATGCCAGCTTATTACAAAGCTGACGAACTTCAATGGGAATGTTATTCCAGCTGACTATTGCTCTATACAGAACGGTTTTCTTCATCAAATTAGTTTTTGGATAGGGGGTCATTATATGACCATTATTTGCCTTTCTGGTGTTATAATTATGCACAGAATTACAATACACTATTTGATTAAACAGAGAAATAGGCATTTTCATTGTCAATGTGTTATATATCATACTGCTTAAAGTAACTGTTATTCTTTGGTTTAAAGTGAGCCATGAAAGAGTAGAAAACATCTGATCTCTACTTGTTTTAATTGAGCAGCCCAAAACCAGTCTTGCTGCTTTATTTTGCACAACCTGAATTTTTGACAAGTCCTTTTTAGTTGCAGAAGACCACACCTCAGTGCAGTATGACAAGTGACATAATATTAATGACTCAGTTACTATTTTAAAGTTTCTTGATTCACATAATGACAACATTTTTTAGTTAATGCAATGCCACATCCTATTCTGTTAACAATAGTATTTATGTGTTCTGTCCAAGAAAGACTACTATCAATAACCAGACCCAACAGTTTAGACTTTGTGTATTGTGTAGATGTGTCAGAATGCATTGTGTATTGAGCAATTCATAATAATATATATGTTACAACAAATAAACGAATGTATCTTTGATGAATGAGCATGATTTACGTCAATCATTTTTATTTGCAATTACCGTATAATTTGTGGCTCCTCATCATTGACGGGCAGTACTTTAACCTGCACGTGTTTCTGGAGCTGGTGTTTTCCGTCAGAGAGCTGAACAATAAATCCGTCCCGCTCACTCTCAGAGTCATCGTGCATGTACATCAGAGTCATGCCTGAGGACAGAGTAACACAAAATATATTGTCTGATATATTATTAAAAAACAAAACAAAAAGGTCAGGGACGCATTAATGAGATAACATTTAAAAAAAAAAATATATATATATATATATATATATTTATATATATATATATACTCACCTAAAGGATTGTTGGGAACACAATACTAATACTGTTTGACCCCCTTTCGCCTTCAGAACTGCCTTAATTCTACGTGGCATTGATTCAACAAGGTGCTGAAAGCTTTCTTTATAAATGTAGGCCCATATTGATAGGATAGCATCTTGCAGTTGATGGAGATTTGTGGGATGCACATCCAGGGCACACAGCTCCCGTTCCACCACATCCCAAAGATGCTCTATTGGGCTGAGATCTGGTGACTGTGGGGGCCATTTTAGTACAGTGAACTCATTGTCATGTTCAAGAAACCAGTTTGAAATGATTCAAGCTTTGTGACATGGTGCATTATCCTGCTGGAAGTAGCCATCAGTAGCCGAGTGGTTATTTCAGTCAAAGTTGCTCTTCTATCAGCTTGAATCAGTCGGCCCATTCTCCTCTGACCTCTAGCATCAACAAGGCATTTTCGTCCACAGGACTGCCGCATACTGGATGTTTTTCCCTTTTCACACCATTCTTTGTAAACCCTAGAAATGGTTGTGCGTGAAAATCCCAGTAACTGAGCAGATTGTGAAATACTCAGACCGGCCCGTCTGGCACCAACAAGCATGCCACGCTCAAAATTGCTTAAATCACATTTCTTTCCCATTCTGACATTCAGTTTGGAGTTCAGGAGATTGTCTTGACCAGGACCACATCCATAAATGCATTGAAGCAACTGCCATGTGATTGGTTGATTAGATAATTGCATAAATGAGAAATTGAACAGGTGTTCCTAATAATCCTTTAGGTGAGTGTATACACTGTATATATAGACACATAGATATATATATATATATATATATATATATATATATATAGACTATATCATTTATATATTGCTTTGACTGTAGTCAAAATGAAAACGTAAAATACTTAAAAGTACAGTACCACTCCTGAGGTCGTCCATTGTGAAGTGCTCCACAGGGATCTCAGATCCGCGCTTGTTATGCGTCACATCATTGCCGTGTGGGACACTCATGATGGAGCCGTGCTGAGGCTGCTGGACTATGCTAAACATTAAACGGTCTTTGGGAACATCGAGATCCAGCGCACTGATTATAGATGTGTCCAACTCTTTCATGTCTCCCTCCCGAACCTAAAAGACAAACGTTAATCATCACATCTCAACTGATTAGAGCAGTGTTTCTTGATTCAGATCATGCCAAATGTACACACACAAACCTACTCGCTTTATTCAGTTATTTAGCTGGTATGTACAAGATTACTCCCTGACTGACTATTTCATTAAAGTTTTACTTTAAAGTACAATCACTATGTTTTAATAGCTTTTGATGTGCTTTAAAGAAGTTCACTTATTTTGATGTGTTGACTAACATACTAAAGCACATGTAAAAGGCTTGATTATCATTGGGTTTATTCACCCAAAATTTTAAATTCTGTCATTAATTACTCACACTCATGTCGTTCCAAACCCGTAAGACTTTTGTTCATCTTCGGAACACAAATGAAGATATTTTTGATGAAATCTGAGATCTTTCTGTCCCTCCATTGACAGCTACACAACTACCACTTTGACGCTTCGAAAAATTCATAAAGATATCTTAAAACTTATCCAAATGAATTGAGCGGTTTAGTCTAAATTTTCTAAAGAGACTCCATTGCGTTATATGAAGAACAGATTTAATTTAGGCTTTTATAAACATTCACCAACATCGGATCTGGTAAACAGAAGCTCAAACATGTTTGCTTGACATGCAAGGAACCAATGAGGTTCAGTCTCGTGTTACGCATCACGTTTGAGCTTCTGCAATGAGGTTTGTGCTCGCACGTCAAGCATGTTCGGTTGAGCTTCTGTTTATGTTTGCTGATCAATGTTTAAATGTGAATAAAAGCCTAAATGAAATCCGTTCATCATATAAAGCGATCGTGTCTCTTCAGGAAATGTGAATAAAAACCGCTCAACTAACCCTTTAACTGTAATTTGTTATTTGATATTACATTTAAAGTAAATCAAAGTTGTCCAAACCTTGTCAAGCCTAGTGTTGAAATAAATCCTCTTCTCATTGCTTAATTAATGGTGTATAAAGTTACCATAACTGGCATCATACTCATTTTACTACTTTACAATACGAACTCATCAAGAATCTCCGTACTCTATACGCATTCAGACTCTTGTTCATCACCAGAGCCAATGCAAGTATTCGTTTATCAACTGTAGATACGTCTCTAAGTTTTGACCCCTTTATTAAGGGGATTTCAATTCTCTGATGGTTCTCGCTAGGCTGTGGTTAACTGATTTTAAACATTGCCATTCTTTGTTCTCACTTTTACTTTACTTTTCTCTATTGTACATACGTAACTCTCTCTGTTTCTCTCTGTCTCTTCTATTCACAATTGATTGTCTCTGTGTTTTTAGCTCACAAATCAAAGTCACTTAAAAGTTTGACCTTACAACATGCTTTTGTTCTGTTAGTACTATATATACAGTAAGAAAGCCTTGTTGGCCAGGAGAATAATTATTCTTAGAGTTGACAGAGGATTGGTGGACGAACAGATCAGACGATTGTAAGGTTAATTCAGCTATATTTAATTCTGAAAGCTAAAAACCTGTTAGAATTAATTATAAATTGTTCCCAATTTGCTACACAGTGTTATTTACAAGATGATTCTCTGACTGACCGTGATGTTTCTGGCCAGGAAGTCTGGAATCTCATCATTGGTCGGACTGATGATGATGTAGAATGGGACTGAAGAGGACTGCTGTTTCCCGTCAGACACATGCAACATGAGCTGGTCAGTGGTCGGCTCCATCCTCTGGTGTCTAGACTGAACATAGTTAATGTGTCCATTCAACACATCCCTGTAGGTGAAAGAGGCTAAACGAGGACAAAACAATAATTCAGGCTCCAGTATTACCACAACCCAATGCAATGATGCCAATTTTGTCAAAGTCATATTTTAAAACAGTCAAATGCACATAGCAGAACTGGCTCACCGATACTGATTCCCTTGTTGCTCTTTTCAAATCCTGGACTGGGCAGGATGTTCTCTATGTAGCCAAACTGTGGAGGAGCAACCAGGATGAGCTTAAGATCTTCTGGAGCAGAGTCTTGGTCTTCAACTCTCAGATGGGTCACCGTGATAGAGGCTGATCCTCCTTCATTCACCACAAACAACTCTCCTGATGTCAGAACAAAATGTGTCATGGACCCTAACATGTCTGCAAAAAGCAGCAAATGCTACAATATCCCTTGTGAAAAAGAAGTGTGCTTAATGTGCTTCAAATGTACTTGTAGTGTACTTGTTTATTTTTTAAAAAAAACTTGGAGACAATTGAACATATTGAAATACAAGACCACTTAAGTGTACTTTCATGACTCTTTCTTTACACACTAATGTCAAATTTTCAAAGTCAAAAGTAATCAAATTTTCCATTTAAAATACATTTAAAATCAGAATGTATTATAATATTTTGTCGTGGTTTAAAGTGCATTTTTTAATGCACATGTAAAGTTAATATACTTTAATTGTACTAAATTGAAACTTCTTTATTACAAATGTGTAATTGCAAATACATTTAAATACAGGACATGCACGTTTTAATAGAAATTACATTAGTTTACCATAAATGAAATTACATATAAAGATGTTCTTACTTAAAAGGGTCCCAAGGCGTCATCTAACTGACGCTTTTGACCATGCGTCAACATGCCGACGCACATGGCACCCTTTAGCGTCAGTTAAATGACGCTTCCGTTATGGGTAGGTTTAGGTCTGGAGTAGGGTTAGGGTTCAGCCCGTTCTCACCCCAAGGCGTCATTTAATTGAGACTTTTGACCATGCGTCAACTAACTGACGCTAAAGGGTGCCTTTAGCGTCAGTTAGATGACGCTCATCCTCGGGCGTCATGTAACTGACGCTTTTGACCATGCGTCTACATCCGACGCACATGGCACCCTTTAGCGTCAACATGAGACGCGCCCACCCTACCCCATACCTAAACCTACCCATAACGGAAGCGTCATCTAACTGACGCTAAAGGCACCCTTTAGCGTCAGTTAGTTGACGTATGGTCAAAAGTGTAAATTAAATGACGCCTTGGGGTGAGAATGCGTTGTAGGGTTAGATCACTAGGAGGCGCGTCTCATATTGACGCGTAAAGGGTGCCGTGTGCCTCGGCATGTTGACGCATGGTCAAACATGGTCAAAAGCGTCAGTTAGTTGACGCCATGGGATGAGACTGGGTTGTCCAAAAACACTCTTAAGTTCAACTAACTGGATTTAATATAAATTTAAACTATAATACATTTTCATTTAATTACAATAAACATGCAATTAAGTGTCTGAAAACATTACATTCAGTTCACACTTAAGTTTAAAGAATACTGTTTTTATAAAAAGTACACTCTGTAAAGGTATGCTAACATGTAATTCCTCTTCACAAGGGATACGAATGTTATACATTGGATGCACGAAT
This sequence comes from Meda fulgida, assembly GCA_030578275.1. NCBI lineage: Eukaryota > Metazoa > Chordata > Actinopteri > Cypriniformes > Leuciscidae > Meda > Meda fulgida. The sequence continues at coordinate 6,264,211 of CM060622.1, read as the reverse complement.
GCATGTCATAATAACACCAGAAAGAAAAGTGTACCCATTACCAACAGTAATAGATGGTGGTTGGTTGTTCACAGGATAAACGGTGATATTAAGGTCATAGACAGGCAGGGAATTCTGTATGTCAGGTGTTTGTGCACTGAATATAGTGGCTTTGTCCCTGCAACAGGAAGGAAGTAGCCCTGATTCTCCATCAGAGATCACAAACGTGACAATGTCATGACGTGGTTGCAGCCCAATCTCGTGTCCTTTGGAGTAAAATTTATATAAATTTGTTACTTCACAGGTTTATAATCATATTTAACAAACAATATCAAATGCATTTACACACCTTCGCAAAAAAGAAATGCACATTGATTGTGCACATGTTGTGTACTTCAAATCTTAAAAGTATTTTTTTTAAAACTGTACTTGCAGATAATATAATATTAATTAAATAAAAGGTCACTAAAGTGTACTTAAAGAAAGTAGACTTTCATGACTGTTTCTTAATCTTAACTCACTTAAGTACACTTTTAAAAAGTGCACTTTGTATTAATGTCAAATTGAATGTTTGTTTGTTTTCTGTTTTTCATTATTGCATTTAAAGTTGCTATATTTTAAATGTACTAAATTGCAACTTCACCATTGCAAATATGCAATTACAAATTTTATAAAATACATGACATACAAGTTTCAATAGAAATGATCGGCATTAAAGTATACCATTATAAAGTTTACCATAAATGCTTGTCAGTACTTCCAGCAATAACTATATTTCACTTTAACTATATTTCAAAGACAACATAAATAATTAGGAAATTGCATATAAAGATAAATCCTACTTAAGTGGGTCCAAAAAGCACCTTGAAGTTTGCTAATTACATTTAATAAAATGTTTAACTATAATAGATTATAAGTCTGCAAACATTACACTCACTTTGCCCTAGTTTATTCTTCTTTGATTAAGAACTCTTATTGAACGTATGCTAAAGTGTACTTTTTTACAAGGGTAGGTCTAAATATTGTTGGATATCAAGTTCAACTACAGAAAGTGAAATATAAAAAGTGAAAGAAATACATTACTACTTTTCTTATATTACCTGTGTGTCTATAGGAAATGACGCCAGCCGTTATATCTGCTTGAATGAAGCGGTCCACCACGATGTTATTTCTTTGAACTACCCCATGATATGGTTGTCGGGCGATCATATACATCAATGTGCTATCATCACTGTCAGGATCAGTGGCACAGATGTATTCAATGGTGATGACCACTTCCTGTCCCTCTGCACAGGTTAAAATGGGTTTCAAACCTGGCACTAGCACTGGCGCCTCATCATTGACTGGCGTCACCTGTCAAACATGCATTTGTTAGATATCGTCAAGTGTTTCTTTTGTGGTAAAAAAGTAATTGCAAGATAAATCTCCATTACCTTGACATGTAGAACAAAGTCAGCAATATTTATCCCATCCGTGGCAATGAATTTAATATCATCATGTTCTGTCTCAGAACTGTCATGGCGATATCTGTTGAGACAAAATAGTCAACACTAAAGATAATGTAGAATGAACCAGCAAGGTCAAATACTACTATAAAGTGTTTATGATGAACCCAAACAAACTATGATGAACCACATCTGACCTAACTTTTAGGCTTTTCAGATCCCTGACTGTGAAAGTTTGGCCTGGACTCATAGGTCTGCCATCCAGGTAAATACTGCCATGCTGAGGTTTCGTCTTCAGCTCCACGTGCAGAGAGTCCTCGAGTGAGTCCTGGTCCTTTAAACGCATGTGTTCTTCACTCATCCAGCTCTCTCCCCCCTCATCCACCGTCAGCTGTCTCACATGTACCTAAAGACAAAAAGAAACACATCCTAGCACTCAACTACCACTTGTGTTTGTATAGTTCTGATATCTATGATTAATAAAGTGTTATATTTTATAAAAATGATTAGTAGAATAAGGTGATAAAAGGTGTAGCATTAGCACCATGCTACTTGTAAAATCAGCTGCTAACTTGAGTAAGCACAAAAAAAACAAAAATAATAATTTATTATTTAATCAATTAATTATATCAAATTATAATACTAAATTATTTCAAAAAGGTGATAACCAGGTGTAGCATTAGGATCATGCTAAATATTGACAGTAAAATATCTTAGTAACTTCAACATGTTTAAAAAATTAATGATTTCTTATCAAATTATGCAAAATATAATAAATAAAATTATAAAATGGTGATAGCACAAGGTGTAGCATTAGGACTGTGCTAATCTAGGCAGTAAAATCAGCTACTTGAACAAGCTCAAAATAAATATTTCTTATAAAATATAATGCATAAAATTATTATAAAATAAATAATATAGTAAATACAACCCTTATGAAAAAAGTACACTTGAGTGCATTGAATGTGCACTTGTAGTTGTCATGTTGTGGCTGTGTGGTAATCACACAACGATGATGAAGTAGTATCCAGCACAGTCTTTATTAATAATAATGAACCAAAACAAGCACGCAGGAGAGCACAGGGGTAATACTAGAAAAAAAACAACTACACTGTGCGTAAATGAGAACTGACAAAGAACAACAAAAACTCCAAAAGGCAACCAAACTAGACACAGCTGAAACTAATCGGTAACTATAGAAACACAAAGTAACGAAGACAATGCATAACCAGGGAAACTCAAACTAAAAAGACCAGGGAAACAGGAACTAAAGGAAATGGAGCAGAATATCAAAATAAAGCAGAAAGTATAGCACAGTCGAACGCACAGCCTTGCAAGGTATAATTTATTTGACTCGTACAAGTACGCAGGTGTTCGACGCATGCACAGTTTTGAACAACCTCTCGCCACAAGTTACAACCCATGTAAATGTTTTTGTATTATTTCATGCTAGAGTTGTACAAATGAGGATACTTTCTAACCTCTTTGCACAATCTCCCGTCTATGTAGGCCTCCATTGTCGCTATAGCTTGTGTTCCAGTCGGTTCTGTTTATGTAGTTTTTCTTCGACTACCTTGTGAATCGACGACCCCAGGTACGACCAGTACGATCTTCCCTTTTGTGGATCATCACTTCTGATGATGAAATTCACGTCATGCACACTGAACGCTGACCCTCTCGGATGCGTAAAAAGTGAAGTATACTTCGGCCTTGGGAGTTCATAGAATCGTGACAGTAGTCTCCCCTCCCAAAAGGCCCGTCCTCGTGCCGTAACTGAATGTCCAAGTGTGGATGGAGAGAGGGGGCTCTGGAGGTGGGTGCAAAGCTGGTGACAGACAGGGACCCAGAGCAACGACTCAACTAAGGCTGAGTAGGAGGGAACTTGGAGCTGATGGGCCGCATTGGAGCCAAGGGAACGCAGAGCCTGGGCGGAGCTGAAGGGTTGACAGGCCAAGGTGGAGACATGGCACTGGAGGGCTGAGGTGAAGCTGGGGAATCCATAACACGATGCCAAGCTGGAAACCGGGAAGCCCGAGGCGGAGTCATAGAGTTGCATAGAGCAAGTGTCATGGCCGGAGCCGAGGAGTTGGACGACACCAGAGGAGACGATGTGTCCAAAAGAATGGATGGAACCAGCAGAAGGGATGGACCGAATGGGATGCAGAAGCTAGGAGACTGGGCGGGAAGGACTCCAGATGGGACCGGTAGAGGAGCAGTAGGGAGTTGGTACTAGGGAGGGAACTGGATCGCCACAGGTCTATCAGACTGGGCAGTGTGCGCAAACTCCGGGACGACCCAGTTGGCAGGCTCTCGGATGGACGCGGTAGCTGCCTCTGGCTCTGTGGTAGAAGTTGCTTCTAAGTCGACAAGTTGGCTCACCTGGTCCATGGCTGACAAGGGCTTGGGCTCAAGGTCTGTGGTGGGCTTTGGCTTTATTTCTGGGTCTGTGGCAGGCATGGGGGTTACAAGCTCCCCCTGCCTCGCAGATGGTGAGAGGGGAACCGCACTTAATCCCAAAAAGTCCCTCTAGGACAATACAGGAATGCCTTGGACTGCTCGTTTTGGGCCAGTGTAAAAGAAAGCACAGAGGAGTGGTCAGGATAGGTAGTTTGACAAAAAATTCCTTGTGTGGTCCTCAAGAGAGCATTCCTCTTTTTTGAGGTGGAGGAAACCTGACAAAGAACAAGAACTGACAAAGGACAACGGAAACACATGGCTATAAATACAGGGGTAGAAAAAGCCAACCAAACTAGACACAGCCTAAACTAATGGGTAACCATAGAAACAAACGAGAACATAATGTGTAACCAGGGAAACCGAAAATAACATTGAGAGCGGTCCAATCAAACATGTTAATCTCTTTCCAGCTCAACCTAAATCTATATCTCAATCTCAATCTCTTTTTTGGCCATTTTACAGTGAAATTGGATTACTTAGAGCAGAAAAGTAAAAGCATAACTCAATAAGTACCACTAGAAAGCACTATAATTATTATACATTCTGGATTGGGTAGATGAGGGCTACCTCTGGTGCCAGGTTATCCACAGGCAGAATTGTTATGTTGAAGCAGATTCCAGCGGTCATGCTGCCTTGCTGGTTGGTCACCGACAGGATAAACTGGATGTTCTGGGGGTAGGGTCCAATGTCCAGGATGGGAGGCATGTAAGCAACTTTCATGTAGTTGACTGCATTCTATAAAAAGAGGATCATTTACAGCTTCAGTTGCTTATTGAGATTTTAATTATATATCTAACCCCAGTTCTAAGTATTTACCTGAGTGAAAAGTCTCAGCAACGGGGCATTTGGGTCCTTTTTAAATTTTGGGATGCTATCAACCAGAAACAACCTTCCTGCATCAGACCTTCTGTAAATCAAAATGTACTAAGCATTAACATCATTCTAAATTCCTTCAGTACACACACGTTGAGTTATATGCTGCAGGTTTGAATTGAACATGTCCTGCTGTGGACCGCATAGGCTTCTAGTTTAATTTTGTACCCATAGGTGGTGCTGCAGAAAGGTGGGGTGGTTACGGTGTATGTGAGCTCACTATCTGGTGACTCCAAGTCAACAAAGTGCAGCTGTTGCTTGGTCAAGTAGGTGACATCAGTCTCATTGACAACCAAGTGCCTGGTCACACCCGGTGCCTCTTGTGGCGGCTGATCAGGGACTGGCTGGATTTGAATCACAATGACCTGCAAAGATTACCTGGTTAGTGAATAACATGTGAACTCTGAGGAAAATCAGATTAGAGGAAGCAGCAAAAGATGCTAAAACCTTCAGTATAACATGGACTACTATTTGATCAAAGAGGGGATGTTTAGGAAATCTGGAACTTACCTGAGGCTCTGAAAGATTAGGAGGGTCATGAAAATCAGAGAGCACCACCTCAAAAGAGTCATCAAACACCTCACTGCCTGAGTGCCGATAGTAGATGATTGAATGGAAGAGGTCCTTCTGAAGAAAACGGGTAACAGGGTATCCTGGAAAAATACAAATAAAAAAAAAACAACTTTTTGTAGTGGTATTTAAAGGATACCTGATGACACTCAGTTCCCCAAGAATGAATTCGATTTGTACATGTTATAAAGGAAATGTGAATGCTGTTTGTTGGGGGTTGTGGGTGCTTTGCTAGTTAGATGCTACAGTGTTACTAGGCGGTTTCTATGGAGTTATTTATGGCTTATAGGGCGTTGCTACAATAGGTGGTTGCTAGGGAGTTTTCTGTGGTTTCTAGGATGTGTGTCATGATATTATGGGATGGTAAGTAGGGTGTTACTAGGCGGTAGCTAGGATGTTCTGGGTGGTTACTAGTGAGTTGCTAGTTGGTTTGAAGGTTGTTTTGATTGGCTTCTAAGGCAGTCGCTAAACTGGTTACCTGGGCATTACAAGACGGTGCTAGAGTGTTCTAGCTGATTAATATATAAAGTGAAATTAATTAATTGGGTTCATACTACTAATCTAAAAACATTCATTTAGAGTATGTTTTAGTTTTCCTCACCTGTTATCCCAGGACCAGGCATCTTCACGATTTCCCCTGTCTGAGGAGGTCTGGTGATGTTGAACATGATGTAGTCATCACTTGAGTCCATATCACAGGCTTGCAAAATGGATCCTCTCAAAAGACCCGTTTGACCTTCAGACAGCTCCAGTACCATATTGGTAATGAGGAAGGGTGGACTGTCATCTTTGGGCAGGACATTGATGGGAAACTTGTGTCTAGTTTGATGTAAGCCATCAGTAATCCGGAAAACTATATAATCTTTAGTAGTGTCACTGTCATCATGATGGTAGTGTACCACACCATCCTTAATATCCTTCACAGTGAACATGAAACCTTTTCCACCTAACATACAGATAAACACGCAGTGGTAGTGAGAAGATGTTGTGCAAAATGCAAAGATGTGACTAAAATGTGACTCAACTGATATACCAGATTAATATTTCCAAATTGAGGAGTGGGGAAATCATCTGTATGTATACCTCTAACAGTCAGTCTGCCATGCTGCAGGCCATCCACAGTGATGATCCTCACAGCCTTCAGGTTGTCATTGTCAACAATCTGCAACTGATCCCATGTGATTGGACGGGATTGACCTTCCAACAGACTGAGACCTATTCATTTGATAGAAATAGGGAGAAACTCGTTTATCTGGCATTCATTATACATCCTAATCTTTTAGATGATCAGGTACTGTAACTTTCTGAATTTTCCTTCAGGGTTCAATTAATTGTCTGGGATTGATGACTTTCCCTAGCATTTAATCACCCCACTCACTGTGGTTTTGTGTGATCTTTAATAAAGAAAGTTAATTTAATTTCACAAACATCCCACTACCCTTTACATTCAGTGTTATTTTGGCAAGTAGGACATTCTTCTAATCTAACATGTTCCCTTAGAATAGTCAAGTACACTTGCAATTCAATAAAAAGTATTGTAGTTTATATTTATATTAAATGCCATTAATGCCTTTTTTTACCGTTAAGTAGCATATGAAAATTACTTTTTGTTGTCTTAAAATGGTCTAAATATTGCTAAAGTGTACAGTCGAATGTACTGACAAGCATTTAAGGTTAAAAAAACTTTAAATGTAATTTCTATTGAAACTTGCATTTAATTTATTTAAATACATTTGTAATGATGAAGTTGCAATTTAGTACATTTAAAATATAACTATTAGCTTTAAATGTGATATTGAATAACTCTACAGTTAAAATTGTAATCAAATACTCTACATATGCTTTAGTATGTTAGTCAACACCTCAAAATGAATGTACTTATTTAAAGCTCGAATACATATTATTAAACAATGATTTAAAAAGTACTTCCAGGTAAAACCTTTTAATCCTTAAAAGTCTATTTAAGTGTGTTAAAAAGCATTGTCATTGTTTTGTTATTTTCCAAATCTTAAAAAAAAACACCCAAAATAACATGACATCAGTTCGGACATCTAAATTTGCTTTAAAGCTAAACTTATTTAATTTACATGGAACAAGTCCTATTTTGGGGGGAGGGGAGTCTCCACCTTTCAAATGATCTGTTTAAGAAAAGATTCTTAAGCAAAGCACTGAGATGAGAACAGAGCAACATGTATATTTGAAAATGATGCACAATACAGACCCATGTTCCATGATACTCTTGGTGCATTGGTATCAGCCGTCCTGATTGACACATGCACCACCACAGGCTGGCTTTTCTCAAAGTAGAAATCATGCACCTCAAACTCCACCTAGTAGAAATTAACAATACATAACTACTGCATTATCGAGTTAAATAAAATAATTCTGTTTAACATCAAGTTAGTATAGTTCCCCTGCGAAAAAAAGAAGAGGTAAATTGTATTGAATATGCACTTGTAGTGTACTTCAGATCTTAAAAGCCCACTTAAACACACTTAAGTATATCAAAATAACAGTTTTAAAGCTTATGGTTTAGTCATATTTTGTTGTGCTTTTAAGAAGTACATTCATTTTGATTTGTTGACTAACATACTAAAGCACATGTACTTTGATTATAATTTTAACTTTAGTGTGCTGTTTGATATTACGTTTAAAGTTAATATATTTGAAGTATTAATATTTTAACATGCAAACATTACATTCGGTTGACACTTTAAAATATATTATTTAAGTACTCTGTAAAAGTGTGCTAAATAGTATCTTTTCCACAAGGGTTACCTCATAGTTCCTACGCTGCGTGTGACTGGAATTTGGAGGCTGGTAGCTGATCAGCATGTTGTTGAGATCCATCCAGGAGAAGGAAGAGATGGGTTTGGTGTGATCAGACAGATGAGTAATGAAGCCCTCATTAGGGGGCTTAGTGATGTTGAACACCAGCCTCTGTTTGGGCGTCTCGTCATCCTCCGCATCCAGAGTTGCCGTGGAGAGAGGAGTCAGAATGAACTGGTCCACCTCTAAGATGAACATGGACATAAAAGCAGGCTTGGGCGGCTGGTTGGGCATCGCGTCTTTAATGGTTACCGGGATCCAGGCATGCTCTGACTGAATGGGAGGTGGGCAGAACTGGTGTTAATAATAAAGTATAAAAATGTATTTAGTAAAATAAAATGCTTTTATTTTAGAATGTACACCTGAATTATGCTTCTGCTACGAGTGTCTGTGAGATCCAGTCTAATGGCGATGTAATCTATGTCTGGAGATGGAGGGTCGATGTGGTGGTAACGGATGCCCATCATGAGGAAATCATTGCATGGTACTTTGATGATCTTCAGCAGTTTAAGACCCTTTAGACAGTCGTCACTTTTACAATGAGCTCGAGCTTTATTATCTGCAGGGGGACAGAGGAAATGATGTCATAATATTAAACTACAAAACAGATTGTTAGGTTTTTTTTTTTTTTTTTTCAAAAGTATTTTCAAGAACACTTATGGTCAGAAGTTTGGAACAATTCAGCATAATGATTTCTGAGGTATCATGTGACACCGAAGACTGGAGTAATGACTGCGGAAAATTCAGCTTTGCATCACAGGAATAAATTACATTTTAAAATATATTCAAATAGAAAATTATTGTTTTAAATTGTAATAATATTTCACAATATTAATGTTTTTACTGTATTTTGGATCAAATTAATGCAGCCTTGGTGAGCATAAGATACTTTTTTCAAAAACATTTTAAAAATCTTAATTATTCCAAACTTTTTTTGACCAGTAGTGTATTCTGAAAACCTATTCTAAAATATACAATTAAAAGGTGATACTATCAGCTGTTTTGCTAAATCAAAACGTCCATTATATTCCTTCCAATACAAAATACACTTTATTGCAGCATATATCTCAGTTTTCATTTAATAAAAGAGTAAAATTTAATTAAGAAAAAAACTGTTGGGGTAAAAGTTGCCACTAAAGTCAATTATGTCAATTAAAGTCTTTCACATGAATTTGACCGGATGGAATCATTTTTAAAGCGCATTTGTGCAGTAGGAAAGTAGGAAAACGTCTCGGGTTATGACTATAACCCTTGTTCCCTGAGAAGGGAACGAGACACTGCGTCGAAAATCGACTCTTTGGGGACGCTCCCTTAGCGTGCGCCTCTGAAGTATGAATAAAACTAATCCAATCCTGATTGGTGCTGCGTCGTGACGTAACATGTGACGGCATACCCGGAAGTATAAAAGTGACGCTGTCACAACACACACTAGCCTCGCGATGAAGCAAGATGCTCAAAGGCCTCGAGGGGCGTGGCAGAACGACGCAGTGTCTCGTTCCCTTCTCAGGGAACAAGGGTTATAGTCATAACCCGAGACGTTCCCTTTCGAGGGAACTCAACACTGCGTCGAAAATCGACTCTTTGGGGAACGAGTGCCCACTAGGCCACGCACCGAATAGGCCTGTCCCGGAGTGAAACTGTCTAGGCACTCAGCAAGGACTGAGCACGTGTGCGCCAGGCGTACTAGGAAGGTGGAGACTGTAGAACCTGATAAAAGTATGCGGAGTAGCCCAACCGGCTGCCTCGCAGATCTCCTGTAGAGGTACTCCCGAAAGAAGGGCCCTAGAAGAAGCCATGCTTCTAGTTGAATGGGCCCTGACGGCTAAAGGTGAAGGCAAACCGCGCACCTTGTAAGCCTCAGTAATAGCCTGGACTATCCAATTACTAATAGTCTGCTTGGATGCCGGGAGCCCCTTCTTAGGTGACCCAAAACATACTAATAACTGGTCAAACCTTCTCCAAGAAGAGGACCTCTCAAGGTATACGCTCAAAGCTCTGACGGGGCAGAGCAAATGAAGCTTCTCTTCTTCTGCCGACACATGAGGTGGAGGATGGAATGCCTGAAGGACTAAAGACCGAGCCGTGTTCGAAGGAACCTTAGGCACGTAGCCCGGACTCGGGTGCAAAAAGGCCTTTACTCTGCCAGGGGCAAACTCCAAGCAAGCTGGTGTCACTGCCAGGGCTTGGAGATCTCCCACCCTCTTAAGTGAGGTAATGGCCAAGAGAAAAAACATTTTCTGTGTTAAATCCTTAGGCGAAGCCGACTCTAGAGGTTCGAAGGGATAACCCTTCCAGAACTATAGCCAGGTCCCAGGCAGGAACCCTAGACCTGGTTGCCGGCCTCATCCTCCAAGTACCGCGGAGAAACCGAATGACCTACTGGTGCCTCCCCAGAGGCCCATCACCTAACGGAGCGTGGAAAGCTGCAATGGCTGCCACGTACACCTTAAGCGTGGAAGGGGAGAGACCCGCAGAGAAACGATCTTGAAGAAATTCCAGAACTGAAGCCACCGGGCAGTTTACTGGATCTAACTCATGTTCTCTACACCAAGTGGCAAAAACATTCCACTTGAGGCCATACAATCTCCTAGTATACGGAGCTCTGGAGCTAAGTATAGTTTCAACCACTCCAGCTGATAGACCAGCATTTAGGTACTGAACCCCCTCAGAGGCCAGACCCACAATTTCCACAGCTCTGGCTGAGGGTGGAATATTGTGCCCCCCGCCTGAGACAACAGATCCCTCCTCAGAGGAATCTGCCATGGCGGAGCTATCAGGAGTGATATTATGTGTGAAAACCACACTCGGGTCGGCCACATTGGGGCAACCAGAAGAAGACTGATGCCCTCCTGACGGACCCTCTCCAGGACTCCCGGGAGCAGAGCGATCGGGGGAAAAGCGTACAGGCGAAGCCTCGGCCAGGCCTGTACCATGGCATCCAACCCCAGAGGGGCTGGAAGTGAGAGGGAGAACCAAAGTGGACAGTGGGACGTCTCTCGAGACGCAAACAGATCCACTTCCATTGGTCCAAACCTCTCCCATATCAACTTCACCACATCTGGATGAAGTCTCCATTCCCCGGGCCTCAGCCCCTGCCTCGACAGGATGTCTGCTCCCTGATTCTGAACCCCTGGAATATACATTGCCTTGATAGACAGTATTTTCCCCTGGGACCAAAGAATAATCTGATGCGCCAGTCTGCACAGAGGGCGCAATCTGAGTCCCCCTTGTCGGTTCAGATAGGCTACCACCGACGTATTGTCTGATCGTACTAAGACATGGTAACCCTTGATGTCTGGGAGGAAGCTCCTCAAAGCCCTGAACACAGCCATCATCTCTAGGCAGTTTATATGCCAAGAACGATGATGGTCCTGCCACAGACCCCTGGCAAAGCGGCCGTCCATGACCGCGCCCCAGCCAGTGAGGGAAGCGTCTGTCGAAACGGATTTCCGGCGACACGACACTCCCAACACTGGCCCTTGGGATAGGAACCCAGGTTTCTTCCATATTTGCAGAGAACCAAGGCATCTGCGCGTTACTCTGATTAAACGAAACGGATTCCCCTTGGAAGAAAACCCCTTGGTTTTCAACCACCACTGAAGGGGCCTCATGTGCAGAAGGCCCAAAGGAATGATGTTGGATGCCGCTGCCATGAGACCCAGCATTCTTTGAAATTGCTTTACAGTGATGGCCTGGCCCAGCCTTAACCCAGATACCATCGCCAGAATTGACTCGACACGTGCGGGAGACATTCGTGCCTGCATCGTAATCGAGCTCCACACGATTCCCAAAAATATCGTGCACTGGGATGGTTCTAGCACACTCTTTTTTACATTGAGTCTCAACCCCAATTTCTGAATGTGGCCAAGGACGACATCTCGATGCCGAACTGCCATTTCTCGAGACTGGGCCAGAATGAGCCAGTCGTCGAGATAATTCAATATACGGATGCCTTGAAGTCTCAGTGGAGCAAGGGCTACATCCATACACTTGGTGAATGTGCGGGGAGAGAGTGCTAGGCCGAACGGAAGAACCCGATATTGGTAAGCTTCGCCCCCGAAAGCGAACCTCAGGTATCTCCTGTGACATGGAAGGATGGAGATGTGAAAATAGGCGTCTTTTAGATCTATCGTGACAAACCAGTCCTCGGATCTGATTTGACTCATGATTGCAGGAATGGTTAACATCTTGAACCTGAACCTCCTCAGAGATCGGTTCAAAACCCTGAGATCTAGAATTGGCCTTAACCCCCCATCCTTCTTTGGAACTATAAAGTACCGGCTGTAAAACCCGGACTCCCTGTCTAAAGGATGAACACGTTCTATGGCTTCCTTTAGCAGCAAAGTCTGTACTTCTTGTTCCATCACCTGAGCCTGCTCTGGAACCACTGCAGTTTGCACCACCCCAGAAAACTTGGGGGGGGGCGGTGCGCAAACTGCAGTCTGTACCCTGATTTTATTATATGCAGGACCCATGCAGATATGTTGGGAAGATGATACCATGCCTCTACAAAATCTACTAGGGGTGGCAGCCTCTCGAGACTGGCCTCTGGTGTTTTTCGAGCATCTTTCTCGACTTCCTGAAGCGGAATACCGGCAGGCTGTAGTCGATACGGTTCTTTTAACCATAACTGATGCTTTACTAGAACATTTTCGCTGGAAAGAGATGCGGCCCGAAGCGTCGTTGACGGCGGGCAACCTACATCGTTTCCTAGAGGGCTCCGCTGCGAGAACAACCTCGGTTGCCCTGCAGTGGAGGGGACAGCCCTCAGAGGTCCTACCACTCCGGTCAGGACCTCTTCCCCGAAGTCCTCCTAGCCTGAATGACTTCCCTCAGGTCGCCTCTCTGGCTGGAGGACTTCGATTTCTGAGAGCGCTTCCTCTGTTGCCAAGCTCCAGGAGGAGGGGCTCTAGAGGAAACGCTCTCTTTCTGCTCTGCCCGGTGTGAGTAGCTGGCTGCTGGCTGGGGCTGATCGCTCGGCCCCACCCTACTCGATTTGGACTTAGCCTTACGGGGGAGGTACTGCTGGAACGCCGCAGATTGCTTCTTCGCCTCCTGAAACCTGTCGACGACCCATGTAACGGCGTCGCCAAACAGGCCAGAAGGCGAGAGCGGCGCATCCAGCAGAAAAGACCTATCCTTATCTTTTATACCAGATAAGTTCAGCCACAGATGCCTCTCCGTAGCCACCATAGCTGCCATAGAGCGGCCAATGGCACGGGCCGTCTCTTTTGTGGCCCGGAGAGACAAATCTGTGGCCTTCCTCAACTCTGCAATATCCTCAGGAGTTGGCCCCTCAGGAGGTGCCTCAGCAGCCTCATTCTCATCTAAAAGATCCCGCTGCGAGCCCCACGATCTCAATCGCCGCGCTGCCTCAACAGACGCGGGACCAGAACCGCGGGGAGCGCGAGCCTGACCGTGCTCATCAAAGCACGCCAGCCGGGAGCGCAGCACTCTAATGGGTAGTGCTTCACAGTCAACACAAGCAGCTCCCTCGAGAGCTGCCCGTGCGTGCAGCGCTCCCAAACAATTCACACACAAAGAATGTGTATCCCCACCCGTAATAAAACGAGGGCAAGGATGCACACACTTCTTGAACTGCTCGCTGGCCATAATATATATATATAGATATATAGATATAGGGACAAACAACACCAAATAGGACTGACAGTTTCAACACAGAGCGCTTGCTGAAGAGCGAAAGCTAGTGTGTGTTGTGTCAGCGTCACGTTTATACTTCCGGGTATGCCGTCACATGTTACGTCACGACGCAACACCAATCAGGATGGGATTAGTTTTATTCATACTTCAGAGGCGCACGCTTAGGGAGCGTCCCCAAAGAGTCGATTTTCGACGCAGTGTTGAGTTCCCTCGAAAGGGAACTGGTCAAATATTATTATGTTATGATTTTACCCAGCTGTCTTCGAAGAGGAATAAAGCTATCTGGTTCATCTCCTCTCGGCCCATCTGGTTTATCCGGTTCCCCGGTGACTAGTTGACCATGAACAGGTAGATGTGTCTCCAAAGTTGTCATCTGAACTGTGCACTCAACATTATGTCGGTGTTCATAGTGGAAAGACACAACATTACCGTCTAGGATATTGGAGAGGCCATAAAACTCTGGCACCTCGAGACTCTGTGATCCAAACCTAATCACATTACAGTCAGGCTCCATGATTTCAACACTGAGAGAGAACAGCTCACTGTAGGTCTCTGTCTCTGTAAATCTAAACATAAAGAAGTCTTCGTGAAATGTCCATATTCTTAAAAACAACAAGTTTACTATCTGTCTTTTAATACAATGTCTTCCACATATATTATATTAAAAACTTACCTGTACAGACGAAGTTTAACAGTATCCTCTTTTAAAATCGGACATCCATTATGAGTGTATTTCACTTCATCAGCCAAAAAGTGACAGTCAAAAACCTATCAAATGAGAAATAGTTGTAGAAAGAACAGAAATTAAAGGTGCAGTAAGCGATTTCTGAGAAACGCTGGTGAAAGTTGTGGTATCTGTCAGGGGTTATTAAATAATGAAGAACATGGGACAGGAGTAGCAAACTTCATCCATCTTTATTACTCTTTCACTTCTGTTCTTAGACACATTAGGCTACGTCAATACACAACACTTTAAAATATTAGTCACAATATATTTCACTTATGAACACAACAACAGTGGATTGGACCGAGCACCACAACACTCTTGTAGCCAGTCAGCAGCAGGGGGTGTGTCCACTCATGATAGGGGAGGAGAGTAAGAGGGAGATTTGAAGAAGGATTGTTGAAAGAGAGATGGCTGAGAGACATTACACAAGAGAAAAGGTCAGAGGAATATCACTGGAAAAAAAAGGGTTATGATCAGATAAGAGCTTTATGACCCGCATTAATATTAGAAAAGCTTTCCAGCGCTGGAGAGACCAAAGCGCCTGAAGGCCTGAAAAAGGACCCAGAGGTTGTTTCTGCTCCATATGTGAGTAATATTGGTTTTGCTATGTTTCACAGAACCAACGGGACAGTTTTGAGTGTCGAGCTCATGTGCTGCTGGTGACTTACAACAAACTCCTGCTTGTATATACTATTGTGTACTGTATGTTCATTTTGTGTTCCTCCATGTCGTTTGTTAATCATCTTCGCTTTATTTTATTTTGCCTCGCTTTTAAATATCGTTTTAAATATCAACAGTGTTTCTCAGAAATTGCTTAATGCACCTTTAACTTAAAGTAACACTACACAATCCTGATATACCTAATAACCTGTTATGAACTGTTATTGCATTATCAAACCTGAATTACAATCAGAAAAGGAAAAAATATATATATTGTTAACTAAAATTTAAACAATTAAAATTGTCACACAGAGTGTGAATTGTTTTAATTATTTGATAAACATGAAATAAAATAAAATACAAACATTAGATGAAAAACTTTTTTAACTTTAAGAAAAAAAACCTGTCGACATGATGCCGTTGAATTGCTTTCAGATTTTTGTTGTGTGTTTATTTTGTTATTGAGAGGAGAGTGCACAGGAGAGCGTCCCAGCAGCGTGGACGGCGTCGGGATGTTCGTTATTGCTGCAAGGGTATTTCCAACTTCTTTTTATTAAATGGCAAAGAACGAAATAATAACTTTACCATAGTTATATAGAGGGACATTGATTCACGTTCAGTCTTTTTTATGTTACGAGTGCGAGCATGAGCAAAAAGTTGCTGGCTGCAGTTCACTTAATGGCCACCGGTGTCACTAAAAACAATTCTACTTTTAGCCCCTTTAAAGTAAACTTTTAATTTGACATTATTACAGAGTGCATGTTTTAAAAGTATGTTAAGAAACAATCGTGCAAGCTCACTCTCTTTAAGTACACTTTCATGCATTTTTTTTCCATATTATATTATCTGCAAATATAGTTTTTTTTTTTTAAATATACCTTTAACGTTAAAGTACCCTACAAGTGCACATTCAAAACAAAATACAATTAAGCACATTTCTTATTCACAAGGGTAGTTCTTCAGATATCAAACGCTCTCAGAAGAAAAAGCTTTTGGCATGTTCATCACTGAAAGTTTGTTGGATAATACAAAGAGAGAAATGCTTGCAGAAATAATGAACATTGTTTACCTGTGGGGACAGTGTGCCGACCCGCTGTGTAATGGGCTCGTTCAGCACAACTTCCAGCTTGCAGGCATCCATGTCTCTGGGTATATGAAACTGCAAGTCCCCCTCCTGCAGAAAGACTGACTGCCCCCTCTTTACCTTAAGACCAACATTGTTTTTTACCAGAGAGCCCTGAATCTGGTGGAGAAGTCCCAGCATGAGGAAAGGCAAATATGTCCTGTCTATTGCAGTCATTCTGTTCAGTTTGTGTGGATCAGGACCTCTGTGTTGAGGGAATGGAAAAAAGGAACAGTTGTTTGGTCTTGCTCTGTCCACAGAATGTTTTCATACCAAGTCATCTCCACTTTTACTTTATATTAATCTGAGACAATTAGTTTCAGTTCATGGATCAGTATCCCGCTCTCTCTCCATTCATCATATGAGAGGTAATATCTGAAAATAAAACAGACAAAAATATGATTACACTTTCACAAACGTCAAAGGAAATGAAGCCTATTTTTAGGATTTTTCTGAATAGTTGCATTAATATTATAAATAATAATCAACATTCATATTTAAGAAAGACATTTATAGCCCAAATCTTTTTGGTGGGGGGGGCGAGATGGGACATAGAGAAGGAATAGGGGGAGGGGAGGGGAACCATTGCTTTAGTACAAATATGATTTGTATATATATATAATTCTCATTAATGTATATATATATATATATATATATATATATCATTCTCATTAATGTAATGTAAACAACATCCTATAATGTATGTGTTTAAATAAATGTGTTTAATATTTTTTAAATACTTTTTGTATTACATTAATGACACTAACCAGAATCACCAAAGAATAATTGGGACCGCAACAAAAACTTAAATCTGCAGATGCATAAGAACACACTGGTAATGAGTATATGCATATGCACATATATTATAAATATGTATAATATATTGTTCATAATAGTTTCATTTTGTGGTGGTGAAATATGATCTGCACATGGTCAGGAGATGTTTTTTGTGAGATTCACAAGTAAAGAATGGCAAAACTGAGAAAGAAGATAAAACTCTTCAACTGATCCAACAAATAACTGGCAAAAGAAGGAATTTAGGAATCACATTCTCTTCAGTTTAAGGCTAAAACATCTCCATCACCTCTCTCTGACATGTTTGTTGAGTGATAGGGGAAAAACTCCTTCCGAGCACAGTCCTACTGAGGTGAGATGTCAACTTTAAAAAATGACCTTTGACCCTAAACAATCCCCAGGCCCTGGAATGGCCAGTTTGGAGATTCAGGCTGTCTGATTTGTCAGCACTGAACACAATGTTAAAAATCCTTAATTCTTCCACCTACAGTTAAATGAGCCATTAAAACGCTGGCTCAAGGGAATGATAAATGCTTTCCACCTAACAGCTTGATTCGGTCTCATGCAGTAAAGCAGTAATATTATTCAAAATGATCAACTCCAATCCACCAATACGTACATTCAAAAACCTTCTTCCAGACACCAGGCATACTGAAATAATCTTTTTCAAAAACCTTCTTCCAGACACCAGGCATACTGAAAGAATCTTTTTCCCCCGTGGTTTATTAATCAAATTTGTTTTATCAATACAAAATTAATTTAAGACAGATTTTTGGCTTTTCGATTATTTTGCAAGTTACTTCAAAACAAAACAATCAAATACCCAGTTTACAGTACATTTCTACGAATTTGAACTCAATGGGTCACATTTGTCAAGTCTAGCAGCAATACATCTGGAATTAGTCCGCCTTTGTTTACTTACTAACATGTTTTCTTTTAAAGGCCTCTCCTCTTTTCTTCCTGCTGTCTTCCTCCATTGGAAAATCCAATTTTCTAAGATTGTTACACAGCCTCAGGCTAAAAGTCTAATCTAGTGTTTCATAGCTCAAAAAACAAGATGGTCAGATAGTAATCAGCCTGTTTTGTCAGAATGCCGTGAAATTTCATAGAGGTACAAACAGGGTCTACTCAACATAAAGTCTGTGAGAAACAAAGAGAAAACAGCTCTAAAGAATGACTGAACACAAAACCATGAGCAAAAAAAAAAAAAAAACAGAAACAAGTAACTGCCTCTGCTCTGTTTACCATTAGAAAATTTTAAAGCTTAACTGTATGGAATGTGCACTTGTAGTGTCCTTCAAATCTAAAAAGTTTTTTTTTTAACTGTACTTACTGCAGATACTATTATATTAATTAAAAAGGCCACCTAAAGGTACTGTAGGGTAGGCAATTTATTTTACAAATACTTTTTTGTTATACTGGTTGAAACACTCTTCACATCCTAAACAATACTAGAAGTGTTCTAAATGTTAAATTATGTACATATATCTTCTGTGGAAGTCTCAGAACCAAAAAAGGGGGGAGGGGGAGGGAGGGAGGTAGGGTCAAGCTAGCATCCATTTCGTTTGACAATACTTCGAACGTCAACAAGAAGTGACGTCACCCAACATCGCTTAAAGCCCCTTTAAGGCGTGGCTTTGGAGATGCTCTGAAGGGAGGGTGGGATCTCATGCTTTCAAAGCTAGCTTGCTACTCTGAAATTGCCTATGCTACATTTAACACCGTCTCTCATGACGCTTTTCAGAATCTGCTGTGTGAGTTCATGTGTTTTAAAGAAGGTGTGTGTGGCTTTGGGGACACTGAATATGTTTCTTATCTTAACAATTCTTTCAAAGTTTTACTTTAAAGTATATTTTAAATCGTTGTTTAAAAAAAAACGTTTTTCATGCTTTAAAGTACACCTGTTATTTGTGTTGACTAACATGCTAAAGTACATGTTATCTGAGCTAAGAATGACTCTCAAACACATATCAAATGATTTACAGGCTATTTTAGCCCATCTTTTAAAATAAAAAGGCTTCCTTTGTCAGCCACTTCCAGTTATTTTAGGTGTACGTTATCTTGCTTGATATTTTTTGCAACCTGTTTTTTGTTATCATACTGTTTTAATGTATTATCATAATCTTAAACACCCAGGTATGTAGGGCAATTAGTTTGACTGTTTACTGCACTTCATATTCTTAGTTATTTACCTATAGGCATAATAATCTGAACATTCACAGGAAATTGCTTACTTCCACACTGAAGATGTATAGTACACAATCTCTCTTTAAACGCAATATTTTGTTTGAAATATTCACGCTATGGGTTGTGGGCAATATTAGATCGCACTTCAAATTCTTATCGGAAATAGTAGACCATCAGGGTATCTTTGGAATACTAATATCAACAAACTACGATTTGGGACACACTAATTCTAATTTCGAATACTATTTAGGACGAATAGTATGCAAATTCGAACAAATCGGTTGAGTGAATGATTCCATGACTCATTCGTATTATAAATCAGCAGAAAAACTTCATTGAATGAGCATTTTTAACTAATCATTTAAATGAATGATTCAATGACTCACTCATAAAGACGCTTGCCACTTGTTGCAAAGTAACCTATAGAAAGAGTCCCTGAAAAATAACAAGCACACACTGACAGTCTGACACAAACACAGT
The DNA here is from genome assembly GCA_030578275.1 of Meda fulgida. Classification (NCBI taxonomy): domain Eukaryota; kingdom Metazoa; phylum Chordata; class Actinopteri; order Cypriniformes; family Leuciscidae; genus Meda; species Meda fulgida. The sequence goes on along the minus strand of CM060622.1, from coordinate 6,244,425 downwards.
TTAACAGGAACAGTGCTGTTGCACTGTTATCAGCACTCTTGGAACGCTGCTCGACTAATCAGATTTCAGGACCGGAATTGTCTCCAGGATAAAAAGCACACTGACTTTGAACATTTACTTAATCACTTCACTTTAGAACTGTCATGAGGATGTTGATCAACTCTGCTGTCGTGCTGTCATGGAAACAGGATTTTGTGTTTTGTAAGCTAAGCTTTCGCGCTGCAGCCCCAGGAAGTCTATAACAGGGAGGATTATGTATTCCCTTCACAGGTTATTCTCCAAAAAAGGACCAAATTCCTTGTTGTGCTTTGCAAAGATTAGCACGGGAAACTTTTCACATCCCAACCATGCAGTAATAAAAGTAATTATGAAATTACACAAAAAGACGTATTTAAGTCTTACTTGTGGGAGTAAAAAAACCTAAAGTTAAGGTACTTACATTTAATGTCAATCTAAACAATATACTAAATTTTCATTAAATGCAATTAACATGCAATTAAGTGTTCAAAATATTACATTGAGTTTGCATAGGCTAGGTATTCTATTAAAGTATATTATTTAAATAGTACTCTTTTTAACAAGGGAACCAACATTTAAAACCTATATGCCCAATATGCCTTACTAGATTAACTACTTTTTCCTTGCAAAAAAAAAAAAGTTTCTACCCTTTGATTAATGGCTTAAAGTCCCTTATGTGCCTCTGAGTCACTTTCAGACGTTTTTAGGCACACCACATCACACAGACAGTACATTCCCAACTCTCTTGTGTGATCTCACAGTTTAGAAACTGTCAATGTTGTTCTCAGGGCATGATTCTACATGCTGTACAGTCTGTGATTATATGCTTCACCCCTGTTTGGGATGTTCTCTGTAGGTTTGGAGCAAGTTCAACAGACAAGTGTTGAAGGGATCCTTCATGGGCTCAGGTAAACACAAAATTGTAATGAGGCTTGACTAGGAAAGGTTCCAGCAAAACCGCATTTAAGAGACAAAGACAGATTTGAGAACAAATGAAGGAGAAGTTCAATGAAATGTTTTGAACTCTTATCTTGCTCTCAGTTGACACCTTAACAACCCCACCAGCATTTCCCCAGAACAGCTGCTGGATTCAGATGTGAAATATGAGATGCAAACATCTCACAAACACAGTGGCTATTCAACCAGCCGACAAGCCATGAAGATATTACGCGCACACAGGAAAAGATTTCTCATTCTCATATAACAAACATTATTCCAAACAAGTAAGCCATTACTGACAACTCTTGTTTCCTATTATTAAAATGTAATCTATTTTTTTAAAGAACAGGAGTAAAAAATAGTGACATTTAAAACGACAAAAGTTGCAGGCCATTATGCACAACAGTCCTACCAGTCATAAGCAATCAGGACTGATTGAAATAGCTCAAGTATGTGGATGTTATGAGAGCGTTTCACGGAGGTTTATTTGTACTGATTGGATATTACTTTAGCAACATTTGTTTGTTCACTATGATGAGGCCTGGAGGAATGGGAAGATATTTTCAAGTTTGGCCGATATTTACGTACTAATGTTTTGATGTAGATATAGCAGTGATTATGAGGCTCCAGTCAGGAAAGCCCAAGGCAGGCTGGGTGGGTGGCCCGGACCCCTCTGCACTCTTTCTAAACGTCTCTCTGCTTCCATTCAAACATGTGGGGGCAGTTTTCCTGTCATCAAAACGTGCCAAGACCAAGTGTGAAAAACTATATGAGCAATAACAAAATGTGCCGTTCAAAAATGTGCAGTTAAATTAAAATGAAATGTCTTAAAATGTATCCGTCTTTCAGCTACAAAAAAGTTATTAAGCAATATAATACTGAGTTAAATAAAGGTTACACAGCGTTACTGGCTTTACTACCTCAACAATGCAGCAAAAAACATGATCAATCTTCAAATAACATACATTGACCTGAGAAGCAAAACTGCACAAGATATTAAGAAAATATGAACGATTAATTGAGAGAATATGATTTAAATTATATATATATACTATATAATCATTATTATATTACAGAATGAATTAAGTTAAATGTGTATTATATATATATACAGTATGGTGGAGAAACCATTTTCACTGCTAGTAAATTACACAAATACAATTCCACAAATGGCAAGTAGTACACAGAATTAAAGTGAAATTTTAAAGTAGAAAAACTTTAATAGTATTTTCTTGTAAAAAATACAAACCTGTTTGATTTACAACTTTGAAAAAAAAAATTTTTTTTTTGACAGTGTATTAAGGAATCAACCTTTTCTAGATTTATGCTTCTTTAAGAAAATTACAAATTGGGGAGAGGAAAAAAAAACTTGATTCAATATACATTCTGTTATGTTATTTTGCTTCTCGTGTAATTGTATCTTATTTTAAGGATGTTCCAGTATTTTTACAGGAAACCAACAAAGGGTGACTGTCCTTCTTAAAAGGTGAGGTAAGGTAAACTATTATTTCCTTCCAATGGTCTTATTACAGCTACAATTTCTGGGTCACACGGGGGGAAATGTGCGTCTCGCTGAAGAAGTGGGCCTTCTGTACAGCTGGGACTGACTGGAGACACCGGCTGGAGCCAGCAGAAATCGGCTGCCTTTCCTCACAGCGCTGTGCACTGCTTCTCATCTCGCTAATGACAGGGTAACGAGCAGCCAACTATTTCCAAAGCAAAGATGAGCAGAGGGAAAGGGGGAGGCCTTCGCTCTCTAAACAGCTTTGGCCCCCCATTTGGCAGCATACCAGCATGACCGTTCTCAGTGTTTGCAAGTGCTGAAAACACCCAGATGAAAAAAAAGGGAGTATGGTTATCAGTCAGGGGGGATTGTTATTCTACACTCCTAAAAATAAAAAAAGTTTTTTATTGGTGTTGATGGTTTCATGGAGAACCTTTAACATCCATTGAACCTTTAAAATGCACAAAAGTTTCTTTACAGCAAAAAAAGAAACGAAAAAAAAAACAGTTCCTTAAAGAACTGACCACTTTAAGGTTCTTTGGGGAGACAAAAATGGTTCTTCTATGGCATTGTGCCAAAAACCCTCTTCATTTTAAGAGCGTAAGCTTAAAGAAAGATTAATAAAGGTGCTCTAGTTTAATTCATAAGGTGGACAGAGATGAGAAAGCTGTTTTAAGTGACTTTCACATGGATAAAAACTATACCCTAAAAGCCATTCCTCTTATGACTTAAAAGAGTTACATCCTTCTCAGCTAAACAACACTAGTTCATAAACAGGACATTATTGAGAAATTATACAAATTCACATATGACCTCATATGGAAAACAAATAGAAGGACCTGGTGGGTTTACCAAAAGTCATTTCACAGATTTCACAGTGAGAACATTGGTTGGGGTAGATATTTTAAAATAATGTACATTTTCACATTATTTTTAACATTTCTCATTTGGTAAAAAATATATTCGGATATTCAGTGCCAATTTATATTAAGTGTCTTTAACTACTATGTATGTAGTGTAATAACATTTAAGTTAATCATTTGATACAATGCACTTATTGTATACGTTTTATATTGTACCTATTTTTAAAAAATACCTGCATTAATTTCTGTAATTACTGTTACCAAAACCACTAAACCTTACCAACAGCTCACCTCAATAGCAGCACAAGTGTTTTGTAATTCAACACGAACACAATAATTACAATGTATCTAACAATATTATTTAAGCAAAGACACCTAACATAAAGTGTGACCGCCAAGGTACAAAATGTACACCTTTAAATGTTATTTAGTGGCATTGTTGCACACACATACACAAAACAAACACACACAGAACACATTTACAGACAAGTTCTTACCTAAAACCATAGAACTGATAACTCCACAAGTGTTTATCTTCTCCTTTTCACTCCAACACTTTCACAGCAACTAATTGACTAGAGTCCCGATGGCAATCCTCACCCCTGCGAAGAGATGGAAGAAGTAGAGGAGAGTTCTGTGGAAACTCGGAGGAAGGAGGTGGGATAGTCCTGCTCCGGAGGCTTTTAGGGAGGAGTGAGGCTGGGTATGAAGGCAGCAAAAAATGCAGAGGCAATCAGAAAAGAGAGGCAAACACAAACAGACAGAGATCAAAGAAAAGCAATCTACGCTCCGACCGCAACACACCATTAGATAATGACAGATTGAGGAGATCTTCCATCAAAGGGTGACGCCACTGAAAAAATAGCATGTTTGTTCACAAAGATCTGTGAAATCATTTTCTAAGTGTCTAAATGGGTAGCATTGTAAATGGGTAGCTGGCAAATAATATGGGACAAACTTCAAAATAACACAAAGAAAAACTATATTTTAGGTAACGTGACGACTTTTTCAAGTGTCAAGTTTTTATTTGTCAAATACACAAAGTGGATCATAATTATAATTCGTTACATTTATATAGCGCTTTTCTGGGTACTCAATGTGATTATGTTGTTTAATCACCCCTCATGATTGTGCATTAAAAAATGAAAAAAAAAATGATGCAACAATTAGAAAATGTCCTTGTTACATGTAATATATAAATTAAACATAACTACATGCAACTAACCCTAAAACAAACCTAATCCTAAATTTAATCATATAGTAATAGCACGTAGTTCCAATTACACTGTAACAAAGACATCTTAAAATAATGAGTAACCGAAAATCATTTTAGATGATTTTAGAGTCTCACGAATCCTGATCATTTTGGGTCCCACTGCATTTGGTTATTTATTAACATCAAGATACAGCAAGACTAATATAGTAGAACAATGTCCAAATGGCAATGTCACACAATAACCATTGGTGTCTTCTGCAGTGACCATTGACCTTGCAATCCCTGTTAATCTCTCAACTAAGTGTATTCTCATGGATCTTTTACTAAAACATTCTTTCTCTGTGTTCACAAGCTTGCAGCAGTTACTGTAGCTCTGAATAGCATAATAACTCTGAAGACTAAATAGACAGAACAGCGGTAAGTTGTTTAACCGGGCCTCCTCACAGACTTCACATACATGTATGATTATCTACACTTTTCTCTTCCTGGGGTGTTTGAAATTGTTTCAAGGAGTAAGTGAGTAGGTCCCCTTATATACTGATGATAAGTAGACGACTATATGCTTTCAGTTGCATAACACTCACTTTGTGTTAATTACATCTGGATGTTAGCAACTACAGTCTATGAGGAGGATTATGGAGTCAAGGGGTTCGAAAGAAATGTAATCGTTTCAAAATAATACTCAAGTTTTCAAATTTTCCCAACGCCATTAATCTCTGGTTATTGCCTAAGTGAGTCAGGAAAGAGTTAACAAACACTTTTTCCGCTCTTTGTTAGTTTCCTTTCAGTCAAGTAACCATGACTGCACAGTTTTGAATATATAAGAACTAAACTAATCTCCTAAATCTCTTCTCATAAAACAGATTAATTGAAATTTGAGGGAAAAGTCAACCATTTCATGTGGAGAACCTCAATAGCATTTTCCAAAGTCAAGAAATGTGATTATTTTTTATATAAACAGTGTATAAATAAGCAAAATTCAAACAGCAGGAAATAATTGAAGTCACTTCAGTTGTATACAGTATTTTCACTTCCGATCTACTGTTATGGAGCCTAGCAGAGTCTAGATTTAAATCTTGCAATGCAAAAAAGGATTTTGTGTTGTTTCCCATTACAAATGTCTAAAAATTCTTAAATCAAGAAACATTTATTGGAGAAGTTAAATTACTTAAAGGAACACTCCATTTTTTAGGCTAATTTTCCAACTCCCCTAGAGTTAAACAGTTGAGTTTTACCGTTTTCAAATCCATTCAGCCGATCTCTGGGTCTGGCAGTAGCACTTTTAGCATAGCTTAGCATAGATCATTGAATCTGATTAGACCGTTAGCATCTCTCTCAAAAAAATGAAAATGAGTTGGAAAATGAGCCTATTTCCAAAAAAAGTGGAGTGTTCCCTAAGATAAAATCCGACAGATATGTGTTCTTGTTTAAGGCATCAATAGCATCAATATTTCAGCAAACAAGAAAAGTCATTTTACTTCTTAAGTAAATGTATCTTGATTTAAGATTGTTTAGATATTTGTAAGACAAAAATACTAAGTATTAACAACTTACTGTAAAAATACAGTCCAATGTAACATGTTAATATGACATGTTAATATGTGTTTTTAAAAAATACCAGCCATGAAAATAAGCAAAAATGACATCTACTGCTAAATTATTACCCACAACTTTCAAAATGAATCTCAAGGTTATATTGAAGAGCTTGCACTTGATACTTTGTTTGTGCCAAGAATGCAAAGGTTAATGAACATAGATTAGACGAGCACTATCCGCTTACGTTGAGAAAGAGCAACTAGTTGAAAAGAGCCCTTGATTCAATTGAAAGGAACTGAAGCCTCAAAACCAAAACAAGCCTGTTCACTTTGCGGCACTTCCAAGAAAACTGAGAGCACAATGCCTGTCAAATGGAGTGTGACATTCCTGGGTTTTCTGTGGGAAAGCGGTAATTGCTTTTTTCAGTGTTTGGCTGTTGGTTTCATGGGATTTGAATCCCACCCTCTAATGAGTGAGCGAGTTTCTGCAGTCCACTGTTTCCTGACTGAGCTGTGTCAGAGAATCAGGGTTCGGCTTTCTTCTGTGAATCTGTCAGCTCTTTTTTTTGTGCAGAATGAGGTTTTCCGCATCGTTTTTATGCTTCCTAATTGGTCTTTTAGGACTTGGAGGGATTCGCAGTTTGGTGTTCATGGAAGATGAGGGTGAGGAACCGGAGGATAGAGACCTGAGCAAAGCTATTTTGGAGATGCTGCATATAAATAAACTGTCGGCACCTCAGCAAGCAAAGCCACACCCCTACATGAAGCACGTTTACCAGTCCTTGGACACACAGGAAAGAGACCCAAGTGGGGCAGATGGAACTCTTGTACAGAGTTTCCGGAGCATTGAAGGTAAGTATGTATTTTTATTCTAAGTAAAAAATGTAAATATTAAATTAAACATTAAAATAAAAACCATGTACGAAGACACATCATGGCCACATTCCACGATGACAATGTTAAGATTCAACAGGCTCAAATTGTGAAAGAATGGTTGGGAGAGAAATAAAGAATCATTTTCACACATGAATTGGCTTCTCTGAGTCCAGACCTTAAATTCATTGAAAGTCTTTGGGATGTGATGGAGACTTTACAGAGTGCTGGACTCTTGCATTGTCAATACAAGATCTTGACCAAAAAATGAATGCATCTCTTTATTGAAATAAATGTTGTGATGTTATTTCCTAATGTCATAATGAGTGCTATTGTTGTTTTCATTCATGTGCCTGTACATATCTGTTAAAACCTTTTTATGTATGTGTAGCGTTTACTACAGTTGACCGATTGGATCAAGCCAATCCGAGCTGGTATGATTGAGTGGAGGCGAGAAATAATTTACATATTAATGATCCACGTATAAACCTTCTCTTATGAGCCAGAGAAATAAAGCGCATAGCCATCTTTAGAATTTTGTCTTTGAAATTCTATTTTTGCGGTAACTACATATTCCTATGGCACCGCTGTCGAAGAGTAATAAGCTGGTGAAGTGATTTTACTTATTGTAGAGTTGATGAAAGTTATCATGAGCATAATAATGTTTGATGCGGATGTCAAAACAAATGCCAGTAGACCAGGAAGATTTTAAAACGAGCGGCGAATCTAAATCTTACCTTCAGGCTGTGGAAAAACATTTAAGGCATTAAGAAATTATTGTCAAAGGAAACAATGTTTAAATATGTCATAGTGATGATCAAAAATTAGCTTTAAGGGATAAAATTATTGACTGCAAGGGGGATATTACCATTTTTTTTTCACTGTAGTTGTTTTTTTTAAATTTCTCTGAAGAGATGTTGATGCATACAAAGATTTGATAACATTTGAAGTTATATAAATACAACTAAATAAATATTATAGAAAAGGTATAAAATTCTGCTTAATTTTCACCCCAAAGACCCTTTAAATATGTTCTTTTTCAAACAAGATTCAAAGTACGGCACTCCAGGATGGATCTGGTTCAACATGTCCCAGCTGAGTCCCTTCATGAGGGTTGCAGAGCTGGTTCTGCTGAGGAAGACTCTTCATCACAATCCGCTTAGTGTGACGGTCACAGTACATAGTCTCTCACCTGGAAGAGATAACCTGAGCATTAGTGGCCCTCTTGTGGAGCACTTATTGAGTCTGGACCGGGTTCCTCCAACAGGCTATGACGTTTTTGACGTGACAGCTGCAATAACCCAGCCACCGAGCCACTCAGATATCCTGGGCTTCCAGCTTCGCTTTGGGGATGAGAGCGGCAGCCTGGTTCTCCACGAAGCCCTCACACAGAGCCTCTACTGCTTGAATGGCAGCTCTCTTCGCCAGCCGCTTTTAGTGGTCTACAGGAGCAAATCAATGGAGCTAAAGCAGGGGGCTTCAGGAGTGAGTTCAGAACACAGGCAGAGCTGCATGGTCAGCTCAGAATACGAGAGACAGCAAACACATTTGAGACATGGGAGACATGTAGCTGCATGCAAGCTGTATGTACATCATGTCAACCTTCATACGAGCAAGTTGAGTCAATGGATACTGCAGCCATCCAGTTTCAACATAAGTATTTGTAGGTATGAGCCTGTCTGTGTGTAATATATCACTATATGAATAAGGGGGCTTGACAATATGTAAAAGTTCAAGAATGTGGCATTTAAAACACGCATCAATTACAGTACTAACTAAATATTGATAGTGTTTGATTTCCCTTGTGAAAAATACACCTAATCGTATTGAATGTGCACTTGTAGTGTACTTTAAATATCAAAAGAATATATATTTTTTTTAAACTGTATTTGCAGATAAAATAATAAATTAAATAAAAGGCCACTTAAGTGTTAAAGACTAAAAGTATACATTGTAATACTGTCAAATTAAAAGTTTAACTTTAAAGTACGTTTTAAGTCATGATGTTTTAATCTGTTAACATGATTTAAATATGTACACTTATTTTAATGTGTTGACTAACATACTAAAGCACATGAAAAGTAATCGGTCATCATTTTATCTGTATAGTGTCTGTATTCGATGTTACATTTAAAGTTTATATATTTTAAATTAGATAGGAACTTTATCATTACAAATATTTTTAAATACACAAGTTTAAATAGAAATGACATTAAAGTAGGCTATATTTTAGTTTGCCATAAATGATTGTTAGCAGTGCACATTTCAAAGACAATAGAATTATAAAATTTACATATAAACTAACTGTGTAATTACAGGGTTAGTTCACACAAAAATACTTACTAATTACTCTACCTCATGTCATTTCAGATCCGTGAAACTTTAGCTCATCTTCGAAACACAAATGAATATTTTAATTAAACCTGAGAGATTTCTCTCTCCACTGACAATCCACGCAACTACCACTTTGTAAAAAGTTCAAAAAGGGATTGTAAAACTAATCCATATGAATTGAGCGGTTCAATCCAAATTTTCTGAAGACACTCGATCACTTAAATGATGAACAGGCTGAATATTGATCAGCTGACATAAACAGAAGCTCAACCGAAACTGCTTGCAAAGTGAGAACAAACTTCATTGTTTTTGCTGAAGATCAAACGTGCTGCATTACACGAGAATGAACCATTGGTTCTCGCACGTCAAGCAAACATGCCTGAGCTTTCATTTACCATATCTGATGCTTGCGTTGATTAAAGTTTATATGTAAATAAAAGCCTAAATTAAAACTGTTTATCAAATAAAGTGATCGTGTCTCTTCAGAAAATTTGGACTAAAACGTTTTATGATCTCTTATGAACTTTTTGAAGCTTAAAAGTGGTAGTTGCGCACAGTAGCTGTCAATGGAGGGACATAAATCACTCGGATTTAATTAAAAAATATCATCATTTGTGTTTCAAAGATTAACATGTGTTTGGAACTACATGAGGGTGAGTAAATGATGAGAGAATTTTATTTTTTGGGTGAACTATCCTGCTTAAGTGGGTAAAAAAAAATGAGTTCAACTAATTGCATTTAGGTCTAATATAAATGTATACTATAGCCTAATTATAGCCTAATACATTTTCATTCAAATGCAAATAACTATATTTCAGCATAATGACAGTAGTTAAGCTGTTTTAAAAGTAAAAGCATTAACAAGCAACTCCTTTAAACAAGTGGCCAAACGCTAACGTTACATCGCTGTTTTAATAGCTATGAAAATATTTAAACTCTCACCTAAAAGGTCCCTGGGACAGTCCGGTTCTTTCTGGTCAGACAACTGATTCTAAACAGTTTTGTTTATGTACTTGTCAGGAGATGGCGCTGTAGTCCACATGTGGTTACCTATAAAAGGTGTAGAGTAAGAATGGAGTTGTTGCACCTGCTGCCTAATCATATAACCGTCTGTCACTGTTGTATTGCTTGTGGGTTTGAATAAACCTTGAAGAAGTAAGAAACTTTCTTGTCTTCATGATTACCAGGACTTAGACATAACAAATTGGCAACGAGGATTCTACATGAAAGATGTCTGCTGTTGCTTCTTGTCCTACGTCATTCTTAACATGTCCGGATGAGCCGTCTATTCCTTTTGGCGTCTGGTTAAAGATGTTTGAGAATTACTTGCTTGTCATAAATGCATCAGGAGATGACTGGCCAGTTCCAAGAAAGCAAGCTTTGTTTCTTCATTGCCTGGGAACAGAAGGTCAGAGACTATTCTATGCTTTACCAAACCAAGGAGAAACAATGGAGGATGCTATTGAGACTTTTTGAAACTACCCTTTATTCCTTGACGTAATGTTGTTGCTGAGCGTCATGCATTCAGAAAACGAATTCAAGCACCAGGGGAAACAATCCTGCAGTATGTTGCTTCTCTTCGGGACTTAGCCACCACATGCGAGTTTGCATCTAATAATGATGAAATGTTGCGAGATCAATTAGTGGAGAATGTAAACAGTCGTCGTATTAGAGAACGTCTGCTATTAGAGACTGATTTGACTCTTAACAAGGCTATTACTATTGCTACACAAATGGAGGCTTCTGGTGAACAAGCTAAACTTTTTTTCACATCAGACTTCAGTACCTGTGCAAGCAATACAAGCAACAAGTGTGCCTGCTGTTGATCGTTACAAAAGACAATCACCTTTGAAATCTCTGTCTGTGCCCTCAAAGTCTTTTGCTACTTCCTTGGCTCAAGCATGTTATCGATGTGGATCTACAAAACATCTTGCAAATGATTCCAGTTGTCCTGCAGTTTCTGTAAAGTGCAATAGTTGTCAAAAGTTGGGACATTTTTCAAGAGCGTGTCGTTCACAGCAAGCACGTGCCTGAGCTTCAGATTCTTTACATGCATGATTCAGTATCTAATATGATAAAGTGTACTACTACTATCATGACTGCATCAGCCTCTGTACCTGTGGAGTTGATTGTGGATTCTGGATCTACTGTATGTGTATGAAAAACACTTTAAACAAAACTCTTTGCTGCCTCCTTTTGTTAAATTGGTGACATATTCAAGAGATCCAATACCAGTGCTTGGTTGTCTACCTGTTACTGTTACCAGAGATAATATGAACTGTAATACGTCAGTCTTTATAGTTGAATGTAGCACTGCTCTTCTTGGAATGGATTTAATTAATGGATTGCATCTCAAGTTTGAAGGTTCTTCCATACTTCCAGGACCGGCTCCGTCTTCAGCCCCTGTAATGCGACTTTCTGCTTCTGTGCCTGTTGCTAAGCTAGGATGTGCAAAAGGATTTGTGCATAAGATAAAGACTTCTTCAGTGGTGAAACCTGTATGTCAGAAACTTAGACGTTGCCATTATCTGTTCGAAATGGTGTCAGTGATGAACATCAACGCCGTCTTGATTTGAGTGTTATTGAACGAGTGGATGCATCACCGTGGATTTCTCCAATTGTAGTTGTTGAGAAGAAGACCGGTGGCATTAGCATGTGTGTAGACCTGCGAGAACCAAATAAAGCCGTTGTTGCAGACAGTTATCCTTTGCCCCATATTGATGAGATGATGTCTATGCTGCGTGGAGCAACTGTCTTTTTCTACAATTGATTTAGAGAATGCTTATTTCCAGCTTTTGTTACATGAAGAAAGTCGTGATCTGACTGGATTCATCACCCATGAAGGACTATTCAGATTCTGTCGAGTATCTTATGGCCTCCATCTGCGTTTCAGAAAATGCTAGCAACGGTACTACAAGGATTGCCAAACATAGCCTATTATCTGGATGATGTCCTTGTCTGGGGACACACAAAAAGTGACCATGACCACATGCTCAAAGTGGTTATTCAGGGCATACGATGCAGGCTTACAATTGAATGATTCAAAATGTCACTTTAATAAAAGCAGTTTGAGCTTCCTTGGTCATACTGTATCTGCACAGGGTATTTACCCAGATGAGGATCATCTTAGCGCAATGCTTCATGCTCCTGTTCCTAAAGATGCACATCAGCTCCGTTCCCTTCTTGGATTGTTGTCATGGTACAATAAATTAATTCCAAATTTTGCTACAGTAGTAGAACCATTGCGTGCTTGCATCAGACAAGGTTCTGAGTTCAGCTGGTCAGATGAGGCTCAGAGTTTCAGTACTGTAAAGGAGTTGTTACTTCAAAGCCCTGCTTTAGCATTGTTTGACCCTAACTTGGCCACTGTCATTTCAACTGATCCATCAGATTATGGACTAGGTGCTGTATTCTCTCAAATTCATGAAAACAACACAGAGCATTTGCTTCAAGAACATTGTCTACTGCGGAACGCAAATATTCAACTATTGAAAAGGAAGCTTTAGCATGTGTCTGGGCTGTTGAAAAATGGAGAACTTACCTCTGGGGTCGAAAATTTCTTCTACGTATGGATCATCAGGCCTTGACAGTACTCCTCTCCTCTAAAGGCACAGATCGCGCTGGAATGAGGATAGCACGTTGGGCAGAACGACTCTTGTGTTTTAATTATGAGGTGAATTATTATCCTGGCTCTCAAAACCAGGTTGCTGATAATCTTTCACGCCCACCCTTGCCTGCTTCTGATGAGGATTTATCCGATACTGAACCGGAGTTTGTTGCTTTATTGTCTTCTGAAATGTCTGCTGTTCCTCCAACTGAATTTGCTTTTGCCTCTGCATCATGCTCAGAAATGACTGCATTACGTGCTCAGATTGTTCGTGGATGGCCTTCATCAGCTGCTGTGGATGTTGCTTTACGTCCATATTTTCAAGTACGTCATGAACTTGCTGTGCAAAAGGACTATGTTTTTAGAGGGTCACGTCTGGTTGTTCCTGTTGCATTGCGACCGTGTTTTGTTGAATCTGGCCCATGAAGGTCATCAAGGAATAGTGCGTACGAAACAGCGCATTCGTGAACTTTATTGGTGGCCTGGTTAAGGAACAGATCAAGAATTGTGAAGTTTGCTTGTCTTCTGATAAGGTTACAACTGTTCGTGCTGCACCTTTACAACCTGTACCTTTTCCAGCTATGCTATGGGAAAAAGTGGCTGTTGACATTGTTGACCCATTTGAAACCGCTACCTGGGATTGTCGGTACATTATCACATTGATTGACTATCATAGTAAATGGCCAGAAGTAGCATTCACTTCTTCAATCACAAGTAAAAATGTGATCAACTTCTTGACGTCAGTTTTCAGCAGATTTGGAAATCCTCATTACATTGTATCTGACAATGGATGTCAGTGGAGTTTGCTGCATTTATGAAAGATCGAGACATTCAACATATACATACGCCAGTGTATCATCCAGCTGCAAATGGAGCTATTGAGCGATTCCATCGAGTACTGAAGGGTTCTATTCAATCTGCTATTCTGTCTGGAAAGCCATGGAAATCAACAGTAACCGAGTTTCTTCAAACTTACCTTGCTACTCCCCATTCTGTTACTGGACGGTCTCCTTCTGAGTTACTCTGTGGCAGAAAATTGTGTACTCGTCTTAATGTTCTCCCTCTTCCTATTACTTGTAAGGATCCTGCTGTGAGTCAGAAAGTGTCATTGTCTCAAAAGAATATGAAAACATACACGGACCTCAAACAAAGAGGCTGGGTGTTTTTTTTGTTTTTTTTACATTTCCAGTTCATGTTCCAAAAGGCCATCATAGATTCTCAAAGCCTTTGAAAATTGTATATCAACTTGGTCCATGTACTTACCAGTTATCAGATGGGAAAAATTGGCACGCATCTCATCTTTCTCCAGCTTGTGCACCTATGGAAAATGTCATTGAGAGTGAACTGGTGTCCTTTCCCCTCCAGTCTGTTCCTTCCTCTACTGCTTTGCCTAAAAATGCTGAACTTGTGAACTTGCCTAATCAAATTGCTTCTCCATCTGTTCCTGTAAGGTCTTGCTTTGCAAAACGCCCTCCAAGTTGGTTGCATGATTGTCACTTAGTACAAAAGACATTGATTACCTTGTGCTAAATGATAAATTAATTCTAGTTCTAATATGTCTGGTTACAGAATGTAGAATTTATTGTTGAACTACTTGAATTGGGTGTAAATATTGCATAGGTTTTGCCTATTGCACCAACTATGTATTTTGGGTGGAATTTACAGTTTTGAGTAAAGGGGGAATGTTGTGTTTATGTACTTGTCAGGAGATGGCGCTGTAGTCCACATGTGGTTACCTATAAAAATTGTAGAGTAAAAATGGAAGTTGTTGCTCCTGCTGCCTAATCATATAACCACCTGTCACTGTTGTATAGTTTGTGGGTTTGAATAAACCTTGAAGTAAGAAACTTTCTTCTCTTCATGATTACCAGGACTTAGACATAACAAACCGTACATTATGTTTCCCGTGAGTCTGATTCTTCCTAGTAAATCGGTTGTTTAAGTGAAACTCTTGTAGCCTTGGAAAGTCCAATTCGTTGTAATGAATCAGGTTCTCTCTGAATCAGTCGGTTAATTTAGAACTAAATTCACCGAAGCAAATTGCTCTATGTACGGCTATAAACTGTCGACTCAGTTATACTGTAGCCTAAAGATGTTTCATTGTATTTAGAACATGTTAATGTTTAAAAACGCTTGTTTAACTATTTCAGGTTTGTATCAAACACTTTCACAGTAGCTTTCCAAGTTCCTCAACATTGGTTTGGTTACAGCCCTAATGTTGAGCATAATAATTTATTGCTTTGTTTTCATTATAGGCTATGTGATAGATATAAAATAATGATGTCCTTCCGTCTGTTGCCTTTTTAGAGGTATCTGTTTGAAAGAAATGACTGCGTCACCCATGCCTGTTCAGAGACAAAGAAAGCACCACAGAGAAAATGATTTACTTCAAAGGTGCATTCAGTCTCTTATGCAGCTTTTTATAGTTATGCAGCTTTTTATAGTTATGCATGACATTTTTGAAAGTTTTGATAACACAGGTATGACCTTAAAAACTGTCTTCATATATTTTATAGATCAAACTGCACTCCACAAGGACTGTCATCTCTCATCGTGATGTACAACAGTGACACTGCAGACATTATTATAAAGGAGCTAAAGGATATCAGAGCAGAGAGATGTGTGTGCCAACCAACTGCTCAATGAAAAGGACTTCAAAAATAATAATCAAACCGCAGTTGAAGTATTTGAGAACATGACCAGTGTAGGAAGAAGTATCCTACCCTTGGATTATGCATGTCTACATTTGTCATACTTAATTTGAACATAGAGAAACATGGTCTGCTTAAACACATAGCAGTGGTATAAACACTCACAATGCAAGATGCAGAAGTTATCACCAGCAAATATTGCCTGTAATCATGGCTTATAAATGCACAATTGTATTTTCTCTACAAAACTTTTTCAATTAATCAATATTCGTAGGATGTCTGATGTGAATCTTGAGCTCATGCCAAAGCATCTGGGTTCACATACTTGTTTTCTGGAACTGGATACCTTTAAAAGAAAACAAAGTAGCCTTTATTTTGTTTAGCCTATTTGTTTTTTGAGAACTTACTTGAGAACATTGCAGGTGCACTTTTGGCCACATGATGTCATAATAGAGCAAGAAAACGTTACTATCAATGTTCACCTATGTTGAAGAAAGTCATGAGTTTCACAATATCTCTATCAATGAGTCATTATAAAAAGGAATAAAATAGGAAATAAAAAAGGTGCTCCAGAGGTGTTTCAAGTAAGTTGAATATGGATGTTTAATTCTTTGAATTTGAGACCATGTTTGCTGGACAGAAATTCCTTTTCTTATTTAGGACGATATCTCAGAGAAAGAATGTGAAAATAAACAATCTGTTGTGGAATTTCCTCTCGCATTTTTCTTTTAGCTGTTTCAGTGATTCCGGGGTCATGACATTTCGGTTCCTCCCTCAAAATCAGGTCTCCATATCAGAATCAAAATGAGCTTTATTTGCAACTTGTTTAAACACACAATGAATTAGTCTTGGTGACAGGAGCTTCCAGTGCAGAAGAAAGTACAGACATAGTGCATACATTGTTTCAATATTCTATGTATAGCCTACTATATTTATGAAAGAAACAGGTTTGCATGTAACGTTAATTTCAGGAACTCTCAACTTTACTTCCTGATTTTCGCCGCTACCACATTCACAACACCTCAGGTGCCTCCCATACAGTACATGCGGTCTCATGCAACAACTTCACAATTCACTTACTTATTTTGTTACATCTTCCTTTAGACAATACATTAAACTGTATCAACAACAGTCTTGAGGCTTATGTTTTAGCCTCACCAAACAATGTTAATTTAGCAACTGCAAATCTTTTGAGCATTCCAAGTCTTTCAGGTATGCAGGTCTCGGAAAACCACTTCTTGAACAGCTCGTGGTTGGGGCAGATTGTTCCAATTTCGTTTCAACTGGCTCTGTATCACAGTCCTTCTCAGACTCTCCTGGGTCAGTGTTCAGCGGTATTTGTAGCTACAGTATTTGCCTTATCTTTTATGAGCTCGTCTACTTTCATAAAGTCATCACCAAGTTCTTTGCTCATTCTCAGATGTGTTCTGTTCTTTTCAGGATTTGTCCACTTCCCATGTAAATTTCATATGATCTTTGTTCCACGGGTCTTATCACCATTGCCTTTGGCCACCATTGTGTCTGTCCTGTCAGTGGCTGAACTCTCACTTTGTCCTTGTAGTGCAGCTCTTTAAGATCTTTGGCTGCACTGCCATAGTATTGAGCATGTCTCAACTGTCTGTTCTTGTAGTTCCCTGATTTGTTGGAAATCAGTCCTAGACGAAGTAAACTCACACATCGGGAGTAGCGTTTCAGATCATCAACCCATCAGTGCCATTGCTGGGCTGCTATCTATGCCCTGAGTTGGTGTATTCCGGTGATCCAATATTGGTAAGGATCCAATCGAGCTCTTTTGGCTTTAGCCTTTTTACACTTTTTACAGCTGACTCCACTTTTCCATTACTTTGTGGATATCCCAGTGAGGACGTTTTCTGTGTAAAGTTCCAGGCTTTGCTGAATTTCTTGAATTCATCGGATGAATACTGGGGGCCATTGTCTGAAAACACTATGTCTGGAATTCCATATCTTCTGAAAGGTGCTTTTAATTTGCATATGACTGTTTTTGTGTGTTTTCCAAGTGATCCAACTTCCATAAGTTGGACAGATAGTCCACTGAGTGGCCATGTAATCCCGGTCGTTGAACTGGAACAAGTCTGTTGATACTTTACTTCTGACTCCACTAGGCCCCTGTCCTGTCCTCTGAAGTATTCAGGACAGCCTGGACAGTATTGAAGTCTCACTTGATAGGCTGAAGACGCATAAGTATGCATTGTGATCTCTTTGGTTCACTCAGAAGTGGTTTCGTCATTATAGTCTCTTGTCCCACTGCCACCATGTTTTAATATTCTGTGTATACTATAATCATGAAAGAAACAGGCTTGAATGTAATTCCATGAACTCTCAACTTTACTTCCTGATTTTCCTCGCCACAACACCCTCGGGTGCCTCCCATACATGCATGATAAAGGTCTCATGCAACAACTTCACAATACACATATTGTTACAGACATGAATTGGACAGTAGAAATAAAATATAACAATAATATAAGATTTTTTTAAAAATATTGTGTTATATACAGTAGTAGAAATATATTGAGAGAATATATATATATATATATATATATGTATTTATATAGCCTATATAAATATAGTTGAATACAAATGAATGTAAAGATCTTATGGTTCTTAACATTTTGATTGAATTTATTAATTTGATTTTACTAATGATGTTATTGTTGGGCTAGTATTAATGTTTAATTTTGTTGTGTTTAATTTTAGTTTAATTTTGTTGTGTAAGGTGTCCTTGGGTGTCTTGAAAGGTGCCAACAAATCAAATGTATTATTATTATTAAAGATGTTATTTACAGATGTACAATTTTAGATGTTATGTACAGTTATGGTAGACCATATAGAGTTACATTTTTCAGGCTGAATCATCTGTGAAAAAAAAAAAAAAACAGTTTTCGTGCCTGGCTGTTCTGATGACACCGGCCAGAGGGCAACAGTTCAAAGAGAGTGGGCTGGGTGTGTGGGGTCCAAAGTGAATTTCTTAGGCCTTTTTCTCGCTCTGGAGGTGTAAAGATCTTGGAAATAATCTTCTCAGCCGTCCTGACTGTACATTATAGTCTCCTGATGTCCTGTTTGTTGCTAAACCACCAATAGCTGATTTGATATCAGTTAATCATTAAGTAGCCTACATATGAATGTAAAATATGTAAAGTTACTATAGTGCATATTATAACTAAATTAATGTTTCTTTCACTTGATAAACTGTTAATTAATTAGCTTAAAGCTGCAGTCCGTAACTTTTTCGGGTAAAAAAATATCCAAAATATTTTTTTTGAGCAAGTACATAACTAGCCAGTGTTCAAAACTATCAGCGTGCCGTAGCTCGATTCAAAACTGTAAGCTTGTAATAAGGGTGACCACCTGTCCCGCACGTCGCATATTGAGAAAATGTCCCGCATTGTCATCAGTCTGTTGGTTTTTAATTATCATATTAAGAAAACGTGTGTTCGTTCTTTTGCCTTTTTAAGAAAACATTTTATTTACTCTTTTTGCGGCATAGTTTTTCACCTATATTTAACAGCGCATCGTCAGAAGTACAAATGCATCAGCGGTTTTTGAAATCCTATCCAGTGGTTGTAAGGAAAGGACCAAACACGGTCACTGGTAGGTTGTGACGGCTGTCAATCAAAATGTGGAGCGTTGATTCGTTCCATGTGTTCACAATATAGAATATATTTATATTTTTATAGAATAGAATAATGTGACTTTAATGTTGGTATGTGCTGTTTTCTCGTGTTTCAGCCAAGTGTGCTGTCTGGTGCTGGAGGAGAACAGAATGTATCAACTTGTTGCCTGCTGTGGTCGTTTTAAATCACATTCTTTCTAAACAAATATTTTGGTTTAATATATTCTTAATATAATACTGTCAATTAACTAATTTCATGTTGTTTTATATTTTATTTGTTCATTATTTATTTTGTTGGATTTAAGTTGGACTTAACTGTTTTAAAAAATAATTATCTGCATAATACCTGCTGCCTTTGTGCTCAGTGATGATGAATCTAAATGACATGTAAAATAAAGACATGTTATGTTACATTGCGATGTAATGGTGTTTTCTAGAAGGGACTAAAGAACAAGAACAAGTATTTTTTTAATTAGCTGAAAGGCAGAATACGAATGTTTTTATTAAGTTAGATAGACATTTATAACCATTTCAGGTTATGTTTTAATGTTGGTAACATGTCCCACATTGTCCCACACAAACTTATAATCGTCCCACATTTGGGTTGTTTGATGGTGGTGTAGTGTTACAAATTTATTAAATGTTTAATTTAGGTTCCAATACAATGTGTGCAGTTAAAATACTAGTGTTCTCCATATTTGAGGTATAAATGATGTGATTTAAAGGAGATTAAGTCAAGCAATTCCGGTGTCTGACCTTAGCTTTTGTCTCAAGATACAGCTGTGTTTTTGTTTGTATGATAATGTGAAGGTATGAGTGATACAATCAGGCTGATTGGATTACCATCTATACATGACACTGTTATGCTGATGAGATCAGGAAATCTCTGCAAACGGTCCTGACTGTCCTGATCTCTCTATTGTAAAGTAAATTAATCAGATTACTGAGACTATCATCTTTTGTCCTTAAATGGTTCTTGGAGCTCCTGTCTCAGCAAGAGAGCCCTGCCCGTCCTGTTCGTTTGAATAGTTTGGTATTATAGTTTCGTTTATAATAGGATTGGTAGTCTAGGGCAGGTTCCTAAACCTGTATACTTCATTTACATGCTTTGTTTAGATTGTCTCCACCTCTATGTAACTCCTCCCCCTTTAAAGGTATAAACTACAGTCGGTAGTTTGCCTTAGTTAGACTTGGATGAAATGCACTACAGCAATGCAACAGAGACTTCCCAATAAAGAATCCTGTTGAAAGATATCCCAACGTCTCCTGGTCTTCGCTTCTGAGTTTTCTTCACTTTAGAAGAAAAAAGTTCACAGCATATGGTGTCGTGACCCGGATAGAGATACTCACCAGAATCCAGAACTGAATCTCAACAAAGATCTCAACAAAGAATTAGCTTTCTGACTGAGTTTCACTCTATTCAAAGAACCACTGCAGACCAGTACAAATGTGTTATCCTCTGCGCCGTCAGAGAAGAGTTATCAGACAGCTGTAGAGTTTGGTTAACTAAAGTTACCCTTTAAAAGTTTTAGTGGTTACCCTCTGTTTCAGGCAGGGAAGTTTAGCATCATGTGCTAATGATTTGGTTGTCCTCCATTCAGGCAGGGAAGATTAGCATCATGTGCTAATGATTTGGTTGTCCTCCATTCAGGCAGGGAAGATTAGCGTAAAGTGCTAGTAATTTGAAGGTTGAGTGTACCCTCTGTTAATCATAGAAGAGAAGTTTTAGTGTTTTTGATTGTGTGATACCAAAGAAATCAACAAAATGGTTAACCATTTGCCTGTGAGTGCTTAATTTCCTCAGTAACTAACAACAAAGATAAAAGACTTATTTTTGTTTAATAGAACAAAAGGAAAGTGACTGTCTCAGCCTTTCTTTGGGGGACACTGTTTAAGTAGACTCACAGCCTTAAATGTTATGCTACAGTACAGGCCCTTCATCAGTAATGTTCAGTTCAAATAATGTTATTGACAATAAACTGCCGGTTGATAAAAGTTGATAATTCCGCGAATAACTCCCAATTGCAGATTTCGGACAGAGATGGCGACAAAAAGGAAAAACTACGGACTGCAGCTTTAATAATTAAAATAATAAAAGTGAATAATTGAACATCATTATATTATTTTTGTAACTGAAATATTTGGACATTAAAGGTACGAAATATAAGATTTTTGTAATCAAATATTCAAAAACCACTTTCACAGTGTGATATATTTCATGCAGTTGTGTACTTTATCCCAAAGGTTCCCAATCCCAAGGATTTGTAAATCCAGAGAAATTACAGTTTTTAATAATGGCTCGTCCCTGGTCATTGTCGCCTATCAATAACGTAATATCAGCGCTATCCTCGGTTTCCGCTTGTAGAAACCATAAATACAATACATATTCCTCAAAGGCGAGAAAGACAGGGAGAGATTGTCAGACACAGAGAAAGAGAGGCAGAATCAGGAAAAGGATAAGAGAAAGAAATCAGTGGAGGCAGGACAGGATAAAAGGAGCCATATGAGTATAGGCAGATCGATGAAGATGGAGTCCCTCAGAGACTGTTAGCCAGGGCATGGAATGTCCCTAAATCTACTCTCCAGCGCACAATAAAAGGCAATGACCACTTGCATCATAAAATAGGAAGAAAACCACTGACTAACAGGGAGGATGAAACTGAAATGGGGCATGTTATATAGGCCTATGATCATAGTTGCTTAATGTCTTTATAATAAATGGATATAATATTGTATTATTTGTCTGATGGTGTTCAATATCCATGTTTCATCCATCAATAACCAAGAGAATTACTAACTTAAAAAGATTTTACTATTCTCAAGGTGATTTGGGCCTTAGCATAGACTTCTCAGTGTCCCACATTAGGGACACAACTGTCCCACATTAAGAAGCTGCGGATGACTTGCACTAAGAGCACTAATATTTGTATAATTTCTTTTATTAATGTGTTATCTGCATTTTCTGTTTTGAATTGATTAGGATACATCATGTGGTTTTCAAAATGGTATTGGGTGTGGATTTCATGTTTTGGCAACACATCGCAATATGTCACAGAAGTCTGAAATGCAAAAAAAAAAAAAAAAAAATCAATATTAGGGCTATTCACCCTAGACCTAATAAAATATTTTTATTTTATTTATTTTTATTTAACCAAGATCCCATTAAGATACTACAATCACTTCCAGTCAAGACAGCAGCAATGTCTCCTTTAAAATAATGTAATTTAATATAGATAATAATGAAAAATTGAATTTATAAAATACCAAATATCTATACAATATTGCATTGTTCTCTTACTGAAAAGCGATGTTAAGCCACTTATCTTCTCCTCTCCATTCATACAGCATTTTTTTCACAGTTTAAAATGCAGTTTACGAAAATTGAGCGACACTGCGTGTGCACGCCGTTTAGTCGAAAACCACTCGTGCGCGTGCTTGTGAGAGGAGGGGAATCCTGATGGGGGAGGGTTGAGGGACAACTCTGGCACAACAGCTGATTGGTTACTGGTGCTGTCAATCAAATCAGCCATGTCAAGTGGTAAAAAAAGCGATGTGAACTAATTGCAGTGAAGGGGCAGTTATTTCGAGATATACAGTGTTTAAGTCAGCGGATTTGTTTATAAATGACAGTCGGCATTGTACCTTATTTAGGCGCTGTTGAAGGTGGTCAGCATTATGTTTCTTTTATGCGGGTAACAACATTCCTGGGACAGTTTGGCATCGATGTCCTAAGAACGGAATCCTCAAACTGAACCTGTTTTATGTGAGCCAGTAGTTTGTGCTGGAGAAAACGAGCCAATGATGTCAGGAAACCATTACAAGGGTCAAGAAGTCAGCTGCTGCATCAAATATTTCATATTTGGATTTAACATCATATTTTGGGTAAGTGCTTTGTGTGTGCACCACCATTTCTTTGTGTGTAGCTGCTATATATCGTTGTTTCTTTATGTCTTTCCGCGCGAATATCTGAGTATATTCACCTGATATATGAGTATTTCGCAGGTCGGTCAATACATTTCCTTTGTTCCGTTTGTTTGAAATTGTATACTGTACAAGACAGGCATAATTTGTCGATTAAATTAAGACCAATCGAATATTCTACGTTGAGCAGGCAGCAGGAGCCCCTGGTTCTGTTTTGTCTTAATGTAACGTTAACTGATAATTTCTTTGCTATCGCTTAACTAGTTTATCTCAGATGTTCATGACAGCAGCGAGTCAAGTGCGTACTACAGATAATCGGCTTTTTCCTCCGTGTAGCAATGCATCGACCTTCCCAGCTAACGAAAACATGTTTAGCTGACGTTTCATTTAAGTTCTGAAAACGTTATTTCTGAATGCTATCTTAACGTTTTTCAAAATCTCCAGCGTTTTAAATGTTTTTAAAACGTTTTTTTTGGTTCTACAATTTTCTAACATTTTTCTACAAATGTTAAGGAAACATTTTTATTATTATCATCATAATGCAAACATAGGAACGCTACATTTGAATGTTCTCGAAACATTCTAAAACAAGTAGTAAAATGTAATTGTGTGTGTGTGTGTGTGTGTGTGTGTGTGTGTGTGTGTGTGTGTGTGTGTGTGTGTGTGTGTGTGTGTGTGTGTGTGCGCCCGCTAACGTTTTGAGAACATTAACAAAGATCACATGACGTTCAACAAACGTTCTAATAACATTACTGGAAATTTCATATTTTCATAACCTTTAGAGAACCTTGCCGTAAGGTTAGTTAAATTCCTGAGAGCATTGAGCAATCCCTGTTTGATGGGTTGCTGCATGGAAGAACACATGGATCCTTATCCTGGATTATATGCAATAACTGGAGTGACAAGAGATTATAACTAGGAAAATGCAGTTATTTCAAAATAAGCACTGAAAGACCATGGAGTAAAACATTGTGTTTCAGCGTCTGTAAGTCTGTAAGTGTTGTTATGATGGGTGTCTATACATTTGTTATAGCATAATGCACGTTTATCTGCTTCAAATTATATAGCCTAGTTATAGTTATTTCAAAATATTCAGTTTACCTCTAAACTGTTGAGGGATGAGTTTTAACTATTAGATTTGCAGTAATGCACTCATTTTAGTTTTGTGCATTAATATAATCATATTTAATTCAAATTTAATTCAAAATTATATATTGTGCCATGTTCATTTTAGCCCACCTTTAATTTTAAATATTTTAAATCGTAAACATATAAAACAAATTCCAAATGGTAAACATCTAAAACATTTTAATCAGTGAGTGAATTTTCCAATGTCATTTTTAAAGTGGTGCAATCTT
This sequence comes from Meda fulgida, assembly GCA_030578275.1. Lineage (NCBI taxonomy): Eukaryota > Metazoa > Chordata > Actinopteri > Cypriniformes > Leuciscidae > Meda > Meda fulgida. The sequence continues at coordinate 6,219,972 of CM060622.1, read as the reverse complement.
ATTAGGTTCATCTTGAGGAACCAGAATTGTAATTTGGCTTTTATAGACAAAACATATTTTTTTGTGGTAACGTTTATTATACGTATGTAAATCAAGTGACAAATAAATGTCAGTGTCTGATGATTAAATGCCGTTTATATGGCTATTACCTAAATTGTTTGTTCATGTTTACAGCCAGGCGAAAATAAGTGCCCTGACTAATTTTTTCAATATTAATTTTTTGAGCCAAATAAACTTTTAGGTTACACTTTATCTTGATGTGACGTAGTTACATTGTACTTAAAGTACTAAGTAATTAACTACATGTACTTACTATAGAGTTACGGTTGTGTAACTACATCACATTAAAATAAAGTGTTACCAACTTTTATGCCAATTGGGGCAAATGTGTTTCCATCCACCTATTTTTATGCGCATTTTGGGATATCCTATTTTACGTGATATCGCATTTTACGTGATAGATCACTTTGCTCCCTTCACCTAGTTTTTACAAATTATCTGGGACGCTCATCCTTTCACATGAACTCTGATGTTCAATAATGAGGGCGATATTATTGATATATATATTGAGCGTTCACTGTGCTACTTTACAGAACTAATTTACAATTAACCACTTGCTGCATTAGCTACTGTATGTTCACTGTTGACTCATGACATGCTACACAAAAACTGGACACTGAAGTCAGAATTTGCTGCTATGATCTCACCCTAGTACTGCTTTTTTTTTTTACATTCTTTTTTTTGGATGAACACAAAGGGGGTTTTGTGACACAGCTTACATATTTTTTGACAGATGACTCATAATGACACATATAATTTCTCTTATAGGCTATATCTGAAAGGAGCTGCTTATTAAAGCCTATGGTCAGAGTCAGTGCACTATATTCTTGGACAGATTGTAGGCACGTTTGCATAAGGATGGATAACGCATGTACAATATAGATGTGCACTGAACAATAATAATAATTTAATCAATAGCAATTTAACTTTTGCATGATAGCATATAACACACCTCAAACATATTGCTGTCATCTCAGCACTGTCTGAATACATTTCCAAATTGAAAGTGAGTCAGGCTTCGCTAGCTTGTTCCTCAATTCAAAGCACTCCTTTGTTTCTGCATGACATTTTTTCTGGCTATACTATAAATAATGTTTTCACTGAGGTGTATTTCATTTCCTCCAAGAGTATGAGGGTGATGATGACAAATGGTGAACAAGAACAAACTAAAAGTTTGTGTACACTAGTTATGGCAATTTCAAAACACTGCTTCATGAAGCTTCGAAACCTTTACGAATCTTTTGTTCCGATTCAATGGTTCAGTGCGTGTATCAAACTGCCAGAGTCACATGATTTCAGTAAACAAAGCTTCATTACGTCATAATAATGTTTCGAAACACTTCGAAATTTCAATGGTTCACCGCTGAGATCATCGCCCCCAGCGGTGAACCATTGAAATATCGAAGTGATTCATGAATCATGAACCCTCATGAGGAGGCACTGAGAACCAATGTGGGTTTTACCTGATCTCTGATCAGTTTTATACATTTGTAGAAGTTTTAATAAGACATTAGTATAATTAAAATGAATAATGGTAGTTAATAGTCTCTTATTGGCCTGTTTAGCTGAGCCATTCATAGAACAAACAAAACAAACCCTAACAATTGATAAAATAGCATTAGACACTTGATAATTTCTTAGATGATTAGATAATTGCACTTAAATGATTTTACAGTAAAAAAAAAAAAATTGCAATTGATTTGGAAAAGTTGTTTTTATGCATGTTTGGCCCATTTTTTTGTTGCATTTACTGTTCTGACCACTAGGGGTCACAGTGGAGACTGGTGTCGGATTGTTTCGAAGCCTCGGCACAATATGGCGCATTTGAACTGTTTCAGTGTTTCACGAAGCCTCGATCTGCCCACCACTAGTATACATATTATGCTATATTTTTTCCTCAAGTGAATGAGGCAAAATAACATTAACATATACAGTGAGGAAAATAAGTATTCGAACACCCTGCTATTTTGCAAGTTCTCTCACTTAGAAATCATGGAGGGGTCTGAAATTGTCATCGTAGGTGCATGTCCACTGTGAGAGACATAATCTAAAAAAAATATCCAGAAATCACAATATATGATTTTTTAACTATTTATTTGTATGATGCAAATACGTATTTGAACACCTGTCTATCAGCTAGAATTCTGACTCTCAAAGACCTGTTAGTCTGCCTTTAAAATGTCCACCTCCACTCCATTTATTATCCTAAATTAGATGCACCTGTTTGAGGTCATTAGCTGCATAAAGACACCTGTCCACTCAGTAAGAATCCAACTACTAAGATGGCCAAGACCAAAGAGCTGTCCAAAGACACTAGAGACAAAATTGTACACCTCCACAAGGCTGGAAAGGGCTACGGGGAAATTGCCAACCAGCTTGGTGAAAAAAGATCCACTGTTGGAGCAATCATTAGAAAATGGAAGAAGCTACACTGTCACTGTCTGTGACTGTCAATCTCCCTCGGACTGGGGCTCCATGCAAGATCTCACCTCGTGGGGTCTCAATGATCCTAAGAAAGTTGAGAAATCAGCCCAGAACTACACGGGAGGAGCTGGTCAACAACCTGAAAAGAGCTGGGACCACCGTTTCCAAGGTTACTGTTGGCAATACACTAAGACGTCATGGTTTGAAATCATGCATGGCACGGAAGGTTCCCCTGCTTAAACCAGCACATGTCAAGTCCCGTCTTAAGTTTGCCAATGACCATTTGGATGATCCAGAGGAGTCATGGGAGAAAGTCATGTGGTCAGATGAGACCAAAATAGAACTTTTTGGTCATTATTCCACTCGCCGTGTTTGGAGGAAGAAGAATGATGAGTACCATCCCAAGAACACCATCCCTACTGTGAAGCATGGGGGTGGCAGCATCATGCTTTGGGGGTGTTTTTCTGCACATGGGACAGGGCGACTGCACTGTATTAAGGAGAGGATGATCGGGGCCATGTATTGTGAGACTTTGGGGAACAACCTCCTTCCCTCAGTTAGAGCATTGAAGATGGGTCGAGGCTGGGTCTTTCAACAAGACAATGACCCGAAGCACACAGCCAGGATAACCAAGGAGTGGCTCTGTAAGAAGCATGTCAAGGTTCTGGCGTGGCCTAGCCAGTCTCCAGACCTAAACCCAATAGAGAATCTTTGGAGGGAGCTCAAACTCCGTGTTTCTCAGCGACAGGCCAGAAACCTGACTGATCTAGAGAAGATCTGTGTGGAGGAGTGGGCCAAAATCCCTCCTGCAGTGTGTGCAAACCTGGTGAAAAACTACAGGAAACGTTTGACCTCTGTAATTGCAAACAAAGGCTACTGTACCAAATATTAACATTGATTCAGGTGTTCAAATACTTATTTGCAGCTGTATCATACAAATAAATAGTTAAAAAATCATACATTGTGATTTCTGGATTTTTTTTTTAGATTATGTCTCTCACAGTGGACATGCACCTACGATGACAATTTCAGACCCCTCCATGATTTCTAAGCGGGAGAACTTGTAAAATAGCACGGTGTTCAAATACTTATTTTCCTCACTGTATACACTGAAGGCGATTTGAATTGAAAACCCAAGTGCAGCTTTTATTAACAAACTTGAACAAAATGGACCATTGACCATGGACATGAGGGCTATTTATACACAAGGACTAATGAGTAACAAGAAACACCTGTGCATGATCAAGAAAATCAACCAATGACAAAACAGAACTGATGAACACATGACCAAAACAACCAATCAGAACATTACACATGACTAGGGAAGCACATGATATGATCACATTACAAACAGTAACCATGACTGACTAAACTTTAAAATTAAAGACATGAAACATAAACGTGAACTAAAACCCAAAACCAAGGTTTTATATACATAAAATAAGAAACTAAATTGTCGTTCATGCTTCACTCTCGATGTCTTCATTCAGACATGGCTGGACGGATGCATTGCGGCAATGAGAATTTTAGCAAAACATGCAGTAAAATATAAAATAATTCATTCCTGTGTTGAAATTAGTGCTTGGCATGTTTATGCAAGGTTAAATTGCTTAAATGTATGGAATATATTAAAAAATAAAGTTCTACATTGACTATTGGCCATACATTGACCAGACTGGCTGGAAATGATCTTTGCAGTAATCTTAGGCTAATGTTATATTATTTTCTATCTTATAGGGAGTGCAGGATAACCATTATACTTAAGCTTTACTGGAGCATCTGATGATAGTGATCATAATATTGTATGTTTGCTCTGGGTATAATATAAGAAGGAATATGCATTCCACAGAGACATGCAGCTTTAATATCACAAACAACACCCTGTGATGCTTAAACAGTTCCATGTTTTCCGGGTTTGCTCCATTGTGCCGTGCAAAGTTGGATGGGAATGAATGGAGCCTTTGTTCACCACACAACTTCTGCTTCTCTAATCAAGTCCAAGAAACTAAATTGTCCTTCATGCTTCACTCGCAAGGTCTCCCTCTATTAGAAACCCTTTAACAAATTAATAAAAAAATAAAAAAATAAAATTCCTTAATCAGACGAAATCAATATTTGAAATCCCAATGAAACGAAAGTAGCAACGGAACTTTCGGATTGTGAAGTGCTTCCGAGTGTAACGGATTAACGAAAATATAGGGCGGGAACTTGGCTCTATATGAAACGGTTGTAGATTTGATTTTGAGATGTGGGCAGCATAAGTCACCAGAGAGAAATCTGACGTTTTCACCGGAAGATTAAGTTTGAAATTTTGATTAAACGTTACGAGGTCAAAAACTAAGTAAATGCACGGATGAATTGTTCACAATGTGATCTATAACATTCATTTAGAAAATAGAATTTTAATTTCATGGCGTCTTTAACAAATAACAAATACAGTCAAACCAAAAATTCTTCATACACCAGATATAATTTTTTACTATATATATAAACTTTTACTAGTGGGTGCAGGAAACTATAGGTCATTTATGTAAGTGATGATAGCAAAATAAAGTAAACTGTGACATATTATACCCAAAAATTCTTCATACAGTGACTACCAGTATAATTTATAAAAATTTGGGACCAAAAATTATTCTGACATTTTGACCTGACCATGTTTTGCTGTATGTGTATATTTTTTTTATTGCTAATGCAACCTTTTTACACTACAGTCTGAAAAAAATTAAGCATTGCTTGGTAATTGGTTGACCTAAATTGGTATTATCTAATTGTGTACTTAAACTTAACAGCTGACAATTAACAGCTATTCAACCTGATTCATTTGTGAGACAATCTAACAGAAGGATGGCCAAAACCAGTGAAATATCAACTGATTTGATAACTGTCATATTTTATTATAATGTGAGAAATGTCGAAGGTGTCTGAATAAATTTTGGTTTGACTGTATATGTTTCAGAACTGTTGATTAAAAATGAATTAACTGTAAAAGACATTTTCGAAGTTGCAAAAAATACTATTTCTATTTTAAGTCTTTCTACTTACTACTTTCACATTTAATTCAATGTTACAACTTACTTGTCGTTTCTTTGTCATATTTGTACAAATTTGCTAGCAATTCCTGAGTGAAAATTGTTTCGAAGTAAATCCTACACCATTTTTTTTTCAATGTAGTACGATAGTACATCATCTAAGCTAGAGTTAATTTTTCAGTAAGAGAATTACAGGACTGTACACCATGCACATACTATTAATCACTAATAGTAAAGTCCCCTTTCAATATTATAGAACTTATTCACAGCAGCGCCATCTTGGGTTTTTAACGGGAATGAAAGCAAGGCTGTGAGGGATTGACATGCATCTCTTCATTGGGTTGTACTGATATTTCATGTGTTTTGGGATTTTTTTTCTGCTTACGAAACACAGCAAAAATATCTTTCCAGTAAATTTCAGTGGATAAAAAAAACTCCCAACAATATGAGCTGAGGAAAATGATTAGTGATCTAGGAGCTGCTTTATACAGCTTTTTACAGCAGATTCCATTGATAAGTCTATCCCTCACAGCCTCGCTTTCATACCTGTCCTGGCTCTGCTCTGATTAAGGTCTATTGCCGAACGCGATGTCAACAGAGGGTTAAAAATGGGAACGGGAAATCCCCCTTGCAGCAGCGGAGGTCTGTGCACGCCACTGCTGTTACCACAATCACTGTACTGTTGTCTTGAGTAATTCATGTACACAAAAACCCTTGTGTGAGGCATAGTCCGACGCACAGTCGGTGCTCTGTAGATGGAAATATGAAGTGTTATGAGAGACAAACGGCCGTTTAGACTGAAACGACTTGGCGAAATGTAGCTGTGAATGTTTTTTTGAATAGTGAATGAAATTCTAGAGGTGTCTCTGCGGCCTTGAGATATACAAGATGTTCGAACTAAAGATCCTGACTCCTCTGAAAAGAAATGCGACATCGTGCTCATATTTCAAATCAGTAATGAATATGTAGAATAGTATAGCTGTCGTTAAGGTCCATGTGTCTCCTCCCACTTATTGCTCTTTTTCTTTATTTGGCCATTGAAGAATGAATCTGTGAATTTGGGGGTAAATTGTTCCTGGTTCTTTCAAGTTTCAAATGTACATTCCAGAAATTAGCGAAACAAAACATGCCAATAATACATTTATTTGGATGATAACTTGCAAATTTGTAACCCCAAAGTAATTTTCTTGAAATTATTAAAAAGACCCCAAGAGTGAAATATGGAGGTTGGCACCTTTTACATTCAATGGCCATGACCTATTTTGTGGTCAGGCTGAGAAAATCTGATAAAATGCTTGCTGTCTTTTTATCTCTAATGTTCAGTATTGGCTCACCGGGAAAGAAGTTTTGAAATGGAAACATTAGGCTGTACTTCGGAGAAAACCATTGTGGGTTCAGTTGGATATAAGAAGCAGAGAAGAGTTACATTCCTATTTACTGACACTCTAAAGAACCCAAAATTGACCTAAAATAGTTTTGAACTGATACCAAAGCACCTTTTACAGACAACTAATCTTTAAGGCCTCACTGTAAACGGGTAATTCCAGCGTTATGGATGTGACATTTGAACTCATAATGAAAGGTGAAATGTCTCAGAAAAAAAAAAAAAAACTTCTTACAATATTGAAATTGGAAATACATATTCTCAGAGCACTCAATTAAATATGTTTTTCTAAAATATATTTAAGCACCCCCAAAAAAGGAAAATATGCATGCGTTATGGATGTGACGGAAATGACAGAGTTTTTGGTATACTGTTCAATTTCCTTTAAAGTCTGTGAACTTTTAAATCCAATGTATAAAAATTGTTATCCACATGATGAAGGGGTCTTAGCTGAACATAAAAATATCAATGTTTAAAATATATATATATTTTTGAAGTGTATTATGAGGAAAAACCAACCTTATGGATGTGACAAAAACCCTGTTATGGATGTGACGCGTCTGAAATACATAGAATCTGTTTGAAAAAAATCAACAATCAAACCATCATGGCACTTTTATTGATGCATAATGGCTGTGTTTTCACATTAAGAAGACTGTCTGAAATGATTCTGAAGATCATAACCTGAGCTTGAATGACAGGAAGCGCGAGCGAATTATAGGGCGCCTGTTTCGCGCCTAAACCAAACCGGTTCCTCGCGCATTTGCAGGACGCCTCTCGACTAGGACGTGAATAGGCTACTATAAACACACAGACGGAACATTAAAGCAGAGACTATTACGGAAGACAGTCAAAATTAAAATACATTTACAATTAATGTTTGTCATATAGGAGTTCGAATCACAGGTTTCCTCCACAGTCAGGTGAACCGATGGACATTATTGTCCGTAGATGTGAGTCACTAGCAATCATGTAACGCCTACGTTTTTTGTCTAAATGATCGCACGGTTTTCGGCCAGTTTATGGATTTTAATGCACAGTCGCGAGTCAAAATCATCACATTTTATTTCGTATAAAAATGATTTGACAAAATAATTGACACGCAATATTATTAGCCTATTATTATTATTATTATTATTATTATTTTGTCAGCGTGATCGTACCGAGCCTCTAAAGGGACGTGGTGGTGGAAAAAGCACAGATTACACAATCAGAGAGTTCCCTATTTCTTTTCGTTTTGATCTTTGCAATCTTTCTATAGATAGGCTATATTTCTGAGAGGCATACGTTGAGTTTGTTCAGTTATCAGACGCGCTCAAGTTTACGTGTTGCAAGTGATCGCACCTCCATGCTATATTTGCTCATTTATTAAATCCAGGCAATTGGTTGATGAAACTTTGATTTAAAAATAAGATACAATTTATTTAAAAAAAAAAAACGAAATTCACTTTAAATAAAGTCTTTCTACAAAACAAACTTGAAATGAAGTGGCCAAAATCATTTCTGTCTTGAAACAGATCACAATAGTCATATGCATGATTTAATATGAAGCGTCCGTAACGGTCACGTCCATAACGCATTCTTATGGTTGTTCAGAGCAAAGTAGTGAGATGAATCGTCTATCCTAATAAGCATAAACATAATTTAGCTTTTTAAATAAAGTTTCAAGTTATTTGCATTTATAATTGTCATATTAAATAAACTAAACCTTTAAAACGTTATGGACGTGAAAGTGCACTGAAGCGTCAAGACCTCTTTATTACAGCCCTTATAAATTCAACAGGCAGTGCTGTTATGACCAAATTAGTATATTTATTTCTCAGGCATGCCTCCATCTTTCTGCAAAATGCTTACTGTTTAAATAAAGTTTAAAAAGGGGGGTCTTTGATACCTTTTTTTGAAAGCATAAAATATGGCTGGTTGAAAATGTAATTTAAGCATTGTTGCTCACCTCATATCTGGTGGATAAACAAGGCAATTTTCTTAAAAAAGTTGTTAAAGCACATTAATACAGTATATTACAGACCTAAATGGACAACTTAAAAAGGGTTTTGTTCTTTTGGTTAAAACTTTATTTTTTCATGGTAAAGATGACCTTTGCATGGAATTACCCAAACCAGAACAAGTTGGCAAAACTCAACATTTTAGAGGTAATAATCAGTAACATTAATCAGTTAACATTAATCTTGCTAAAAAAAAAACATTATATAGGCCTAATGCTTAGTTTAGCATTTACTCTCCCTTTCGAGTGTCATGGCAAAGCATGCTGGGAAATCTCAGCCCAGTTTCAGTCAAATTTAAGTTTGTCTAAATTAAAAGAAACAAGTTCATAAACCTCAAAACAATGAAACAATTCAGATTACTTAAAATGTGTCACTTTTGTAAATTCTAAAGAATAAGAAAATCCTAAATTCATACTTTGTCCTACATTGTTTTTTGGGGGCCGGAGCATAACGAAGGGAAGGGTGTGTTTGTTTTGGTGTCTATTTCAAAAATCAAGTGTTTCTCAGGAAATGCATACTGCACCTTTAATCCATCTGTTCAAATCATCAAGAACTAATGTGCAATGCATGCATACTGTAATATCCCAAAAAATGGTTTAGGGTTTCACAACCTTTTAAAACTTCTTAATCTTCATTGACTTGCTTTCTTAAAAAATGCATGTATATAAAATGAAAAATCTGTTATCATTTACTCACCCTCATGTTGTTCCAAACCCATAAGACTTGGGTTAATCTATCAAAACACAAATTAAGACATTTTTAATGACCTTTTGTATCTTCTAAGTTTCGAGTCCCTGGCCTTTCAATGGAGGGACAGACATATCTCAGGTTTCATTTAAAAAAATCCAATTTTACCAGAGCAATGCAATATCTTTCTTGTTTTAGTTGCTTGGAGTGGCTTTCCTTGGAATCGGACTGTGGGCATGGAATGAGAAGGTGAGCAAAAACAGTATCTAATGCATAATGCATACAATTCATCTTTATTTGATTAACATCTTAATGCACATGAAGTTGAGATGTCCCATGTTCTTCACATTAAATATATGGTTTGTTGGAGACCTATATAGACCTACTATTATAGTTTTTATTAATATTTAGATTATACATATATATATATATATATATATATATATATATATAGTTGCCGTTTTCGAAATGTTATCTTGGTAACTAGTTCATTTTTATTATTGTTTAATTTATCTACTAATGTGCTATGTAGGGTGGACCAAAAAAAATACATTTAATATGAAAATGTATTATTTACATTTTTCACTCAATGCTCCATCTGGTCTTTTACACACAAATATGTATAAACACACATGGATATATTGTGTGTGTCTGTGTATTCTTGATCAATGTGGCTCTTGTATTTTCTGTGCCATATTTGTAACTTTTATAGAACACAAGTGGACATATTTTTATCTGCTGTAGTTGCAAAAAAACACATTTGAACCAGATTGGAACAGCAATTCAGCTAATTAAAGGCCAGTCTGCTCTCTCTCTCTCTCTCTCTCTCTCTTCCTCAGGGAGTTCTCTCGAATATCTCCTCCATCACAGATCTGGGTGGATTTGACCCAGTGTGGTTGTTTTTGGTGGTGGGAGGGGTGATGTTCATCCTGGGTTTTGCAGGCTGTATCGGGGCCCTGAGGGAAAACACCCTCCTGCTCAAGTTTGTACGTTTTCCAAGTTTTGATTCTTATTAGGAGTTGGTGTAGCCTCATGCAAAGCTGATTTGTAATGCCTTTTTAACACTTAAATGCATAGGTTTTTGTGTAATCGTTATAACATGCTTTGGTTCATCGTAAACTTGTATGAATTTCTTTCTTTTTCTGAACACAAAATAAGATATTTGAAAGAATGTTGGTAACCAAACAGTGGAAGTCAATTGGGCCCATCAACTGTTTGGTTACCAACATTCTTTAAAATATCTTCTTTTGTGTTCAGGAGAAGAAAGAAATACATACAGGGTTGGAACAACTTAAAGGCGAGTACATGATGACAGAATTTTCATTTTTGGGTGAACAATCCCTTTAATTTTAGTGTATTTGTCTTTCTCCTCTCCCAGTTTTCTGTGTTTCTGGGGATAATCTTCTTCCTGGAGCTGACTGCCGGCATCCTGGCCTTTGTCTTTAAAGACTGGATTAAAGATCAGCTCAACTTTTTCATCAACAACAACATACGAGCCTACAGAGATGACATTGATTTGCAGAACCTGATCGACTTCACTCAGGAATATGTAAGACTCAAGGCCAGAACTCATGTCTCAAATACAAAGGCAGAGAAAATACACTAGGAATTGAAAATGAGGAAAGGCGTAAACAAGATGAAAGAGAAACTAAAAGTGTGTAGGTATGTGTGCACAGGAGAAAAAAGCAAACTATCAGTTTATCTGTGCCGCATGTCATCACAGAAGTGCACACAGGCAGTTCCCATAGAAACAGCATGACTTGATGATTCCTTATCCACTCACAGAGATCCCTGTCTGTTCACATTTCTTTTTCTTAGAATAGTAAGTTGTCAGCTCGGAATTGTTTATTTCAATGCTATTGAAGCTATTAAAAAAGTGACATTTAGAAAAGGTTAAAGGGTTAGTTCGACAAAAATAAAAATGCTGTCATTACTCACCCTCATGTCTTTCCAAACTCGTAAGACTTTCCTTCATCTTCGGAACACAAATGAAGATCTTTCTGACGAAATCTAAGAGACTTCTGTCGCTCCATTGACAGCTACACAACTACCGCTTTGATGCTTCAAAAAGTTCATAAAGAGATCGTATAACGAATTCGCTGTCAATGGATTACTCTGTTAACAGAGTGACATTTATCATAGATTATAACTTGTGAAAGTTCAGTTTCCTGTAGGGCTGTGCAATTAATTGAATTTCGATTTTGGCTCCCAACGATCACCAAAATAATACAATCGAGTAACAACTATTATTTTGCCATGTTCAGTTTTGCAAGAACACTCTTATTTTGTCTTGTGTTCTGAATGGCACGCGCACGCACACATTCGCCCCTCCCGAAGTCATAAACTCTCTCAGCTTGAATGTTTAAACTGATAAGACTTAAAAAGAAGTGAAAATGATCAACTTTAGCTATGATGCAATGCTGGCCCGATTCCGTCATGTCCCGACTCCTAAACGCGAGAATGTAGTTTCGACGCTTGCCTTGTCCAACCCATTTTGAGAGACGGAGAGAGAGAAGATGATCTACATGCTAATGTGAATCAATGTTTGCGGGATAATTTCCCACATTATAAGTGGTAGAACTGCGGGAATGATTAAAATACTTATTCAAGTATTATCTGTTATATTGTTTAATTTATTAGTTAAAGTACAATAAATGTTCAAATTTAGATTTTTTTAAGAATTGTTGTAAGGTGTCTTTTTAATAAATGCAACACGTTCCCAAAGTCATGTGAAATAATCGTGTTACATAATCGTGATATCAACACTGATCGTGATTAGGATTTTTTTCCATAATCGAGCAGCCCTAGTTTCCTGTTAACGGTAGGTCACACTTGTTTCCTGAGGAATAAAACCAAAAAGCAGCCCCACACAGCAAAACTGAAGCTTAAATTGTTTTTGTTTTTTTCCAGCTTTATTTTCTGTACTGCAGATCTGTTTCCAGAACATGACTTTTCCTCAGGACAGATTTAATTAGATTCAGTCAGGCAGATGCTGTCATGTTATTTCCTTGCTGACCTTGCATGATAAAGAAGACAGACATAGCAAAGCACTACATGTCAACATAATATACTAGTATATTGTGAAAACATGGGGGGATCGAGGTTTTCTTTCTTTAAGGAACAAGCACCTTATGCCACATCTTTGACATTGATGTGTGTTAAGCAGATGCATTCAATGCATCTGTATTTTCACTGTACTTCCTTATATAGTTGTCTAATATTCCAAATTATTGCAATTTGATCTAAATTTCATGATGAAAGCGCATTCTAGATTGTAATGTAATTCCATGCAATATTTTTGTTTCTTTAGTGGGAATGTTGTGGGGCGTTTGGAGCAGATGACTGGAACCTCAACATCTACTTCAATTGCACGGACAGCAACCTCAGCCGAGAAAAATGTGGCGTGCCCTTCTCTTGTTGCACCAAAGACCCAGCGGTAAAAGACCCTTTATATGGAAACTGAAATATATAGAAACTTTGTGTTATTTGTAACTTAATTAAATGTTTATATTATGCTGTTTTAAAGGTTCCTCATTTTGTTTTGGAGTCTCTTACAATAGGTTACGATAGGACATGGATCCAAGGTCAAAAAACACTTCAACTTTCTCATAATAAACACTGCAGCATTGCCTCTTTTTTTCACAATCTGAAACAGTTCGAAAAATGATTCCGTTTCCGTTAACCCTTCTTTCAGAGAGCCTACTCTGCTCTGATTGGTCAGACGGCCCAGTCCATTGTGATTTGTCTACCACTTACTGTACAGCGCGTGTCAGAAACCAAACACCTGTTATCATATCTGAATTTCAGCTCTGGATCTTCCTCAGCGCTTGATAAACCCTGATTATAACAGTAACAATGGCGTCAGTTCTACCATATCAATTCGAGCTAAGTCCTCATTTTTTTGAAGTGCATGCTCTCGCAGCGCATAAAACAGCTTCTTCACAACATGTCAACTAGTTTTTACATTCACAAACAGCTATATTACACACTACATGAAAGGTAATAGCCAAACAAAGCATAATAGCGCACTTTAAATATGATACAATTGAGAAACTTGAGACATTTTTACCACTGAGATACTTGCCATCTTGCTCAAAAAAGGAAATGAATGCAGTTCTTTTCTAAGCACAATTTGCACGCCACTATTTTCGTGATTTAAGAGATACTAAAAGCGTGAGGGGAAACTGCAAACAATACACGACAGAGCAAAACAAAAGGGGAGTATAGAATAGGATTTGGTCTATCTGGACAGAGTAAAAATAACATTTCGCAGACAATAAACAGGCACTGGGAGCACAACATCTATGGCAAAGAGGATGTAATTTTGGCCTGTTGTGAGATATTAACTCATAACAAATAATCATTATTGACATTAAATGATTCAGTTACGAGCCTTTCTATGAATGCAGCCATTCATTATTTCACCATGAAGGAAAACTGCAGGCGGTAATGTGTTTCATTCACAGTAAGTTACAACAAGAAAAGCAAATAGTGAGTCATTTACATACTATAACTTCACTCAAATAAAGAGTTTGTTCATTTCAAGAATGTTCAAATGAAATCACTGGACCAATTAAAAAGCAGAACTGATTTCAAACAGGAACAACTATTTAAAGTGTCATGAAGATTTGAAGGCTGACAAGCATATCCTGTTGGCTAGTTTGTTCGGGGGGATTTTATAAAATGATGAACTTACTCAAAGTTTGCTATTTCCTGTCTTATCTCTTCACTCCACCCACACTGGAATTCTTCTGACTGTCAACATACTTCCTTAAAGTTGAAATGTTACCACTGTCCTCCATTAACTCTACATGAATGACTTGTTTTGCAGGAGGATGTTATCAACACACAGTGTGGGTATGACGTTCGGGCAAAATCGGTGAGTCTTACTACTCTCAGTCTTACTTTTCACACACTCCATCAGTATTAGGGGTGTAACGGTACAAATTACTCACGGTTCGGTTTTTATCACTGTTTTAGGGTCACGGTTTTTGAACGGTTTGTTATGTGCTATGTAAAAAAGGACTACTGTCAAATAAAGATAAAGAAAATAACTAAGCAACAGCACAAATAAATGCAACAGCAAAGATACAAATTAAATAAACAGCGCTTTTTAGGTTTTGCAGTTAGGTCTAACAGTATTTTTCAGGTACAGAAATTGAATAAAGTAATCAAATGTAAAATAACAGTATTAATCTTCACTCTGAAATGAAATTACAAGTTACAAAAGCTATTCAGTCAAGAGGAGTGAGTGGTTCCTTTGTCTTTTGTTGTTTGATTAACATTAAAAAAACAGACAGCAGGAATATTAGGCTGATGTCACTTTAAGATGTAATGCATGGATCCAATACACTGATACTGATACACATGCGTTGTCTTTCTCGACTGTTTATGCTCACTTGAGACGCGGCTTTCCATTTGCGTGTTTCGGATGAGTGCACACAAATCTTTTCAGTTCTCTTTCACGTCTTTGATTGTTTCCATTGGCAAGGCTTAAATGAGTTTAGATAATGTGCTGTTCAGGTCTCACCAGCACTCTCACGCTATCAACACAATGGCGGCGTAAATGACTGGTCATATTAGAGTATAGTAAGTATCATATTATTTACTATTATATAATATCATACTATTGAACAAAGTTTACAAAGAGTGACTGTTTTGTCCACGTTTTTTTGATCATCCTGTTGTAACGTATTGGGAAGTTAGAATGCGTATTTATCGACAGAAACATACATTAACCGAACTTTCTTTGTTTTATGCATTATTTTTAACAAACCATTGGCTATTATAGATGCGTTGTCAGATTTAAGATGAACCGCAGTGCAAGTGTATGCCAAACCATGGGTGGAGAACGGATACGGTTCGATTTTTACAGACAACCGTTACACCCCTAATATGAATACAAAAGAAGGAAGCTGTGTGTATTTAATACACAATGGTCAAGTAATTCAAAATACTGTCCATAGGCACAGTAAAGAAAAACTGAAATATGCTCACATATAAGTTATTTGCAGTTTCCTAATTTATTTATTTTATTATTTATTAATACAAAATACTATGTTAAATAAGTTCACTTAAAACTTAAATATACTGAACTAGTATTTTCTTGTAAAACATACTCCATTACAAACTTTGAAACTATCTTTATTTACAGTGCAAAAAAAAATGTCACCGCAACATCATCATTAGATCACGAGTCTGTAAGATGACGTGAGAAACATAACTTCAAGCGTGTCCCAACTGTAGACTGTTCATGTGCCTAGTTATAAAGAGGAAAGTCTTGATCCTAATTTTATGTTCCTCATTACTCATCATTAGGATTTAGAACAGAAGACATACATTCATGTCAAAGGCTGTGTGCCGCAGTTTGAGAAATGGCTACAGAACAACCTGACAATAGTGGCCGGGATCTTCATTGGCATCGCACTGCTGCAGGTGAGAACAACTTCATCTGCGATTGCTGACTGGATCTGCTATCTATACTCATTCTGTTTCTCTCACTCTATTTTCCGCAGATATTTGGAATATGCCTTGCACAAAATTTAGTCAGCGATATTGAAGCTGTGAGAGCCAGCTGGTAAGAACATACAGATGCAAACTTACGCCACATTCTCTCTTCCTGCTCTAGTTTTGCACACTGCTACAGCGAGCAGCTTTTCTCTTTCGCTCCAGTGCTATGATGTGTGGATTCATAATGCACATGAATGACTTGCTGCTCGAATACAGTTAATGGCTAAGCGTGTTTCTGGAGTCTCATCAAAACCTCTTAACAACCTTTCTTAGTTCAGTTTTTGCTTCGAGAACTGCCACCATGTGGACAAAAAAGGAGTGAAAAAAAATCAGCTCTCTTGAATGGAAACATACAGCTATATTACCTAATATTATGAATAATTATAATTATTTACACTATTGATAATACGTTTGGAATATTTTTTTTTAAATGTTTTTGAAAGTCTCTTTCTTTTTAAAAAATACAATAAAAACAGAAATATTGGGAAATAATATTGCAATGTAAAAGAACTGTTTTCTATTTGAACATATTTTCAAATGTAATTTATTCCTGAATTTTCAGCATCATTGCTCCAGTCCTCAGTGTCACATGATCCTTCAGAAATCATTCTAATATGCTGATTTGCTGCTCAGTTGTTATTGTTTCTCAATTATTATCAATGCTTAAAACTGATTTTTCTGCTTAATGTTTTTGTGGACATTTTGATAATTTTCTTTATTTGAAGAATAGAAAGTTCAAAAGAACAGCATTTATTTGAAATAGAAATATTTTGCAACATTTTAAATGTCTATACTGCATCTTTAAAGCTTTGAGAGCGCAGGAATAAATTAATACAATATTTTCAAATATAAATTACATGAATGCATTTTTAAATATTTCACAATAGAAAACATTTATTTTAAAATTGTTATAATATTTCACAATATTACTGTATTTATAATCAAATAAATGCAGCCCTGGTGAGCCAAAAAGAATTAAAAAATCTTTATTATTACTCTAAACCTTTGACCTGTAGTGTAGCATTGCCTTATTACTTATTATCTCTAAGGTGATGTAAAAGTGATTTACTCCCAATCAAACTCCTCACAACACACACACTCACACACACACACCCCTCCACTCACTGTCCTCCGTCCCACACTGCCATAATCACGCCAACTCGCCTCACAACTTCACTTCTCCTCCCCCATGCCTTCATCAGGGTGCCGCCCCTCTCTTACGTCGCCCGCCGCCCTCCGCCCCACTACAGCAAGAAAGCCTCTGCGTACTCCTGAGGGAGGCGTTCGTCTGGTGGGTGTGTAACATGCCTGCTTGTGTTGTGTGTGTTCACCTAGATTCTTACCGCTTGGGGACTTGTGAATGTTCCTACTCCCATGACAGTCATCATTCATCAGACGTTCATTCACTAACATCAAACAAGTTACACTTTCACATTGTCAGAGGGATAGTTCGCCCAAAAATGTAAATTTTGTCATTTACTCACCCTCAAGTTGTTCCAAACCTGGATGAGTTAGTCTTCTGTTGAACACAAAAGAAGATATTTTGAAGAATGTCGGTAACCAAACAGTTGACAGTAGCCATTGACTTCCATGGTATCTTTCTTTTCTTACTATTGGACAATTCCTCCAAATTGAAGAGTTCATATGGATTAGTTTTACGATCTCTTTATGAACTTTCTGAAGCGTCTAAGTGGTAGTTGTGTAGCTGTCAATGGAGGGACAGAAAGATCTCAGATTTCATCAAAAAGATCTTCATTTGTGTTCCGAAGATGAGCGAAAGTCTTACGGGTTTGGAACGACATGAGGGAGAGTAATTAATGACAGAACTTTATTTTAGGTTTGGGTAAACTATCCCTTTAATGTTTATTTCAAACTATTACTCAAAAGTTTTATATTTTAATATTATTTAACGGACCTTGGCTAACTTGAACTAACAATGAGCAGTTATGTTTTCATTAACTAATGTTAACATAGATGAATAAATACTGTAACAAATGTATTGCTCATTGTTAGTCGATGCATTAACTAATGGGACCTTATTATAAAGTGTCACCATTTAATTCCCAAGGATTACTTTTCCTCAATATTCCAGTCCCACATAGATCTCCTATTGCAGGACGAGTGCAATAAATGCATAAAGGTGTCCCATTCCACGATCACTGTCTTTTTAACCTCATCCTTTTTACTCCCTCAGATTCACTCTCCCACTTTTAGTCCCGTTTAGCTCCTCGGACTGTCTGGTGTCAAGCTTCATCTCTCATTATAACCTTGATATCCCAGCTGGCCTTGCTGCTACCCTTCCATCCATCCCACATCAGTCATGTTCTCTCTAGCTGAAAATCATTCAGTCACACTGTAGATTGCAATGGTGATTTCTCTAATGCAAGGCTCCATTTGTCAAGTTGGCATTCAAAAAAATAAAGAGCCCTACTTTGGTTTTATTGGAAAAGTCACTGGAGTAATGCCAACTCGTAATGAGGCCTCACACCATTGGCTTTAGACGTCTGTCTATGATCCGTGTCGTTTATCTTATTATATCTTTCTCTTGTGCAGTTTGTTCACATGAAGTGGCAGCTAGTCGTTCAGACACTCAGGTAATTATGCATTCATTCACTTCCATAACGTGGAATCCTTAAAGTCACCATGAAATCTTGTATCATGGAATATTACAGTATTTATTATAAATGATTGATCTGTGCACATCATTATAATTATTTTTTAATTCAAAATCAAAATACCTTCCCCTCCCTCTTGCAGCAACATCTCATCTGCTCTCCGATGATGCGTTTACTGGCATGAGGGTGGGGCAACCTGTCACTCACATGAGATCCACCAATAGCAAACCACAACCATCCAATCAATTCCCCATGGACAAAATCAAGTCCCGCCTACATTTCTTTTCTTGTTCCAGAAGCTGTTTCAATAGGGACAATATGGGACAAACAATTATGTCACAATATGGAAGAAAAGGCTATCACAATTTCTGTTTCATGCTGACTTTAATACCAACCTAACTAGAAAGATTTAATTTGATAGAAAACATAATTGTGATCGTCGCATTCTCCAAACCTGTTACTTTTTCTTTGTAAACAGGCCTACGCCAGCTTGATGAAGGTAGCGAATGATGAACACAAGATGCCAAGTGCACAGGGTCGTGGTCGTGTTTGTGTGTGTGTGTGTGAGAGAGAGAGAAATATAACCTTTTACCATCTGTAAATCGTGCTGTTTTTTTCTAGAGTGTAAAACACGTGTAATACATGTGAGAAAATGTTTAGTAGCACTTTATTTTACAGTCCTGGTCCCCATGTACATACTGTGTACTTATTATAGTTATTGCAGTAACTACCCCTAAACCTAACTGTAACCCATGTAGTTACCTTATATTCCCCAATGCTTTCATACTTAATTACACTTAAGTACATGTACTGTAAAATAAAGTGCAACCAAATGTTTGTCCAAAAAGGTCCAACAGAAATTTTTCCATCATTTGCCTCATCGTAAAAGCATTAAAAAAAAGCATAAAAAAATAACACTGGCCAGGGAGTCAGTGGCCAGTGCACTGAACGTTCACTCCCTAAAAAGTCCCACAATACACCATAAAACCAGTGAGCGCTGCTGCTCATGTTCTCTTCTCACATAAACACATGAGTTTATTTTTGTTACACTTTAAACTACACTTTAATGCATAAGTACATGCATGTTTTCCATACAAAGTAAAGAATGAACATAATTAGTTACTTCAGTTATCAGTAATGCAATAATGTGACACATAATATCTTCTGCTTAGAGAACTGATCAACTGAACCTACCTGTTAAAATGTTTCAAATATGATCCATTAGGCTTTTGAGGAACAATTGTTCATCTCTTATATGGAATTGCGTTATAGGTTTTGCCCCAACAATATAGCCTAGAGATTTGATCATAAAACTTATGTTTTAAATATCATCTTACCAAGACATTTATTTGCAGATATAGAGTGACAACTGATATTTATATTCATTTTATGTCAGTAGTCTGTAGTCTGTTGTCAAGATCTCATTGATTTACTTTACAAGCTATCAGAATTTCATCTTTTGGATATAGAAGTATCTAACTGCAGCAAATTGCATATTTTTTATTTTTTTTTATTTCCGTCCTCTTGTCTTGTATAAGCTCTATATTCTCACTATATCATACTATGTGAGCCATAAAAGCCTGATGTATCAAATATGATACTCAACAATAAACACACGTGCAAAGATTGACCAAGATTCCATGATAAACATCTGGGCCGAAATAATAATAATCTTTTTTGAAACAATGACAGATAAAATGGACAAACGACTTCAACTTTCAAAGTCAGTCTGATGGGAAATGATGTGTAGCACTCGATCGTGTCTGCGTGTCTGAAGGTCAGGGAGTCTCTCATTGCCAATGTTTATTTTCTTTTAGTTTATCCTGTTAACACTGCTTCATTGTGCACTTCAGTTACATATTACATTTCACACTTAAGAATAAATACATGAAGCAAATCTTGCAGCTTAAGTTCACTGAAACAGTCAGGAAGTCATTGAAACATTTCATTTTTATCCTTCATTTTGTCCGTGCACTAACAAATTAGAGAGCATTTCTTATTCAGATGTTTATCTTTCACAAACAATTTCTGATTAAAGAGAAAAACGTACCGTGACAGTATTTTTCTGTAATGTATGGACTAATCAGAAGCTTGTTTGTTGTAAATATGGAAGTGATATTTTAGCACTTTTACAATGCCAACACAGCTGGATGGTGTAACACTATGTAACGCACTATGTAGCACTCGTACGTCATTAAACGTCACTAAAAGTGATTTTAACATTGCTTATGTCTCTGTTTTCTTTTAAGGAGCCTTTAGTAAATAGTGAATATTAATTTAGAATCCCTTCAGCAACAAATATTGGCCAGTGTAATAGTAAAGACTGCTGTTAATTTAGTTAAATGATATATCATTTTGGGTTATGATTTCAAGTTTTTGTGATAATTATTACGTGTCTTATAATTTACCAAAGCATTTATTTTCTTATGTGGTAGACTCATCTCATAATTTACGTCATAATTTGATTTTTTAATGTCATATTACTTTTTATATTATAACTTCAAGTTATCATCATATAGTTTTGACAGTCAATTTCAACTTTTTGATTATGACTCATTTTGAGTTATGTCATAATGTTTTATGATTTTCCAAAGCATGATTTATTTCTTGTGTGGTAGAATGGGCGTCCATATTTTACTGTATATAAATATATTGAATAATATAAATAAATACCTTGCTTGTGTTCATGTTTATTTTTATTTATTTAACTTTATACACAACAAAAAGTTTCTGCTGTTTTATTAAAGCCTGTTTCAACCATTTCATCATCCTTTTTGAAGCAGATTTTGTCTAACCACAATGCATCACTAGTGCTTCTGCTGATTCAACCCACTCTCTCAAATCACTTTAATCTCCTCTTGACATCGAAATGAGAGGGAGTTTTAATTCAACCTAAAGATTTATTCAATTGAATAAGTCTACTGCGGTGTATCATTAATCTGCTCAGTGAGCATTTCACTCAAGTCTTTCATTTCAACATTTAATAAACTATTTCCACCCAAATATGAACATGCCTGAAGGAACGCAACTTTGACAAGAAGGAAAGGTAAAATCACAGAGCATAAATTTGTCACCAGCAATTGTTTTAATAAGTTTAAATCTTTGAAATGTACAGTTCAATGACATTTACAACAATTATTTCCATTTATATTTGCACGGTTCCTACTGTAGATATATTGGATTGCCATGTGATACAAATATGATAAATAAGAACTTATTTACCTGCCATAAAATGGCCACAGAACAGTGATTTTAACAGTATCGAACATGCGAGGAGGTGCATGTTCGGAGGACGCTGGAGAGGATGGAAAGGAGGACAGGCTGCTCCACATGCAAAAAAAAAAGACACTTTCTCGAAAGAAACGTTCACAAAGAGTGTGTCGTCTGAGACATTATTATTCAGCGTGACTGTGGCGGCATCAGCTACACATATAACCCGTCCCAGCCCTTGCATGTCTCAGTAATCTGCCATGAAGCCTAGTATGTGTGTGCGTACTGGCAGTCATGCTAGTCATATCCTGATCAGGAATGTGTTTTAAATCATTGATCCTATGTTAGAAAGACATCGCTTTTTTGAATGAGGTGTATGCCGGCCTGAAATAATCAAAATCAACTTAAGTCCTTGGTACCAAGATGCATCACTTCTTCATACATCCATATGACAATAAGCAATGATTTCTCGACTAATGATATGGAGTTAGCTCTTTCCAGTAAAGATATGGATCGTGGATTGGCACAATAGGACCAGGAGGCAAAATATGAAAAGGTCCATGCTGGTCCAGAGGTGCCCTATTCAGTACAAACACATCTCTTGATCTCTACTCTTCTATGTAAATTAGTAAGCAGGAGGAGGCGGGGCATATCATATGGGCGTGGCTTGGATAGCAGAACACAGATACATCAATAAACTGGACGATTTAAAAAAAAACAAAACATGCTCAAGTCAGTTGGTATGTGTGATTTTTACATGTCATGAAAGCACAACTGCTCTATTTCCACTGCCAACATACTTGTTCTACTTTTATTTCCGCTTAAAGGGTTAGTTCACCCAAACATGAAAATTCGGACATTTGCTCGCCCTCATGTCGCTCCAAACTCATAAGACTTCCGTTCATCTTCAGAACACAAATTAAGATATTGTCAATGAGATCTGAGAGATTTCTGTTCCTCCATTCACCCAAAGACATTTAAATAAATCCACGGTCGTTTGAATGATGAACAGATTTAATTTAGGCTTTTATTCAGATATAAACACTGATCATGAACAAACACAGGGCATCTAATATAGTAAACAGAAGCTCAAGCATGTTCGCTTGAAGCGCGAGAACCAATGAGGTTTGTTCTCGCATGTATGGTTGAGCCTTCGTTTACCATATAAAGTGATCATGTTTCTTCAGAAGATTTGATCAAACCGCTCAATTCATATGGATTTTATCAACATCTTGAAGCATCAGAGTTTTAGGTGAATGTATTTTCAATGGAGGGACAGAAAGCTCTCAGAATTCATAAAAAATATCTTCATTTGTGTTTTCAAGATGAGCGAAAGGCTTACGGGTTTTTGAACGACATGCGGGTGAGAAATTAATGACAGAATTATTTTTTTTGGTTGGACTTAACCTTTAATGGTTTTACAGATTAATTTTTTTTTTTTTTTCACAGCTATGGTCTTTTAAAAATATTTTGCAGTTTGGGTATGAATCTATTGCAGAAGGCTGTCTATAAAGTATGGCCGCCTTTGGGTAACGCATCTCTGCATGCTTGGAGCAAACAGAGGGCTTTCAGAGTCTGTAGCAGGGAATGCAGAGGGCAACATCTTGGCACATGACAACGAGAGATATGTGTGTGAGGGGAAGCAGGCAGGGAGGAGATGGTGCGTAAGAGTCTTTTAGCTCTGTGCTGTTAACCTTTGCTCTGTGAGAGAGGCCTGGTGGGCCACCGTCTTGTTCTCGTGTGAGCGGAGATTGGAGACCACGTCGATAAAGGCCAAGCTCTGCACTTCTTTGTGAAGCGGCTCTAAGGCAAGAGGAGAAAACACACAATTCAGCCATTCAAATCATGAGTTTAGTTCGGTACATGAAACAACATACACAACACATTTTACTTACATTTTTACTTTACTAAAATTATGAAGACCTTTTTTTTTAACAAAAAAAAAATTGGAATAATAAATGTTAACATTAATAATTAGGTTTACACTACATTTTAAACGGGTCCTCTTATGATTTTTTTAAAAACATTTTTCTTTAGTGTGTAATGTTGCCGTTTGAGCATTAAAAAGGTCTTCAAAGTTACTAATCACAAAGTCACTCCAATGGGACACTGTTTCTGAACTCCCTGAATCGCCTCCGTTGTAGTCTTGAGTTTTCTTCCGGGAACAAAAGTCACAATATTGTCCATTTAAATAATTCCCGCTCAAGGCATTCACAAAAAAAATGGGTGCTGGATGAGTTGCGTTTGTAGTGTGTTGAAACTTGCAGTTATGATAAGGGGCGTGACATTTCCAAAACACGTGTGAAGGTGTAGACCAATCACAACACACTGGTCAAGCTGACCAATCAGAGCACATTGCGCTTTTCAGAAGGCGGGGCTTCATAGAGACCAGAACTAAAAGCGTTACAGACAGAATTGGAAAGAGAAGTGCAGCAACAATTTAAAATGTGTGACAAGTAATGTTTTTTGAAAATTCAAGCATGAAAAACTATTCAAGTAGAGTCCAAAAACAAAATCAAGACTTTGAAAAAGGGCATTAAGGACCCCTTTAAGTAGAGAAGCGCCGATTACGAAGTGTAAGTTTGCCGATTCCGATTTTTTTGCAAACAATTATAATTGACAGCATATACAAACAAAAATCTACTTTACTTCAATGCAAAATTGTATTTTCATAAAAAACAAGTAAAAAGATAGTAATACAATTAAATTAAACAAATTTCAAACAACAGCACAAATAAATGCAATAGAATAGAAAGAGATATGAAATAAAAACGGCTTTACATTTTTCAGGTGGTTATACAGTATATTCAGGCAAGAAATACTATAGAACTTAAATTAAAATTTAAATTAAATACAGATTACAATTAGTTACAAAAGTTGTTCATTTAAAAGCAGAGAGTGATTTTTTTCTTTTGTTCTTTGATTAACATTGACAGACCTAAGCAGGTTTATTAGGCTGCTGTCACTTTAAGAGTTTATGCACGGATCCAATATACTGTTACACAACTTGCGTTATCTTTCTCAACTAAATAAGTGCCAAAACTGACTGTGTACTGAATTAGTATTTCAAATAAGAATTTGTGAATTCATGCGCAATACAAGCAATATTTAAGAGTGAGAGGAGGCGGGTGTGTGTCACTTCGCCGTCGGAGAGAAGGGAGCGAGAACACACAGCTGATGTTATTGCCTGTGCCACTGGCAACAAAATGGATCATTCGGAAAATCGTCCGATTCCGGTCCCTGGCCGCTCGATCAGTGCTACTCTATGATTATGAGTAGCACAGTGCAACTCAAAAGTCTTTGTTACAGTGTAATTTAGCATGAGTAATAATAATTCACTGCATGAACTTACTATAGTGATAGTATTAGGGTTAGTTGCATGTATTAGCTAAACTTATGTGTAATATAGTTATTTATTAAATAAATGTATTAAGTTCAACATTTCTAAGTTTTTCCCATCTAATATTTATAATTTGTTATTTCAAATCGTTTTTGTTAACAATAATAATGCTGTTAAAGTGTAGTGTCAGGCTTCTCTTGGTTCAATCCCTCCTACACCTGTGAACGTGTCGAGTCATTTGTTTCTGTGATTTCTTGACTCACCCGATCCCATGATGGAGCAGATGATAATCATGGAGTTGTATTTGATCTCTGGTGCACTGTGCTCCTCTGTCAGTAGTTTGTGTAGAACCTGCACCAAACTGGAGTCGACAAAGTCCTTCTCTGAACAGTCTGAAATCAAAGCCGTGAAGAGACTCAGTTAAAAGTTCTGAACAGCACAAAGCATTTGGACATACCTGAATGAATGCCATTATCTCACTGAAGGCTTCAAGGGGCTATATGTAGTATTCAGAAACCCTTGTTATTAGCGACACTGGTGGCCGTTAAGTGAACTGCAGCCTGCAATTATTGCTCGTGCTCACGTAACGTAAAGTTATTTTACGCAAAATCTACTGTTAGGCCCCGTTTACACCTGGTATTAAGATATGTTTTGGTTGATCGGATCACAAGTGGACGACACTGAATACAGTTGTAAACGGGGTCTAAAACGTTTTGAACTTCCAGAGGTAGTCGAAAACGCAATGCATTCGAACAGCCACACGCCTTCTCTCCGTCTACTGACCTAATGCAAAATGCATCTTAATAGCAGGTGTAAACAAGGGCCATAGTGAACATCCCGACGGCGTCCACGCAGCAGAGAGCGACGTGAATATTTCAATATGTGCAGCTTTCCTCTCAATAACAAAATAATTACATAAATGACAGCGGTGAGAAAGCATCTGATCATGATGTGGATATGTTTGCCCCAGCTCTGCAATAATGTTGACAGATGTGGTAATTAAAATTACAGTTATGATAGTTTGAATTGATAAAGTATATTTGAGAGTATACAGATCTGACTATGTGAGACTATAGTTTGAATGAATCCATTTTCTTTGCATTGACAGTCCAGTACAGTACAGTACTGTACAGCTCTTTCGGCATTATCCTGAACATTGTATAAGCATTCATGTGTCATTGAACAGAGAGAGGTTCTCCAGCGCGCGCGCGTAAATCCTTTTCATTTTCCTGGCAAAAACGTCCCAAGTCCTTCACATGAAAATCAAGTCTACAGGCTTTCATAGACGGGGAAGGTCTCGTTTTTTAAATTTCATTACAAGCTGTTCACACATTGACAATAAAAAAAGTGATTGATACATAAAAATTCTTACATATAGCCCTTTGAATGCATGACATTAGTTTTGGAAGATAAATATAAATAAAATGTCTTTACACAATTTTAATTAAAACAAGTATTTTCTTAATATTGGCATACTTATACTTATAAAGTATGTTGGTTTGTAAGTTTAGCTATTTCAGAATTTTAATTAGACTATCAACCACACCTAATTGCTACAAAAACTGAATGTGATCAAACAAGAATTTTATGTAAATTTGGACTCTTTTGCTATTTTTGTCAAGACAAAAGTAACCCAGTGTTGTTACTGTTAACTAGAACTAAAACTATTAAAAATATTTTTGGTACTTGAAATAAGCTGAAAGAAAATATTAGTATTAATATTAGATTAAAAAGTTAAATTTAAAAAACAAATTTAGACACCAACTGAAACTGAAGTACTAAAATGAATAAAACGTAAACAAAAGATTCAAGCTAAATAGAAATACCAATCAATAAAAAAGAAAAGTGCATAACAAAAAGACTAAACTTAAACTAAAATTAAAATAAAACTGAAACTATAAAAATAAAAGATGATTTAACATATTGATAAATATTAAAATAACACTGCAGTGTAGTTGAATTCACCGTGCTGAAGACATTCAGATGTGTCAGCGTCTTTTACAGATTTATATAACATACAGTAATCCATGATTTTTACCCAGATCTAGTGCTGCTATGAGACCCAAGGCCACCAGCGCTTCATTCTGCATGATCATGTGTTCACTCGTCGCCATGGTTATCAAGTGCTTAACACCTTCACCTTGTATGACTGTTCTGACCACATCCTATTCAGAAAGAAAAAAGCAGTCAGAACCTTCCAGAGGAAAAAATTGCTGCAATAATACAATTCATTTGATGTACAAAGTTGTGGGTCCAATGAAATTTCTGAACCATTTCTCATATAACACCATGACTCAATGAGCCAGATAATAAAGGTTTTAGCCCTCACTAGAAGTGAAATTGCAGCATGAAACAACAAAATTGGAAACAATCAGATCATATGTTTAATGCACAGACATAATAGATTTTTTGTCTAAACTATAGTGCATTCCTTCGCAGTCATGCCCGATTTACGTGGTAGAGATGGGATTAACTGCTCGCTGGATAAGCCGGGTTCACACTGTATCAATGTGGCCACGCTTTGGCCTTCTGAAACAAATATTGTGAATCCAAAGAGATTCCTCTGATCCCAGACCGAAATCTGAAGTCTTTAATCGCTAGTTTGACATGTTCGCACGACAGCCGATTAATGACCATTGCGATCAAATATTACTTCCGATGAAATTCCGGCAGTGTCAGAAGTTGAGGCGCAGTCCTGTAGTGTGACTTCTCCTACGACAACCGTCGAATCAAAAACCAATAGGAGTGCAGAACCTGAAGTGAAACAACAACAAACCACCATTTGCTCCAAACGCACGTCTGTTGTTTTTTTTCTCCATTTTCTTTTCAAGAAAAGTCAAGATGAAAATTAAAGTCCCCCTGTAGCCTTAAAACTCATCTTGGATCACCAAAATGGCGCATTTAAACTTTTTTTTTTCTACGCAAAAAATTCTTGTTTTAAAATGGATTTGAATATAACTCTACACCCTTGCTTTATTTAGCATACCCGGATTCATGAATATGCGAATTATCCCCCATGTCACGGATTGATGACGTAAATCTCTGGACGAGTCTTCTTGCTTTTCGTCTGTTTTTAACGAGTCTTAGTCGTGTCAAGCCTGCTCAGGATAAGGTGTGTGATGATGCACGTCTAGGCATAATGCTGCAACATCAGTAAAGCATCACCAGCTGTTTCCATCCAAAGTTGCCAATGTAATTTATGCTCAAATATTTGGAATATTGCATAAAACATTCGCGAATAAAACACCATTTCCATCCCATGTGTTCAAAAGTACAAAACCGTCACTTCCTGGGAAACTGGTGCAAAATATCTCATTAAAATGGAAGTTGCTGCAATCGGGGAAACCACTGTGGCTGTTTTTCGTACATCATAAATGACTTGTGCCTCAAAGTGTGCAGACGAAATGCAATAAATGCCGTTCTTTTGCGTTCGGATGCCTGGAGTTTGGGAACGCGATCATGTGAGACTCTACTGGGAGGGAATTAAACCAAATCATTTTTGAATACAGACTTTGGCTCAGGCATTTCAGAACGACCAAACTAACATTTGAGAGGCTGTGCAATGCGATTGGTCCGCTTGTTAGTCCAGTTATCCAATCACACCCACTGTTGAGTTGCGTGAGTTTTTTGTTTCGCATCGAGAGATTTGTTTGGTAAATGTGTTTCAATCGTAGTTTAAAAAAGATCCGCCTCAATTGAGAGCATACGTTTTTGAGAATTGATTTGCATCCTGGTGTATCCATCCAGCATTTTTTATGCAATATCTTACAATGTGCATAAAAATAGGTGGATGGAAACATAGCTACTGGAATGAGAGAGAGAATGAAGTGTAAGAGTGTGAGACCTTTGACTTGCTGTGTCGTATGAGAGCGGACAGCAAGCGGTTGGACTCTCCCATCACTCCGGCGTGGTCTTTCGCTTCACACCACTCCACCAAACGCTTCACCAGCTTTGGGTTTGTCCCCAGCTGCTCTGCTGCATCAGCTGCAACACACACAGCACTGAACATGATCTACCCAACACAAACCACAGTGGAGCACATGCTGCAACACACACACACACGAACAATCTTTGGTCAAGATCTTGTATTGACAATGACTGTAAAGTCTCCTCCAGCACATCCCAAAGACTTTCAATGAATTTAAGATCTGAACTCAACACAATGTGAGCCTGATGAATCTTAACACTGTCATCCTGAAGTATGGCCATGATGTGTCAATGGAAACACCGCATTCGACAACCATCTTCATAAACTTGTAATGGGAAGCGCTTATAAACTGGGTGTTGTTAAACTAAGAGAAGATTTAAGGACTGTGGTTTTCCAGGAAAAAAAAATAAAGGAAGAGCTACTTTGTGGCTTTAATACTTTATGAAGCTACATTTGAACATCTGAGATATGCTGATGTAGATCTTTTATGGCACATTCCTCTTAAAGGCATATTCTGGTGTTAAATATAATATAATATAACAAATCATGTCAGTGAAAACTTATCCCCCTCAGTTTGCAAAAAGCAAAAAGAGCAGGAAACGCATATACAGAAGGTTATCCCCCTGGGTTATCAATTCAGTTATGCATTAACTGTAAAGTGACTATTTCTTAGCTGGATCAGTTTTGCTACTGTTAATTAAAACTCAAAGTTAGACTATTAAAAAAATGCTTTTTATTAATTTAAATGTAAGGGGAAGTACTAAATGTTTTTAAAAGAAACTGAAATAATGAGTGAAAGCTAAATAGAAATATTAGAAAACACAAAAAGAATGACACAAGCACAAACAAATTTAACCTTAAAATAATGAAAAATAAAAGCGAATTCAAAATACTAATATTTATTAATCTTGATTAAGACTAATATGTACTCACATATTTTTTGTACAAATTAATGTATTGTGAATTAATGTTCCTAAGATGAAAGAAAGAGGTTCTACAAAGATGTTTAATGTGGGCCTCAAAGGTCAAGTGAGGGTCCATTCTAACACCAAGGTTTGTGACTGAGGAAGAGAGGGTGGATGTCATGACCAGAGAAGGTGATGCTGGTGATGGTGGATGACCGGGTCTGGTGCGGAGTGCCAACAAGAATGGCTTCCGTTTTTAAGCTGTTGAGTTGCAGAAAGTTAGCCGCCATCCACTTCTTTATCTCCTCCAGGCAGGTGGAAAGTGTGGAAGGTGCTGCAGAGGGGTTTGGATTTGTTTTGATGTAAATTTGGGTGTCATCAGCATAGCAATGGAAAGATATTCCATGCCGGCTGATGACATGACCAAGGGGGAGCATGTACAGCGTGAATAGGGTGGGGACAAGGACAGATCCTTGAGGGACACCACAAGTGACAGAGTGTGTGTCTCCGATTTAGCAGCACCCATGGATACATACTCAGTTCTGTCCGTGAGATATGATGTAAACCAGGCCAGAGCAGTATCAGAGAGTCCAATGGAAGAGTGAAGGCGGTGTAGAAGAATATGGTGGTCCACGGTGTCAAATGTTGCGGTGAGATCGAGAAGGATGAGAAGTGATGGAGAGCCAGCATCAGCCGTCATCAGCAGGTCATTGGTGACCCTGACCAAGGCAGTTTCCGTACTGTGGCCAGAGCGAAAACCAGACTGGAACTTCTCATAAAGACTGTTTGTTATGAGATGATTGTGAAGCTGAGCAGAAACTACCTTTTCCAGCACCTTTGACAGGAAAGGGAGGTTGGAGATGGGGCGGTAGTTGGCAGGTACTTCGGGGTCAAGGCAGTAGTTCGATATTTTAAATGTCTTCTCTTGTCTTCCAGGTGTTTGTGGTTTTCACTTGATTTTTCAAACTGAAAGACAAGTGTGTGGTAATTGACAGCATGTCACAGACGCTGTCGATACAGCTTAAGCAGTATTTCAGTTTTTTTACCCAGGAATATTCATTTTAAACCCAAGCTGTCACTGAAAGCTAACACGGCTGGACTGCTGCCATTGAATGGCAATGCAAATTCATCCGTGGCGGATCCCTTGTCTGCAGATCCATAGTTTTTAAATTATAGAGTGCCATCGATCCTCTGCTCATTTAATATCAGAGACGAACTGCTGTGGGGCAGCCGCTGGGACGAGCCTGAGCCTGACATCAAATGACACATGCTGTCTTTAACTGAGCTCAACACCTGTAAACCACACAGTGATCTGTAAGCTGACCAATTTTCATTAAAAACCCATGGGATAAAGAATTGTGTTTTGTTGCTTTCAGCTCATTTCTGTTGTTTTGAGACATTTTTCTGTAACATTTTAACAGATATTTGAAGTTACAATTACATTGTTATTTTAGAATTATTTATAATATGCTACAATAGTATTTATTTTGAACTTGAGCTTTTTTTGTTTTCATCTTGATTTTAGTTTATATTTTTGTCTTTTTTATTATGTGCTTTTGTCAATTTTCTTATTTTTTATATTTCTATTTAGCTCTAATGAATTTTTTTAAGTAATCAACCTAAATTTATTTTATTTCAGTTAGTTGCAAAGGCAACGTTTCTAATTTGTTTTCCCATCTTAAAATAATTATAGAAATACAAATAAATATAAAATATATTATTTCAGCTTTATGGCAGTTAATGAAAAATATTTTAAAAAGTTTTAAGTTTATAGTAACAACAGGGACAAACATTAGAATGCAGTTTTTCTCTTCCAGGAAAAAAAATAAATAAATAAATAATATATATATATTATTTATTTAGAATTTGTTTGAACACGTGGCCACGACCATGAGTGTAGAATGTGTCATCAATATATATATATATATATATATATATATATATATATATATATATATATATATATATATATTGATGACACATTCTACACTCATGGTCGTGGCCACGTGTTCAAACAAATTCTCTTTAAATTCTCCAAGT
Organism: Meda fulgida; assembly: GCA_030578275.1. Classification (NCBI taxonomy): domain Eukaryota; kingdom Metazoa; phylum Chordata; class Actinopteri; order Cypriniformes; family Leuciscidae; genus Meda; species Meda fulgida. The sequence continues at coordinate 6,187,834 of CM060622.1, read as the reverse complement.
CTAAATTATAGGTTAGTGTGTTATTTTAGAGCAAAATTTTGTTTAAGCATCACAAGTCCAGCAAAGCAACACTGGCATGATTCTGGAGCGGGACTATCTGTAGATATTTTTTTACGTTTGGGCGGTTAATAAATACCCTGTGTGTCGATGAGCATCCGTAATGTTCCCAGGAGCTTGAACTGGACTGGTGGCATCTCGGATTTAAGGAACTTCAGCACTACATCCGACACACCAGCCAAGAGCATCTTAGACTTGTTGACCACTGGAGAAGACAGGGGAAATGACGCAGATTTCGTTTTAAGACAATTATGCAGAGGTTGGTGAATCATTCAATGATTGAGTGGAATTTCAGACTGACCCGGAATGGCCAGGTTCCTCAGAGCGCTGAGGGCGGCGTGCTGCACCGTGACGTTCCCCTCTTCAACATGTCTGTCTAACAGCTCAAGAAGCTTCTGTACAATACCAGTGTCTACCATGTGGATGCAGTTTCCATCTGTACACACACAAAAAACACTTACTCACAATCTCAACACAGTGACCACACGATCCTCCAAGTTGTTGTAGGCCTGAGGTCTTACCATTGCGGGCAAAGTTAGCGATGGCTAGTGCTCCCGCTAGCTGGAGCTGGTGGTTGTTGGAGGGCACCCATGAGAGAACCCTCTGAAACACACTGCCTTTACCACCCTCAAACAGCTTCTGCATCGACTCATCTACAGGAAAACACATCACACATGACTTGCAGACACAACACAAATACAGTAACATGAGAGAATGAGACAAATTACAATGTCTTTAAGATGGAGACCAACTAGGTTAAACTATTCAATGAACCAGTATTAGGTTTTGGCTGGTTGTGATAATACATCACGGATAATCTGCATTTTATTAAACAGAAAGTGCAGTGAATTTGTGGCACACTACAAAAGACAATACATATTAGCATTTTGTCAAAATTAAGTATTGAGTGAAATCATGTTCCTTAAACTATGGTCAGCCCTGTAACAGACAGTTTGGCTCAACTATGCTCAGATTTAGAGAAAATGGAGTGTGAAAAGTGGATTTAACAAAGGAAATTCTATCAAAACATTTTTTAACCCATTTTTACCTTATTTTAGTTTTCTTTTTATAGCAGTATGGCTAATAAATCTGATATGGGACGTGAAAAAGAAAATTTCCTGACTTCTTTGTAATGAAGAGCTGAGAGAGAAACGCACTTTACAATCTGGATGATTATCATGTTTGTAATGACAGAATATACATTACTCTTTAAAATTTTGGGGTCAGTAAATATCTTTCTTTTATTAATACTTTTATTCAGCAAGGATGCATTAAATTGATAAAAATTGACAGTAAAGGCTTTTATAATGTTAAAAAATATTTCTATTTCAACTCAATTCTGTTCTTTTAAACTTTCTATTATTCATTATAGAATCTTGACTCTTTTTGTTCTTTTTCCCCCCACAAAATATTAACCAGCACAACTGTTTTCAACATTGATAATAACATTTCTAGTTTCTTGAGCATCAAAACAGCATATTAGAATGATTCGGAAGGATCATGTGACACTGAAGACTGGAGTAATGAGGCTGAAAATACAGCTTTGCATAACAGGAATACATTTTAAAATATATTCAAATAGAAAAGAGTTATTTAAAATTGTAAAAATATTTCACAATTTTATAATACGAAACATTTCAAAAGCTTACCAACCCCAAACTTCTGAATGGTAGTGTATGTGAGGTTGGAAAAGGTATCAGAATTCAATATCTTCAAAACATTCAGTGAAAGTCATTTTTATACCCCACAACTTATTCAGCTAGTGTTTAATATTGATGAAGTGAAAAATACATCTGCCAGAAAGGCCTCACTTCACCCTTTCTTTTACTAAGTAAAAGGACGTGCATCCCTATATAGCCAATAATGAGCTTATATAACTGCTGGGAAACTATATAAAACGTTCTTGTGAATAGAAATTTCATTCATTATACATACAGTATGAGGTCATGGCTTGACACCATGTCATTAAGTTTTATAAAGCCCTGCTTGCTTTATTCAAGCTGAGGAAATGACGTCATTTTAAACATGTACCTCAAACTGTTTATTTAAGGGTTATTTGAGTGCTGCCAGAGTTTTGGTCCTGTACCTCCCAACAGCAGGAGGACCATGAGGTCTGAGGACGTCTTGAGCTGAGCCACGTCCTCCTCCCTGTCGCTATCCACCGTCTGAGCCACCACCTCCAGAAGACACTCCACCAAACCAGCATCCACCAACTGAAGCTTGATCACATCTGAGAGAGAGAAAGAGACAGATCTTATTATATCTCAACCTTCACAGCACACCTTCATTAACACCGTCATGTCTGACAGGGATATCACAGCCCATATTAAAATCATAGTGATGCACATCAGAGAGTCAAGACCAGACACAGAACAATATCACACACACACACACACACACACACCCTAAGACCCAAACTAAAACTAACCTCAGATTCAGGCTAAACCCGAACTCCAAGACCCAGATACCAAACCAAAAGCTGTTGGTCCAAGAACCAGTCTGACATCATAATGAACTCAAGTAGAAAATGCTGAATTTAAATTGAGCTTTACAAAATTGTCTGATGGCTTCTTGTATTAATTTATTAGTCTAATAACAGCCTTAGATGAAAGTTTGTTTCTGCCACAGAATAAATAAATAAAAATTAAAAGATATTTGTGACTTTTTATCTCATAATTCTGACCAAAAAAGACATGGTAAGACAAACTCACAATTGCAAGTTATAAGTCTGAAAGGCGAGATATAAACTCGTAATGCTGAGAAATATTTCTGACTTTTTCACACAATTGCAAGTTTATTTCTCACAATTTTGAGAAATAATGTCAACATTTTAAGATATATATGAGAAAAAAGTTTATACCCTGAAATTCTGACTTTTCTGAGCATTGTGATGTAAACTAAATTGTGAGTTATAAAGTCAGAATTGTGAGATAAAAAGTTGCAATTAATATATATATACACATAGACTTGTATATGTATAATGATTTTCCGTTTTTAGTTTTAAACGTTTTTATGAAATAAAATAAAAATAAAATATTTAGCACTTTAGTGTGCATCTGACCTTATTTGTGGTATAAATCAGTTTTACATTAGTTTAACAGCAGCCTTGTCTATAGATAATCTGTCAGTTTGCAATGTTTTTATATAATAAAATAAAATATTGTTTGATTTTAGAAACTTAGTGTAAATCCGATCTTATTTTCCATCATGAAATAATATTACATAACTATCAGCATTGCAAAGTCTAAAAACAGTCTATGGATAATCTTTGTCAATTTTGTTTTTATCAAATAAAATAAATTTGAATAAAGTTGTTCAGTTAGCAAATCTGTGTACAGTTGATCTTATTTATTATCATAACATGATATTATTTATATATCATTAAATTGCATCATCTATATATGAGCACTTTATTGGCCAACCATTTGGCTCGAAATCGGAAATGGCTGCTGAAATTAAAAATTAAAAATGCATATAAGTTGACAACTATCTACGACCATAAACTGAGACCCAGATTCATACAGACTCTGGTGCATTTAAATCCATGTTTTCCCCATTCAAATACATAGACGGAATTACATAATCCTCTGACCCATAAATACTTAACCAGACACTGTGATGTAATGAACGTTACCCCATGACACAATTTCTAAAATATAAAAATCCAAAAAATGCAGAACAACAATCCAATTGACCGAATATTGATGATCCATGCAGACAGCGAATGACACAACAAGCCAGGGGGGAAATCTTTAAAGGATGGATTTCTGAGGTCAGACTGTTTCACAGACATATGGGCGTCTCACTACGCCTTTGGCTGGTTATGAAACGCCTGCAGTGTTCAGGTACAGCGCTGCTCACCCTTTCCCCCTCTATATCACACACACACACACACTCTCTCGCAGCGGTCCACGTGACTCACAGAGCTTGGCCTGTAGTGCTGTGTAGTGGCTCTAAGTAGGCCGTTGTCTTGGAGACTGGCAATATGGGATAGCGGCGCTGTGCACAGAATGCTAACAACCAAAGCGCCGCTTTCACACATGCTCTCAATGCTGTCGGCTTTCCATCTCCCACACCTGCTTTCTCTCTCTCTCTCCCTCCCTCCCGCTCATGCGTTCTATTCTTTGATGCGAACAGTCATGAATTCTTACAGTTCAAAATATATAACTATAACTAACTTTATTTTATAACTAAGATTAGAAAATAATATAAAATAACAAAAATATTAAAACAATACATAAAATAACAGTTTTTCTTGTGAGATAAACTCTTTCACTTTCATACAGTTACGTGCAAAAATTGTTAAATTCTAGCTTGTTTATGCTAAAAAATGCAATAATCTGAAAATGGAATAAAACCATATTATATCTTTCTTAATCTGCATCATTTTATTATTATTTTTTTAAATAAAATTTAAAACAAAACAATAAGACTTGTTTTTGGAGAATCAGGGTTATTATAGTTAACTATATATATATATATATATATATATATATATATATATATATATATATATATATATATATATATATATATATATATATATATTATTTATGCTATTATAATAGCAATGATACTAAAATAAAGCAGAAATTTAACAACATCTTGAGGTTTGTGTTTTAAACAAGAAGAAAACTACAATGGTGTATGCAATAAAAAAAACAAGTCTGAAATTAGTGTGCAATTTTGTTTCTAAGGTAAATTAACTTTAAGGATTTAAGAATTTATAACTTATAGAAGTTATAGCTCTCAAACAAGACAAAGACACTACGTTTTTGCAGAAACACTTTCACAGAACAAATACTGTAAAACCTCAATAACCATTTCCCTCCAACAATTAATATTCACCATCTAAACACACAGCTTCTTACAGACGCACATTTCAATGTCACTTCAAATCCTCAGACGAGCTCACAGACGAAAAGAGCATCTGACCGTGGCGGGCGGATTTACGTTCAAATAAGCAAGTCCAGACCTCAGCTTTAAGCAGACCCCAGGGTCCTATTTTGAGGAAACGATGGATGTGGCAATGGCAGAGGAGACAAGTGATAACACTTATTATCCAAACAGCGAAGCAGCCGGGAAATCTTAAGCATCTGCTTAATTGTAGCTTTCTCTCTCGCGACTCAACCTAGGCAATAGCCAAAGTCTTGGAAAATGCATTTTGAATGATTTTCATTATCAAATTAGCAAGGCTTTGCATTATGAGGTATATCACTCTCTATAGATTGGATGGTTTCGATGTCCCAGCTTACATAAAAAAAGAAAAGAAAACCAGCTAAATTTAGTGATTTTTAAATGTGAAATTTGAACCCAAAATCTTGTTGGCTCATGCACAAGATTTCTAAGCCAAAACACAGCTGCAAACACATGCATTCATTTCATAAAGTGTCCTGTTTCCAACCACAACAGGTGGAAGAGTATGACTTTCTATATAAGTAACACAACATGCTCACAGCTGGGAGGAAAAGCCTTTGAGGCTGCTGATGTCACTCAGTCACTGGGTCAGTGGGTCTACGGCGGGAAACGTGCCAACATCCATATCCATATTCAAGCTTGATCAACGACTACAGTCCCTCAACTCATGCTGAAAGGAAACGCAGCATGACTAAACTTTGAAGCTTAACCTGTGCTATTTTGATGCACATATTGAAATTATGGAACAGAATTGTGAACTGTGAATTAATGTGCCTCTATTATGCTATTCTAAAGGTTCCTCATTTTGTTTTGGAGTCTCCTACAATAGGTTTACATGCATCCAAGGTCAAAAAACACTTCAATTGTCTTATAATATACACTGCAGCATCACCTTTTATCACAGTGTCTGAAACGTTTCGATAAACAATTCGATCTCTGTAAGTGAACTCCTCCTTTCCGAGAACCTACTCTGCTCTGATTGGTCAGATGGCTCAGTCTGTTGTGATTGGTCTACCACTTACAGCATGTGTCTGAAACAAAATGCTAATTACCTGAATTACCATAATCTGAATTTCAGCTCTGAGGACAGCCCTTGATTCAAAGTGATAATAACAGTAACGATGGAGTCGATTTTTCTGTATCAATTCCAGCACGAGTCCTCATTCTTTTAAAGTGTATGCAGAGTTTATCTGCTTTCGCAGCGCAGAAAACAGCAGAGGTGGAAATTAACGAATTACATTTACTCGCGTTACTGTAATTGAGTAGTTTTTTTGTGTACTTCTACTTTCTTAAGTAGTTTTTAAAATCTGTAATTTTACTTTTACTTAAGTATGTTTTGTTTGAAGTATTGTAATTCGCTACATTTTAAAACATATCCGTTACTGAGTTAAAAAAAAAATGCTTTGGGTGAAAACATCGCGCTCCGGAAACTACAGAAAACTTAAACTTATTAGAAACTACTAATAATAACCATAATTTAATAATACAGTTTATATAAACCGTGATATTTTCTGAGACGGTTTATCATACTGTGAAACTCTCATACGGTTACAGCCCTGCACGGGAGAGAGTTCCCCCCCTTACCCCCGCTGTAAAAAAGTAACTCAGCAACTTTTACTCTGAGTACATTTTAAATGAGCTACTTTTTACTTTTACTTGAGTAGATTTTTAGACCGGTACTTTTACTTGTAATTAAGTAAAATTTTATTGAAGTAATAGTACTTTTACTTGAGTGGAAAATTTTAGTACTCTTTCCACCTCTGGAAAACAGCATCTTCTCGACATGTCGACAACATGAACCTAACTCTTCCAGTCTAAAAAAAAAAAAACGACAGTGTTTAATGGGCAAAGTAGACGTTGTTCGCAGGTAACCAATGAAGACAATAGGCTGGCATTATGCAAATTAGTTACAAACCTCTGTAGATGTTACGGAAGTGAGACTGGAATTGCTGACGACTTGCTTCGGATGTTCAGAATCAATTCTTTCTTTTAGGAGACAATAGCTTTATTTGTTGTGCACTATGATCTTTAAAACTTTGCAGACCTTTTACATTCACAAACAGCTATAATACACACTGCATGAAAGGTAGTACATGAAAAAGCATGATAGAGGCACTTTAAAAACACTGGTCCGCCTTCAAAACATAAAGATAAAGGGCACCGCTTTACAAATAAATACTGTGGCGATAACAAGATATAGTGAGAGTATCAGACAGTAATGCTATATGATTAATATATATCTTGGTGTTCGCATGGTTCTCCACAATACTAAAAGGTTCAGCTTTTGGTTCAACTTATCGTCATTGGCTGATGGTTTCTTGCATCAATTTTTAAAGTCTAACAATCTTCTATTTGGATACGGGTAATATTTATCAAATAAAATAAAATAATCACAAAAAACTCAAGAATAATGTCAATAACCTGGTACCATGCTCAAAAATTGTAATGTACATTTTGTAAGTGTTTCAACAAAAGACACTGTATTGACTGGTTCATTCGTGTTCATCATTATTTAATGTCAATCGCTGTGATTCTCACCATTCTCAGCCAGTGGTGCCAACACCTCAAAGATCATCTCCTTCTTCTCATGTTCCACCTGTTTACGGAAGAGCCGAACCAGCTCCTCGGCAATATTTGTAGAGGCGAACTGCTCCTTACTGGACTCTGTTTGAGCATCAGTCAAAAGACATGTGTTAACTTTATCCAATACGTCCTAATAAACAGTATTTGAATATAAGAAAATGTGGATATGTAGTAAGGCAATGTGACTGAATTGAATCGGTAACTCACCGAGCTCTGCCAAGTTGCCAAAGGCAATGAGACACATCTCTGTGAGCGCAGTGTTTTGAGAATGAACACCCAGCAGTCTGACCAGTGTTGGGATCACACCCATGCTGATCAACTGGGCCTGCAACGAGTCTAGAGCGGAGAGAAAACACATGAGATTTTCTGTACTCTAGTTCAGGCAGATTTGATCATATAACAGCAATTTTTATTGATAGTTAAAGTCCAGTATTCATCATTATTCTGCTAATTACAATGCAAGAAAATTGATTATCCCCAAACATCATCATCATCAACATCATCATCATTATAAGGAAAAATCTCAACTTGTTTGTCTGTCTTTTCTTATGATCAAAATGTCAGAGACAATAATGTGATTTTTGCAATGAATAAAACCGTGATAACTTGCTATTAGCCAGCACTGTCAAATGTATTTCTCAGTGTTGTTATAGTTAATTAAAAGTAAAACTAAGGGGCCGTTTACACAACACGGTTTCAACTAAAAACTTTTATGCGCTTTGGCCGTTCATTTACACAACAACGTTTTGGGGACCTGAAAATGCAAGTTTTTGAAAACGATATACCATTATTGGCTCTGAGTAAACTACAAAAACGTGAATTTGTGAAATCGGTGATGTCATGCGCATATCTATATGTGTTGTCTATAGGCATATAGCTTCTTTACAAAGTGACATCGCCAACTACTGGCCTGGCATGAATAATATGGCGTTTTTATTCATTTTAGCTGATCCATGTGAACGGGAATTGTTTTGATAACATCTGTATGCAAAAAACGCAAAAGGAAAAACGTTTCTGTTTTTAGTACATCGGTATCGTGTAAACGTACCCTTATACTAAAACTATTAAAACACTTTTTCAGTAATTGAAATAGTGGAAATAAAATAAAATGTAATATATAAAAAAAATTTAGAACTAAAATTACTAAAACAGAAAAAAATGTAAAAGCTATATACAAATATAAAAAAATAAAAAAAAAAAAAAAAAAAAAAACACTTTTAGTGAACTAACCATTTTATTGCAACCAAAACATTTTATTTTGGTGTAACTCACTGATATATTTATTCACTGACTGTCCGTATATTTCTTTTTTTTTTTTTATGTACATGACTTGATTTCTTCAGGAAGCCTTTCAAAACTACGTTGCTTAAAAAATGTTTTAAAAAAAGGCATGAAAATTAATCACTTGTTATGAGTGATTTCATCACTGTTTGCATCCTGCAATTGTGTGTGTGAAGCTGCAGATTAAAAGAGCCCATTCACCAGATCAAAGTAATACCGGCAGTATGTAAAACGCAGCCACATTATATAATGCTCTGACATTTTTTATTTTTGTAGAGTGCTTTACACTGAGACTAGCACAGAAAATATATAGTCTCGACCTGAAAATGCGAACGATAAATCAAGACCACAGTGGAACAAAGGACTGCTAAGCCATCACTTTCATGCACAAGCACAGGTCCTTCTTTCTGTGCTCAATCACACTTGCTCTCCAGCAGAAATATCTAAATGTCTTTAGAACAAATAAATTTACCTGAGAATCAAGCTTGCATAACCTTTTATGATCTATTTTAGAGAATACCTTTTATGCCTGTATTTTGGCAGATATTTGAATTATTTGTAGTGGCCGACTGATATACTATCAAGGCAGATATTTGACATCTTTAAATTATTGGCATAAGTTTTATTGTTTGACAGATAAGTGTCAGAAGTAGCTTTTATTTTGACAGCAGTTGGACTTTTATTTTGACAACGCCAAAGCCTGCAGGTTCGTTCGCGTAATTACGAGATTCTGACTTGTAAAATCATTCATGTCCTTATATTACTCGTAATTACAACTTGTAAATTTGAATTTTCTGAGCTCCAACTTGTACCAAATGACCGCTGCAGATTCATTTTGGCATTGACAGTGTTACCATATAAATACATAATTCTGCATCTCATAATTACGGTAATTAACAGTGAGCAAAATCTTTAAACGGTGTGCTATGTCCAGTTTGCCGCTTTCACATTCATGTCATATGTGTACTGTATGTAAAATTAGCATTACCTTCTCTTTATTTAAAAAAAAAACCTTACTTTCACCAGATTACTGAGTGTTTATTTCCTTTTTAACGATTTCTTTATTAGTGAAAAATAATATAATGGATTACAGAATCAAATTGAAGCTGCTAAAGCTTAAATCTGTGTATTTTTTTACAGATTTAGTTTTGCTAATTTTTTTCATATTGACTCATATTATAATTATTAATAATTTAGCAAATATGTCAAAAAAAAATCTAAATTTTGTTGCAGCAATTGTTATGCATGTTAATTAAAATTAAATTGTGTAATATCATATAGGCTTTACATCGGCCATCCTGCTATCTAAAATATCCATATCAGTCGACCACTACTTATTTTAATCATAAAGCTCACTAAATGTAACATTTTACATCTTATTTACTTTTAATAACAGTCAAGCCAGTTAAAGTTAAAAGTCAAGTCAGTTAAAAGTAAGCCCTCAAGTTGCCGGTTCAAAGATGTTTCAGTTTGTCTAGAAACGTCTCTGTGTCACAGCAAATGTGGGCGGCACCGGCACACATCTGATGCCATGGATTTGTTGGGAAGCAGATGTTGATCAGTAAATTCAATGAAGCAAAGAGGAGATGGCAGCTGAGACAGCAGAGCACTGTGTTAAGAAGACAGTCCAGGCAGAGGAAAAGATCCGCAGTTGAAAAAGGAGAAAAATGTTATTGAGTATGAGTTGAAGAAAGAGTATAAGGCACTTTAAAACATTAACGAAACAGAGTAACCTTCATCACATTTAACAAACAGTTGACAGTCCGAAATGCTTCATCACTCCTATATAATTTCCTGTTATTTGCTTTATCCATCACAGAAGCTTTGCTAGTCTAAGCAAGAGGAATATTTAAGCAACATCTATTGGGTGAATGTATCAAATGAGAAAACACAACATAAGCCTTGGCAGAACTGGACGCAAGGCAGAAATCATTGAGGAACTCTTGCCAGTAATCGAAGCCCAAATCACGTCAGAGAAATGTCAACCAGGGACCTGCAGAGCTCATGAGTCATATTTCCTAAAAGAACTATGAAGTGTTTGCATCTCATCTCATCTCAAGCCAGATTTAAATGCTTAACTTCCCAGCTATAACACTGAGAGTGTACAAACTGCAAAATTCACCCATCACAGACTCGATTATACCGAAGAACTGCATAACTAGTGACTCTGCATATATTCTTTACAATATAAACAATACAAAAATGCATGCAATTAAAAGTACGCTTCAACTACTGGATGCTGATTGGTCAATACAGCCTGTCAGCCATGCTATAATAGGTTATATACTAACAGCTATTTCAACAAATACAAATAGATGTTGTAACCATTTTATAAAAGCAATAAGGCTCTTGCAGCTATGCTATGTTGTGAATATAGTCACGGACAGTTAAAGTGCTTTAACTTCTGAGAGTATATAAAAAAATATAGCACAGCCTCCTGGTCCTACATTTCAAGAGCTGATATGCCTTGTGAAAAAGAAGTGCACTTAAAGGGTTAGTTCTCCCCAAAATGAAAATTCTGTCATTAATTACTCACACTCATGTCGTTCCAAACCTGTAAGACTGTAAGAAAGTTATTTTTCTTTTTGATGAAATATGAGTGATTTCTGTCCCTCCATTGACAGCTACACAACTACCACTTTGACGCTTCAAAAAGTTCATAAAGAGATCGTAAAACTAATCCATATGAATTGAGCGGTTTTTATCCAAAATTTCTGAAGAAACACGATCGCTTTATATGATGAACAATTTGAATTTAGGCTTTTATTCACATTTAAACATTGATCAGCGATCATAAACAGAAGCTCAACCGAACATGCTTGATGTGCGAGAACAAACCTCATGCAGAAGCTCAAACGTGATGCGTAACACGAGATTGAACCTCATTGGTTCTCGCATGTCATGTGAACATGCTTGAGCTTCTGTTTACCACAACTGATGAGTGAGTTGATGAATGTTTGTATGTGAATAAAAGCCTAAATTAAATCTGTTCATCATATAAAGCGACGTGTCTCTTCAAATTTTTTTTATTAAACCGCTCAATTCATTTGGATTATTTTAACGATCTCTTTATGAACTTTTTGAAGCGTCAAATTGGTAGTTGCGTTGTGGTCAATGGAGGGACAGAAAGATTTCAGATTTCTTAAAAAAGATGTTCATTTGTGTTCTGAAGATGAACGAAAGTCTTACGGGTTTTGGAACGACATGAGGTTGAGTAATTAATGACAGAATTTTCATTTTTGGGTGAACTATCCCCATATTCTTTTAAAGTGAATTATTTCAGTCCCTCCAGAAAAAACGCGATTATGCAATCACATGATTTAATGCATAATCAGCCAAAGTCCGCATAAAGTCCTTATTTGTTCAAATACGCCGCACTTTCGCCGCATAAATTGCAGATTTCCGCGCAAAATATGCGGGGCTTGCATGTTCTCATAATCCCTGCATTTTCGTTGTAAAAAAAGTCACATATATCTTAGCAGAAAGTTGAAAAATGTTGCGTTTGCTTCACACAAGAGCAGCCGTTTTCCCCTGTTGCCATGGGAACGTTATGAAGTGACGAAAAGCTGTAAAACAGGAAGCACACATTTTATTTTTTTATATTTTATTTATTAATTTTTACAGAAGTTGTAGCATATTCCTTTTGTAAAGCTACAGAACTTGTTTGATTCATCAATATTTTGTAAGTTTGAGGCATGTGTTTATTAAGGTCTGAAATAAAACAAGGTGAGAACTTAAATATTCCCAGCACTTTCTGTGATGTAGTTTGCTCATCATAGTTAATAATAAGAAACCACAGTTTTTGCAAGTTCCCGCAATTTCATTGAATAAAATTGAATAAATATCCCGCATATTCCATCGGATTTTTTAAGAAAACGAAGGATTTTTGCCCGCAACAATCACAAGAAAACTTTTTCTGGAAGGACTGTTATTTGCATAATAATTCCTCTTTTAAAAGTATGCTAAAGCGCACTTCTTATTCACAAGGGTATGAAAAAGGGACATTACGGTTCAGTGAGTATTTTTGGTAACAGATATGCAAGACAAGTGTAATGTCTGACCAGGCATGTAAAGTCTTTTCCCATGAGAAAAAAAATCCCAAAGTGCTAAGCTTATGCGATTAGATGAGTCATTTATCTTGGTGGCTTAGTAAATATGATGACAGGCTTTAAGTTAGAACAGATAGACTTTGCAAGGAAACACAATCTGTTACAAGACAACATTTGAGTGAAACAGAGATGAGAGAAAGAAAAAGGCCGTGGTTCAAAACAGCATGAGTGTGATATCAGCGATAATAAACAGCCCACTGGCTGTTCTCTTCCATTAAATTCATATCTGACCATTTATTTTCATCAGGACACCGAAAACGAAAACGCCTGACCTAAATTTGTTGATTTGCACTAGCCTCTGGATGCGAGGTGTAATAGATCGAAAAAAAGCTATTCCTTTTCAAGCCTTGCTGGCAAACAGGGATGAGGGGAGCAGCGCTTGGCCTGTCCATCAATTATTCAAGGACATCAAGTCACAGAGATGTAAATACACTGCCTGCATTCCCTTAAATATTTAACAATGCACTGCATTGCTGCAAAACACAAGGCTAGAGCCTTATGTAACCTCCTGGGCATTTTAAAACTGATACAGACACTCGAAACAGTAGAAGGTGTTTACTTGTGTCCCAATAATGCATCCCGCTGAACTTTTCTTTTAAAGGTGAAGTATGTCATTTCGTCAATGTTAAAATTCTAGTTTAAAATGCAGAGCGAATCAAAACATTGCTTGTTTGTTTAAGCGGTCCAAACTTTGTGAAAGATATTTCCAATTCATTTCAATGGCAGTTGCTCGGCTGGCGCATTTAGCATTACTAAACAGAAAACCTGCATGTTGCCTTCTCTTATCAAGAGGACTGATTGTTGATGGAACCACAAGAACGTGCTAATTAATGTTTGCATTTTTTATGCATAGAGAATTTTTTTTTTGTCAGAAAACAAAAACATAAACATATTTATTCAAATATGATTAAAATCCGCTAAAGCTTTTGTAAGCATATTGCGTAGTTGTGCTTGGAGTCAATCATTTTTGGCCATGCTGTCATACAAAGAAATTATAAACGCATGTAAAAACAAGAGAGAACCAACAAAATATTACTATCTGATTATGTTGCAGTTAATGTATGCTTTTTGCTGTGAGCTTTGTTTTTCTATGCATTTTTTTTAACAGGTAAAGTTTGGATTTTTTGGTTGATATTCTGATCATATTTATTTCTGAGAACATTTTACCAATTCCAAACTAAATCAATCTTAATAACTATTATTAATTTAGTATATAATCATTTATAAGTTATATAATTTTGGAATTTCTAGTATTGCATTAGTATTGCATCCTTCTCATGGGCATTTCATAATTTATGACTTTTCAATGCGAGGTAAATCTCTTTTTTGGCCCATTTTACCAGTAAAAGAAAACCTGTTTAATAATTATTATATTAACAAATTATATATCACTTGTATAAATAAATGATTATATACAAAATTAATCATAGTTATTAAGAATGATGTGGTTCAGAATTGGTAAAATGTGGTAAAATATATATATATATATGATCAGAATATCGACTTGCATAATAATTACGCACTCACTGTAATTTTTTCTGATAAATACCTACCCAAACAAGTTTGTTTTGCTTTTCCTTCATATTTTAAAGTATTTTAAATATTTTCATTGTTTAACTGAACTTATAAGGTCACAAAAAAAAAGAAAATCCCCTCAGAACATCACTTTTGGCCAATACTGTATTTTTGCATTTAGTCTATGTACAGAAAGTGGCAAAATTAGACATTATTTATGATATTTAAGATAGCTGAAGTCACAACATTACTAAACATTAACACCACCACCAGCTGCAAAGCTAGTCACCGATGAAAGCAGCAAAATGTAGCCATTTAGCAAACCTATCATGTCAAATCAGTGAAAGACATTAGATTCAGAATAAATAAGAGAAGTGAAACAGGCTTTCTTAGAGTGGTCCCCTACAGATATTACCATTAATGTTCAACCGTGAGGTATAACTGCGCTAGTCAGAAAATCAAATGTGCATGCCTATTTTATAGAGAAGGAGATAAAAGTTGTCATATCTATGTAGAACTGATTAATATGTGAATCATTTAGTGAACATCTCAGACTATACCAATAAGGGACCATTCAAAAATATCGCCTTCTTGGTTTGGGGGATTGGTCATTACCATTATCATTGCTATAGTTCATCAGCATGCCACAAAAGACAGTCAAGAGCTTCCCGGTGGCCGGGTCAGTGCTTTGGGCCAGAGACTTAATGTGCTCGGCAACTATCTGAGCACCACCTGCTGCGTCAACTGCACTTCTGCCCTCATCTGCAAAACAAAGAGGTCACATAAAAAAAAAAGAAATAAACAATAAAAAAAGGCAACAAATGACACAAAGATACAGTAACCTGAAACACAATGACAGAGAAGAGGGCGTTAAAGGAATAGTTCATGTCATCCCATTCAGAATCACAGGATTTCCCTTTTTGGGTGAACGATTCCTTTAATGGAGAGACAGGATGGGATCCATGAATGCATCCTTATGGAATGTAATATGACAACTGATAATGTTTCTTGGAGAACACAAGAAAATTAAACTTTGAGATAAAAGAACCGCAAATGAGATCAAAAAGTGTCTGTTGAAAATGCATATTACACCAGCACAGGGTTTGTTCACAGCTGTAAAGTTGAGGTGCTGATGTAACTAAAGGGAAAACAAGAGTCCAGGGACCAGAAGTGCAGGAGAAGCACAGCAAAATCCAGACTGCAACACCCTCACTAACAGGGGAAGGTGATAAAAGATCCACAGAGACACCGAGGTTCAGCGGAGTTGAAGGTAGCCATTGACTTCCATTGTACTTTTCTACTATGGAAGTCAATGGTTGCCGTCAACTGTCTGGTTCCTAACATTCTTCAAAATATCTTCATTTTTGTTCAACAGAAGAAAGAAACTCCCACAGGTTTAGAACAACTTGAGGGTGAGCAAATTATGACAGAATTTTCACTTTTGGGTGAACAATCCCTTTAATTTAAGTGTGTTTGTCTTCCTCCTCTCCCAGTTTTCTGTGTTTCTGTGGATAATCTTCTTCCTGGACAGAATTTTCATTTTTGGGTAAACTATCCTTGGAACACGGACACCTTAAAATAAAGTTTATCCAAAAAATGCCATCTCGTGTAACTGCACTCGCTCCTACAATGACCTACTTTACAACATTTGACTACATAAAAGTGATTTATTAATCACAAATCTGCAATTCAATCCTGTATACAGTACTTTCACCCCATATTTAGTCATACTTTTCACAGAAGCAAAATGCCGTCCTATACACCAGTGATTTATATTCATGCAATGTGTAGCTAGGTTTTCCAGTAAACTCTGTGAACAGATTACAGTATTTGTGTGTCAGATATGAGTCAGCTCATTTGGTATGAACAATGTTTCAGGTTTGTTTACACTGGTGCTTGCCCAAGCAAAGTCAACGACGACTGCCTACTGTCACACAATTCAGGAAGAGAGATAAAAAAAAGGGTGAGAAAGTGATTTAAATGCAACAAAACGAAGTAAAAGAACAGAATACGGAAAACAAAGACGTCGAAAGATTTCCAAATGGCGTATAATATTGGTTTTTGGATGCGGTGTAGGGGAAAAGATACTGCTGCGTGGGGTTTGCAAGTTAAATTAAGTTGAGTGAAATGCATGCCTGTCCGTTGACATGTGTCATCCTTATCAAAGGGTCAGGGTCTTCGGGGATCAAGATAAGCTGCTCCGCCAATCAGATTCACCATTAAAACCATCTGTGTCCATTTGCCAAGGGCTCTTAATGCAATCTCATGTTTGTCTTTTTATTAGTAACCACATAAATAATCGAAAATGTAACAGTTATTATAACTTAATCTTTACTTAATTGCTAGTAATGCAATATTTAAAAAAAAAAATTACATAATTTTTAATTAGAGAACATTTGCAGTTTAACTAGCTTGATCTCTATAAATCTACCAATATCACAGACTAATCCAGTTTCCCAATCTTTTTTTCTTCTTTAACCCCACAGACATCTCTTTTATCAACACTAAGGTGGAAATGTATTTTAACTCATATTGTACTAAAATTCATTTAGCATCCTTAATCATAATTACAGCTGCACGATTCATCGTTAAAAGACTATGATCTCCTTCCTATGTCTATAAACATTCAAATCTGCGTTAAAAAGAAAAAGCAGTTATCTAGGTATGAAATCATTATTTCTGTGTAACAAATTTTCATATTATCACAGAAGAACTGGGATAAATGTTTACAGTTCAGATACAAACACTGATGTCTACGGAAACAATCGAAACAGAGCAAATCACCTTTTGAAAGTAACTTGGAGCTTCAAATAACGATTTTATCAATTACATTGACAATTGATGGTTAAAAAAATCTATTTGTCACTGAACCATTCATTCAAGAGATTCATTCAAAAACACTGATTCATCCGGTAATGATTGTAACAAAAAGTATTTATGAGTGAGTCATTGAATCATTCATTCAAATCGATTAAAATAAAATTCATTCAAAGTAATTAAACATTATAAATAGACTGCAGCAATTAACATTTTGTCAGAACCTCTAGTAAACTACGTTATTTTATTAAGTTCGTATCTTTAAAATCGTATCTCTATTTTAAAAAAAAAAAAAAAAAAAAAAACGTGATTCTCAATTTGTCCAGATTCGTGCAGCTCTAACCATAATCATGACTGAATTTGCCAATATCAGAAATGATTCATATTTAAACACTGTGGTTTCCTTTTACTTAAATGAGGCACCGAAATTTGTTTGACCTGATGATTATAACTCTTAAACCAGATTTAGGCAGGTTTAATAAAAGTTAACTAATTTGAACTCTTTGTATTGAAGAATTTAAATATGATCACCAAAAGTCAATAAGCATCAAAACCAAACAAACACCTTTTGTACAAAAGTGAAAGTGTAAAGCCTATTGCCGTGTCCCGATTCAGAGGCTGCATCTTTGGAAGGGCGCAGACTTCGAAGCCCGTGAAGGTCAAACCAAGCGTTGTTAAATTGGATGCTCTAGCCTACGGAGGATTGCATCCGTTCAAGAGCGGCAGTAACGTTTGGACTGGACGTTTTTGAAAGTGATATTCAACTGTCAGAAAACAAAACAGGGTTCACAGCCTGTCTGAATATGTTCACATTACATCACATCCTAGTAAGATAAGTCAACATTTGAACATCTTGAAACCCAATACTTACATTTAAAAGTCCAATCCGGCATTTTCTCTATAAAAAAGAAAAATCCAGTCACCACCGGAGCGCAATGAATCTTGGAATAAGCTAGTCTACGAACGATTCACTCATTCTATACTTTATGGCCCAGGAAACGATGATGCATTTGTACGCCGCATTCGAAGGAGCCAATGCACTTTATGCAGCTTCTTGAATTGGTTTAATATCTGCATTTAGTTTGACAATGTTTGTGCTGTAACTGAGATGTGATGTGATGGGAGGAGAAAAGGAGAGAGAGATATGTTGCAATGAAGACAAGAGAAGTGCGAGTGAAGACCACTGCTGTAGAAATATAACTCTGACCGACATCTTCACACTGTATATTTATGAAACCCAATTTCTACTACATAAAGTCATGCTTTGGTACATAATAATCATGTCAAAATGATGAGATACTAAGTCATAATTATGAAAAAAGTCTAACTTTGAGATAATATGCCATAATTTAAAAAGTCAAAATTATGAGATACTAATTCATAATTTAAAAAGTAAAAAGTATGAGATATTAGCCTAAGTCATAATTGAAATAGTTCAAATTATGAGATACTAAGTTAATTATTGAATAAAAGTTTTAATCATTATTATGATTTAGCAAATTTCATTGGCTAAAAACAACTTCAAAAATAAATAAATAAAGACACCTGAACTGTTCTAAGGGTAAACTGTTAAAAATGTTGAGCACTCACATGAGATGAAGACTCATATCAGTTACCCAATAAAACGTTCTTGTGTTCATGTTCCTTTTTAATCAGGACGTTTCAGCGGTGCATATTGATGTGCTCGCTCCTCTTTTTAAAAATAGCCAGGCTGTTCTTGTCTCACAGCCATGAACCTTTTCTGCATCCCAATTCATCTACTTATACTACACCCTAAAAGTATGTACTCTCTTTGTGAAGAAAAATTACATACTTTTGAGTGTGTAGCAAAAGAGTAGGCAAGCTTTGGGACAAACTACTTCACCATCTTTAACGGACAGCTCTGTCGCTTAGTTACGTGCATACTGTCACTGTAAAATTGCCCTGTCAATCATCTTGTTACAGTAAAGTTCACAAAATATAATGAGGACAACATTGAATAAATACATTTCCGTCAGGTTAGATACTGATAATTAATCACTCAAAACCCTTTATCTAAACCTCTCTACATAACCGCCAGACTCACGCATCCTCCATGTTTGTAGTTTTTTAACACTTTTTACTCATGTTTGTAGTTCTAACCGAACCCTCGTCCAGCGCGCAATGGGTTGTGGGCAATATTAGCTGTTAGAGTGTGCACGGATCTGCACTTCGGATTCTGACCGGAAATAGTAGACTATCAGGGTATATTTGGAGCACTCATTTTAACATACTACGATTTGGGACGTACTAGCTCTATTTTCAAATACTATTTAGGACGGATAGTATGCAAAATGGGACGCACCGCATGATTTACTACTTGCTGATTGGTTACAGGTGGTGTTAGGGGAGGGACATTATCGTTCTAGAGAGCATTTGATTAGAGAAAATTCTATGGAGTGCAGGATGAGTCAGCAATATTTTTGGACTGTACATTTTAAATGTACTTACCAGCTAAAAGGGAATTTGTCAGTTCAGAGCTACACTATAATTACATGAAGTAAAACTCTTTCATCCTACTGTTTTTTTATTAAGATATGATTTATGTTTTATAGGTTTAACTGCCCCTGGATGGAAATAACTGGGTTTAGTCAATAAATCTGCAGAAAAATGACTGCTTCCACACGTTTTCATCAGTCAAAATCACCAGACTCAGCTGTGATCCAGAGAGCTGCTCGACAGACCCTCAAACACACTCTTGGGAACGGCATTCTTCCCGTTTTTCATCCAGACAAAGCTCTTTTCTTTTCTCTAGACTCTAGAAGTCCCAAAGGTTTAAGACTTCTACAACGCACAGGTCAATACGGTTCACACCACTGTACTGTTACGATTACAAAGCAAGCAGAAGGAGCAAGACACAAAGCCATATATCATACTGTACACTCTCCCTACAACAAATAGTAAAAATTCAGAGTTGACAAGTTAGCATTAAGATATAATTTCAATGATCAATCACTGCTAGTTCATCAATATGGTTCAAGTACAGAATAATTAACAATGGACTGTTACATTATTGATAATTAATTGTTGAAAGTGTGCATGAATTCAATGGTCTAAAGTTAATGAATCCACTCATACCATATTCACGTATCATCTATGGGACGATACGAATTTAGGAATGGTATAAGCTCTTGTGCAATTACCTTTTGTTAACCATCTGCAAAATTAATGTATGCAGGAAGAGTTTAGCCATGCAATCTACAATCTATCTTCCTCGTGTCACTCTTTCAGACAACTGCACCAGCAGTTCCCCTTCAAATCATCCAAGAGACACGAAAATATCTCATTGTCGATGCACCGGGGCTTGGAATGGCTGAGGGAGCGATAATGGGCACTTACGGCTGTCGTAGCAGATGTTGCCGAGGGCTCGTCCCGTCTGGAGCAGAATTTCCTGGTCCTTACAGTTTAGCAGCTGAACCAGTGGAGGAATGAGCCCTGCTTCCACACACGGGCTTCTCATGAACTCTGCAGAGAACGGCAACAATTAAAGCTCAACAAATCATTATCAGATAAATACTTGCCGATTTAAAATCGAGCACAGATTCACTTTCTGTTGCGAGGTAGTCAACCAACCAATGTTCAATGCCTTTATGCATCACTAAATAGAACCACACAAAATATCACTAGTCAAAGAATGTACAAGATTGTTAATTAAAATACTAAAATTTGGGGTCCATAATGGGAACAAAAAAGAATTCTCTAACATTAAATAAAAATCCTACTCGATAAAAATTTGAAAAGCTGGGAATTTCATTTTATACAGTAATAATTTATCTTGATTGATTTTACTTGATATAATTATCAATTTGTTAGTATTCCTTTTTAGGATGTATGACTAGATGTTTATGGATATGGTAGCATTGAGTTATATACCTCTTTCTTTTAGGTTACCTAAAGTACTGTGTAAAGACCATGGTATATTAATGTGAAAATCATTTAGTACCACTGTATATAAAACAGTACAATGCAGTGTTATTTTAATATTATTTATATACTATTATAGTATTTATAAATATTCAGAATTAGCTTTTATTTTTGGAATTTTAGTTTTTAATTTAAGTTTTGTTAAAATGTTAGTAATTTTGTTAGGTCTTTGGTCATTTTTACTAGTTTCTTTTAATACTTCAGTTTAGCTTTAATATATTTTTATTAAATTTTCGAAATTTTAGTACTTCCAATTAAACTAATTTTATTTTAGTTAGACGCCAAGGCAACATTTAGGCAAAGTTTAAGATTGTTGTCTAATATTTACATGTGATTTTATTTCAGATCATTTTTAATAGCTTTAGTTCACAAACATTCACTCACATTTTCTAAAAATTATAGTTATTATTATTTTACTAAAGATATCCACAAACCATCCAGACATAAAAGATTTAATTCTCCGAATGTTTAAATGTTTGTAAGTGGTCAAATTCTTCTTGTGGAAGATTTAATGTACAAGTTTAAGTTTTCCACCTAACATCTACATTTCATCGACATTTTATTTTATTTCAGCTTTTTTCCCTAATAGTTTTGATAAACAATAACAACACCGGCACCATGGAATTACCATCTGATCAATGTGGAATAGTAACACCGCAGTAAATCATACTGTAGCAAATGCATAATTGAAATCCCTAAAATACGTCTTTCCTAATGGAAAGTGCTGGAGACATCAGTGGATGAAACACAGATGATCCCAGAGGGATTGTGACAGCTGAATGCCAGCAGAGATCTGGCACACCAGCAAGCCACTGTCATTAGCTACCTAGCAAACTGCTAAAAGGCCATTCATTCTTTTAACCTTTTTATCTCGGGCACTCTCCATACACTTCCAAACCCCGGCTCTTTCTGTCTGAAGAAACACTCGTGTAATTAGACTAAGAGCTTTATGTGAAGAAGAACACTGACTCAGGTTGATGCTTTTAGAGAAAAGAGATTTGGGAAAGATTTAATATTTGCTGGGTATTATTTTTTATATACCAAACCAGAGCCTGGTAAATACATAATGAACGTTAAAAAAAAATAAAAAAAAATAAGTACCGATACTTCAAAACAGTCAACAGAAAGACTAATTTAAGCTGATCAAAGAATAACATGATGCACTGGAGTGTTCTCACAATAAATTTAATTGCAAAAATAAATTTGATTTGCTGTTGTGCATAAACAAGGTAACTTATCTGTAGACGAACGACTGGCTTTTTCAAAGAGTTCAAAACAGACTGAAATTATGCCTACAAAGCAAAGTGGACGAGTACATTTACATCTCCATATAGAAAGCTCTCCCATTCTCTAGTTTACTCTGCCAAGCTGTTATTCTGATAGAAAGCTATCCACTGAGAATAATGTTGCTAAAACTTGCAAATGGTACAATCATAAAAGCACAATAGATATTAAATATTATAAATATTGTTGTTATGCTATTATATAAATAAATAAAAAAACGATCAGATGTGCTCGGTCACAAGTATGGTTGAGCTTTCGTTGACCATATGTGATGAGCTTGATGTATGTGCATTCATTGTTTTTATTTAAGAATTAAATCTGTTAATTAAATAAAATGATTGTTTCTCTTTGGTTGACTTGGATTAAACCGCTCGATTCATAAGGATTACTTTTTCGATGTCTTTATGTACTTTTGAAGCTTGAATATGTTGTTTACCTAGACTTTCAGTGGATGGACAGAATATTATATATTAGAAACATATGCATTTGAGTTTCAAAGATGAATGAAAGTCCTATAGGTTTGGATGACATGAGGGTGAGTAAATGATGACCGAATATCATTTTGGGGTGGACTGTCCCTTTAATATCTTTTAAAACATTTCACAGACCTCAACAACTAATCAATCAAGAAAATAGGCTAGTTATTTTTTATATTTAAATGATGTAATACAATTTTTTTTTAAACAAAACCTACATTAAATTTATATTGCATGCAATGTTTGTATTTTAAATTCCTTTTTGCACAGCAAATACAGCACACATTCATACACTTACATTTATTAGTGACGTGTTCCCCCGAATAAAATACAGCATCTTTTTTTTTATCAGTTTAATTGATGGTTTAAAGCAATGATTGATATAATAATAATCAAAACAACTTAGTTGCAGCCCTAATTGAAATTTGATTCAAAAATGTATCAAACGTTGTACATTTTTAAGTGTTTACTGCAGGAAAAGTGATCTATTTTCTCATGGTACTGCATATCTCAGGATTGCATCATGCGTAGTGCAGCGTGTTTATGAGTCAACTTTTCTCATAAAAAATTTAAATCTGTTTTGTTTGTCTGTTTTGAGATCGACTGGTTCTGCTGCACTGATCTTATAGCTTGCATGCGAGGCTATCATTTCCTTCACACTGCCAACAGCAGTAATAATGACACACATGAATGGCCACAGGATCAGTGAAACTGAGGGAGAACAATCAGAACAGCAGAGACAAACAAACAGACCTATGAGAGGTAAAACCACATTTAAAAATGCTATTAAACAGGTTTCCATTAAGAATGATATTACAGACTATAAGGCAAGTGAAAATAAAGGCTCTGAACTCAGATTATTGCCTCAGATTATTGCCTATCCTAAATATTCACTCGAAATTCGAAAACAATACTGTTATTTTAGAATTGTTGAAATTTGTATTAATATTTTGAATTAGTTTTTTTTTTTCGTTTTCTTTTTCCTTTTAATTAAAGTTTTAGTAGTTTTGTTGTGTGTTTTTGTCCTTTTTATTAGTCTTTGTTGTTTTTTACATGTCAATAGTTTTATTTCAATTTTTAGTTTTGTATTGTATTGTAATGCCCTGGCAATTAGCTGAAATAATATACTTTTTTTTCTTTTTCCAAGTAACAAAAATGTTTTCTTTATGGTTTTGGTTTTAGTTAACGATTATAATAACCCTAAGCGGGTCACCTCATGGGGACTGCCATGTTAAGCTCACATGACCAGCTTAATTCTACTAATTTGTGTGACTAGACCACAAAACCAGTCACAAGTACAGGTATATTTGTGGCAATAGCCAACAATACATTGTATGGGTCAAAAGTATTTTTCTTGTATGCCAAAAATCATTAAGATATTAAGTAAAGATCATGTTCCATGAAGATATTTTGTAAATTTCCTACCGTAAATATATAAAACATTTATTTTTGTGAGTGAATGCAGCACAATCGTGAACTTTAAACTTTAAAGGGCATATTGCAGGTTACCCCTACCCAGTGAGTCAATGTATAGAAAAATCATGTAGGAACTAGATTTAAATATAAATACATACTTATAAAATACTATTAAGGAGTCGTTTTTGAGAGAAAATTGTACTTCCGCATCTGAAAACCGCCAAACCAGAAGTGATGTAACGGGAGGGAGTGCGGACAAAGTAAACAATAGGAAAGCAATGAAACGCAATGACAGTTTGGACGCTGAGGAAATTGAAAATGTTTACTCGTATGATGGACCTCAGCCATATAAGTTAATTATGAGCCTGCTATGCGGCCAAGAGAGCAGGACAGGCCAGGATTGGACAGAACGGTCAAAGCTGTCGTGTGAGGAGAACAGGGCAGGTGTCTTGGTGAGAGACCAGTGCTAGCTTATAGATATATCCACATTAGCCGACGGTATGTATAACACTATACTCAGATCACAATATTGTATAGATTATTATCATTTATCAGGCAATAGTAAAGTATTGGACCCTTTCTTGCATGTGTTGTGTCAGCCAATAGGAGACAGTTTCAAGAGAAAGAGGGACTTTGTTTATAAAGGCTTTGAATGGCCCCATTTTGGTGACAATGAATATAAAAAATAATCACAATCACAACTGTCTTACTGTATAAAAACTTTATATGTAGAAACAGCCAACACAAACATTAAAGTGGTTTTGTACAGATTGAAAATGAATTATAGAACTATTTATGATAATACGTTTCGGCTGCAGACTAATAACAAACACATAAATTCATTACATTACAAGTTTATGTAGGATATGTTCATGAATTAAATTAAGACAAGGAACATTTTGTAAAACAGATGTACAATGAGTGATCTCTGACGGATCCGTGACCATCATTTGATTATAATCATCCGGTCAATAGTGAACGCTACACACTACCGCGTTTTTGGAAGCAGATGCAGAAGTGAAGTCCCGCCTTTTCACCTGCACATAACGCACCCGGGCATGGAAGATAGCACCATCCTTTTTCTTGTTCGGAAACCTGTGGACTCGAAGTCCTGACAGGCCATAATTCACAATAATTTACCACGATGATGATAAATTGAAATACAATAACCACCTAAAACGCTACACTGAGCGAACGCAGAGCCCAGCAAACGACTCCCTCTCGTGACGTAATATGATGCGAGGATGAAAAAAAAGAAACGTTTTTTTTCAACGCGGTCAAGGAAACTGTCACGTTTCCTACTAAATTTGTGCCCTTATGTCTTGCAAAACAACTTTAAATCCTGCATTAACTTTTCATGTGGTATTTTCATACAAGTATATATATTAATAAATAAAATAAAAACTGTAATATGCCCTTTAAAGGCGATTTTCTCAATGTTTCGATTTTTTTTTGCACTCTCAGATTCCAGATTTTCAAATAGTTGTATCTCGGCCAAATATTGTCCTATCCTAACAAACCATACATCAATGGAGAGCTTATTTATTCAGCTTTCATGTGATGTTTACATCTCAAATTCTTTTTAAAGACCCATGTGACTGGTTTTGTTGCCCAGGGTCACATATGTGTAATATTAAAATATTAATTGTCCACTTACTTTTAGTGCATTTCTACAATGACATCGTAAGGCCTAAGTGAAATCTTTCGCATGACGCTGCATCCACACCACTAGGTGTCAGTAATCCAAGAAGAGCAACTGTAGTACCACTTACCATTTTTGGCCACCTCTGCAATTATGTTGGCTACTTTTGGTGTACATGAGTTCTGCACAGACAGAAGAGTGGGCATCATGGCAAGAACACCCATCTCCCGGACCTTTTCACTAGTCTCAACATCTGAAAACAGAGTGAGAAACATCAGTGAAAAATATGATTCAATGAAAGTATCTGACCTGCAAACACAAAGGTTGAAGATTCAGTCACAAGTACTGATGCAGGAACCGAAGAACCATTGAGATAGCACACGTCCAACTTGACATCTAGTTTAGATATGGTGACTTCGGTCTGACAGGTTCATATTTCTGCAACGAAAATGATGTGTTCATCTATAGACCCTTTTTTTTTTTTACAGACAGAAATTTGAAAAACAGTAATTAACATTGTGAATCTAGTATTAACAAGTTTTGTATATTTTTATTTTTAAAACATTTATAACAATAATAACATTATTAATATTTGTATGTTGATACTTATATTCATTTTAACATACCTTGGCATTAAATTACAGAAATCTAGTTGAGGGTAAATCATTACAAGTACAGAGAGTTACGTAATCAGATTACATTTTTCAAGTAAGGAGGAAAGTAACGCATTACTTTTAAATTTACAACAACATATATAGCTACTTTTCTAATAAGTAACCCCAGTTACTTTGTTTTTTCATTTATTGACTGACAGCTCTCCTGTCCCCATTTTGAGAGAAATCGTAAGTGACCACCACGGCAGAATGAATGTAGCGGAAACACTGGTTTTAGTTTATGTGGCAGCCGTCCATGAGGGGCTGCCGCTTTACTTTCGTTTTGTTGTTTATGTTATCATTAAAATTTTACGTTGAATGTTCACCGATTCCAACTTCCTTCTTCCCTGAACTTGAACTTTTTTACAATCACATTTTTGGGGTTTTATTGCTGAAGTAAGTGGGTTTGAACTTTCTTGTCCTGTGTCCTATTCTTCTGTGATTCAGAATGACAGCAGCTGAAAGGTTTGTTGGAGCTGCACCCTCTACTGTACAGGCGTGAATTTAAATTTCCTTTGGTATCTGCACTTTTGGTGGTGAGGGCCATTACATTTTTATAAAAAAATAACAAGCAAGTCCAGCCCAGGTGAGAAAAAGTAACATAAAAGTAACGTAACGCATTACTTTCCATAAAAAAAGTAACTAAGTAACGAACTTGCTTTTAAAAGTAACTTTCCCCAACGACTACCAGTTTCTAAAACAACGGCTGATGTAGATGGTAAATTTTACTTTTTTTTGTTGTTTATGTGTTGTTTGTTTATAATGTGTTGCTATTGTTATTGAAATATAAAAATTAATTGTTAAAAATGTTCATTTAAAAAACCTGAAATAAAATATAAATATATAGAAATACTGCCTTAGCTACTAACTGAAATAAAATAACTTTTACTAAATTACTAAAACTGATATAAAAAATGTAAGTTAAATAGAAACATAAAAACGAATAAATATGACAAAAGCACATAACAAAATAAAATAAAAACTTAATAATAATTAAATTAATTTAAAATGAAATACTATAAAAGTGCATAAAATAACATTGATTCACAAGGTTAATAGTTGATACAATAATAACCACATGATGAACTAGCCACTGAATTTGCCAAAGTTTGCAATGGCATTAATCTTTGAAAGATAAAGTTTTGTCTGAGGCACTTAAAGGCATTTAAGTAAACTAAACAACCATGAGTAGAACCGTATATTCTACTTCGTTTTCATTGAGTCTGTATAGTCAGTGTTTATTTTTGACAGACATAAATTCTCATCACAAAGTCTACCACTTATACTCTGTTATTTTCTGCATAACCATTCATGGAAACTGATACACAATTATTCTAATTATAGGCCTAATATTTTCCAAAATAGTCTATTATTGTTGTATAAACCATTTAATGTAACCTCACCCTTAAATGGTACATAAAACGTAGTCAGAAGGTCTTTTCAGATCTAAATGAGAGAATAATGTTGAGGAGAATTGAGCTTTCCATTGGATTTTAAATTATGCTTTCCACTTATTTAATTTTTTATATCTTTGGCTACATTAATTGCAGCAATGTGACAAAGTGACACTGCAAGGTCCTTATCAACAAAATGGATTTTATTCAATCCTGCATCCTTGGATAACCTGAAGATAATATATATGAGCCCTGAGCTTAAGTTAAGGTTCCTTCCCTTCGCTTCTCGATCTTTCATTATTTCAGCTGTAAGTAAAGATAAAAATGAACAGCTACTGTATATAAAAGATATGCAGACTTACTATTGTGGGCCAAAGCTTTGAGCAGGCAGTCCAAGCAGCCCTCGACGCTGTCTGAAGCGCTGTCTGCCGATGAGAGCTTCAGCGTCTTCAGGGCTTCGCTTAGGTTATCTGCTGATGACAGGGAAATAAACAACAGCTTTATAAGGCAGTGTTCTCAAGGATCCCAAATCATTTAACTTCACAAGGCTTGTTAAAGAATTCAATTAAAAAAATTAAAGTGCCCCTGAAATTCAGATATGGAAATAGGAGTTTAGTTTCGGACATGCGCTGTAAGCAGTAGCCAATCACAACAGACTGGGCCATCTGACCAATAAGAGCAGAGTAGGTTCTCGGAAAGGAGAGATTTAGAGAGACAACAAACGACAACAACAAAAGAATAACTATGGAAGAACCGAAACTTCGGAACACCAAAAATGTTCGAATGAAAATTATTCTGATTTTATTATCAGTGACATTGATTTTATAACAGTTCAATAAACAACTAGTTAATATTAAGTGACTTAGATTTCAGACACAATACTGACTGTTTTTGCTCTGTTTCGCCAACAAAAATTGTTCAGAACTAAGTCATTGCTAAACTGTTTTGCATGTTCAAGCAACACACAACAGTGTTTCAATCATTACTGAATGATTCAACGTTTCTGAACAAATTGGGTGAGTCAATGATTCAATGACCCAGTCACTTGTTCAGATTCATATTTAAAAGTATCAATGCATTTTTCCCAACATTTCATACTTGTATTCAGAAAATGTTATTTAGAACCTCATAACATTTATGCTATTGAAATTTTGCTTTTCAAATACATCTAAATGCCACTTCAGATGCAACATTTGTGTCACCTCAGCAGTACACAAACATAAATTTCGTTGATATGGTAACAACCCTTTAGTGTCTTATTATACTAATTGAATTTATTGATAAAATGTAAGAATTTGACATGAAAGAAGATGCATACATTTAAAAGTAAAGGGAAAAATGCCCTTTATAAAAGGGAACAAAAAAAATCCCTGGATATCAATATAATGTGGGAAATACCAGAGCAGCACAGCAGGGTTAAAGGACTAGTTTTGAGTTAACAAAACCAAACCAATCAGGCTTTGTTGGTACCATCATCAACTTTCTCTGTCAACTCAGGATTTGAAGCTCTTTTAATAGGTAGAAAAGCTCAAAATATGACAAGGCCAGAAAAGAAGCCAAATTTGGCCAATTAAATGGATAGTTCACCCAAAAATGAAAATTCTGTCAGTATTTACTCACCCTCATGTTGTTCCAACCCCGTAAGACCTTCGTTCATCTTCGAAACACGAATTAAGATATTTTTGATGAAATCTGAGAGCTCCTCCATACTAGTCCATAGGCTTCTTCAGGAATTGAAACTTGCCGGCCTCGAAAAGTTATTAAAAACATCGTTAAAATAGTCCAAGTGACTACAGTGGCTCAATCTTAAGTTTATCAAGCGACGAGAATACTTTTTGTACGTCACACGCATCACACACATGACCAGCGTCGGCCAATAGTGAGCCTACATGTGACGTAGCTCTACACAAACATACTAGTTTAACTGACTAGAGGCCTACGAGAAGGAAATGAATAGTTGAAATAAAGTCGTTATTTTTGTTTGTTTTTGCGCACAAAAAGTATTCTCGTCGCTTGATAAACTTAAGATTGAGCCACTGTAGTCACTTGGACTATTTTAACGATGTTTTTAATAACTTTTCAAAGCCGGCAAGTTTCAATCCTTGAAGAAGCCTATGGACTAGAATGGAGGAGTGATCCAGCTCTCAGATTTCATCAAAAATATCTTAATTCGTGTTCCGAAGATGAACGAAGGTCTTACGGGGTTGGAACAACATGAGGGTGAGTAAATACTGACAGAATTTTCATTTTTGGGTGAACTATCCCTTTAAAGTGTGAATGGTGAAATACACGTGTCACTCTATGGATGGATAAAGCAAGTGAAGCCTTCATTCCATTAACAGACAAATCATGTTGAAAAAGGCCAACAGAGAAAATGAGTCAGATCTGATATCAAATCACCAATGTCTTCTACTATATATTTAGTCTAGCAACAAAACAAAACAAAAAATTCTTAAGAACTTTCAGCAGCAAACAAACTATGTTTTGCTCCTGTATAGAGCATAACAACTACAAAACTGATTAATACTAGCTCTACGTTCCTTAAAAAAATGCCAAGTAAACAACTTTATCTTTTTTTTGCACTTTTAAGAACAGCCTTCTTTGTCTTCGGTTGAATATAAAAAATATTAATCTTTATGAAAATTGTACAAAAAAGCTAAAATTCTTTAAACATAAGTTTTCATATGTTCTACAAAATATTTAAATATAAAGTAAGAAACTGCAGTTAAGGTTATTGAATTCAGCAAACACACACTTATGCTTTTGAGTGTGTATATACTTCAATAACTATCACACTAGGCAGAAATAGTAGCAAAATGAATTTGCCTACCGTAAAATTGTTAGGTATTATAATGCAATATTTTTCAGTCATTCATTCAGGTACAAAACAAATCTGAACTGTTTTTATATGAAATTAACATCAGTTTCAATCTGATTTGCTTACTATACACAACTATGAGTTAGAGCACACTGGTTTTCTAATCTGTAATGTGCAATATTAATACGGTGGAATGGCCCTTTAGCAATCGGGATATTCAGAAAAATAAGATGAAACAAAAAGAAACATTCGCAGATACTCTGGTTTGTAATATAGCCTTGTCATTTCTTTAGGACTTGTCAGAAACTGACCCATACGTGCAGCTCTGGTGTAACTGCTGCCTTTTCACAGATTGAACATGAATTACACGACGGCATGAAATCAATGCATGTTACTGGTGTTATTGTGAATGATTCAGCCATGCATTTTATACTTTTTTTCTACTTCGAAAATCAGATAAGAAAATAAAAGATTAAAAAAAGAATTCTGCCACTTCACTCAAACATCATTATATGATAATAAAGTCAGTTGCAACTTTCATTTCATATTAACTTTATCAAAAATAAAAATGATATCAAACTATATCAAAATTTTTAATTCAGTCATACTTTCCTCCCTCTCATGTCTTTCCAAACCTGTACAACTTTTCCTCTGTCAAATAAAAACATATTTTGAAAAATGTCCATGTAAGTCAATGGTTACCAAAACCAACATTCTTCAAAATATCCTATATTTTGTTCTGCAGAAGAAATTGAGATTTAGAACGGCAGGAGGGTGAATAACTTACATAATTTTGAGGAAATAAAATAAAATGAAATATTGTGTGTAACGTGTTTAAGTCCTATCAATTTCTGTGGATGACAAACGTAGCAGAATGAATGGTACTATGTGTCTTTTTTCCACTCACATTGTTTATTCTTCTTTCTATAATAACATTAATGATAATGCTAAATGATTAAGTATAATATTAGATTTGCTGTCACATAATGGAAACTTAAGCCTTACTGATGGGGCTGTTGGAGTACATACGGTAAGACAAAAAGGTAGGGAATCACTGTCCCAACACACCGCAGCCCATCCCTTGATCACAATATATTAAGCGTATGTCTGCTTATATGTGACCTCTGCAGACTCACCATCTTGCTATTGCATGATCCAGATTGTTCTTTTTCATTCTAATAACTTGAACATGCACTGAGGAGCTCAGCAAGCCGAGGGCTATTTATCTAGTTCACATATTTGTGTCAAGTATTAAGCTACATCACAGGCTGTCAATCACACATCACTGGGCATTGGAGATGTCTAAGAAGAAATATGAACTTAATTTCCTGGCAGCAGGGATGAACATAGATTCCCAGCAGATTTAAATACTCATCTCATTAGCTGTTTTCAGACAGTGGCGATCACCTCACCAAACCAGATGAATATATTTGGCCCCAAAATGAAGGATGCAGGATGATGAACGTGTGTTGTGCATTTGTGAATAATCCATGGAAACGTTACATCACACACAGACTCTCTTTAAGGATGAGTTTCTGCATGCTGTCTCCAAATCACATAGCCTAATGTTAAACATGGACACACTCTCGAGTCTGTTTGTGGCTCAAACCCATCAGTTATAGCCTGAGCTACTCATACACACACTTACAAGAGTGCATTTATCATGTGTATTGCATTTGTAAATATTTAATACTGATCAAGAGTTCATATTCTCTACCAGATATCTGCAAATCTTAATGTTTCGCCTTACTTACCCATCTGGCTAGTGTGTGTTATAGTCCAAACGGTCTCCGAGTGTAGTCTCTGGAGGACTAACTATGCTGGTTATCTTGAGGCGGGTACCGGATCGGTTTTGGTTCGCTTGTCAGACAGATATCCGGGCAAGGCCCACCTTAACCCACACTGCTCCGGTAAAAACAGCCTCTACAGCTCCAGATGTACCGGGGAGATGAATACACCCGGGCTAAATCCCTCTATTATGATGTCGGGAATTATGTAATTTTATCCGAAGAGATGAATGCTCATGTGCATCATAATAAAACCAGTGCCACTTCAGAAGCACTTCCTTCTAGCGAGCAAGCGGTCTGATTCTCTGCACAGCAAACGAGTGGTGACGCCCCGCCTTCCACTCACCTGATTGGTTTGTGATCTGTACAGAAGGTTCTTGTCTGGGCGCTGATTGGTAGAATAGGTTGTCAGTAAAACAAGCCGCGCCTCCTTAGGGATTTGTTCGAGTCATGTTGCTTACAACTCAAATATGAAATGGAAAGTGATGGGAAGTCCAAATCGTTTACGCGAATCGGCTCTTTCGAATGGTTCGTTTCAAATTAACGCTTACAAAAAATAAGTGATTCGTTTACGTTGTGACGTCATTACGCCATCGCGTGGTAAGTCTGTTTGTTACGTTTTATTTCGATTAGGTTTATTTGTACGAGTTTTTGCATTAATTATACAGTTTCAATATAGTTAGCTGTTAAATTTAAATGTATTCACATGTCTTGCCTGGAAAAGTTATCCATGTTTTAATAAAAATCTGTTTTAAGTAGCCTGCGTTTTATTTATAACATATCTGCTATTAAGATAAACTCACGTTTAGCCTCTTGAATTAGTGAATTGCAATGTTTAATATGTCAAATTCTGCTCCAACCAGAAAACAACAGGTAAGATGTTTACTAGATTTATTAACACCTCTAAATAATAAACTTACGCCCTCTACTGGATGTGTTTGTGAAGTAAATTCATAAAGCAATTTGCAGTTCTACATGAAGATAATGCCCGATTTTCTTTAGTAATTCTGTAACTGTGAGAATAAAATGACGATGATAAAATTATATTATAATGATTCATGGATTTACTATATTATTATAGACTGCATGTCTGATTTTAATGACAGTCTACTAACCTAGGTAGCACCTCAATATTTATTAATGTAAAAAAAAAAACTGCAGTACCTAAATGTTAAAAATCCAATCTTTGTATATACATATTATATTATTTTATATATAATGAAGTTCTGATTTGCTCCACCAATATATACTTCCAGAATGTAAAGCAATTAGAAGTGTTGTGATATTTAATTTGTTAATATTTTCCCAACTTTTATTTATTTGAATATATTTGAAATGTAAAAATAAAAAAAAAACTTTTATACAACACTGAATCATCAGTTTGTCCACAAATCAATGCTGAACATGTTGCAATTAAACATTGCATGCATCTGGTATCTTTCAAGTTTAATATAAAAATGGTAAATCCAATTTTGAATTACACAATAGACACATTGGTAAAGTTCAATGAGAAGCTGCAACATAATGTCTTGTATTATCAGTGGATTATTGTATCATTTCATTTGTACAATCATTCTAAAAAAAAAAAGAAAAAATGCAGAAGTTATGGCATATGGAATGCCAGACCTGACATAATAATAAATAAATATACAAAGAAATAAAAAAATAATATCTAATCCTTAGAGACCCTCGTGAAAAGGAAGTAGGCCTACACTTTAGCATAGGCTACTTATTATATTAAAAAAAGACTATAATAAAATAGTGTACAATAAAAGAATATAGGCCTACTTAACTGATTGTAGTGTTTTTAGTCACTTGAAATTAATTGTATAATAGTTTAAATCTATAAATTAGCTGAGTTCTTTTTGACTCTCTTAAGTATGATTTAAGCACATCTTTATAAATAATTTAATAAATATATCCCGATCAAGTTTTTTGTGCCCTCAATCCGTGGCGTGCAGTGGCGTTTTAATATGAGCAGAAGTCCTCACACTTTTTTAAATAAATCAAATGTAAATTCATGTCCCAGGTACACTTAATGTTGTCACATTTTCCTAGTTAAATAAACATCACATTAAAAAAAGAAAAAAACAAATACAATTCTAATTTGTATTAATTAACTATATGTGATTTATGTTATTTTAATTAAAACCAAGTATAAATCTCATCAAGTTGGTGTTTTTATTTTATTATTTTTTTCAAATAATAACTAACTGCAGTAACAATTTAAACAATATATTTTATTTGTGATCTGAAGTTCAGCTGTTCTTTATAATAGTCGACTTATTCTCATCAGTCCTCAAGCTCGGTACACACTGATCACAGACTTGTACCTTTAATTTCACCAAGCTGATTGCTCACTAAAAACTCCTGCATTCATCATGTTTTCAGGCCATTTCAGGTTTGATTTTGATTTCTCTGCATTAACGCAATCATGTTGTTCATTCAGACTGATTCGCAAACGTGCACAAAAACAAGAGGCGTTATATAGACTATCTCACGAACCAATAGCGCTGGAGGCCTCCTCTCACGTCACGTTCATTCTTAAAGGAGTAGTTCACTTTAAAATTAAAATTACCCCATGATTTACTCAGCCTCAAGCCATCCTAGGTGTATAAGACTTTCTTCTTTCAGACGAAAACACCCTGACGCTTTTAACTCTGACCAGCTTTATAATGGCAGTGGATTGCAACCATCAGTTTGAAGCCCGAAAAGTGCATCCATCCATTATTTAAGAACTCCACATTGCTCCAGGGGGTTAATAAAGAAAAATATCCATATTTAAACCTTCATAAAGTAAAATAACTGGCTTCCAGCCAAACAAACATACAAGTCTAAGCGCAACTAATGCAAGTAATGCGACATGATATTGCTGATATTTACACTATGCCATGACGCACTATGATACTTCTGAGGTCATGGCCGCTTGGCCAGAAGCTAGAATTTTACTTTGTAACGTGTTAAATATTTATATTTTTTATACAAAACCTTATGGCTTTGCTTCAGACGGCCTTTAATAACCCCCCGGAGCCGTGCGGAGTTCGTTTATGATGGATGGATGCACTTTTTCGAGCTTCAAACAGATGGTTGCAATCCACTGCCATTATAAAGCTCGGAAGCGTCAGGGTGTTTATTAAAATAACTCCGCTTGTATTCGTCTGAGAGAAGAAAGTCATTTACTCCTATGGCTTGGGGGTGAGTAAATCATGGACTAATTGTCATTTTAAAGTGAACTACTCCTTTAATTCCCCTCTGAATTAAAGGACTGAACCCACTGCAGGCTTTGTGGTAAAAGGGGCTCAGGGGAGGCACGAAAGACGCGGACTCCCGCTGTAACTTTACCTGCTGGTGTCGCTGTTGGACAGTGCTAGAAAACTATAGTGATTCATACACTTTTTTTATTTAATTTTACGTTGTTTTATTGATGTCTTATGGGTTATTTTCTCATCCAGCTTTTTTGAGGAGGCTCCTATGAATATTGTAGCTATCTGCCGATAACGAGTCCTGATCCGACAGGTCTAATAGTATTATAGAGATTGGTGCACACTGCAAGCACATTCAA
Organism: Meda fulgida; assembly: GCA_030578275.1. NCBI lineage: Eukaryota > Metazoa > Chordata > Actinopteri > Cypriniformes > Leuciscidae > Meda > Meda fulgida. Next base: position 6,151,581 of record CM060622.1, on the reverse strand, counting down.
GTAATTAAAATCAATCCAATGTATGCAGAGAGTTTCTTAGGGACAGGGGCTCAAATGTCTATCTATCAAATATATATAATAGCCTACCGATCCATGAGATCATCTTGTGACATCCCTGACTTCTATTGTCTTCGAAATGTGGTTCACATGTACTGCTGAATGTGCTGGCAAGCTTAATGGGAAAATATAGGCTACTTTAATAATTCAATTTCTGCTGTAACTTTGACATGTATTAAATATAGGCTATTTTTAATTATACATTTGTAAAGATGAAGTTGTAGTTTAGTATTTGAAATTTCTGTCATCATTTACTCACCCTCAAATTGTTCCAAACCTGTATTAATTTTATAAAATTTCTTTTATTTAATTATTTGCACATTCAAGCCTATGCACACTTCATTTTCACAAGAGAATATGGAAGCATCTGGATCCTTGTTTTCTCTGTATTTTTCACATTTGCTTGACTAAATTATGATTTGTCTTTTGTAATATCTTTAGAGAGTAATTTAGAATTCAAATAAGTTTGTCATAAATTATTGCTAGAAGCGTATGGAAGAAAGCGAATGTGTAAACGTGCTTTTCTCTTAAACTGACTGTCAATTGTTAATCTGAACAAACATTAAAATGCCAAGATTTGTAATGTTTAACTATTAAGAGAAAGAATTCGATGTTTTATACTGTAACAATAAACCAATAGGCTATAGATTACGTGGCTTTGCAACATCAGCGCCGTTGTCAGTGATGTTGTGCTTTCTAAATTCCAATAATTTTATACCCCACACTCTTCATTTATGAGACAAATTAAAGGTAAATCAGAGGTCAATCTGCAATAAACTGAGCAAAGGTTATGAGGAGAGGCTCAGACAGAGAAGAGTCACATCACAGCACCCCTCCCAACAGCAGCTGCAGTCACACAAACCTGCCTCTCATTATTCCAACGGTCCTCCGTCTGACTGAAACGAGCGCGAGCCTCGCCATATTCATTCGCGTTTCCACATCAGCCCGTGTGCCTGTCCATTATGGATATGTTGGGAAAGAAAGAGCGGAGAGGTAGAGATGTGAAGGGCTTGCTGAAGAGGAACTGGATTCTAATTGCAACCATCGCCTCGGTGATATTGGGTACGATGAGCGCCTTCATCTTCCTTTCAGCACGGCCACATTTCTCTGCATTTCTCTTATATCTCGATTCATTGTGCTCTATCACACATCATTCATTTAATTATGTATCAACCGCTATTGTTTTACTGTTGGCAGCTTACTGTGGTGTAACATGATGGACCGACGTTGGAATATCAATAGCTGATTTGACAATAAGAGCAATTAAAGTGTTTATTTGTTGCGTGTATGCACGTACAATATATGCAGGTGTGTTGATGGGTGATTGTGATAAATGAAGGCATTCATCAGTGTGTGTGTGTGTATGTGTGCAGATATTTTACTACTGCCACAGAGAAACGTGACCAGACTTCCAGTATGACACAGTAAAATCTCTCTGTGCTCCACATGACGTCACACAAGCAGTGACAAGTATTATGAATTAGTGTTGTTCGGGGCTAGTTGTCACACTTTACTTCAGTGACTTTGCTGATTTATGGTCAATTTCTATAGACATACCTAAACCAGTTGAACGTGTCTATCGTTATTGGCTAGGGAAAAAAGACAGCTTTTAGAACTTGGGCTAATGGCAAAAGCATGAACAAACGTTATTTTAATGTTAACGGAACGTTATTTCAAAGTTATTTGGTCTTGTTACTTTTGAATGTTCTCTGAACATTCTGAAACGTTTCTAGAAATGTTTACAAAATGCTAAAACGTTCACATAACATTCAAACATTTAAAAATAGAACATCCAAATTATTACGTTTTTAGAACTCAATGGGAATGTTAGCAAAACATAAGAACATATTCTTCTTGGCTGGGCTGCGCCTTTTAAAGCCATATTTTACAATATAGTTGTATTCAAAATGCTGAAAAACATGCTTAAACCAGCCTAAATATGGTTTGCTGGTCTCTCAGTTTAGCCAGGCTGGTTTTAGAGAGGTTTTTCAACTTGGAGAGGCTGGGAAATCAGCTTGAATCAGACAAGACCAGCAAACTAGCTTAAGCTTTGACTTTTCATGAAATGAACTATTATGTTAGCAACTCAACCTGCAGTTAAAAATAGTAAACACGTTGATACAACATGTGTGTAATTAATAAATTACAACATAAAACTTGGCTGAGAACACAGTTCAACCTTTCTGTTATATCCTCATCATGTAGTTGAACCTTGTCTGAATGCCTATATCAGTGTTGCCATGTTAGTTTGTTTGTTCATCCGCTATTAGCTTACAACATTTCCCCCAGTTTTGAGGATCCCGTTCACAAAAATCATTCTAATTTAATTAAGTTTTGACTTGGCATTTGAAAAAATATAAGCTTAGTGTTATTAGACAGCTTCAACCGAATGCCAACTCTTCCATAGGCTGCATTGTGCAGAAGTGTACAAAAAAGAATGGACACTTTATGACAACCATTTCATAATGTGCAATTCTTGAAAATAAAAGCATGTTACTTTTGACTGTAAGTAATCAGAAATGAGTAGTTATTTGCCTTGCACACCACTGGCCAGTTCATGAAGGCTTAGTCATCCAAACATTAATGGTTTAATGCTTTGCAAAATGCTTAGAACTAATAGGCTGTCCAATAAAATCTCAGTATTGCTCTATTAGACATTTCTGAGCTGATCTGTGAGGCAATTAAGCAGAGGTCATAGATTATTCACTATATACTGACTTTTTATATATTTTAATATATTTCTACGTGTATATTATATTTGATATGTTATATATTATATATGTTTGATACTAAAAGTAAATGATGCTAACAGTATTTATTCTAGTTTTATATGTTTGTGCACAGGGAAAAACACAGATTATTATGATGCCATGCAAGCTTGTGCAGTCAATAAAACAAAAGGCGGGTCAAGCAAAGCACTGTTATTTTCTCAGTCATGAGCACCACAATCAGTATAATACTAAAATGTAATAAAGATAACATAAAGTACAACAGAAACTATCGTAATTTACGTTGGCTTATGTGGTTATCTGGGTTTGGTTTAGCTTTGTTAAACCTTCAAGACTTCTCCGTGATGCGTATTTGGAAGTTATCTGATATGGCATTGCATTTTAGCCAAACAAAAAGTTGTGAAGCTAATCATACTGGTCTATGATACTTTTATGGCATGTTAATCGCAACTAAATGAAAATGCATTATAGTTAATATTATATAAACCTTTATAATGGTGAAGCGCAATTTAAAATTATATTACCTTTAAATTTAATATCGAATAACACACTACAGTTAAAATGATGTTTTAGTATGTTAGTCAACACATCAAAATAAGTGTACATCTTTAAAGCATGAAAAAGGGTTCAGTGTCATGCTTTAAACTTCAAAGTGAAACATTTCATCTGACATTATTGCGAAGTGCACTTTTTAAAAGTGTTCTAAGTCTGTTAAGAAATACAGTCATGAAAGTGTACTGCAAGTAAACTTAAGTAGAATTTTATTTTCTTAATACTGCAAGTAGTTGTAAAAAGAAAATAGCGAATTTTGCTAGCATTACAGAAAGAAATTGGAAGCAAACACATACATAAACACATTTCCTGTAGCGGCAGTGCAGTCCATACAGACTTCATTACGTTTATTGGAAAGCTTTTTAGTTTATTTGGTATACGTCATATTTGACTAGGACACAAGATGATTTAAAACTCAAAATGATACATTTGTCTGAAATATCTTTATCAGTTTAACAGCTGCAGATAATTCAGCACATTTTGTGTTGTGCATCTGTTGACAACAAATGGAAGGAATTTATTTGTGCCCTGAATGTCACAAAACATTATTAGCATATTCTCGAAATGTCAGATCTTTGTCAGTGAGATGACGCTTTGTTTTTGTGATCATGTTGATATAGTACACTCAGACTAGTTAATCCATAAAATGATCCCATGATGGGAAGCTCTAAACGGTTCAGAACCTGACAGAACCCTTTAAGGTTCTGTATCGAAGCTTTTCTTCCCAGAGTGTATCTTTGTGTGGTTGAGATAATTCTTGGAATATTTAGCTCTGCACATTCAGTCTGGCTTGATTAGGCACAACTAAGAGCTTCGCATTTCCAGTCAGTTTGAGGTGTTCTCTCTATCACTCTATTCATTGCAGGGATCGGGCTTGGAGTGCTGGTGCGGGACTATACCTCTCTGTCCCAGCTGGAGAAGCAGTACTTTGGCTTCCCAGGAGAAATCCTGATGAGAATGCTAAAGCTGGTCATCCTGCCGCTCATCGTCTCCAGCATGATAACAGGTATCTCTCTCTCTCTCTTCAGCCCATCACAGTATCTACATTTATGACTGGCAGCGAAAATTCTGAGGTGGTAAATGTTTCCTTAAGTTACCAATATTGTCCTTTAAATATTTTTATCTATTTTATTTTTTACTTTTTACCATAGAGCAGTCACCCACCATATGTATGGGTGTGTAAGAATGATAAGGAAAATAGCTGTTCACTGAAAATCATATAACACAAGGATTATAAAACTGACTGATTGTAGGCATCATTCATCTGAGCTTATATTGGTCAAAATCTACCAATTTGACCTGGGAAAACCAAAGGTGTTACAGTTTTTAACACAGCATAAGAGTTAAGCTTAGTAGCCTACATAAAAGAGCAATCAGAACACAGTTTAGAGATTATTTGTAAATAGCTGGTATTTGTCTGAATAAGTTCTGAATTCATTATTTTAATATTTGTGTACTTATCAACAAAATAATCTAAAAAGGATCATTTAAGCTGCTGATTATGTCTAAAACACCACGCCTAAGTGCCTTACATTTTTTTAGCATAACCCAGTTGCAATGTAACTTGCATTGTTGTTATCATTCTAAAGTGTTAATGTATGCCCTTGCTTCCTGAAGGAGTGGCAGCGCTGGACTCAGAGGTGTCAGGCAGGATTGGGCTTCGTGCAGTGGTTTATTACCTCTCCACTACCATCATTGCTGTCATTCTTGGTGAGTCACATAATCATAAAAGCTATAAGCTTTAAAGACGTATATTGTGGTTGTTTAACAAAAATGTTGTGCTCAAAAGGAATCGTTCTTGTGACAACTATTAAACCTGGGGTCTCTCAGAGTGCTGAAAATATCGAGAGAGCAGGAAGCACACCAAATGTGACCACAGTTGACACCTTGCTGGACCTTGTTAGGTAAAAAAAAAAATTACAAACTTGTTTGGTCTACTTATGTTGTAAGTAAGATAATGACACTTGAGGAATACTTAAAAAATGTATAAATAAACTCATGCAATGAAATGTTGACCATTTCAAGTATGGCTCATGTGTCCAAATATAATATAATATAATATAATATGTATTAATCACTTAAGTTATTTGTTTTTCTCATTTCTTCAAAGGAATATGTTTCCTGAAAATCTTGTGCAAGCCTGTTTTCAGCAGGTAAAATATAAAATGTTTTAACATATTGCTTAGAACAATCCAAATATAATACTTTGTTGAAATAAATTTCATCTGTGTTTTAGTATAAGACGCAACGCAAAGAGATTGAACCATCGAAAACCAACACAAACATAGCTAATACAACTACATTTCCACCCTTCACCACCATTATTTCTACAGTTGCACAGGTGAGACAAAGATGTTAAAGAATGTATGGTGAAGAAAGATAAATGAAGAAATGTATGCAATTATTTTTGCCTTCTTTATGCTGTAGAATTTGACCAAAGACTACAAGATTGTGGGCTCATATTCAGATGGGATTAATGTTCTTGGTCTCATCGTATTCTGTGTAACTTTCGGCCTTGTCATCGGCAAGATGGGAGAAAGAGGACGCATCCTGCTCGAGTTTTTCGATGCTCTGAATGAGGCCACCATGCGACTTGTTCAGATTATTATGTGGTTAGTTCTGACACGTTAAAAGCATGTCTGTAGTGGCAAGAACACCCTAGAATATACCACATACCACATACCAACTCTATACCAATCACCCAGAACACCATAGAAACCACATACCAACTCTCTAGCAATCACCCAGAACACTCTAGAAACCACATAGCAACCACCCAGAACATCATAGAAACCACATAGCAACTCACCAGAACACCCTAGAAACCTCAAAGCAACTCCCTAGCAACCAACAAGAATACCCTAGAAACTACATAGCAACACCCCAGAATAGCAACCCTTTAGCGACCATTCAGAATACCCTAGAAACTGCATAGAAACCATCTAAAGCAACCACTCAGAATACCCTAGACTATGCCTAACAATTACCCAGAAAACCTTGGCAACTATTCAGAGTCAGACTACCATAGAAACTACTTGAACAGCCTAGAAACCATATAGCAACAAACAAGAACACCCTAGAAACCACATTGTAACTCTTTAGCAACCATTAAGAATACCCTAGAAATGGCATATTAGCAATCAGCCAGAAAAACTTAGCAACCAGTTAACTACGCCTTAGCACGTGTTTTGCACAGATACACCTCTAAATCTAGTTATTACTGTTATTCACCTCCACAAAAATATTGTAGGAAGATATATCAGTCTATAAATAAACATACACTCACCTAAAGGATTATTAGGAACACCTGTTCAATTTCACATTAATGCAATTATCTAATCAACCAATCACATGGCAGTTGCTTCAATGCATTTAGGGGTGTGGTCCTGGTCAAGACAATCTCCTGAACTCCAAACTGAATGTCAGAATGGGAAAGAAAGGTGATTTAAGCAATTTTGAGAGTGGCATGGTTGTTAGTGCCAGACGGGCCGGTCTGAGTATTTCACAATCTGCTCAGTTACTGGGATTTTCACGCACAACCATTTCTAGGGTTTACAAAGAATGGTGTGAAAAGGGAAAAACATCCAGTATGCGGCAGTCCTGTGGGCGAAAATGCCTTGTTGATGCTAGAGGTCAGAGGAGAATGGACCGACTGATTCAAGCTGATAGAAGAGCAACTTTGACTGAAATAACCACTCGTTACAACCGAGGTATGCAGCAAAGCATTTGTGAAGCCACAACACGCACAACCTTGAGGCGGATGGGCTACAACAGCAGAAGACCCCATCGGGTACCACTCATCTCCACTACAAATTGGAAAAAGAGGCTACAATTTGCAAGAGCTCACCAAAATTGGACAGTTGAAGACTGGAAAAATGTTGCCTGGTCTGATGAGTGTCGATTTCTGTTGATACATTCAGATGGTAGAGTCAGAATTTGGTGTAAACAGAATGAAAACATGGATCCATCATGCTTTTTTACCACTGTGCAGGCTGGTGGTGGTGGTGTAATGGTGTGGGGGATGTTTTCTTGGCACACTTTAGGCCCCTTAAGCCCAATTTATACTTCTGCGTCGAACTCACGCCGTAGCTACGCCGTAGGCTGTGTGTAGCGCGCGTACCCTACGGCGTATCCTGACGTGCACCTCTCCAAAAATGTAACAACGCGTCAATTCTACGCGGACGCAATTGCTGTGATTGGTCTGCTAGAACCCCTCCCTCGGGTTTCACATGCTCCCTCTGCATGTGTAATTGCGCGTAAACGCGGAAAACGATGCAGAAGTATAAATGAAAACCAACGCGTAGTCTATAGCGTTGAGGCACCATCGTAGGTCCGACGCAGAAGTATAAATCAGCCTTTAGTGCCAATTGGGCATCGTTTAAATGCCACGGCCTACCTGAGCATTGTTTCTGACCATGTCCATCCCTTTTTGGCCACCATGTACCCATCCTCTGATGGCTACTTCCAGAAGGATAATGCACCATGTCACAAAGCTTGAATCATTTCCAATTGGTTTCTTGAACATGACAATGAGTTCACTGTACTAAAATGGCCCCCACAGTCACCAGATCTCAACCTAATAGAGCATCTTTGGGATGTGGTGGAACGGGAGCTGTGTGCCCTGGATGTGCATCCCCACAAATCTCCATCAACTGCAAGATGCTATCCTATCAATATGGGCCAACATTTCTAAAGAAAGCTTTCAGCACCTTGTTGAATCAATGCCACGTAGAATTAAGGCAGTTCTGAAGGCGAAAGGGGGTCAAACACAGTATTAGTATGGTGTTCCTAACAATCCTTTAGGTGAGTGTATTCTCAGGAGTTTGTCATATTGATTATAAATGTACTGATACTTAACTAATGTTCTTCTGCAGTTACATGCCAATTGGCATCTTGTTCCTGATTGCTGCTAAGATCATTGAGGTGGACGACTGGGAAATCTTCAGGAAGATGGGCCTGTACATGGTGACGGTGCTCAGCGGGTGAAGAAGCTTCTTTAATGTTACCTTGCTGATTTACTGGCCGTTTACTGTTCCCGTACAGCTTCATATCAGCTCTGTTCACTCACAGATAAGAGCCAAGGACATTCAGAACTGCTCAAGCTGCAGATGTGCTAATAATACATTTCATAAACTCCAAATTTCCACTTATTAGAGTGATTTAGGCAACCGAACATCAGTCAGGAGATTCTATAGCCGGTGTTAAACAAATGCTATGTGCACTCATGTGGAGTGGACCGAAAGGACAGGTTTAGATTGCACATTGCTGAGTCAAACAGAAAAAAAAAAAAAAATGTAGGATATAAATCCAAGGCCTGGTTTCACAGACAGGGCTTAGATTAAGCCTTAGTTTTATTAGGACATTTAAGTAGCTTTATAAATGTGCCTTAGAAAAGAACATACTGGTGTGCATCTCAAAACAATGGCACTGACATAGATTAAGATAAGTTGCTTTGAGTTAAAGGTACAATATGTAAGTTTTCGCCACCAGAGGTCGCATTTTTAAAACAATAACAAAGACGAAGCTTGATGATGCTATGAAGGAGTGGAACGATGGGAGATGTTGTTTTCACCATCCAGAGATGTATGGAATTCACAAATCATGTTCACGGATGAGGTAATACATGTTGTATTACCTGTACGTTTGATCACACTATTTTATGTCATCGTAATGAATTAGCTGCAAGGAACGTGAAATGTAATGCTATATTAGCCTGTTACTGATATGTGACTATTTGTAAAAACAATCGTACTAAAAGTAAATTTGAACGAACCCACAGTATTTGCAAGTAATGGCTAAATATTTTTGTGCAACACGTACTGTATTTAATTTCACTGCCATTGACTTTGTCACCAGACTTTATAAAAAGTGTTACTGAAGTACAAAGTACAAACAAACTGTAATATAACTATGTGTACAATAAATAATATTTGCTTACCTGTCTATTAAAACGCATGCGAGAGCGGAGTCTCTGTCAAGTGAAGCTCTCTCCATCTCAAAAACACCATGTCGATATTGATCCTTGTTTTATTTCTCCGTTTTTCCCAAAACCTGCTTGCCTCAGTTGATCTACGTTTTAGTTTTTGGGATTTTCTGTACTCGCCATAATCATGAACCATGATGACTGAGCGACACAACAGCGGCGTGCAAGATACTGTATTATTGATATATATCTATATGTATATATATTTAATACAGATTCCCCATTAGCGGCTTAAGTATAGCAGCCCATTGAAAGGGACGCTAATGAGGCGGAGACTATGTATATATGTCTATGGTTTCTTCAAGCAGAAACCGAGGATATAGCGCGGATATTACGTCATTGATAGGCACGAGCCATTATTTAAAACTGGAATTTCTCTGGATTTACAAATCCTTGGGAACTTGTGGGATAATGGAAGTACACAACTGCATGTGCAAGTGGTTTTTGAATATTTTATTACAAAAATCGTACATATTGTGCCTTCAAAACTGCTCAAACATGCATTTTAGTCTGGGACTAGGCTTAAGCCTTGTCTGTGAAACCGGGGGTATGTGACCTTGGTAAAAATATACTGGATGTTCATTACTTATGATAATGTATAATAGATTGTAATGTTTTAAAATATGTTTTCCTTCCATAGACTAGCCATCCATTCCATCATATTCCTCCCTCTGATATACTTTGTGTTTGTGAGGAAGAATCCATTCACCTTCACTCTGGGAATGGCACAGGCCTTGGTAACAGCGCTCATGATTTCCTCAAGGTGAGCCAATGAATATTCTAGCATCTGTATTTTCTGAGCATGTTGACAAAAGGGCTGGACTACACTAGACAACTTTTTAAATCTGAACAGATTTTAAAACACTAGCACTGCATCCAAAATCGAATACTTCCCTACTATATTAGTATGCGAAAAATGAGCAGAGTAGTATGTTCGAATGCAGAGTATTCATAAAACAGTATTCTGAACTGAACTGATTCAGAAGTGCTCATTCGGTGGACACTTTATCGTCACATGGGGCCATAGGAGAGGATTTATGATTGACAGTGAAGCGCAGAACAGGGTAGAACAGTGCCCGGCCACTTTTTCAGCCCCGTATTTTTTCCAATAATTTCTCCCATAGGGATTTCAAAAAAGTCTTTGTTAAAGCGTTATAAGCCATGAACCAAACCAATTATCTACGAGGTGAATCATATCATTACAAATTTTGATTGGAAGCAAAAAAGTATAATAACAAGAGTTTTTACTAAATCAGCTCAGCCACTCTGCCGGTCACATTCCGATGTGCAGAAGAGAACAACAGGATTGACAAGAGGATCACTCGCTTTGTCCTTCCAGTCGGTGCGACTATCAATATGGATGGCACTGCACTGTATGAAGCTGTTGCTTCTATATTCATAGCTCAGTTGAACAACTATGATCTGGACGCTGGCCAGATTGTTACCATTAGGTAAGTTGGATATAAGCCAGTTGGTGTGATATAATAGAGTTAAGTGGATTTGTGAAAGACAAAAGCCTGAATAATACTTTTTTGACATGTTCTTTTCATAGTATCACAGCAACAGTCGCCAGCATTGGTGCAGCAGGAGTTCCGAATGCTGGACTGGTAACCATGGTGATAGTCCTCACAGCAGTTGGCCTTCCAGCCAATGATGTCACCCTCATCGTTGCTGTCGATTGGCTGCTGTAAGTATGTCAGGTTTACTTAATGTGACAACAGAGTGCTGCAAGATGACGTATTTTTGTAGGCCAGCCCGGAAGTTAGCATCACACTGGTGCCCTTGACAGAACCCAAATAGGATTTTTCCATTTGCTTTTGAATTATTGAAGAAAATAAGCTCTTCACAAATGAACACGACTTGTATGAATTTTGAAGCCTAAATGCAATCGGCAGAAGTAAATAACTAAACGTAGGCTTTAAATGAACTACACCACGGTCACATCACTTCAACGTCACCACCATTAAAGGGATAGTTCACCCAAAAATAAAAATTCTGTCATTAATTACTCACACTCTTGTCGTTCCTAACCTGTAACTTTCGCTCATCTTCGGAACACCGCTGAAGATATTTTTGATGAAATCTGAGAGCTTTCCGTCCCTCCATTGATGCTGCTCATTGGTGGTGGTTGAGGAGATTTCCCCTTCCATGTTAAGCGATTTGAGGTCCTAGAAAAAGCGTTATATAAATGTAGCGAATTTATTATTATATGAATTTTGCGGTTTAGTCCAAATTTCCGGAAGAAACACTATCGCTTTATATGATGAACCGATTGAATTTAGGCTTTTATTCACATATAAACATTGATCAGCAAACTTAAACAGAGGCTCAACCGAAACTGCTTGACTCACGCGAACAAACCTCATTGGTTCTTGCTGGATCTCAAATGTGCTGCGTAACATGAGAATGAATCTCATTTGGTCTCGCACGTCAAGCAAAAATGCTTGAGCTTCCCTTGTGGGAGTTGATGAACGTTTATTCTGAAGTGTGCATACGATGGGCACTTTACTATCCCATGAGGCCACGGGAGGGGATTTATGAATGGCAGGGAAGTGGCGCAACCAACGTTTGTAGGTCACATGACAGTAACAACATGGCGGATGTAGTTACTTACCCACGTTAATACTATATAGAACAATTTTTTTAATGGTCGCAAAGTAAGTTCCAATTCAAAGTACATACTCAGACAGTATGAGATTTCGGACGAAGCGAGGGTTTAAAGCACCATTGTGATAGCTTTCATGTACATTCAACTGGTAAATATTATGTTTTTGACATGACTTGTACTGTGTTTATGCCACGTTGTAATAACCTTAATTACAAGATGACAGCATGTGATGTTATAAACGCAGCTTTCCACGTCTTCGGACTCAGAATTGTGTGTTTCTATGACAACATTATCGGTGCCAAACAGAGTGCAAAATTCGGTTTCCGGAAGTAAAAACTCGTACATTTTCTCCATTAAGAAAATTTATTTTGAACAATCATTTACAGACAGACCTACTGTGAGCTACGAGGTTGTTAATCCATGATATTTGCATCTATTGAAGCCAATAGCTTATTTGATAAATAATCAAGTTTAACAGTGTAATTCCTGGTGATAACCTACATTACCCATGATGCTGTTCAGAAAATTACACCAATCAGAGAGTTGAAAAAGCAACAAGCGATCAGCGCCACTGAAAAAGGGGGTGGGCACTGTTGCACTCTATTGCATCTGCAGCGGTCAGGTGGTACAGAGGTCACATGGTACAAGTCAGAGCTCTCAGAAAATTCCCAGTATACAATTTGTAATTACCTAAAAGACTACAGGTAATTACATTTGAATGCACTATAGGCCCTGTTTACACCTGGTATTAAAATGCGTTTGGTTGATCAGATCACAAGTAGATGAGGGAGACACATTCCCGTTTACATCTGGTGTAATCCATCTCTTTTGTCCACTTTCAACCTATTCTTTCCTGATTTCTTCGCGGGGAGGGTCTATGGACGGGTAAATGTATGGGTTTTTCAGATCTTTCGATCTAATGGATGAAATAAGCTCACGCAATTTACATATGAATGCACCTGGAGACGATGGAAAAAGACTACAAGATTCTGACAGCCGCAAGATCACGCCGAACACTGCGAGTGTGTGTTAGAAATCAGGAATGGTTTGAGAACGTTGTGCTTGGTATGTTTTTCATCCTTAAACCAAACTTGGGCTTCCAGCCGATAAAGTTTAAATCCCGTCTGGCTAGTGTGCTGCTTCTTTTGCGGCTGTTCCAACACATCCGGTCGAATGAGTTTTCATCTACCCCTGGAAGTGGACAAGCTCAAAACGTTTTAGACCCATTTACTCCTATATTTAGCGTCGTCCACTTTTGATCCGATCGACCAAACGCATCTTAATACCAGGTGTAAACAGGGCCCATATATAGGCCAATTCACACTGCACCTGAAGATTCATGTGACACCGAACACTGAGTAATGGCTGCAAAACATTCTACAGCTGCTATAGTGTGAGAGTTAACATTGATTTTCCAATCAAATCAGCGATCGCTTCCGAACCATGATCAACGTGTTGGGAGATGCCTACGGTGCTGGAATAGTCCAGAAGCTGTCTAAGCGAGAACTAGAGAGGATGGACTTGATTTCAGACGTGGATGCGGCCAACCCCTTCGCCCTAGAGACCACGCTGGACGACGACGAGTGCGAGAAGAAATCTTACGTGAACGGTGGATTCACCATTGACAAAAGCGACGCCATTTCCTTTACCGAGACCTCGCAGTTCTAGAGGTAACGTGACAGATGTGACATCACTGAAAGGAGGGTTCAGAGAGGTAGGAGCCATTCATAAAAGCTGTGCCATGACTAGGACAGAAAGTCATTACCAAGGACATGATTGAGCGCAGACATTAGCAATACCTGCCCTTGCGGTTCTCCTTCCTTCATTTTTCCAACCATGCTCTTGAACTTACGTGTGCGCTAGACAGAGAGAAAAAAATGGCCGTAAGGAAACTATGTGCTTCCACAGCTCATTTACATGTTGCCATGATTTATGCAAAGCTATTTTCCTTTAATTAACTGCGGTTGTTTTCTTTGGCTTTGTACTAATGAATAGCTTTTTAGCAGTAGGTGATTTTTGTATTGCACAATAAAGAGCATGTTGCTAACTAGCCAATGTTATTAAACACAAAAAAAATGCTGAATTTAAGGTTATCAAAATCAGTTTTTTTTTCTTCGCAAATTATGTTCTTATGTTTTAGACTCAGTAAAGTGTGAAATTTTGCCAGTTATGTATTTGCACTTGCTATTGAGAGCCAAATGTTTATGAGCTTTGCGTGTCTTTCATTTCAGATTTGTGCCAAATTGTTGATATGAAGGGGAACATTTTTATACAAACTTCTAAAATTAAATGAAATATTGCATGATAAGGATTTGATATGAAGTACAGGAATGGCCTTGAGAATGAAAATCAGATCCTTTGTATACAATTATTTTGTCATGACACTGAAGGTGGCAAGCCTTAATAGTTTCTTCAGCAAGCCACTCATTTTATGGTTTTACTTTGTTGTTGTTGAATCAGAGCTATTTTGAAGAATATTTTTTAAAAGACTACACCGATGATGTTGTCAGTGCCAAATTTCTGCCATTGAAGCAGTTTTTTAAGTTGCTTTTACAGAATTTAATTTCTTTATATTTTGTTTTACATCAGAAATGAGAGAAAACGATCAATGTGAAGCTTTAATGGTCTGTGTTTGAGGTTCTGGAACTGAATTAACACCATAAAGCACACCATTGTACAACTGTATTTATACAGTACAGTAGTCAAATTAGTTATACTGTATGATTCAACAAGTACTGTATGTGTATCCACAAAAAAATAAAGACAAATGTCAATACCTGAAAAATTGCCTAATTTGACTTTTTTCATTTAACAAAATACCATGGGATGTTGTTTAACAAGTTTCAGCTTGTGTTATTTAATTGTAGATTAATGTTTCTAATATTCTTTGATATACACTCACCGGCCACTTTATAAGGTACACATGTTCTATTGCGCATTAACGCAAATATTTAATCAGCCAATCAACTCAATGCATTTAGGCATGTAGACATGATCAAGACGATCTGGTGAAGTTCAAACTGAGCATCAGAATGAGGAAGGAAAGTGATTTAAGTGACTTTAGCGTGGCATGGTTGTTGGTGCCAGACGGGCTGGTCTGAGTATTTCAGAAACTGCTAATCTACTGGGATTTTCACGCACAACCATCTCTAGGGTTTACAGAGAATAGTCTAAAAAAGAGAAAATATCCAGTCAGTGGCAGTTATGTGGGTGAAAATGGCTTGTTGATGCCAGAGATAAGAGAATGACCAGATTAGTTCCAGCTGAGGCTACAATTCGCACAGGCTCACCAAAACTGGACAATAAAAGAGAGGAAAATGTTGCCTGGTCTGATGAGTCTCGATTTCTGCTGTAACATTCATATGGTAGGGTCGGAATTTGGCGTAAACAACATGAAAGAATGGATCCATCCTGCCTTGTATCAATGGTTCAGACTGGTGGTGTTGTAATGGTGTTGGGGATATTTTCTTGGCACACTTTAGGCCCCTTTAGTACCAACTGAGCATCATTTAAACAATGTTTCCCAACCCTGCTGCTGAAGGCACACAAACAGTGCACAATTTGGATGTCTCCCTTATCTGACATATATTTCTTGTCTTGGACTCTACGAACAAGCTGATGAGTTGATTCAGGGGTGTTTGATTTGGAAGACTTGGAAAATATGTTGTTGTGCCTCCAGGAAATCGCTTGGGAAACTGGTTTATATGCCACAGCCTACCAGAGTATTGTTGTCCATGTCCATTCCTTTATGACCAGTGTTCTCTTCTTCTGATGGCTACTTCCAGCAGGATAACACGTAATGTCACAAAGCTCAAATCATCTCAAACTGGTTTCTTGAACATGATAATGAGTTCACTGTACTCAAATGGCCTCCACAGTCACCAGATCTCAATCATCATGGATGTGCAGCCGACAAATCTGCAGTAACTGCGTGATTCTGTCAAGTCAACATGGAATAAAATCTCTGAGGTATGATTTCAGAACCTTGTTACATCAATGCCATGAAGAATTAAGGCAGTTCTGAAGGCAAAAGGGGGTTCAACCCGGTACAAGCAAAGTGTACCTAATAAAGTGGCCGGTGAGTGTGTGTGTTTATAGACAGATGTTCAACTTAGTCATTTATTTAATACTCAAAGGGAAATGCAGTCCAAGGGGGAAATGCAGTAGACACACCTGAGGCTCCCTGACACAAACAGAATAAGCCGTTTGAACTTCATAATACACCAAAGAAGGGATTTCATTTTAATTGCTAATAATTGAAAGGCAACATTTGCATAAAAATGCAAAAAAGAAAGAAAGGATATCATCAAAGCAATTTTTTTTTTTTTTTTTTAGAATTTTAGAAGATTTTTTTCTTCTTCTTGAGTTTTTGTATGTTATTAATGGACCTTTGCCTTATTTACATAAGAATCTCATTGTGAAACGGTGTATGTCAAACACTTTTATGTGTGATGCTACTAAACCACAGTTCGACGAGGAAGGAGGGTTATATTAAGCACATGTACCATTTTAGCATCACAAAAGTCTATTTTGGTCTCTATTACATGACACAAGCTTATGAGCTGAATCAGGTGTGGACTTTTTTGGGCCCTCCAGGAACAGGTTTGAGAACAACTGTGCTTCAAAAACACCTGGAATATACTATTTCACTTCAAAACTGCAATACAAACACAACTACAAACAAACACACTCATAATTGAATGGAAAATGATGCAATGCCACAAGAAATCAAAGGGTCCTCTGCTTCATCTGTAGATAAAGAGAAGGGTAGATTCTTTAAATATATATATATATATATATATATATATATATAAACTGTACTTGCAGATAATACAATATTAATGAGATAAAAGGCCACTTAAGTGTACTTAAAAAGGGTAGACTTCCATGGCTATTTCTTAACACACTTTGTAAAAATGTCAAATTAAGTTTTACTTTAAAATACATTTTAATCATGTTTTAATAATCATGCTTTAAAGATGTACACTTATTTTGATGTGTTGACTAACATACTAAAGCACATGTGAAGTACTTGATTATAATATTAACTATAGTGTTTTTTTTTTATATACATTTAATATCCAAATATTTAATGTATTAAATTGCAACTTCATCCTTACAAATTTGTATCAAATATATTTAACCACATGACATCCAAGTTTAACTAGAAATGACATTAAAATATGTAATTTACCATAAAGGCTTGTCAGTACATTCGGCTGACATTTCAAAGACAAGAAGTAATTATGAAATTTCATAAAGATTTAATTAAGTCCTACTTAAGTGGGTAAAAAAAAGCCATTCTAAATTGTTGCAATTTGTATTTAATATCAATTTAAACTATAATACACATAATAAACTATAATAAACATTTAATTGCAATTAACATGCAATTGACTAAAAATATTACATTCAGTTCACACTTAAGTATATTCTTTTTAAGATTATGGCCAAGACTCTTGTTATTATTGCAATAATTTATCATTTAAGCATATACGAACCACTTCCTTATAACACACACTGGTGTTTAAAATGGGCATGAGTGGGCCAAAACACATCTCCGTATCAGTACCTCTTCTATCTCAGAGTCCGTGGCACCCTGACATCAAAAACAGAGACAGAGTTTAAATGATCCATCCCACAATCTGCATAACATTCCACTGCAATTATTTCTCTCTGTGTGTGTGTGTGTGTGTGTGTGTGTGTGTGTGTGTGTGTGTGTGTGTGTGTGTGTGTGTGTGTGTGTGTGTGTGCGTGTGCGTGTGCGTGTGTGTGTGTGTGTGTGCGTGTGCGTGTGCGCGTGTGTGTGTGTGTGTGTGTGTGTGTGTGTGTGTGTGTGTGTGTGTGTGTGTGTGTGTGTGTGTGTGTGTGTGTGTGTGTGTGTATTTGAGTGGTACTCACACAGGCTAGTCTATGAACTGCTTTGGGAGATGTTAAAAGGCTCTGAACCCGTTCCTGAACCTCCTGCCAAATGTCAGAAGAGCCCAAGAGAGAGCTGCAGAAAATAACAGTATTTATTTATTTATTTTTTTAAAACAAGGCATCACTATTACAATTGCTTAGACTTAAGAACAGTAAACAAACGCCTCAAACCAGTGTATTAAAACTCTGGCAGGTAAACTGTACTGCTACAGACATGAACGATATTTCATATTGTGTGATGTGGAAAGTCAGAGCTGGTTCTACAAAAAAAACATCTATCAAATTCATTCATGCAAATCTACCTGGGGAACACACACAAACATACCCATTGTGCCTCTGGCGTTCCATGCTGGAGTAATTTGGGCTGGGAGATCCCTCATATCCCATTTGGGAATGATGACGGCCCACTTCCTCAGCGTAGTCGAGGAGATCATCTGTGTCTGAAGAGTCTTCATCAGCCATCTGATGAATATATCAGATGATGAAGGACAGTGGCAGATCATGTCTGGCTTTTCATTAAAGAAATACCCTTGTGAAAAAGAAGTGCGCTTAATTATATTAAATGTGCATGTGGCAAGCAGGGCAGGGCCGAGAGTCTTGGGAATAGACCAACGCTACTTTTGCGTCATCGAAGGGTAACGCCCCTTTTTTGGGGAAGACAAACGGATTCCCCTGAGAACAGAACTCGCTCTAGATCTGCAAAGTTTCTTGATAGCAAAATGACACAAACATACACACTCTCTTTGCCGGCCGAGGACAATGAGCGGTATTTAAAGAAGCTACTGGATACGGGGTTACAGAGGTGTCCCTTTGAAATGGTTGACAACTGGATTAATGACCCCAAGCAGTGGCCAAATATGGACTATTCAGACATCTACCACTATCGTGGAATCACCAAGTAAGTAGCCTATTTTTTTGTCATTGACACACTCACAGTATGACAAACTAAACGATGACGCCATGTCACTTGGATCATATTTAACTTGATTTAAGCTATATTGACAAAGTTTTGTTGTCGACTAGCTATACTATACTGTTGAAGTAGTGGCTAAAGTGGACTTGGCTGGTTTCTGCTTGTGTCTAGAAAGTGCTAGCACTTTGAAAGTTGTAAAAAGGTTTACAGTGTACGGCAAACTATGTATAGAACCAATGTATGTATGTATTGGGCTGTCAAATTGGATGTTGTGACATTATGCTATCCCATCTAGCCTAGAAGGCTTGATCTATTGCCGTTCATGTTGTTACATGTAGCCCAGAGCAGTGGTCGTCGTCATATCATACAGGCCTAACCTTTTTACAACTTTCAAAGTCCTAGCACTTTCAAGACAGTCCACTTTAGTCCTAGCCTGCCACTATTTCAACAGTAAAATCAGTTAACAGCCAAGGTAGCGTGACTGCCTAGTGAGAGCTAATCACGTACGTCAGATGAATCAATCTCTCTCCACCCTTTCCTTTCTGCGAGCTACTCTGCTCTGATTGGACAGACAGCTCAGTCTGTTGTGATTGGTCTACTGCGTACAGTGTGCGTGTCGAAAACAAAAACGCCATAACAACGTCAGCTCTGCTTGCCCTGAGGCTTCCTACACCGTAAACAAAACACAGTAACGAACAATGACGTCGATTTTACCATATCAATCCGAGGGCGAGTCCGATGATGAAACAATGGGAGAACTAAGTCATTCAACCCGAACCTCCATCGCAACGACTCGAGCAGGACATTTCTCAGTGATACGCTACTCAGTTTGAGGTACATTATGAGATGTTGCAAATGTAATTCCTCACCATCAGCATTAACAAGTGCATGTCCATCAACAAACCGATTATTTTACTTGTACTTATTTACAGAGTATTATTCTAAATGATTAAGGTGAACATGTGGATTCTGTCTCAATAACAGTGCATACATTAGCCGAGCTCTGGCGTGAATGACTGATGTACAAGTTGGTAAAACAAATCTTTCTCCATCCTTTATCTTTACTCAAAGTAGTAAGAACGACAGACAATCTGCATTAATAGACACAGTTTTAAGTAATAGATGTGGCCCATTTCAGTAAGAAAGTAATAACGTGATTAAGCCAGTTAGCAGAGACCTACACAATAGAAAACTCAAAACTAAGTATGTTGAACACTGGTAGAAAATATATACATCAATAATTAGTCTTACTTACAGGTTGTGATTCTCAGGAGCAAGTTAGTCAAAATTAACTGGGTACTTACCCGTCTTTCTAGAGCAAGCGTTTTACAAATCCTGCATTGAACTCCGAGATTTGAGAAGCAGTCGTCAGTAAAATGAAGTGAAAACAGCAAAAGTATAGGATTATACTGCTGTGGTATGGTGGTAAAGATGACTTTTAACCACTGATTCTTCACATGCTCGTCCTTGGGCAGTGAAAAAAAAACTGGCTTTACCGTCACATTGTACAGCACAGCTTCTTCTCAACATGATGCTATCCAGTATCCACAGAAATCAGCTGCCGGCTTGAGGTTCAAGTTTTCCCTGGTGTCTGCGCGCGCAATAAGTGGGCAATATGCTAATGTTTCATCTTGACGTCACAACGAAACGGCGTAGGAATCTTTTGAAAAACGGTTCATTTCATTGACTTTTGAGAGACAATAACGTTTTGTAGGGTATACTTTCAGATTTAAAACTTTGCAGGCTGTTTTCATTCACTTAAGCCATGTTACACACTACATAGGTCATTTCCAAAAATCCATAATAGGGGCACTTTAATTTTTAATTTCCAGATCAACATTTTGTGTTTAATAGAGTAACAGACAGAGAATGACAAATAATTTTTACAACTAACCCAAGGTCTGGAATAGCCTCTTCTCAGGTCTCCTGAAGAAAAACAAGCAGTACACAGAATAAGTATGGTTTACCCATTAACATTCAGTTGGTTAAAGTCACTAAACATCACTAAACTTAAAAGGGTCATCGGATGCCCATTTTCCACAAGTTGGTATGATTCTTTAGGGTCTTTATGTAAAGTTTGTAACCTACTTTGGTTAAAATTCCTCAATGGTTGTGTAAAACAACAACATTTTTACTCACAGCTGTTCACATCTACCCGTTGCGGTGCATGTCTCTTTAAATGATAATGAGCAACTGCTCACCCCATCCCTCTCTTCCATGGGGGGGGTCGACACAAGACACATAAAGTGATGCCTTGGCAGACAGTATACAAATGGCTGAGGGTGGAAATATGCTAATACGGGACAGTCCGTCTGCGGTCGTGGGCGGAGCATGAGCAATATGACATCATATTGCTCAGAAAATCAAATGGCTTGTTTATTGAAAGTGTTTAAGCTTTTTGAGGATAAAAAAAGGGGTGAATGGATTTTTTTCATTGTATTGTGGTTGTTTCCACACACTGCAAAGACACATTTATAAACACCATATAAAAGTGAATTTTGCATCCGATGACCCCTTTATTAAAAAGAGTTGCAAAGCTTATTCAAATGAAGCATGAAATAGAAATACATTAATTGTTGGTGATATAGCATTCATACCTGCTTTTCTTGATGGTTTTGAGTGATGTGGTGAGAGATTCCTTAATCTGGAGTTTCTGTCAGAGACGGGTGAATAATGGTAAGAGGACCGTCCACCTGATCTCTGAACCTACCGTGGGCAAGTAAGCACAAACACACAGATGTTCAGGAACTGAGGGGCCAATTCCATAAACTTAGCCACCACGGTAAGACTTAAGAACTAGTTTGTCCCCCTGTAGTCAATAAGTTTATTCCTTTAAACTCACATTGATCACCCAAATAACATATTTAAACGTTTCTTTGAAAAAAAATGTGTGATGCATTAAAATAGCTTGAATGTAACTCTACACCCTTGCCTTATTTAGTATACGCGGTTCTATGAATATGGAAATTAGCCCCGCCTCCACTCACTCACACCTTCCTGCAAAGTTCAGCTTCAACCCTGATCAAACACAACTGAACCAGCTAATTAAGATCTTAATACAGGAACACTGTCAACCCGGTGGATTTCAGCAGTGGTGTGTAGTGCAGTCACTCCTACTAGCCACTTTGGCCGGTTGAAATTTATATATAATATATACATTTTTTCAATTGTAGTCTATTGAAAAGGCATCTGGAAAAAAAAAATAACTAAGTGCAATGTAGTGTTGACAAAAATATTGATTTTTGGATACTGAAATATCTGAAATGCTTCCAATACTCATTTTTCCACAGAATAGATACAGGATACCAGCTGTGCTTTCTCGCTCTCTCATCTTGACACACAAACCCTCCTCCCCTCACTTACTCGTGTCATTTGCTTTGGATGAATATTGTTGCTGTTACAACTTGAATTTCGGCGTGGGGTTGCATGTATTGCACATCATTTTACTCATTCCCTCAGATTTTATTCTCAAACCCAAAGTGCGCGCACATAAAGCTGCCTCCCGGTACTAAATTGAGCTCTTTTCGCTGCTTATTGCGCTTAAACAGTCAAATACACACAAAATAATGTCAAAATACCAGTCTTGGCGAGTATTCACGTAAATAATGTCAGTTATGTTTTAAGTGAGTATAAACAGTTGAGAAAGAAAACACATGTGTAACAGTATAATGGATCCATGTGTTAGATCTTAAAGTGACAGCCGCCTAATATACCTGCTGCCAAATTATCAGATGATATTTAAAATATGTATATGGCAGTTTTTACCCCATGGTATCAATGTCAAAATTGTGGTAACTTTGGAAAACCCCTACAACCTGTAATATTATAGTAATGTACCAACTGGGGTTCCCCATATATACAGAATTAGTTGAGACATCTGATACCTGATCTCTGTTGCGGTGTTCTTTCTGACTCCATGAAGCAGACGGAAGATGTCTTTGGGATGAGGCGATATCCTGTTTCCGTGACTTTTTTGAGGTTTTCCTTATTGCCCTCTAAAGCAAATAAAACATCTTCCAAGTTCTTGCAATCAATATTATAAAGCAATACAGCTAAAATCGTTCTTCCATGTCAAAATCTGTATTTTTACCACAGGAAGACTCAGGAAGCCATTGTTACTGGAGATTATGTCACTGATTGTCGTCTTTGTGGAGAACTCTAATCTTGGAGAGATACCCTGAGATGAATCAGTGAATATAAAGACAGATTCCCCATTTTTAATAATGCACAATAATCCATTATTGGTGTTGGTAAGCAAATAAATTCAATCAGTATTGTAAATAGAAAAGCACTTACAGGAAAATTGGGATGGCGTGTCATTAATACCTTCCTCTCTACTCCAGAGAAAGATGGGACCAGCTTTGGCTCTGGGAAAAGAAAACTTTCAGCATCTTCTTCAAAACTGGCCAATATTTCTCCAGCTGTAAAAGAGCAATAAAAAGCTAATAGAGATTCAATCTGCAAAATGATTAATTTAGTAATATTTGAGAGATAATATCAGTAGTACCTGGAGGAATCAACTGAATGAGTTCTATTTTCACTGGCTCACCTGGGAAAGAGAAACACACTTTAGTATCCCTTGTGAAAAAGTAGTGTGCTTCATTGAACTAAATGTGCACTTGAATTTTAATCTTAAAATATATATATATATATATATATATATATATATTTTAAAGCTGTACTGTCAGATAATATAATATTAATGAAATAAAAGGCCATTTAAAGAGAGTACACTTTCATGACTAAGTTTCTTAACACTTAAGTACACTTTGAAAGAAGGAGAAAGTAATATACACCTAAGGCTTGAGGGTGAGTAAATTGTGGGATGATTTTTATTTTTGGGATTATTTTATTTTTATAACTATCCCTTTAAGTCCTACTTAAATGGATCAAAAGAAGCACTCTAAAGTTAAGCTAATAGAATTTGATATAAATTGAAACTATAATGTGCGTTATGGCATGTTATTATAAAGTGTCAGAAAACGTTACATTTAGTTCGCACTTAAGCATATTATTTCTGTAATGGGTACACTTTTTAAAACTATGTTTAAGTGTACTTCTTTCTCACAAGGAAAGGCAGAGGAGAATTAGCTAGATGAAGGAGTAAAGGAGGAGGGAGGACAGGGAATAAACGCAGCAGCTCGCTCACACTGCAGGAATTCTGCTATTGCTGCAGGATCGGTGGAGTAATTCAGGATCTACAAGAAAAAAAGATGGGAGTTAACAAAACAGTTAGATGTCTTTTTAAAAAAAAAAAAACTTTATTTAAAATAAGTTAGAATGATAAATCACACCACCTTTTCAAACCTTATTTTCTCTCGAATCAGTAATGGAAACACTGCAGGAAGACATTCTGACTTCCTGTATTGATTCATAAGACTCACACTGAGGTAAACATCATCTTTGGCTGGTAGATGCACACCTGGACAGGTTATCTAAAATACAAGTATGTTAAAACTCTCCATATCTCCACATCTAACAGAAAGACACAACAGTCTGCACTGCTTAGCCTATACTGTGGCCATTCACTTAAGGGATAGTTCACCAAAAAATGAACATTTTGCCATCATTTACTCACCCTCAAGTTGTTCCAAACCTGTATGAGGTTCTTTCTTCTGTTAAACACTAACGAATATTTTTGTAGGATGTTGGTAATCAAACAGTTGATGATCCCCATAGAAGGAAAAAAATACTATGAAAGTCAATGGCTACCGTCAACTCTCTGGTTCCCAACATTATTTAAAATATATTATTTTGTGTTCAACAGAAGAAAGAAATTCATAACTTACAGGTATAGAACAACTTGAGGGTGAGCAAATAATGACAGCATTTTTATTTTTGGGTGAACTATCACTTTAAGTAGTGGTACAGCGTTCTCACAGTTATCTTACTAAGATAATTATCGGAAAATCCTCACCGCCCTCAGATGAAGATCAACGATCAATTTAACTGCTTTGTGGGACATTCTGTGCTTCGCTGTTGCCGCTAGCGAACTGTTATTTTCCCGAGATCATTTATGGTCAATCCAGGAGAGCGTCGCGTTTCCATGGCATCATGTGCACTGGGAAATCCAGCCCATTTCCGCGATTCGGTTTATTCGAACAGTTCATTTCAAAGAACCGGTTCAGGTTCAAACACAACCCAGTGATTATTTTACGTCACGACGAAATGGGGTCATGACTCATGATGTATGCCCTGATTATTATTTCAGTTAAGAAATGTAATTCAATGCGTCTCAGTTCAAATTGTTGCCATTTTCAGCAAATAAAAACATAGTTTTGTTAAACATAAATATAATTCAATTTACCCAAACCATTACTAAAATTCATTTTAAATGTCTTTGTATGCATAAAGCTTTTTAAGATGTTTTTTTTTTTTTTAAGATGATATTAAATCTGTTTTTCTTCGTGACATTTCTGCTATTCGCTCATAAGCGAGGAATTAACTATTGCAATGGTTCTTCTAGTATAATTAATGGTCATTCGTGAATCGGTCATACAGATGAAGATTCTTCTCAAAGTAACGCTTATTTGCTTAAGAATAGGACTTTTATTTTGAAGCAGATACCAACTGGAAATCAGAAGAGACAAAAAAGTCGTAGCAGTAGTAGTTTTGTCATAGCTTTTTAAAAATAAAGGCATGTTGTACGTCACATTGAACAAATATATAAGTTAACATAGCCCCATATATATATATATATATATATATATATATATATATATATATATATATATATATATATATATATATATATATATATATATATATATATATATATATGTTATGGGGACAATCATTTGTCCTCTGACAACCAGAAAACCTGTTTGGATTTACTTTAAAAAAAGAAAATAAAGATATATACCGGTACATGCCCAGGGACGGGCAGTATTACTATTTTGTATTATGTAATACTATTTTTTTATTTTAAAGCTTTTGGAAAAAATCAAATGTAATTTGTATTTAAATACATTTAAGATGAGTATTTTTGTGTTTTAAAAATACATAAAATATTTTTTTCCAGTCAATCTCTTTATCAAGGTAAGTTGCTGATTTCGTGCATTAACTAGTCCAGACACGCCCCCTCCCCAACATCATGCATGTGAGCTGCAGTACGACTCAGCATTTGATCATCGATTTTTCTGGAATAAGGTGAGGATTACGTGATCAATTATACTTGTTGATTAAAGTTAAAATAGTGCATTAATCAGATTTGCCTTAAGTTAACATGAAAGAATAAAAGACCACAGACAAGTGGGAAAATAGCGTAATCCAATCAGTCTTCACCGGTTGTTGATTTTTATCAACAAAGTTAGCTTTTCAAATGTGTTTAAAGCATTACTGCATATTAGGGCTGGGTGATATGACACTACATATCATAGCGATGATATAAAGTGTGAATCGATGGAACTTTTTCTAAATCTTTTACATTGAAAGGCCTATTTGTGGGGTAAAATAGGATATTTGTTATCCATGCAGTTTTTAGTGGGCAGGAATTATTGCAAGGTGGGAAAAGAAGCACTGTTGAATGATATACCAGAAAAATCTTCAGCTTTTAGTTTTATTCATAACAAAAAAAAAAAATAAAAACTTTGGGTAGTGTCAAATTAATCTAAATTAATTCTAATTTAAATTTTTAGATAAACGTTCTAATTTTAATAAACTTTTAGAAACAAACTTTACATAAAATAAATGTTTGACATTCAGTTTTTGCTGTGGTATCAAAACTGATTAAGAGAACTGTGAAACCATGATATATTTTGTTACTGTGAAGTAAAATTTTGAAACACTGTAAAAGATTTTGGTCATATCGCCTCATCCATATTCTTTGCTAAATAGCAGAAAAGGTTTCGAGCAAGAAGAAAAGAATGACAGAGGGCAGAGATAAGGTTAGGAATTAAAAGTCAGTAGGCCTATGTAGTTTCTTCATTCACTGTGACCTATAGCTGTACTGGATGGACAATTTCACATGTATTTTGTGTATTTTCAAAATACTAAATATTATATTTAAATAGATTTTTCCCCACAGTATTTTGTATTTTTATATAAATACATTTTTCCACACAGTATTTTTATTTTATTTATGCCCATCTTACTTTACTCAATCATTTGTCCTCTGACAACCAGGAAATCTGAATTTACTATTTACTGAATATATATAGAAAGGAAACAAGCAAGATCCTCTATAATAATTGTGGACAGGCAGAGTTATTATTTGCAAAATATAATTGTTGCACAGCTGTTTCCCTCAAAGCTTCGCTTTGTTTACTTTACCAGATGGTAAGATAAAATGACGACAGACAAATTTTGCGTGCGTTTGGTTTATATGGTCATCGTCAAGGGTACCAGAAATACAGCTGAATACCAAGATAAGAAAAAACAAAACTGCAAATAAAACTTGCACTTTAGATTTACAACTTAAAATAAATCTGCACAGCTACATTTTTAGGTACAATAATAAAAGTAAATCAAAGCAAAAACAGCATATTAGACTTAGTTGATAACCGAATACACTTTAGTGTGAACTCTCAACTGACTGACCAGCGAGTGCTGGACTGCACATGCTAGTTAGAAACCATCTAGACAGAGCAAACGTTCGTTTATGGTCAGAAACATTAAACATGAGCATGACTAGGAAACAAAAGCTGAAATCAAATTAAAAAAAAAATATCAGTGACATTTTCATTGTATTAGAGCTAGTGCCTGACAGTTTTGTAAGACACCATTTTGTAGGAATAACGAAAAATGGAAAAACTACTAAGTAAATTCTAATAAACATCAGAAATGAAAGGATAAAAACATGAACGGAGATATGATCGAATTAAAGCAAAAGTGCATCTGATACTTCAGATATTCTGAGAGCTCTAGGCTGCCAGAATGACGTCTATATATTGTTTTAAAAGGAAGAAAGAGAGGAGGATGAGGGTAATTTCCCTTTGGCTCTATTCTCCATACACACTCTCATCACTGTAGGCGATGTAAAGGAAGAAATCTTCTTCATGATGTTCCTGTGTGCGAGAACATGAAATTATCAGAGGAACAAAATAAAACGACTTTGATATTGACGAGGAAAGAGTGAAATACCTGGTACAACTGGCCCATGGTGGCAGAGGTAGGGGGAATGACATTGTTTACGAAGAAGAAGAGAGCATCCTCGGCTCTCAGGTGGATTCGTTTTCGGATGAGAAAGTAAAATTGGCCCACTGCAACAACAACAGAAAATCCATGATATAAAACACTATAGAAAGAAAAACATACTTGACACAGTGCCCCTATTATGCTTTGTCAGATATTACCTTTCATGTAGTGTGTTATATGGCTGTTTGTGAATGTAAAAGACACATTTTTACAGATTAAATTGCACGATAAATGGAGTTATTGTCTCTCAAAAGAATGAACCGAATCTGAACTGCCTCAAATGTGCCGTCAGTATTTCCAGTCTTACTTTCTGCACAAACCTACGTAGGATTTTAACACGTGTGCATAATGTGGTCTTCATTGGCTGGCCACGAACGACGTCTACTTTGCCCCAGTCCTCAAACACTATACTTGTAGCTGGGACTGAAGAGTTTGGTTCATGTTGTTGACATGTCGAGAAGACGCTGTTTTTCTGCGCTGCGATTGCAGATCCACTTTGTGTGCACTTAAAAAAAAAAACTTGGGTTCAAATTGAAATGGTAAAACTGACGCCATCGTTAATGTTCGTGTCATTGAGTATCAAGCGCTGAGGTGAAATTCAGTTATGGTAATTGATGTTTCATTTCCGACAAGCACTGAAAGCGGTCGACCAATCACAACAGACTGGGTCACCCGACCAATCAGAGAAGAGTAGGCTCTTGAAAAGGAGGAGTTTAGAGAGACTGAATCCTTTATCTAACCGTTTCAGACATTACGAGGAAAGAGGTGAGACAATTACAGTGTTTTTTTTTTTTACCTTGGATGCATGTAAACCTATTGTAGGAGACTCCAAAATTAGGAATCTTTAAAATAGCATAATAGGGGCACTTTAATAAGTAGGCTACATTTACTATGCTAACATAGAAAAGCTAAACAAAAATGTATCTTATTTTCACAGCATTTTCTGAAGGAATCACTGACATTGTAAATGAACATCCTCTAAAAAAAAAAAAAAAAGAGACATAAAACAACTTACCCGTCAGGTCAGAGGGGACCAGGTATTTCTTCTTGTCTAGGTCACCTATTCTGGCTTTAGGAGCTTTTTCCACAATTACCTAGTACAGAATCAAATAAACACTTTTTTTTAGTGTAGAAATGGTAGAGTTGGTAAAGTTAACTAAGCATTATATGAAGCTGAACGATGATTCACTTTCAATTGATTTTTGCATCCTACATATTTCAAGCCTATCATGGGTGATTTTTGACTTGGTGTAAAGAGGATCTGAGAAAAGCTGTGCTATTTTTGATAATTAGGTTGCAGATGAGGAACAAGATAACTATACAAAACACTTTTGGACCCAAGACTACTTAAGACTGCTATGTTGCTACTCAGAAAATGATTCATGTTTGTTTGTTTCAAATAATGTCCATTCCAGGTCCAGAAATGATTCAGGGCTTGGGGGGAGATAACACCTGACAGTAACAATAGTAGCTATTCTTCTGTTAGCAAACGTGACGTATATGAAATATAAGCAGCCATGACTCTCTTCAGACATCAGTGATGACCCCGTAGCCGCCAGAAAGCATTCACTAACTCAGATGCGAGTCTTGTTGAATGTGTAGCAGCATTTTTTTGTTTTATAAACATATTTTCCTCAAAATTAGTGTATCAAAAGTTATTCCAAGAGTTTCTAAGATATGCAATCTGAAAAAAAACCCTGCACTTCATTCATGAGTCTAATGGTTAAAAAAAGTCACAAATTGGCTGTTCACCCATAGGAAATGAAAGAAACGCAGAGCAATTTTATTACGTTTTGAATCAAATCTATATATATCAGCCACAATGTTGAACAAGCACACAGAAATAAGCAGTGAGACTATACAACATCTAGAATGCAAAAGATTCAATGACCATGAACAGCCAATGTGTGAACTTTTTAAAAAAAAAACCATTACAAAAAACAGACTTTACATCAAATTCTACCAAGATACATGACATTACAGAGCTGTAAAACGTAGATACTGTGTTATATTGTGTACAATACTAGAGCTACTTTTATAGTCAATGCTGATTTTTAGAATTATCAGTCATATTTGGGCAAATAAAACAATTGATTCATTTGAACCAGATATAAAATGACTCGCACACTTTTTTATATGCTACAAAACAACACTATATTTTGGTTGTAAGTGATCTAAACAAAAGGAATATAATGAAATCAATATTATAATGATTTCAACATTTAATCTTTAGAGGATTGCTTGTTTTGTTGTTTTACTGGCTTGGTTATAAGGTAAACCATGTCAACCTTCTGAATGTAAACATGTTGACTGTATAGGGCATCGAGGCTATTTTAAGATTCACCACTTCAACATGGTCCTGAATGTATTATTTTACCCATAAACAAAATTTAAATAAGTTCATACACACATATACACCACATTACACTTAATTAAGTTTTTTTTATCTTTTCATAAAGCCTTGCGGATTAAAGCAAATGAGACCATAAAAACAAAACGAGCTGAATGAGTGTTGAATTGCTCGGCTTTCAAAGAATATTTGAAAAACTTGATTTGATTTATATAACCGTTCAAATACACTATTAACAAGCATAACATGGGTTAATTTGAATTGCTATTAATTTTGATAATAATAAAGAATTTCAGATGATACATCAACGTGGCCTTCAGCAGTTTCGCCCTTCACGTGCTACTGAAGCTAAAGCTGTTTTTGTTCGTGTAACTTATGCTAAGAAAGAACGAATGAACACAAGATAAGTTTGTTTTGTCACGGACGAACCTTTCAAATAACGTAGATCTCTCGTGTTTCACTGGTTTGTTGCGCTTCCCTATAACGTTAGCTAACTAGTATAACGGGAGCTTCTGTTTACACATTTCAAACAATACAAACCGACTTACAGGAACCCTGTCTGGATATTTCTTCCTGATTTTCTCTCCCTCTGATCGCCTCTTCTCAAAAGGATGCTCCTCTTTGTATTGAAACTTCATGGTTGCTAAAGAAAGAGTAAATGTGTCTCAGAAACAAGCAGAAGTGTTAGAAATGTAACCAGCGCGTCTCTCTCATACAGAGCTACTAGTGCTTTCCCTTCTGCGCATTAATACGGGCATACTATATTTACATAATTTTGCTCAATTCAAACTCGTATTTTTCTGAAACCCCCGCATCCTGAAAAAAAAACGAATATTTAAAGTATTTGACGCAAGACTTACTGAAGGTGCTCAATTGTTACTAACGTGTTTTCTGACATGTCGCTGTTATTTTTAAGGTAGGGACTACTTTCTTGGTTGTACACACTGTAATATTGCCAAGCGGTGCTCCGGTCAGTCATATGACTATCTGCCCTAACTTCCGGTATGCAAAGTGACGCAGAGGTGTTTAAAAGCAATATGCAAACGGTCATTTATTCATAAATGAATATATACATAACAAACTCTTTCTATTAATCGTTCTTAACGTCAGCAAACTGTTCTCTTTGCTTGTAAAAAGTTAACATTAAAAAACAAATAAAAAAATATTTCTAAGACATAAACAGACACAGCATTATTACACTGCAAAATATACAATCGGCTTATGTCTTTTCCAGTAAAAATACTTGAATTCCCTCAAACTATTTAATCAAGTTTATGCTTAAAACAAGAAGAAAAAAAATGGCAGTCAAGTATAGTGACTAAAATATTAACTAAAAATTAAACGCAATTTTAATTATCTCTCTCTTTATACGCACACATATACATCCTGACCAGTGATTTGTGATTAAAATGGTAAACAATTAAGAGACCACTAAATATCTTAAAATTTTTGCCATGGCCCATTTTTTCTTATTTTGCCTAGGAGTGTGTGTGTGTGTGTGTGTACAGTTTACATAAATACATACGCTATTTATATATATTTGTAAAAAAAATCTTTTTAACGTTTTTTTTTAGTGCAGCAAAAGGGTAGAAGACATTTGTTACCTACTTCAAAAATTTTGCAGAGTATACTATTAATAAGACAGTAAAAGGAAACTGAACCCAGAGAATGAGATAGTGACACGTTTTTTTTTTATTAGTAACGTGCACAGGTCTATGGACTCCTTGTGTCCCAGGAAGCTGCCTTGAGACTTAGGTGTTTGATTGATGAGAACAGAATTGACATTTGACAAGTGCACAGAGAAACCAACAAGGCCTTGAGTGTAAAAAAAAAAAAAAAAAAAAAAAAAAAAAAAGCTGTCTGTTGCTCTGCCAGCTCTTCAATACAATGAAGTAAAAGTTTTATAAATTCAAGTCTTGTCATTATTACATTTTCAGGAAAGAATTTTTTTTTTTTTAAAAAGGCGCCCAAGTGGTAGGATTTCATAACCAACCATATACATTCTTGTAAAGAAGAATTAGATCAGAAAGGCTTAAAATCTGTCGTTTAGCTTCTTCAAAGCACATATTCTATTACATCTTCCCTGATAATCATGATAAATTCATTTACTGCCAAAAATAATTGACCAGAAAAAAAAAAGAAAAAAAGAATTTGCTGCAGAATATGGATAATACTATCTTCCACATTCTGAATTTGGACAGGTCTACCATACAGAAGTCATTAAAACCCATGTTTTCCAAGACAGTACCTCAATAATAGCATAGACAACTCTACAACAATAACCCCCCAACTGGTCTGTCTCATCAATAGTTTTTTCCAGTGAACTCTATTAGATGTGCAGTGTCTGTGGCTGTTAGCCAGTCTGTTTAGTAGATCTCCGTTTGCGCCACCTTTAGAAGTGAGGTATGATGTCCCAAACTGGAATTGAAGACGCAAGACATGAAAATGTCTGTTTTTATCTTGCTTCAGTATCCAGTCACTCCATATCTTCAAATCATTAAAAAGAAAAACAGCAGATGTCCTCATACACACATAGCTCAAACATAACTCGCACACGATCAGCATTGGTAGAACTGTAAGGCAGAGACTCCATTCTGAAGAAGGGAAAAAAAATGTAGGAAAAAAAGCTTCCTGAAACATCCTAAAGTTTGCCTTTTCCATCCCTTTTGAGTTCAGGATTGACTCTCCTCCTAATAGACCTCATGTAAGGCCGTTTTTGGAAGGCGATGAGTCAAGAGTCGAGAGAGAATGATCAGGCGGACGTCAGATAGGGAAGCAGTTCGACAAAACGAAACAAAAAAAAAGAACGGACTTGAAGAAAGCCCTCGGTCGGATGATCACCAGAGTCGATGCTGGTGGAGATTTCTGCTCAGGACGGACCGTACGTCTGCGGTGAACCTGAAGAGGGAACGCATAATGAAGTGGTGCTATAAGATTTCAAGTGAACAGCATAAAAATAGTTACGTTTAAGATCCTTACCTTAGTGCATCCAGCATGGGCAGCAGGTTAAGAAGTGCTGTGTCACTGGGGTCACTAAACCATGACTTTATAGGAATTGCATTATCTATGGGTAAGAATAAAAAAAATGTAGAAAACAATTACACATTCAAACCAAACAAGTTCTGGAGGACCACTTTTTCCTCAGTAGACCTTTCATAATAAATGGGTAATTCAATAAAAAAAAAAGAAAACTTGGATGTCTATACGGTAGAAAGGTGAAATAATTTCATAAATCGGTGCTACCTGACTAGAGAAAACAAAGAAAAAAGGCTGTTATCTTCTCTTTTGCAAAATAGGTAGGAAAACTTAAATTTAATAGGTAGGAAACAGGTAATAACAAGTAGGAAAACACCCATAATGCACTGGGCATGTTGTCATCCAAGGCCACTCCAAGTCTGCTATTGGATAGGCTTGACCAGTCAAATACCGCTTTGCTTGAGTAGGAAATACTTAGCAAACTTTTAGACACAACAGTGTTGACTTGTATTGTTCCTGCGTGCAAGAATGCAAAGAATAAACGTTTAGCGGGAGCAAGTTATTTTCGGTTTCCAGTGAAGGATCCAGAGTCTTGTAGGCAGAAGCTAAAGGCTGCAAAGAATAGTAAATATGGAGACGACGGGACACTGCGATGGAAAATCTGAAAAACCTCTGTTTGTAGTCTACATTTTAAACTGAATGACTATCAACACAGCGTTTTAGATGAAACGGGGGGAAAAAACTAAAGGGAACCGCCTTTTCATCCATTCATTTGGAAGAAGAGGAACGAGGAGCACCTTCTGCCAAACCGACCGAAACAAAATGCCGTCATGTAGGCTGTTGCCATAGTATTTTTACAATAATACTGTTTAAAGAGTAGATGAAGCATTTTTCAGTGATAAACCCACCCTTACAATAACAGTTTCGTTAATAACCCTCTGTCGATCCGACTCTCAGTGGGATACAAAAATGTGGAAGTATAATCTAGTTTTCACGAAAGCACTGGAGCAGTCAAATGGACTTTTGCTGACAAATAAACTGGAATTTCTCAGTCCAGGTAACACAGAGAAAAAGAAAAACACGGTTTATATATATATATATATATATATATATATATACTACCGTCATTGTACCAATACAAAGTGGATTGAAAATCAGCAAACATACATTTCAATCTATATCTATACATTTGAGACTAAATGTGCAGTTACAGTTATCATTGTTGGTCACATGGATTCGCTGCACTGACCAACAGAAATCTGCTTGGTTTAAAGTGACTTCATACATCGCTACACTATTGAAAATGTTTTATAAACGTTTTCTGTGAGTGACTATATAATATATATAAATCCTGAATATGATATTAAATCCTGTTTTTGCATATGGCATACATTACTGGGTGCTGAACATGCTAAACAAGGTGAGGCTGAAATGGCCTAAAGTACACAACCACAGATAGCATGCAGTGAGACCAGCTGGGCAACTGCTCACACACAAGTTAATGCAGTGCAAACTACAGCGCGTTGTTGAAATCATGTTATAGTCTTACCTGGATGACTGCGATATGCCCCTGGCGAGTTGTCAAGAATGACTACACTTGATAAGTCATCATGTACAACGGACAGGTCTTTAATATAACTACCTGAATCCAGTGTACAGTGCTGCACAAGATAAAGAAACGGAGAGTATTGTTGAAATATATCCTTGACTAATTTCTGCCTTTTCCATATTTCTCATAGGAAAGGTTTTAGAACAATGAAGTGGAAAGAGTTTCAGTGGTTACCTGTCTGTAGTATCTTCTTTTTAGGATTCCCTTGTTGTTATCCAGTTTATCAGCTACTGCAGAGCCATAGATCTCCATACTAGCAGTGAACACTACTAACTCATACCACTGACTGACCACCTCTAAGAAGAAGTCGACATGCGGCCTTTTATGTACAAAGAATCTGACTGGGTGTTTGTCTATTACCACCTGAAAAAAATGACAATTTACATGAGAAAATGAAAGACATTTGGGTGAAAATAACAGTGATTCATGATTAATTGAGAAGGATTTTAATCATATTAATAAGGGCTGTACAGTGCAACATACACGTCACACATGCCACGGAAAATTGTTCTGCACGATTAAAACTTACCACACTAACACGTGTGTAAGACAGACCTGTTTGTTTGTAAGATGTGAGAGTTTGTTGTGTGCAAACTTTTTTTTCCCGCTCTGCAGCTTTCATGGTGATGAAACGAGAGCCATATCACGTTATATAAATACATTCGCGCAACGAAGTGCGAAGCTGCGAAAAATAACTCAAAGTGGTACACGTGCACTGACTCAAGCCTTGTTTAACTTTGACCTAGCATCGCTGACTTGCACCTCAGATGTGCTTATTGTTCACATGCTCGCAGTTTCACTCTTTTCTGAAATGAGAGGGAGATTTTTGGAAAAATAAATACTGCAAACAACAAAATGTAGTAGTGAGACGTAGTTTGACAGAATCTAGTTTTTGTCTTTATGGCACCTAAACATTATGGGAAGCGCTCTAGCCAGACAGGATTTAAACTTTGTCGGCTGGAGACCTAAGTTTGGTGTGAAGACGAAAAACGTTCCAAGCACAATGTTCTCTCACCATTCCGGATTTCTAACACACAATCAGCGTTCAACGTGTTCTTGTGGCTTTCAGAGCAGAACCGAAAGCTGATGCTCTCCGAGTGTTTTTCAGTCATCCCCGGTCGTGTTCATATGTAAATTGCGCGAGCTTAGTTTAGTTCATTAGATCGAAAGGTCTGGGGGAAAAAAAAAACAAAAAGGAACATTTACCCGCCCATAGACCCTCCCCTCTGAGAAATCAGGACAGAAGTGGTTGAAAGTGGACAAAAGAGACGGATTAAAACATCAGGTGTAAACAGGAATGTGTCTCCCTCGTCTACTTGTGATCCGATTGACCAAAACACATCTTAATAACAGGTGTAAACAGGGCCTATGAAAAGCATGTGGGGCTGTTGCAACAACCGCAATATTGTAATACCGCGATACTGACAAGCCGACCGCAGAGGAATGCAAGCAACCGTTATGTTCACATGTCCTTCTTGTTTTAAACTTCATGCATTTGTCATGAATGTTAAACAAGTTAATAAAAATAACAAGAGTGACAAATGTATTTTTTTTTTATTAAGACTCCGTGTACCATTGTGATTTGTACAGAGTCTCTGTAGATTTGGACTAAACAAGCCTAAACAGACAGCGAGAGAGAGAGAGAGAGAGAGAGAGAGAGAGAGAGAGAGAGAGAAAGAAAGAGAGAGAGAGAAAGAGAGAGAAAGAGACAGAGAGAGAGAGAGAGAGAGAGAGAGAGAGAGAAAGAAAGAGAGAGAGAGAGAGAGATCGACTGACCGTGTGCGATTACCAGCGTCTTTCTCTCTTCCGATGAAAAAATGTGTGTATTTCACAGATTATAATAAGATTAATAATAATAAAGATATTAGGAATTCAGATATATATTGATATTGACAAATATATTAAAGTATAATAGTGCAATATATAGTGCAGTAAATAATTTTCCTGGGAAAAGTATAGTCTCTTTGTTAAGTATCATTTTATGAGACTTCTATTCATATTTATTTAATTTAACTCAAAAACAACAGAATAAATTATCACCCACCCCTAAACGGGGGTGATTGATAACATAATTAGCACACATTTATAGTATGCATGATGAACTATGGTTGTTTTCAGAAATGGTGAAATGGTAACAGGCGTTTCATACTTGTGCTATAATTGTGTGGCCTGTTATAAAACTTTCAACATTTGTAGCACCAGCTATAATTATTATTATTATTATTATTATATTTTAATATGTAATATTGTAACATTTAATAGTTTTTTTTTTCTAATTATTGAATATTATAATTATTTTACTTTTATCATTTTTAATATAAAATTGTATTTATGATTTTAATAGTTTAATTTATTTTATAATTTTTAATATAAG
The DNA here is from genome assembly GCA_030578275.1 of Meda fulgida. Classification (NCBI taxonomy): domain Eukaryota; kingdom Metazoa; phylum Chordata; class Actinopteri; order Cypriniformes; family Leuciscidae; genus Meda; species Meda fulgida. The sequence goes on along the minus strand of CM060622.1, from coordinate 6,114,373 downwards.
AAAAATCTTTATTTTGTAAGAGCAACAAAGAGCAGCTGCTAGATAATGTACTATTTTAGAGCTAAGCATAACTAGAAAAACGTAACCGTAAATAGAAATTTCAATGAGTTTCCCTGGCCTGGAATCACAATACCTGATATTTCTCGGTTTTTAATGAGCGTTGGTCTATAGGCTAGATGTGCATCTTATAGTGCAAAAATGTGACAAAAATGTTTCATCTTACTTTGAGGATGAAGTCTGGCGGTGTACCAGGCCGCACTGTAGGTCTGAGGACTCCATCGTGATGCGAATGGATCAATGTCTCGTCGAGATCTAAAACTAGGATCTTTCGCTTCACGGTGTCTGAACATGAATACAAACACAAATTGACAGGTCAGTCAACGTATATGAAAAGACTTCACACAAACACAACACTGTCTCAATTCAGCTGTCTCAAAGACAAGTAACACTCAGATAGGGCATGTTAAACCTCAGCGGCAGCTTTGTGTTGTCATAATAATAATGTCTAACTTGAGGAGAAGAAAAGATATACTCACTGAGTCGGTTTCTGGAAATGGGGGACAATGGTAAAATGTCATATCGCACTGTTTGATACTGGATTATCTAGAACAGGAAGAAGACAAAACAGGAAACAGCCACCTCAGTCCAGCACAGTGCATGACACGTGTACAATGCAGCAGAGGACATTGTGTGCCCACCTTTTACAGTTTAATTAGCAAGATATAATGCTTTTAGTGGAACATTTAGGCCAACATTTATTAACTCTGAACTTTTCAGAACTCACTAGCCTCTAAAAACAAGTGAATAAAGACTAGGGCTGCACGGTATTGAAGAAAATTGCGATATGCGATAACTCAATGCGATATTCGATATGCGATACAATACGATAATGCTTAAAGTGTGTAAAATAAACTTAAATTATCTTTAAAAAATATTTAAAGACACATTCTTTTTGCGACAAGAAAACATGCCTACAACTTCTAAAAGCGAACAGCAGTGTTTTACTCTAGCATAAGAATTGTTATTTTAACATCAGTGTAAACCACGGGGTTTAGGGGTTCAGGTAGGCCTACGTTAGGTTTATTTAACAACAGAAACTGAATAATCAAATGTAAAAATAAAACATTGCTTAGTTTTCACTGTATGAATTAAATATATACTGATTCTTATTAAAGCTACTAAAGTTATTTAGCCAAGAGCAGTGAGTGATTTTCTCTTTTGTTCATGACCCCAGTTATTGCAAGCCGTTGCGATATGCATATCGCGATATATACATTTGCAATATTTCGATATATTGTGCAGCCTTAAAGACCATTTAAACATCACATGCAAGCACAATAAAAAAAGCTTGTCTATAACTGTGGAAACAGGTGGAACTTTACATTATCCAGAATTTGTATTTAAAAAAAAAAATACAGCAAATTTAAAAATACAGGACCATTCCAAGAACAACTGTTGACTATCTATCTATCCATCCAACCAATCTCTCCTATCTCATATTTTCCCCCTTCAAAATGGTTTTTGGTGAACTTTAAATGTTAATGCCATGTACTTAATTTTTGTTATTAATATTTTTAAAATATTTATTTTGTTTATTTATTTTATATTTAATTAAATATTACTATTAAACATTGGCATTAGGGCACTTCTGCTCTCCATATTCAAGATTTGGAAACAAACAAAATATATATATATATATAGATAAAGAAACAAATCATATACATGATAAATAATCAATATTGGTTGATCATTAACATTTACTATAGAAATCTCCATGCCTAATATGTTATTAAAAACATGTCTAGGCCAAGAAATGGACAATTAAGCTGAAAATACAGGGTTTCCGTGACCGTGAGAACCCTAAATTAGTCAAAATTAACTTAAGAGGTGTCCTGGACTTGACTTATTTCACAACTGGTCAATTAGTTGCTTACTCAAGTACGCAACCTTCAGGAATTGAACTGAGCTCAAACTCAGATCACTGTCTCTTTAAGAGGTCTGAGACTCTGTGCTTCAGTCCAGCACTCACCACAATGTGGATACTATTCCTCTCTTTCTCCAAATCCCTCTCTTCTGAGCTATCTTTAGCTCTCCCAGCTGTCTAAAAGTGTCAGAGGAACTTCGGAGAGAACAGCCGAGCGAAACTGCCAGGGTGACTTTGAAAAGGGGGCTGTTTATTCCCAACTTGCATTAGGCCTCAATAAGGACTCATTCATAATGTCAGGTCAAGTTGAACTGACCCAATGCTTGCATGACTGTAAAGCATGTTCAGAGAAATGTTCGCTACTCCGGCACCCATATCAGAGTCCCAGACGAGTAATACTTCTATAATTGCGTCTTAATGATCATCTTAAAGATTATTATACAACTGGCTCGCCAAAGCCTGTTGTGCAGAGGGGGATTACAGCCTGTTTTCCTAGCCAAAGTGGTTTACATAGGCTACTCTGAGCTAAAGAATGTGACTCATTTATCAGCTACTTATTAAAAACAAAAACCTACTGGATATTCACATATTATTATTATTAGTATATTATGTTAGAAATTATGAATCCTCTATTTTTATTTTGATTCATCCATCTTACCCTGATCATTATTGCTTTAGGCTCACAGTAAAAAAAAAAAGTTATTTCTCTTAAACTTATGTGCATTTGTATCAACTTTTAAGTTATTCCATCAAATATTTATATTTTATTTAAGCTTGATCTAAGCTTTAATTAACAAAATCTTGTTTCCAATAGTTTTAGTAAAAACAATAACACTGGTTGCTAATAATTAAAGTTATTTCAAATGAATTTGGTGTCAAGTCTTCTTTTGCACGCATCTCCCCTGATCATTACTGCTTTAGATGCATAGTGAAATGTCATTTCTTGAACTTCTTGAAGAAAAATAACTATTTTGGTGTCAAATCTTATTTTACACTAATGGAACATGTTCGTCCGTTTATTAACGCTTTACGCCCACAGTAAAGTGCCAAATTGACCAATTTAAGGAGTTGACAAATCTGCTGTCATTAGTTTGTAAATGTCAGTGTGTTTAATGGAATCAGTGTAACACGTTATTTTTCATAACCAGTAAACAAGTTGTGTAGCTACCAACTAAATAAACAGTCTTAGTGGACATGTGTCTCTCTAATGAATCACAGACCACTAGCACAGAATAAACACGGGTAACACTTTATTTGAATGTGTCCCTGTTACTGTGTAATTACACATTTAAGTACTGAGTAATAGTAATTAACTACAAGTACTAACTATAGGGTTAGGGTAGGATTATGTTTAGGGTTAGCTGCATGTAATTATGTCTAATTTATAGTTACCATAGTAAATACATGTAACAAGGACACCTTAAAAGAAGTGTTACCTAAACATGAAATAAAAAGCCACCGGCTACTTCATTAACATCTAGGAGATCGAGAATGATTAACAAACCTATATGTTTCCAGACAGGTGTCTGCTTTGCCTTCAGACACCTGCATGAAAGTTCAGTGCCATGTCATGAAACAAAAGTTGCTCAGACATGAAAAGGACACTCACCGTTCGTATGTGCTTCCTGAGGATGTATAAAAAGAAGCTCCACAGCCTGGATGTCACGCCGAGGAAAGTGCGCACACCGAGCAGACATTGGCGGGTCTTTAGCATGTCAACCATAACACCAGAGTCCGTGAGGTGTGATTTACACCGCTGACAAGAGCAACACAACACACCTGTGGAAATAAGATCCTCCCAACCATTCACACCTCACGCGTCTTGATATTATTCAAATAAACGAGTGAAGGGTGCTAAAGTGCAGCGACTACAAAGAAAGTGCGTGGGTTAAATATCACTTGGTGAATGTCTTTTTCTTTAGAGAGGTAGTTTCTCTGTCCGGCTCCTTCAAATGCTCGCTGGCTAAGATGGTCAAACAAACTGGAGTGTCGAACAAATGTCTCCGTTCTGCCAAAGGCCACGAGAAGTGCGACTGTCCATCTGCTGCAACATTAAAAACAACATGCGTCTTCCGCTCTTTTTTGATAATCTTTGAGAAAGTGAAAAGAAAAAGCGTACAAATTCTCAGCGCCGACAACAGTTTAAAGCCAATACGGTAGAGCAACACGGGCCGCCATCGCTTCCCTGACGTCACTTCCGCGAAGAGACAAAGTTTGTGCTCACGTGGCCGCTGCGTTTTACAAAGACTTTTGAGTTCCCATTCAGTGTTCACCAGTGAGAATTCAAACCGTAGGAAGTTTCCACAATTTTCATGTCATTTAATTTCTTTTACTGATGACAGTGGTTAAGTAAAAAAAACATATTTCTTATTAAAATATATTTTTGATATTAAATTATTAAAATGAACAAACAAAAGATTTAGCGTAACTAGTGATGAGATTTCGATTCATCCCAATGGCGCAAATGTTTTGAATTCGCTCACCAAAAGATTACTTCAAAAGCCCTTTAAAGTCACCATGAAATCAAAATGTAACATTCTTTTCAAAATATTGGAGTATTTATTATAAATAATCCATGCACATCCATTTTTTTAATCGTATGCCTCAATCTTTAATCAAAATAACTTCCCCTCACTCTTTCAGCAACTGATGCGAGGGCAGGACAACCTGTCAACCACAAACAATCCAACCATCCAATCAATTCACCATGACAACATCAAGCCCCCTCCCTACATTATTTTCTTGTTCGAGAAGCCGTTTCATGCTGACTTTAAGCATGTTACATTGTTATGCCAGTAGTTGGTGACAAGCGAGTGTCTTTTTCCGTTATCAGTTCTTATGTAACTAACTTAATTGATTTGTTGTATTTCACAGGCAAAAAACGCCCAATGTCTATTGTCAGTGTAACGATGTATGAAGCACAGCTCATACAGAAATCACTTTCCAAACAAGCAGCTTTCTGTTGGTCAACTCACTCATCAGTTGTGGTAAACAGAAGCTCAAGCATGTTCACTTGACCCACGAGAACCAATGAGGTTCATTCTCATGTTACGCATCACGTTTGAGCTTCTGCATGAGGTTTGTTCTCGCACATCAAGCAGGTTCAGTTGAGCTTCTGTTTATGATCGCTGATCAATGTTTAAATGTGAATAAAAGCCTAAATTCAATCTGTTCATCATATAAAGCGATCGTGTCTCTTCAGAAAATTTGGACTAAACCGCTCAATTCATATGGATTAGTTTTACAATCTCTTTATGAACCTTTTAAAGCATCAAAGTGGTAGTTGCGTAGCTGTCAATGGAGGGACAGAAAACTCAGATTTCATCAAAAAGATGTCCATCTGTGTTCAGAAGATGAATGAAAAGTCTTAAAGGTTTGGAAAAACATGAGGGTGTGTAACTAATGACAGAATTTTTATTTTTGGTTTAACTTACAAACCCTTTAATAACACTGATCAACAAAGCTTAAATAAAAAATGTGTACAATTTGTATGTTAGACTTTCAATATAATTTTATTGATTATTTATTGTACTTTATTTTGTTTGGAGCATGTCTGACCTCACGTGGCACAAAATTTGGGTATCGTCCAATGAGCTTTGTTCAAGATCTCCACCAACAAGTGAAAAGCTGCATGTCTAAAACACGTATATACAAAACCTAGAATGATATAAACTGTACAAAATGAGCTTAAAGAATAATCATAATTGGGCAATTATGCTTAAATATTTTCAAATCAGTGCTTGAAGATCGAAGATTGAAGTGATTTTTATCCACAAACACAAAAACTGCATAACATTACTAAGAAGTTCATCAATCTATGTCAAAATAAAATCCTCAAACCTGGTCTTGTAATAGCTGAGAACAGACTGACTATTTGATTCATAATAAAATAAAGAATCATAAATAAATAATTTATAAAGATGAATTTGACATTCCCAGATTTAGGATATGATGTGAATGTCTTCATTCACACATCAAGATCATCATCTGGATCCTCCTCATCAAAGTCATCGTTGGCATCAGGCTCGTACATGATCCGTCCCGAGCCAGGAGTCGGCCTCAGAAGAGCAGATTTTCTGGGGGGGGGGGGTAAAAATAAAATTTGTATTTATTTTTAAATACAAATATAAGTAGTAAAATGGCTAAAACTTAAATATATTTTGATCAAACCGAAATAGAAAAATAAAAATGACAAAAGCACATAATAAAATTACTAAAACTTTAAACTGAAAACATAAAAATAAAATTATTCAAAATATTAATAAATATATGAATGGTATATAAATTATACCAAGACTATAGAACAGTTGAATATTAGACGGTGCACTAATATTACTATGAATGGGAGAAAGTGCAATGCACAATATGGTGGAATAAGTCCCGCCTCCTAAATAAAAGAGACAATCGCCGATTGGTAAAGTCGTTAGGTGTGTTTGACATCTGGGGCACGTTCAAGCTCAAAGCTCGGAGTCGGAGGTAAGAAGTGGATTATCCGAAGTGGAGGCAAATGTTGGATCACAATAATTAGGAACCACAGTTTCCACAAATCCCTTCACTCGATTGGGATGTTCTCTTTTATTCTGGACAGCAAGGGTAGTGACTGTAACAGAGCGTATTTTGCAGTATTAAACACGTATTTATACCGATTTCATCAGGCTCCGAAAATTATTCAAAAATAACACAAAGAATGGCCTTCTCAGCTGCCATAGTTGCAACTCTTGTGTCATCAGAACAGGGTGTTCAACGCACCACAGTTTCTGTTTAAAAAACGTTTTGCAACTTTTTGTCGGGGCTGACCGCAGCCCAAGCCTATTGTGTAACTGCAGCCGCTGTTCGAAGCTCCGGTTTAGAAACAGTAAGAGCTCAGAGACGTGCGCTTAGGACTGCACATGTGCATTGGCTGGTCCATCCTGAAAAATGCAGTTTTTTGTCATGATTTAAGCTTTTAGAAACTAAATTTCTAGCCGTTCATTTACACAACAGCAGCGTTTTGGGGGCCTGAAACGCAAACTTTTCAAAACAGGTTTCAAAGTGTATGTTTTTTGAACACAATACCGGTATCGTCTTTGCGGAAACTACAAAAATGCTAATTTTTTAAAGGAGTAACACCATGCGCATGCGTATTACGTGTTCAGTCTCTAACACTTTGTTTCTTTACAAAGTGATATCACCAACTACTGGCCATGCAGCAGAATACAGCATTTGTTTTATGTTTTCGCTGATCCTTGTGAACGGGAATCATTTTGACAATGTTGTGTACGCAAGAAACGCAAAGGATAAACTTTTCCGTGTTTCATACATCTTTGTCGTGTAAACATACCCCGAAATAGCTGCCCAAAAGGTGTTTCAAAGATGAGTGAAATGACTTGCCTGAAAGGACTTTGATTTTACTAATGTTGCTTTCATGTGCATCGGAAATTTCCTACTTCCCACTTCTGAAGTTGTGATTATGAGCTTGTCGCATTCAAGTGCTTTGTTGTCAGAAATAACAGAAATCTTTATCAAATATCATTATGACTTCTTATTAAACCCAAAATGATATTTAGGTTTCCATTCATTGACAACCAATTAAAAATTCACCATGCCAAATACAGGTCAAATACAGGCTACTTTCTAATACAGTATGCTTCAATGATTATTCATTTATGTAAATATGCACTAATGATAAGACAAGGCTATAGCTGACTGTTATGAAAATAACTTATAAAGAATAGCAGTCAGAGCAGCAATCGTTCTCCCCTCGGCCATATTTAAAGTTTATGGCCTGCCCAACTCTGGGACTTGGGTATTAAAGTTATCTCTGAGCTAGAGAGGGCGTTCATGTTCAATTTTTAACTAGGAAACTCATATTTACGATAATTCCGATAGCACAAGATAACAGTTTTCATCAATAGAGGTCTCTTACTTCTCTTTGCTAAAAACAAATGGCAGTGCCACTTTCTCCTTGGCTTTTCTCTCCTCCTCAGACAGGTGTAGATTGAAGGTCAAGTTTGATGCTGGATCAGCCTGCTCAGATCACAGTGAAAGACCAAAGGTTACAACAAAAACCTCCATCTAAAGTCATTGAGAATCAAAGCGGCTTTGCTCACCTCTGCTACTTTTTGCTCTTTCTGTACATGCCCCGATTGACGGGGTTTGGCCTGTACAGAAAGGGTCACGTCCTCGGACACACTGAAATACTCTTCCTATAAATTGATTAAACACTTATGATTTTAGTTGAGAATCAAATGTTTATTCAGAGTAAAACATCATGTCTTACCTCTTGCATAACTTTGCCTGACTTTGTGCGTCGTGTAGTCGTAGCCACAGCATGATGTTCATTGTTTGCAGGTGCCACAGAGATAACAGTACTGGCTAAGTGGCTTACAATCCCTACAACACCTTGTAGATGCAAATCTGAATGCAGGAGACTGATAATAGTTTTAATATCTCCTCCTAGTGGTCAGTGGGAAAAAAAAACAAAAAACAAGAGCATTATTTCTTAAGTCTTGAATTAGTCAAAACTTAATGCCTGCTACAGACTGTGTGATTTCGGCACTCCTGTAAGATCATTACAAATCACACTGTACGCCATGGATCTAATGAACTTGGGTACGACATGTAGACTGTACGATGATGACACCTATTGAATAGTAGGCTATGACGCAAGTTAGTATAGAAGAATAAAACGCCATCAGCATGCGCTTGTTGTAAACAAATAGAGCAGGATGAATCTCATTTTGGCAATTGTGGTTTTTATGTGCGCTGAAAAAAAGAGGAAGCGAACGAGGAGAATATGGACGCGGCCATTGCTAGGAAAAAGAGGCATGTCAATTTTGTAAATGGAGCGCCATGTTAGTCAGTAGACGTAGTTCGTAAAAGCAACACAGTTTGTCAATGTGGGATGTTTCACCTTTTCTGAGCTCTTGAAGTCTTTGAGAGATGACAACAGGGTCATGATGTCTTAAAACCAATGAGAGTGAGTCAATAACAAGTACTGGTGCTTTGACATGCTGCGAGTCTCTGATGAGCTTAGTTATGTGTTGAGAAGTGAGCTGATCAACGGTGAAAGGTGATCTGCACATCCAGCCGAGGGGATCAGGGAAACCCTTATGAAAATGAAGCCTTTAAACACACAAAACACATGAGAAAGTATTTAAGTGGCAAAATTAATAAAATAAAATAGACTGCATATCTGTCCTGAATGGTTAAAAAAAAGGTAGTAAATTAATCAGTAATATACTAACATTACTAAAATATTACACGTTTGCTGTTGTTTATGCCCTTACAAAATATGTTAATAAATAGTAGGGGGAAACAATGGTAAATACAAATAATAATAATAAAATATGGTAATAATAATAAAAACAATAAGATAGCAAAATAACCAGGCTTATCAACTTAAAAATATAAATATTATTTATGTCAAAGGCTGTGCATATTACGGCACAAATTAATAAATTGCTTAACATGGCTACTATTAATACTTTTACTGTTGTTTTTGCACATATAACATTTGTTAATTAACATCAGTGAAAAATAATGGGAAATGAAAAAAATATTAAGTAACTAACATACATAGTTAAGGTAACAAAATAACCACCAGGCTATTATTATTAAAATACAAAATTTCAGCTGCTGAAATTAAAATAAAATGCATATTTTAATTTATGTAAGTTAAGACCAAGGCATTGGCATAAGAAGTATTACCAAGGCATTAGTCAGTAATAAAGACATAATGGGGGGGAATGTGAATAACCTTGCTTTGCAGGTTTATTTAAGGTGTGCCCCTACATTTTCTTTTTGTGCTCTTATACAATTTTCTGAATTTTCAAAAAAAGTTATTCTGGAGCCCTGACTTACAATATTTATGTTTGTTTAGCATAAATTTAAAAAAAAAAAAAGATTAATTTGAAGGTGATTTTTGCACAATAAACTGTTTAGTGTGGCGTTTTGTCACCACTGCACTATTATATTTAAAGATTTAAAATGATGTACATCCTAAATAACACACTGTCAGTACCATTTCATATACATCTATATGATATTAGGTGCTTTTAGGTGTCACGCAAAAGCATGCCTCAACTTCAAGTCACAAATCAAGAGTTTCTCTCTCTCTCTCTCTCTCTCTCTCTCTATATATATATATATATATATATATAATTTATTTAGCTTACTTCTGCAAACAGCTTCTGTCCAAGCCAGCACACACTTCTGTTTCACTCGCCTCGAATCCCAGCACATATACGTCCTCGCCCCTTTAACAGATTTGAACACAAACCAAACACTGTAACAACTTAATGGAAGTCAATAGAAAATAAATAAAATTTAAAAAAAATCTGCAGAAAGGAACTTGCCTCTTCAATGCTGCATTAATAAAACACTTGAGGATTCCCCGACCTGTGCATTTGACAGTATCTGAAACGTACAAACATATAGGCTAACTTACTTACTGTACTCAGCAGTGTACAAATGTACAAACGGGGTAAGAGTATTGTTGTTACCTTGTATGAGTATGAATCCTCCAGCCTCTGCTCCCTGTAGCACATCTAGCAGCATGACTCAAACGATCATTTAAACCTATGATTTAAACACTATTAGCTAACAGCTAAACATACACGTTTGGGCTTGGCAAGCTACTGGATGGCTTATTACACCAACGCTATTGATTAAACATCTTAAAGACCCAAGAAGAATTCAAAACTCTTGGTTATATAAAAGAGTTATGGTCAAATTCACGATCAACACGAGTTTGATTACAGCGAATACTCAATTTCCCAAAAGCACAGCGGCTACTCGACCCGCGCTCTTTCTTCTGCTGTTTGCAAACTTGAGTGATGCATTAGCGCCACCTACTGTGCTGTAGTGTGTAGCACTGGGTCCCTAGATGAGGATGATCATGTTTGGTGGTCATTGTCCATAGCATCTAAAAGATTGAAAACCCCTGATCTCATCTAGCACATTTGATAGGGATAGGGATAGTTCACCCAAAAATGAAAATTCTGACATCATTTACTCATTTAGTTGCCCCAAAACTGTATACATTTATTTTTGAGAATATTTTGAAGAATATGGTTAACCAAACAATTGATGGGCCCCATTGACATCCATATTATGGAAAAAATATATTATGGGAGTCAATGGGGCCCATCAACTGTTTGGTTAACCATATTCTTCAAAATAGTTTGTGTTAAGTAGAAGAAAGATACTCATACATGTTTGGAACAACTTGAGGGTGAGTTAGTGATGACAGAATTTTCAGTTTAGGGTGAACTATCCCCTTAACCATGATTAGTGTTATCAGTCTCGTTGTTTTTAACCCGGCTTTGTAGCCGCCTCTATGTCTGAACAGCAAGGATGTTTTTTATATAAGAGGCAGTAAAGCTATTTAATTGTCTGTTTCCTCAAGGCCCAACATAACATATAGTGACAGGGGGGGGGGGGGGCAGTGAAATCGTTTAAGATTTATTCACTCCTATCAATGCTCGCTGAATTGTGAAAAGAGAAAAATAAATAACTAATATGATTTCCATCTTTAAAAATTACATTTAAGTATATGATATAATACGAATGTGATATGAGTTTAAGTATAAGTATATTAACAGTAATAACCCACAAACCTTCCTTAAAAACTGAAATGTTTCTGCTGTATCGCAGCCGCGGATCAACTCCTCCATGACGTCATCAACGCGCGCCGCTGGGTTTCAGTCTGCTGGCCTCTGGAATGGGCAGATATCACCAGCCCATATTTCACCATTGATTTATTGCACGTACTCCACCGAGAGTCTGTATTTTTCCCGTCGTCTACACGATGCCATGCGGAGGTGAGTGTTTTTGTCGCAGGGCGTTTGCGTGCGGGTAAAGGAGCGGCGGTTTGAGTATGTGGGAAGAGCGATTAGCTCGTTAGCGGCGGTCCGGTGGAAATCTCTGCCTTTCATTTAGTCCTGCTTTAGTTACAAACATGCTTTGCCTATCAAAGTTTTTGACTGGACGAAATGAAGCGAACGCACCAAACTGTTTCTATGCAAATTCTTGATTATGTTGCCCGTGTGAAACGTGTGGCCAGTGAAGTTAAAGGCTTTAATAGCAGCTGGCTAACGCTTGAGTCTTGATGAAAACATCACTAGTGTCTCGTGCCACGATTCACTTCAGCGCGATGTCAATCCTGACAGGGATTACTAACACTCAAAACATCACATTTGTACGTTATTGCATCTTATATTTGGCTTTTAATGTTTGTATTACGCTTTTATTTGTCTGTTTCAGTTTAATAGTGTCAGGATAATGTAGACAGGCGAAGTTTCCATTTCATGGAAACTTTTCGTTTTAGCAAAGGATTCGGTGGCTGCTTTTTAATTCATGAAATTGGCTATTAAAATTAGAGATTTTTATATTTAGAAAGGTGGCAGTGCATTTTATACACCTGACATGTAGTAGCAGAAATCTACTTTTACTACGGAGCAAAACTGCGCCTAGAATTGATTTTCTGGGGCATTTTATTACCTTTTACGCGGGTATGTTTGTATTTGGGTCTGTCGTATATTTATTTATGATGCTTGAAGTCTGCTCTAAACACATAATATGCCTAGATTTGTATTAATGTGAAAGATAGCCTACCAAATGTTAGAAGGGGCACAAAAAATTATAACTAGTATGGTGGTTTAGGCTCCTTCTATGTCTGCACTTTCTTTCCCTTTATTGAATCTGACGTGTATGACTCACAGAAGCATCATGGGTTTAGCCTGGAAGAAATATTAAGTATATTAAGTGCTTTATCTTTAATGCCTAATTCTATTAACTATTATGGCTGTTACTGCACTTATTTTTTTTATTGTGAGGTTTGTTCTGTGAGATATAAGGTTAAATATTATTAGAATAAGCTTTGAAATACTATTAACATGTTGTAGTAATAATAGTTGTAGTTTTTAGAGTATGATGTCAACCTTACTAATTAAAATAAAATATAGTAAAATGTGATAAATCTTACATTTTGAATGATTTCACTTATCTGTAAATGGAAGTTTGCAAAAATTTCCCTTTAACTGCTGAGATGTTTGTCATGATGCTTGTTTGCTTTCTAATATTTTCCACAATGTTGTATTTAGGCCGAACTGGAAGGGGCATTTGTGGATTTCCTTGGTAATTTCCAATGGGTTTTTTAGAAAAGTGGCTTTTGATGAATGAGTAAAACAGGTCTGTGGTTATGGTTACCCAAGGAGACTTCCACATTTTGCTCTAGAATATAAATGACACAGCCATACCTAAAAAAAAAAAAAGGCATTTTGTCACTTTTTTTCAAAGGTTTTGTACTGATCTTAAATATTATAATATTTCAGTTAGTTTCCAATGCCAAGGCAACATTTTCGGCTCAGTTTATTTATAATTTAACTTTATCTTTATTACAAAAACTATAAAAAATGGTTATCAATAACAACACTTGTATTATATTATATTGTATTGTGGTTGTTTAATTAATGGCTCAACAATTATCAGTTTTGGCTCTTAAATTGTAAAATTGTGTGTATTAATTAGTGTATATTGTTCAAATAATCTGAATTTAATCAAACTTGGCTGCAACTAATAAATCTAAAGGGTTGATTCAATGTTGATTGTTGTTTCAAACTGACAAATAAACGGGGAGATCTGGGAGCAAGTAACATGGAGAAAGATTACGCAAATTGCCCAAAAATTCCTTTAAAAACGGGAAATGCTAAGTAAACTATGATGTAATACATATTTGAAAATATGTACTCTTGCATGTTGCTTATAAGTAATGTGGCAGTCATACTCTATATTCACCAAAAATATTATAACAATTTATATAGCTATATTCAGAGTTTGAAAATGACATTTGGAAGACATTTGTCCACATTCGTTTTCTAAACCAGCCATTTTATTGGCTTGGTCAGTATGTTTAGCAATAGCCTATACATCATTAGTTTGAATATGTTGTTTATATTTATACATAATTTCTTTATGCATTTAGGTAAGGTGATGGAAGAGGCCAGCGGGAGGTTCTCAGAGCTGATTCCAGTGGTGCTATTTCCGCGGCTGTCAGGCTTTGTCCCTTCCTCTGTTCAGTAACAGGCCCATTCTCATCCCGAATCATGAAGCCAGTCCACGAGCGCAACCAAGAGTGCCTCCCTCCCAAAAAGCGGGACCTCCCTGTTAACAACAACAACACCTCCACCACCAACAACAACAGCAGCAGCAGCAGTAGCATCAGCGGCGGAGCGGGAGGCAGCGGAATTGGGATTGGAGGAGGAAGTGAGGATGGCCCGTCTTCACAAAGCTCTGGAGTGAGCGGAGAAGCCCAAAGTGGTAGTGGCGAGTGGGTGCGAGCCCAGCCGAGTGTGCATTATGGGATGGAGGGTGCTGAGGGTCTCATCGGGTTACCCATGGATCAGTATAGCATGCTCTATAAAGTAGCTTTGCCCGCTGGCACCTACTCACCTGTTCTTAGCCACATTTCTCCTGCCTACACCGTTCCTTCCTCGGTGTTACAGCATACTAGTGTTCCCTACCCTCCGCTCGGCTACACCCAGATCCCTCACTCCTCCTTGCAGTTTGTTAGCTCTCCGTACGCGACTGCGGTTCCCTACGGCGTGCCTACGGGATTTGTTCCCCAGCCGCACCTAGTTCCATACCAATCAGTGATTCAGGAAGGAGTGGTCTCGTCCCATCAGCAGCAGCAGGTCTCGACCCACGCATACACCAAAATGACAGCACCTCTGGTGCTCCATTCTGAGCAGGCGGCGACACAAGCGGCTCTGGGGACTGTAGGGATGTTACCTGCCGGGGAGCACAGCCCCAGAGGCGTGTCTGTGTACTACCACCCCGGCATCAGGGGCGTCCAAACTCAACGAGCCCTAGAGCAGGAAAGGGAGGTGAATGGTGGGGACCGAGACCACGGGGGCAGGGAGAGCCATCTAGATGCAGTTTATTCGCCCAGAGGTGCACGGCTGTTGCAGGAGTCCCATCAAGACAAGAGCTTGAAAAGCCGCAGGCTGGAGGGCAGAATGTCTCCAGGACAGAGAAGCACGCCAGACACTGATCTCGAGGTAAGGGACAGATGGTTTACTATTATAGGATCAATGTGTTAAAGTATGTTAAATTTTTTGCTGAAGGTTTCGTAGAGTTTTAGAAATTGACCTTTTTCACAGACTTCGCATTTCCACAATTAGCATTGCAAATTTTTTCTTCGATTTTTTCTCAAAGAAAGTGGCTTATTGAAGGTCACTCCAGAATTCAACCGTTTCGATCAATAAACTGAAATGTACATGCTGTGGCTTTAAAAAGAAAGGGCATGTAATTTGCCATGTATGTGAGACAGTGTTTGAAACCATAAAAAGTGATTTTAGAACACAAATTTGATTTTACAACAATTTTATTGCTAATATCAGCTAATTAAAACTGCTGTTGAATGAAACAATCACATATTTGACCTTCTGTTTTACTACAATTCATAAAAAGAGTTGCAGGTGGGTTGTTGACTTGACATATTACAGCAATTTGTGACAGCAATTTCTGGCATGCTATAATCGGAAACTCATTGGATAGTGGGTGTTACATGTCAGAATAGAGCAAGACCAAATGTGGGTTTGCTAAAGCAATGCCTAAATAGCTATTTGAAAAGGGAAGTCATTTCAGAAGAAAAGCAAGTAATTACAATGTACTTCTAAGTAAATAATTTGGTCAATTTAGATTTCTTATTTGAACAGTAATTTGCCACATCACAGGACTATTGAGTGCACTGCAGAAAAGCTGATTAAAAATGGTGGCCAGTCTATAATTTTGACCTATAATTTTGATCAAATCTTTGTTTAAAGGTGCAGTAAGCAATTTATGAAAAACATAGTTGATATGTGAAATCGACACTCAAACAAACACACCCATCCCTTAATTTCTCCGCCCACTAAATAGCAAACACGTTATGAAACACAGGCGACCAATAATAACTGGCACATTAGACAGCTCATGCAATGGATGAATCAGCTGTGATTCAACAGCATACCTTGGTTTTATGAAACCTAGCAAAAAACAATGCTGCTCACGTGTTGAGCAGAAACAAAGGAACCTCTGCGTCAGTTTTCAGGCCTTCCCTCTCTCTAACGTCTCTCCAGCGCTGGAAAGCGTTTCAATATTAATGTGGGTCCGAAAGCTCTTATCTGATCAAAACCCTCCTTCCAATTATATTCCCCAGACCTTTTCCTCTTTGGTAATATCTCAGCCATCTCTCTTTCTCTTTCTGTACTACTCGCTCACTCACTCTCTTCCCCCACTATGAGTGTATACACCCCCTACTACATATCAACACCGCACTGAACATGTCACTTTTACAACTTCCCAGGTATCCACATTTGAATAGAAGTTGAAAATCAGGTTTTTTTCTTGAACTAATCATTACCTCCTACAACCTGATTATTATACAACCAGTAAGGTTCACTTGGAGTGCAACTATGCACTGTGATGTTTTGCAATGTCAGACTTTTCCTCAAACTTAATTTAATATTGCAAAAAAAGATTGTAACATGATCTGGACCTACACAGAGTAATATTTTTAAATGCCTCCTGCTTCATCTCTACTTAATGTATTTTCTGAGTTTCTCCTTTTTGGGGTCAATTCTTGAGAGTCAGCATCAGTTTACACCACTTCCTTCCTTTATTAGCTGCTTTGGGTGTGTTGAGGATTGAGTAACTCAGGCTACTACTTAGAAACAACAGAGATTGGTTTTTGATTTATAATCAGCAGAATCTGCTGTGACAAGTCTTGAGGCAAGTCTCACCTTTCATTTGTCACTATTCAGCTTATGGTGCTTTATAAAAAAAAAAATCAAAATATCCGTTGTATCTCTATAAAGCCTACTGTATTATATTTGCTACTCAAAATTCTATGGCCTTTAAATTATCACCATGATCAACTTTGCTGAGAATCTTGTCACACAATCACAATCTACTACATGCCTTCCGTCATCTGATTGATAGTTCATACAACTTTTGCAAGTAAAAGGCATTTTAGTATAATTATACCAACTTTCCCTTTTAGGTTGTGGTACATTTGTCTTATTGCTGTGAAATCTACTTATTATTATACAGTAAACGTAAGAATAACCTTTTATATTTTTATATTCCAAGCAACTTTATTTGATTATCCTTCATTTGAAGAAAAATCATGTTAAAATGTATCAAATGATACATCAGGCTTTTGAGGAACGTTTATTTGTTCGTCTCTTTATCACTGTATTGCATTGCATTATATGTTTTGCCCACCACAATAATAAATAAAAAAAAAACGACATAAAACAAAGCATTTAAATATTGTGTCACTAGGATATTATTGGGAGATATTGTGATATTTATATTCATTTTATGCAAATATTCTGCTGAACCGTTATAAAAATCTCATTGATTTACATTACAAGCTATCAGAATTTTTTATCTGACTTTTTGGCAATATAAATAACATCCACTGCACCAAATTGCATATTTTTGCTCCATTTTTCCTCCTTGAGTGAGTGATCTATATTCTCCTATATCATTACTATATGAGCCATAAATGTTACATTTATCAAATATGATACCAAACAAAAACACATATGCAAAGCTTTTTTTAAAATTAAAAAAAAAAAAGTTTTTTGTCTAAATATTCAATAAACTGTTCCATTTAAAGAATTAGATTTTTCTGACTATAATTTTGTCATTTCATTTGTAGGTCCAGCAGGTGGTTGGACGACTGGCCTCTCCTGTCCATGGCATGAGTCGCAAGGAAGCAGCACATGTCCCACTGAACCTTTCTCAAAGCTCTCAGAGGAGTCGAGAGACTCAGAGCGAAGTCAGAACAGCATATGCGTTAAATCCTGCTGAATCCAGAGCTCATCAGCAGCATATCGTTCAACAAGGTCATGCCGTGATCTTGGCCAATGGGCAACCTGTTTTCGTGCCTCTGGACTACCATCATCACCAACAGCAGCAGCAGCATTATCAATCCAACGATGTGGCCTCAGCAGCCATCGTTGCTTCTCCCGCTACATATACAAAAGCCATGGATGCAGTAGCATGTCTCCCAGAGCGGGCGGTGGCAGAGCTGCCTCCCCAACACAGTCAGCAGCCCTCCCAGCAGCTTCCCACTCAAGCTCCTGGTGCTTTACCACAGGCTCCTCTGCTGGCACCCACCGGCCCGTCGCACTTCATGAAGGGCGCCATCATCCAGTTGGCTACTGGAGAGCTCAAGCGTGTGGAAGATCTTCAGACTCAGGACTTTGTGCGGAGCGCAGAAGTTAGTGGTGGACTGAAGATCGACTCTAGCATGGTGGTGGATATCCGCGCTAGTCAGCGGCCCGGTCTAGTGGCGCTGCATTTCAACGTAGGGGAGCAGCAGAGCAAAGTGACTATAGATGTTCCCCCCGAACACCCGTTTTTCGTTTTCGGACAGGGCTGGTCGTCCTGTAGCCCTGAGGGGACTGCTCAACTGTACGGTCTCACCTGCCATCATCTGCAAGTGGGCGACGTCTGCGTGTCCGTGACGCTGCAGCAGCAAGCCACGTTGCAGCAGAAACCGACGCAGCAACTGCAGGCCCGGACTCCCACCAAAGCCAACTCCACGTCAGGAGCCCCTCCTCAGCCCATGGGCCCCCCTGCGCCCCAGCACACCCATCGGCCACCAAACCAATTAAAGATGGAGCGCATCCACAGAGAGAGGGACAGGGATAAGGAAGAGCCCATGCAGGTCGGGGGTCCTCGACACATCGATGTGTCCCCCAGACCGAACAGGACTTCAGCAGAGCACACTCGGAACCAGAACAACTACTATTTGCACACTGAGGGTCATGCTCCATCGGGAACCGGAGCGGGAGCCTCTTCCATAGGGGCGTCCCAGAGGCGCTGGTCTGCCCCTGGCTTCCAAAGATATAACATCAAGAATGAGGAGGGAAGTTTAGCCTCAGTTGCCACCTCTGGCTCCTCTCGGCCATCATTTATCCCTCAGGAGGTCAAGCTATCCATCGAGGGGCGCTCGAACGCCGGCAAGTAGCAGCAAACACAAAAGAGATTGTCTTTGGGAGTGAAGTGTCAGTCGGATGTGAAAGAGGGAGTGTGGTCGGAGGGAGAGAGAATGTAGCCTCAGAATGTTTGAGATTTTGCACATATATTGGTAGATTCCCCCTGCTGCCCCCTTCTCCAGTTCTTTTCGGTTCTGGTCTCAAGCAGAGGACTTATTTTGCCAGGTCATAGTCAGAGTTCGCAATGATCTGCATGGGCAGCTTTATCTGGTAAATCACGTACCAAAGCCTGCATCGTCTGCGTGTTCCTGTGGGTGAACTATCATGTTTTGGCAGTGATCACTTGCATAAAGATATCTTGCAGTTCCTCAAGTAAATGTTTATTTCAGAAAGGCCAGGGATAAGAATGGGATACAGCCATAGAATCTTGACAAGCCTTTACAATAATTATATATTTTGAAGAAGGACGAAGGAGGATAGATTGCTCAACTTTTTTCCCTAAAAGACAGGCATTTTCTCTCTAAACATTGACTGTTTCCCTTGTTGCGCTGCCAGGATTTTATTGGCTAAGACCTTAAAACTTGGACAGTTTTTAATGCGTCTCTCTCTAGAGAAGTGTTTGTCCTCACTTTCCTACACTCTCCTCCTCTCCCTGCCTCTTCTCAGGGTGCTTCTGCTGAGGACTACTTTCTAGTCTGGAGTTTGAGAACAGTTGCCCAACATCGTCACATCAATCAATTGATCCAACAATCTTTCTACAATCAGGAGCTATTTCCAGATGAAGTCTCACACGCATCTTAACAGTTGCATTATTGACTCCTCAGAGGTTTTTAGTTTTGATTCAGTAGTGGCTCTGAATCAGCATTCCAGTTTCAATGTGATCTCTTCTCCTCAACCCATTGGAGTTATCATTTCCCAGTAAGGCTGGCCCAGGAAAACGCCTCTAAATAGTACCTCATGGTTGGAAGCATCCTTCAGTCTGATTATTAACTTCTCTTTTTTTTTTTTTTATCCTACATTGTTGTGCCCTATTTCCTGGAGACAACATGTGGTGTCAGCCAAAATCAGCGGTGCTTGAGAAGCTGAGACCAAATGTGGAACAGGCTCTAGTCGTTTGCGAACGGCTTGTTCCTGTGGAAATGGATTATTGCTCTGAAGCATGCAGGTTTAAATGAAATCGTCCCATTGGAAGCATTGAGCACAGACGAGTGTAGATTCACTGCTGTTGGGTGTGGACTGACCCTGCTCAGTTATCAAAATCAAAGCAATAGTTGTTTTTCATGGTTTTTTTTTTTGTGTGTTTTTTTTTTTTTAAATCCAGTACCGGACAGATTACTCCTTGTATTTAGATTTTTCTATGTGCAGCGTTTGCAGTATGTATGTAAAGACCGTTTCAACCTTTTCCTGCACTTCTCTTGATTTTCTAAGATAATGCAGTTTTACTTTGTGATAATATTCACTCTAACAGTTACAACAGGAGTTCATTACAAGCATGCAATTACCCCTAAAACAACACCTCTTTCTTTTAGGCAGATTTTCTGTCTGACCAGTAGTGTCTTCAGAGATGACATATGAAATCACACCTCAAAATGGGGCTTTTCTGAAATACCCGCCGATTAGGATATTCAGGGTCAGCTCTTGCTATTTATAAAAAGACCTTGGTCTACCTTAAATGATGTCCTAACCAGGTATGACATGATAAAACAAGTGATGCATGAGGTACATTATGGTGTGTCTGCAAAGCGCGCCAAGCAACAGGATGCTTTTGGCTATCAATTTTATCGATTTCTTTTTTTGTGGTATTGTGCTCGGTTACTCTGCCTAACGTGAAATCTCATTGGTCCAAAATCCTTCCATAGGTTTTTTGTCACAGGGTGCAGCATTTCTGCTTTCAGTTTGGACGGACAAATTACTCATCACTGGAAACTTGTTACGTCATGCCTGGTTAGGACCAGTGTTGAACCGTAAACTCATCTTGAAAGAGGAAAGAGCTTTATTAATATAGTTTCTAACTCAAATCTTTGAGGTTTTTATGGTTTCTTCTTTGGTTTCTGTAATTGGTGAACTCTTGTACAGTATTGCGTTCTCTTCTCTTCTTGGCAATATTACCCACGAGTGATTTTTAAAACTTGTACTGCAGGTCTTGTATTGCACAGATAAGATCAATTGATTCACACTGACTCTTTAACAGGAATCAGATATTATGTGTTTTATTGTTAGTTTTTTTTTTTAATAATGAAGGGAAAATGTTTGTTCTTTTGAAGTATTTAGTTTTGTTGGTGGTTTTGGCTCACGAGAAACTGACAGGCAAGGTTGACACTGTTTACACATTAGCCAAGAGAAAATGCTGCAGTTTCACTTTTCGTAGTTACTGAACATTTTCAGATGGATGAAATCATGACTTAAGTGCAATTAGACCAAATAATATAAACATTAGGAAGATTGTGTTTAGTTTCAAAACAGCATTCCAGAAAAGAGCCTGACATTCCCACTTTTCCTTTTGCTGTTGTTTTTGTATTGTTTCTTTGTTTCCCCATTAATGTTTTGCCTCCACTTACTACTTGTCAGGTGCAATTTTTCGTTTCCATTTTGGCTCAAGTTCTTTCATGAGACCTTTGGTATTTCTCTGCGTTGTTGGCTCTTGGCATTGCTGGGCTGTCTCTGTTTGGGCCATGATTTAATTTAACAGTTTTTGCACTCTCACTATCACTCAAGGCTTTAAGAGGAGGGTTTTTTCTTTTAGGTAAAATAATAATATATATATTTTATATAAATGTTGCGCTTGCATTTGACTAGTTAGATTTAGACTTTCTCCAGACTGCATCAACCTCAATGATACCACATGTCTGTGCAGTTCTGAAACCTCTAATGTTAAAAAAAAAGTTCAGAGAAGATATAAAGAAGGGTTAATCGATTGAACTCACAGGACAAATTATGTGGGTACACTTAGTGGGCCCCATAACTGTTTGTCCTAGTATAAACCCACCTGGTTTACCAACAAGTCTGATTCAGACAAAACGAAGAAATGGCAATGTGTATCGAGTATAACAGTATTTGGTTTTGATCAACCAAAATTGATTCAAATCCATTTGTTGTTTATGAAGCATTTCATGAGCATCAAATGTTGTATTTCATCTGTTGTTTTGTTTGGAGACATCCTGTTCCCTCTTAAAAGGACTCCCACTTTCATGCTATTTATAATCTGGTCTCAAATCTAGTTCATGTTATTTCTTCCTTGCCCTTTGTCCCAGAATGTTTCGGTGGCACATTGGACCCCTTTAAGATAGTTCACAGAGGACACTTCATTATTGTTCATTTAACTGTGGAGAGTGAGCTCCAAAAGGGTCTCAACTGTCATCCAAGGCCTTGCAGACACAAATTTAGTATGTTCCTAACTGGGAAAAAACATCTTAAACCTGCCTAATCTGGTCTGCTTGTCTTCAGCCTGGTCAAGTGCGTATGGTTTGCTGGTTTTAAAGCTGTTTTGAACAGCTGGTCAACCGGTTTGGGAGACCAACTTTGGCTGGTTTCAGGTTGTTAGGTTCACACACACAGGGAAAATTTATGAGTGGGGATTTTTTGTTATTCAAATTTAGGACCTGTTCCATTGTTTTAAGTATTACATTTGACATGAAGCAATACTTGACTCGAAATTGCAGAAAGATACAGCTTTAGCATGAGCTATGCAGTAGAGACTCAGTCAGCACCCTATGCGTAATGCAGTTTCAACACTCACCAGTTCATCTGTGATCTGCTGCGTTTCAAGAAACATTTCGATATCGTTGCACATTCTGTATTTTCTCTAGTAACCCGCAGGCTTGGTGACCTTTATGGTAGTAGTCAGTTAGGCCTATGTCACTACCAAATCACATAACTTGAAGCTTATCTTGTGTCGCTAGTTTGGTGCTGTATTTTTTTTTTTCTGTTTTTTTGTCAGCAATGGTGCACTGTTCTCGGTCTTCTCAAATGCACTGCCTTACCAGCCATCTCTCGTGGAGATGAAATCTCCCGCGTGCAACTTTCATGGCGGAGATGGACTGAGTTCGCTTTCATTAAGTACTGAGCTACTATCCTGTGCACTGTAACCAAGAAGAGTTGAAGCTATGTTTGTGCCTTCCCAATGTCTTAACTTTACTCTGGTCTGTCTTATTAAGCTCTGTTCTCTGGGAGATTTGCATGTCTCCACTTTGCTCTTACTGTCATCACTTGTCGTATATCAATCTTGCTGGCTTTAAAATCATTCCGTACTGTTGAGGGCCATTTTGATCCTATCTATACTGCAACGTCAACCTTTCTGCCTGAAACTTCATGGCATCCCAAATACCTACAATTAGATATATTACAATAGAAAATTAGTAATGGAGTGCTGCACTGATGACATTTTTTTTGTAGGTTAACCTGGAAGTTAGCATCACCCTGTTTCCCTCAACAAAACCCAATGGATTATTTATTGTAGATTATTGTTTGGCTCTGTGAACTAAAAAAATGTTTGATTCTTGCACGTTTTGTTCATCATGATAATCTTCACAAATGAACACAACTTTTATGAATTTTGAAGCATAAATGCAGTCCTCAGAAGTAAAGGCAAAATGAAGAAGTAAACAATCTACACCACGGTCGCATGACATCAACACCATTAAGTGTCCGACAACTCTTTCTATCTTTTTTTTTTTTTTAATCCCTGAAATTAGAATAGTTTGCAAGAGCATAATTATAAACATAACAAGGTTGTGAACGTGGACAAATGTGTAGATGAGTTTACATGTTCGGCTGAGGATGTTTAATGTCGCCGACTACCTCTGTAGTCCCATTTAGCCACTTATCAACCGACTTTTACAAGACAAGTAAAAGCTTTTTAAACAATCATGAGGGTATTACTAATGTATTTTATGTTGTAAAATAAAACATGAAAATATCTTGAGCTTGTTAACTACAGACTTTATTTCAGGCTTTTAACCAAAATCCCCCCCCAAAAAAAACCCATTTAGTTCAGGATTATGGAACTGGAACGTTTCCAGGTTTTGGACAGCAAAAATGTCATCCCTACGGCACTATATAGTTTAGCTATTAACGCAAGATCAATGTGGGGGGTGGGAATCTGTAAATTGTGACACTGTAAAGCTGTGATTTTTATCATTTGACGTTGAATATTTAATGGTAACAGCACAGAAGATTTAAGCTTAAGCTACATTCCTACGCTTCTGCATTTCCTTCTCTCTATGGATGTGAGAGAATTAATCCAATCATGTCCTTTATACCTTGCTTTGCATACATATTAAGTACAGCATTGATGTAAGCATTTCATCTCCCTATAAAGAATAGGATGCCTGCACACTAGACAAACCGAGGGTTTCATGGGTAGAAATGCATTCTTAATGAGGAAAGAGTTGGATTAGTTGAAATAAAGTGGGATTTTTCTTTTTTCTTTTTTCTGGAATACTTACAAAAGCACAATCAGACCAGCCTGCAACAGTGTTGCATTTTAGATTCAGGTTTTGGTCACATGGCGGATTGTCACTTTCACAACACTGGCATTTTTCCTTTATCAATGATGATTTTCATGTTCTCCATTGAAATCAAAGGATATATTTCTGGTGTGTAGATGCCCTATTCTCGGTGCACATGCCTTCTGCGTTGTTCTTCGCTCTGAAACCGTGTTGTTCTTCCATAGAGCCTCACCTAATCATGTAACATAGAAGTTTGTCACTTTGATGCAATGAAATGTTCTGCACTTATTTCCCCTCACCTATAGTGTTATTGTAAATGTTTCGCCATTTATATTGAATCATTCAAAACCACGTAAAACAATCATCCAACATTTTTATGCTTGTACAGATATGAAGATATGTTTTGTATAATATTAGCTTGTCAATAACGCCTTAAGATGTGCATTGTTAGTAAACGATGCGTACAAGTGACTCCCACTCTGCAAGGACGTACGATTTCACGTGGAGACAAAGTCTCATTCAGTTTTAGTCATTTTGATCGTGGACAACTCTGTAAAGGTCTGGTGTAATGTGGTTCGGGTTGCTCACTGATAACAATTAGTGATGCTGCACTTTCTGATTGTAAGATTATATTTTTTTGGACTAGCTCATAATGTGTATCTTAGTTGAACACAATGCAAGCTTAATAAAATTAAAAGTTATTTTATTTATATTTTGCTTTTGTTATTAGAGCAGAAGTGAAGTCAAGACTGATGCTTTGCAATGATTCCAGCTCAGAAACAACTTCTTTAGTTAGCAGTCCTTTTTAGAGAAAATGTGTAATGTTGGAATCTTACAAAACCGAATTTCTTTTTTTAATTAGAAAATCCTTATTAAAGTGGTTTGAGGAAATGAGTGAAAACTAAATTTATTGGAGTCTGTGTCAGAAGATGGTGCGTAGAAAATGAGAATCCCTGCAGATATGTAGTTTGGGCTAAGAGTCCTTGGAAATCTTTTACAGTCGTCCATTGACATCCGATGCAAAATGGAGAGTTTAATAGTTTGTGAAGTGTGAAAACAGCTGAACCCACTCGAGAATAAACGTCAAGGTTTTCTATATCAGTAACATTTCAGTGACTTGTAGTTGTGTCATTGCTTCAAATTATTTGTGATGATTGATTTTTTTTTTTCTTGTTGTATATATTGTTTTGGAAGGCTTTATGAACCTAACACATGGCAGTTTGTGTAAATCCCAGACAGAACTCGGTGGCACGGTAGGCCAGAGTCAGTAATGCCGGCTGAAATCAGGTTTCTAACGGTTTAAAGGAATCATTATATACTCTCAAATTTGACATTGTACTTGGCACTAAGTGACACTGCTTTTTATGTGATGTGTGACCAGTTTTAAATGGCATCTTTGTTTAATGCATAAAAATCTGCGAAATATATGCAATGATGTATGTGTTATATTCAATCCTCAAGTATAATCCAGGTTGTATAAACTTTGTATAGTACGTTTTAATATCGTATGGCCGTACGCCCGTACCAATATGTATTAATTCTTCTCAGAAGCCTTAGAGTCGTCTACCCAAAGTGCTCCCTTAGCCTACCCTACACCTACCTGAACTTTACAAAGCATTAATAACTATATTTTGTTGCGTTTTTATTTGTACCCTTTTTTTGAATAAAATAGATTTGTACTGTATATTTGTACCTCTGTGTGAACTACTTAGGGCTGTTTTATTTTGTTTTCCTGTTTTAATTCTATGTAAGGACACAAAGATATTGTATTTTTATTGTTACAGCTAACTTCTTTGAAACATTGCATTTATCATGTTTAAGTAAACACAATATAATATATATATCTATATAATATTAACATGCTGGCTTGACGTCTGTTTTTCTTATGCGTTCCATTCAATTAGTAAATTGCAATACATTTTAAAAAGGGTTGGAAAAGTGCATTGATGCATCTGATGAATCCAATGCATCAATTACAGTTTAATAATAGATTGATTAAAATAATATCCAATGTAGTTTGCTTTTTTTTTTTTTATCTGAAATACAAACTTGAATGTACAATTGCTCTTGTTTATTTATTTTATATTCCACTATGGGGTGAATTATCTGTCGTCTTTTGAAAATAATCAAGATTACTGAATGCAGTACACCAGGGCAAATACAAATCTTATATAATAAATTATATATATATATATATATATATATATATATATATATAATTTATTATAATTTTTTTTTTTTTTTAATGGGGCCTGAAAGTGTCCCAGAGAAAGTGCTTGTCTTGTCTATTTTCCCCATTACAGATAATATTATCCGCATGACTATTTGAATACCACATTTTCAATATGGTCTTGGATGTTTTAATCTCACTTTACATGTGCACTTTTTTTTTTGTTTAAAGAGAGAAAGACAGAAACCAACTCTTAGCAGTAAAGTCAATGTTTATTCCACATTCTGTTCCTGCTTTTATGATGAGCTTTCAATCTGTTAACCCAATAACAGTGCATGGCTTTCTAAATAGGGCAGGATTTGGCGTTGTTGTGACCAGTGCTAGTCTTGTCACTTTATAAGGTTTCAGTCATTTTGGCCTTTTAGAGAGTTGTAAACATTATCATGAAAATATCTAGATAGATGACAAAAAGGCAAGTAATTATTAGATTCCAATCCTAAATGAAAAGCTTGAATAAATGCATTAACATGTAGTTTATTACATGCAAGTTCCATTGCCAGGGGTTCACTGACTTGTATGCACAAATATGTAAAAGAAAATGGTTCTTTAATACATAGGATGTCACATGGTAATTCATACCACTCAAATATAGTTTAGGAATAATGCAGACTAAATAGGGTTAATGTTTGAAAATACTCTGTTATATTTTATCCTCAAAATAGACAATGCATCCAGTCAACATCTCATTCTAGACTACAGAGAATCATTAGATTTTTCTCATTGCATTGGGATGTGTTTCCTCAACTTTTATGCTACTGTATGATATAACTCAGTGCTTCATAATGAATTTCAGGGAATTTACCATAAAAATTGCATTGTTCTTCCTGAATGTGCATACATTAACTCAATTAAATGAAAACAAAACTATGGATGGATCTCGTGGTCGAGGATTACGGACTTGAGGACAAATGGCTTCACTGTCAAGTTGCCTGAGGTTTGTGATTGGAGCATTTGAGTCCATTTACTTTCATATCAACTGCATAGTAGTAATACAAAGTTTCTTGAGTACAGCTCTCAATTGCATAGTGATGCTTCATCACATGTGCATTAAATCCTTTTCTTTTCCTTTAGGAACCCATCATTAATACTTCACAACAGCATAAACATGGGACCAGTATCCAGTTGCCTTTAACCGTGCGGAAAAGCTCAGCTGCTTCACTTTGAACATTAGAGGTATCTCTAAAGATGGTAATGACAACATTGTGAATTTAAAACGCTGGAATGTGCATCATTCACTGTAGTAATACATAAATTGTAATAAGTATTGGAATGAAATATAAGACATACATATCATACACACAGTCTACCCTGTTTTCAAGAGGTACTTCCAGATGTGTCTTCAAAGTGATGTGTGTAATGTTCTCCAAAATTTGTGCAGAGTGGTTCTCAAACTGTGGTTGCGACTTTAGTTAATAAAAAGACCTAAATAAATAAATTATAAGATGCACCAACATTGAATTAATTAACTTATAACAATGAATTAACATTCATTTTAAGATAGTGTGTTTCCGTTGACTGTCTTCAATGATTAATGTTTATATGTAAGTGTTTGGTCTTCTTGGCAAGTTAACAGTTGGGTCATTTAAGTCTATTAGCTAAAAGTTTCACTCATTTCCATAAAATAAGAACAACAGCCTTCTGGCAAATGTATAGAACTTTGGCTCAAGACCGAATCAGAGAAATGGACATTGAATAAGACCCCTGCTCTTTTCCTATCACTCTTGAAGTGGTCAACCACCTGAAAATGTTTGAGAAACACTGCTGTAAACACTGGCTCTGTGGCGCTTTTGCTCTGTTTGTTGGGAGTTGCGTGTTAACCTTTGGATCAGTTTGAAATTTGGGCTGGGAGTACCTATTTGACTGAACAATGGAAGACGGGCATCTGAAGGTGGCACAGAAATTACACACTTCACCTTTAAATTAGTGTGAAACATTTTGTAATGTGTATTTACCTTATTTCTATTTTTAGAATACACATGCAGCATTATCACTGCTTCATATACAAGGGATTTCTCTCTGGAAGTTTCCGTCCTGATTGTTTCGTTGTACATGCATTCGCCAAACCTTTACATCATTGCACATCTCATAGAAATAGCACACAATCATTTAAATCATTAAATATAAAACCAAAGCACAACTTTCCAGTGACAAAGGCAACTCTTTTTTTTAATTTGTACACTTGTGTTGCCATTAAGATCGAGCACACACTAAGTGCCTCACCATTAATAACAAGCATTCCCAGGTCCAATTCAGGACCACACTAGTTTAAAGAGGTAAAATACACATTATACAGTACAGTGACAGCAGCAGGGGGCAGAGACTGGTTGGTTGGTTAGTTGAGATGTAATGGAGTTATGTAATATCCTTATGAATGTTTTGGCTCAGGTGAGGAGTTTGCAGTCTGAATAAGAGAAAAAAGGCCAATGTGACCAGTAAAAGTGAGTATAAGGTAGTATCTGATCTGAGAAATTTATGATGATAATAATGAAGAATTAGGAATAGGAGGTCTCCTGCTCCTCTATGTTCTCAGGCTGTGAGGATGCCGATGATCCACGCCATCCCTGAGTTCCTAGCAACAAAAAAAAAACAACCCGTGTAGCACTGTTGTAAGATATAAAGCCTTTGGGAGGTCAGAGAAGTGTGTTTGAATGTGCTTCGAAGCAGATACTTTCAGTAATTAACAGTACATCCACAGAGATGGCCACCTTCTTTTGAAAAGGACAACATCTCCATTAGAGGTTTTCTCAAATGGCACCCTCAGCCCTTGGATTATGCACACAAATAGTCCGGGCTCAACTAAAGAGTGCAAAGAGGGGCATATTTACGGCAAAGGTGGCATCCTTGTAAATCTTGATAAATAGGACACCATATGGTCTCATGGACACAAAACCGTGTAAGGAAAGACCAAGAGACCACAAGCCCACATAGATTTCACCATTTGGATCAGTGGAATTCAAACATCATTTAAATAAAATGTTGTTGTTTCAGCAAACATGTAGGGCAATGATGATAGTAGGTGTGTCCAATCCTACTCCAGGAGGGCCACCTTCATCTCTAATCTGCTCCAACACACCTTTCTGGAGGTTTCAAGTAACCCTGAATGCTGCCATTAGGTGGTTCTGATGCGTTTAATTAGGGTTGTGGCTGAACTGCAGGAAGGTGGTCCTCCAGGAGCAGGTTTGGACTCCCCTGGACTATAGTAGTTTTTGTAATAAGGAACGTCGAGTCAGAGTGTGTGTGCGGTCCTTCATGGCCCCTGTGGTCCCGGTCAAGGCCACAGGTGTGACTAGGCCATGCAAAGAGCCCATGGTGAGGTAGTTGGTTCTGTGAATATGAGCTAGTAGTGACCCAATCTAGGGTCCTGGGAGATGAGCCATAGTTGCAGGTAAACTCCAACCTTTTAGACTGGCAAATTTGAACCGTAGGCTGAGTGTGGAGTGTGGCTACAGGTCTCACTCCTGTCACTGTAGGTCCGTGTGCAAACAGAGAACCTCCTTATGGAAAGGCCTCACTGCTCTGAAGAAAGATGGCTAAAGGTCTGAGCCTTGAAAATTAAGTAGACAAATCTCCTAAAACATGCTTACAGACAGGGAAACATGTTTGCCTTGTTTCCCTTATGCGAATGTTGGATTTTTTTTTATACAAGTTCATTTTGTAAATCAATTTATGTTACATAAATCCACAAAGGGTCATTCACACTGACAGCAAATACATTTCATACGAGGAGGTCAGCAAGTCGCCATACTGTTGGTTGCTAGTGAGCGTTCTACTTGACTGGTGGTGATGGTAAAGGACTCCAGTTCCTCAGGCCCCTTTTTTCCTCCTCTAACTACCAGATGGGAACATCATCTGCATCATCTCGGTCTTGTTTCAATGTTTCACTGAGGTCATAGCTAAAGGAATGAGGCGGGTTCTCAGAAATGTCATCATAGTCTACTAAACATTGCTGAGCACTGGTTTTAAGGAGCTTTATTTCTTCTTGCTTTTGACTACTGTAACCCGCCACCCTCTAGGGTTCAAAGCAATTGTCTGTCCAGTAGAACCATTTCTGTACTGCAATATCCAACGGTTTCAGGCAGCGAATCATGTGAGCATCACTGTCTACACTCCCAGTGGTAGTCGCCACATGTTGCTGCTTTTCTGCATAAAGTTGAACTCAGCTCATCATTGATGTATTGCAACTCATGGCTTCTCACGTTGCATTAAATCTCTTGTTGAAAATGAATGACATCTGGTGCCTACATCACTGGAAGTCGCTGTCAGGGTGAGCGCCTCCTTGAAACTGCAAGAGCATAACATTCTCATCACAGTTATAGTCAAGATAGTTCTTTTAAAATGGCAAGACCTTCTCAAATGCCGGGCTGAGAGGTGTTTGGAGCTGTGCTTGTTAGGGAAGCTTCATAAACAGTCCATTGTCCATGGAGGGAACGGACATGGGGAAGGAAAACTGGAATAGATTCATGTCAGCAGTGAGCGCAGCCATTGCAGCAGGATCATGCTCAATCTGGTTTCTCAGCGAAGGGTCAATCTTCTCCAAGCGCCGCTTTAGCCTCTTGGCCTCCCTCTCACGGATTAGCCGTGCCTGCCTCTTCTCGGGTGTCTCGTTGGCCCGTTTGAGTCGCATGGCCTCCCGGTCACGCTGTAGACGACGTGACCGCTGTTCATCTGTCTCCTGCATCCTTTGCATCCGCTTTGCCTCACGGTCTCGTAAGCGGCGCACCTCCCGCTCCTCCGGTGTCTCGCATGCCCTCTTGGTCTTCTTGGCCGTTCGCTCGCGTTCCAGCCGCTGCATCCGCATCTCTACGGGCTCGCTCTTCCTACGCATTGCCCATTTCCTCATGGACGGCGACTGGGAATCCACAAGCTGCTGGTAGGCTACGCAGCTGTTGCAGACCAGCAAAACTCCAGCCGGGTACACAGGCATAGGGTTCATGAGGTCTGGAAGAGGTGGAAGGCCTGTGCTCGAAGGACTGAGGCTTTCAGACAGTGAGGGAAGAGGAGGTGCAGAAGGGTGAAGTCCATCCGGCAATGAGGTCAGTACAGAACCAGGATTTGTGCTGGGGTTAGTCATAGGGCTTCTGGGTAGAGAGTTGGACATGGCACAGGCCTCACCCTCACTGTTGATTTCTATACTGCTTGTGTCAAGGAATTCCTTCAACTTTCCCCTACAATTTCAGAACAGGAAACTGTTAAGAGAAGTTCTTTTGAAAACAATGAGGCATCCTGCTAAAATCATGTCTTGAGCTGACCTGTTGAAGTTGTTGGTGTCTGTGAAGCGAGCCCCACACACTGCACAGTTGGACAGACGATCCTCTGAATGGATGAGAAGATGGCGGCCAAGAGAGCCTGGAGAACTGAGAGCTCGTCCACAAACAGGACAGATATAACTCTTACTGCTACCCACAGCTGTGTGCTGGTCACAAAAAATAAGATGAGATTTCA
The DNA here is from genome assembly GCA_030578275.1 of Meda fulgida. Lineage (NCBI taxonomy): Eukaryota > Metazoa > Chordata > Actinopteri > Cypriniformes > Leuciscidae > Meda > Meda fulgida. Next base: position 6,082,354 of record CM060622.1, on the reverse strand, counting down.
TACAAAAATTCTTCTTAACTTAAAGGAACAGTCCAAAAATGAAAATGGTTATTCACTCAACCTCATGTTGTTCCGAACTCATTTGATATTCTATCTTCCGGACCATTTTAAATAATGTACTTGTCATTTTTCAAGCATTTACAATGGGGATTAGAGTTTTCAAGCTTCAAAAATGGCCAAAAGTAGCATTAACTTATCATTTAAGGTAGTCTCCATTCATCGTAAATGGTGAAAAGAGTGATCAGTTCAGTACTTTATTTAAAATTTCTCAGGGCTAAAAAAAAATTCTCCTCAGTAAATTAGAATGTCATAAGAATTAATTAAAAAAATTGCTTAAGGCTACAATACACTTTACAACTTTTTCCCAGATTTTTGCTCTGATTTGCAGTCTGGAGGAGCTATCGCTAGTCATATTTCATAGTCATAGACAGATTTCACAGACGATTACATAGTGTAGGATGGGCACAGACTATTACTTTTTTTTTTTTTTTAGCTGGATTCCATCCAGTCAGAGGACATTCAATGTTTGATGTTGAGTAAATTTTAGAACTCATTTTGTTTTCATTTGTCAAGGATCTCCTGTGTGACTTTGTTCAGAACAACTTCTGGTAGTATATGATGCTCGGTCTTTGTCTGTTACCATTTACAAAGTCAACAAGTGTTCAGATTTTAAAAGTTGTATAGTATATTTCAGCATTTAGATGTGCTTCACAATTGGCATGGAATTGACAAGCTCCAAATGCAGTTTGAGTGATCTGATAACAAAACGTTTTTGGCTCGAGATGGATTTTAATACCAGGTATTAACAGAGTTTAAAATATACTAGAGGCTTCAGTAGTTCTCACCTGGTAGACATGTGCAATGAGCTGATCTGGGTTACTGAACTCCAAGGAACAAAGCGGACAAGCAAAAATTCCTCCCTGGTCTGTCCCCTCCTCACTCTCCTATCAGACATAATGAACCAACAAACAGTTAAAAGTTTAGATTAACAAGACTTACAGTCTGAAATGTAGTGTCGTATTTTAAATAGTATGGTTGAACACAAGTGAAGGGACAAAACTGATAATGACTGTAGCTGCAGATGACAGATGCAGCACTGGTGTGGTGTGGCAGACAAATGGATCCATAAGCCTTTGTGACTCATTCCAACTGTCATTTAAACTGGGTTGCTATAGAGCCATGAGTCACCCTACAAAAATATACCCTTAAAGATGTGGTAAAGAATTTTCTAATGCTCTACACCTCAAAATGTATGCAAATAAAATGACAATCATATAGACCTAATGTAGACCCGCTTCTTTTTACCGCTGTGCTCGTTGTGTTCTATCTTCCGGTTTTTATTTCCACAGCATGAAGGTAAGATCTTACGGATTTATGAATGAACCACTAGTTTTAAAATCTTCCCAGTCTACTGGCATTTATGACATCCGCTTCAAACATTAATCATGATAACTTTCGTTAACTCTACAAGTAAATCCACTTCACCAGCTAACTACTCTTCGACAGCGATGCCATAGAAATATACAGAGCTACCGCAAAAACGGTTCAAAGAGAAAATTCTAAAGATGGCTGCACGCTTGTTTCTCTGACGCATAAGGTCTATACCGTACCTTTGCATTAATTTAAATTTACTGATTTCAGAGTGTAAATCTGTTTTTCAATCTTCAGTCAACTCAATCTATATTTGATAATCTATATATATATATACACACACATTAAATTTAACTATTTAAATGGCAAAAGACTTTTTTTTTTAAGCGTTCAGTACCATGAGGTATGCATACAATTATTATAGTAGGCAAAAATCACATATGAAAGGTATACAAGGCTGGTAATTTTTCACCCAATTTTCTTTTTTCTGCATTTCAGGAAATCTATTTGCAAAATCATTAAAATGAATATTTTTACAATAAATAAAGTGAGTTGTCTATAAAAAAGCTGGTCATGCAAATCATGTGATAAAAGAAGAATGTAAGATAATCACAACAATCTAATGCATAACTCACCTCCTTGACGTCATCCTGTAGTATGAGGCCATGGCCTCTCTTATTACTCATCATGCTGTAATCAGCAGAGGCATTTGAGGAGTCATCCTTATCAAAATCACTATCACCGTCATCTGGCAGTATAGGAAAAAAGTTAGTTCATAATATTATCAACGGTGCATTCACAGGTCACCTTGCTTTTGTTTTCTAAGTTTCGACACTGTACAGAATAATCACAGTTGTCTTCCTGGATTTTTAATATTTTATGAGAAGTAAGCAAATATATAAATGAATTCACAGACAGCTGTCGTGAGTTGCCTTTGAAGCCATGTAGCTCACCACTTGTGCTGTCTTGCTCTTCAGGTTCCTGCGAGTTGTTGCTATGGCATTCGCCGTCTTCAATGAAGTCATCTCTAGCGTCCATCTCAAAAGCGTGCTGAGGGCCGGACAACCCAGTCGTGTGAAAAGGCCCTGTGAGTGAAACAACACAGTCACTGAGAAAACCACAATATATACTTTAACTAGTTTTTGAGTGGTGCTTGCCAGTACGAAAGCAAACCAGGGCATTGCTATGCAGTTGCTATGGTATTTTGAGTCTTTTTAGTACATTTCTGGGTGGTTGCTAGGGTGTTGCTTACAGGCCCAAGTTAAAAGATCCTAGTTGCACCCAGCAAGTCTCTACTCTCTATGATATTCTAATCTTGGGTCCCTTCACTGTAAGTCTGTAGAATTGTTTGTCTTTTTAATGCCAAAAATTAAGATTTAAAATTTGAGATATCGTTCATGACTGTAGCACAAATGATGTGGGACAAGTTACAGGCCGAACATTAATACGTAAAGGGATATTTCACCCTAAAATGAAAATGTCATTCCAAAGTTGTGGAGCACAAAATACATTTAAAGTAAGGAAACCATAAGACATATGCCATAAAACATCATGAATTGGTTGTATGACACATTTGCTTCAAACATTTTATCCTAAAATCAATAAAAACATATTGAGTTGTTTCTGATGTAAAAAATAAAAGTTACCAGTAAGCTTAAACTTGTGCACACTGAAAGTAACATCAAGTATTATAATAATAAAAATTAAAGGCGCTATATGTAAGAATTTATGTATTCATTTCTTTTTGTATTGCCAATGTGGGAACAGCTTGTAACGAAACTTAAAAAAATGAGACCTTCCCTGACTTCCTAGGGTTGTCTATGAAAGCCTTTATTTTTAAATGAAGGACACTAGATTGTTTGACCGGGAAAATCCAAACAATGTGAAGGTTACACGCTCCAGAAAGCCTCTCTTCCGTTCAATGACACATGAAACGAATGCTTACAATGTTCAGCATAATGCAGATAATGCTGTTCTGTAATGTACTGTACTGTCAATGTGTCGTGCAAAGAAAAGGGATTCATTCAAACTATAGTCTCACATAGCCAGATCTATATATAGTCTCGAATATACTTTATAATTAAACTATCAGAAGTGTAATTTTAATGACCTCGTCTGTCGACATGACGCCGGTTATTTTCAGAGCTGGTTCAAACATATCCACATCACCATGATCAGATGCTTTCTTAACTGCTGCTTTCTCCCCACTGTCATTTAAAAAAAAAAAAAATTTGAAAATTTAAATGTCGCTCTCAACAGTGTGGATGGTGTCAGGATGTTCGCTGCAAAGGTATTTCCAAAATTTTACTTCTAAGCGAAGAACGAAAAAAGTATACCGTGTGCATATCGGGATTTTAAATCAAGGTCAGTCTCTTATACGCTACGTGTGCACGAGTGCAAGCATGAATACGTTTCTGGCAGCAGTTCACCGGCCACCGGTGTCTTTAAAAACAAAGGTTTCTGAATTCTATAGCCCCTTTAAATGACAAAAATAGCAATATTGAGATATATTGTTACGAAATACCATTACTCATATTGTGAAATAAGAATCTGGTTGAATTGCCTGCTCCTAAACGACAGGTTACTGAATGAAATGTATAACAAAACAGGTGAGTGTCTGTCCAATATTTTATCCAACATAAAGCCGAAGTCATGTCACTTACAATAGACTCGTCTTGCGACCGAACCGACATTGAACGGCTGTCAGTGTTCGTCAGATTTTTTTTGATGGGAAGGTTTTCCGCGAAGAGCTGCTTTGTTTGCTGCCAATACAGGGACGAGCAACCGGAGAAATAATTTAACGAACTGATGAAATTTTTTGAAAAGAATGGATTCGATTTAAGGAAAGTTGTGTCAGTTATCACTGACGGGGCTCTGTCAATGGTTGGACATCACCGAGGCCTGATAAGCAGGCTAGCTGCTGTCAATCCAAAACTAAATACTAATAAAACAGACTGAGAAAAAGAAAATAATTAGTATAATTATTCTGATTTTATTAATTTTCATTGTGATTTCTGACTCTTTTAACAAAACAACAATAGGAGAGCAAACATTGAGGTCTTAACAATGTGGTCGGCGACCCTTGGCTTTGTATTGATGGCAGAATTTGTCCCTTGGTAAAAAACTAATTGAGGGACCCTGGTTTAAACAATAATTTTGGTATCTTGACAGCAGTAATAACTCGTGAGATTACACAACTTATACTTTTTTTAAATTTAAATAAGGCATTATGAAAGCAATATAATGCCATAAGAAAACCTTTATAATGCATTATACATACAGGCTTTATAGAAAGTGTTACCAAAAAGAAAAGAATCCTGGATGCAGTGTTGCAGCAACCCATCAAAAAGACTGAATCTGATAGATTTTCGCGTTGAATTTCAAAGAAAAGACTGTACATCAACAACAAGGGCAACTAGGTCCAGAGATGCAGTGGTGCTCTGTGTACAGAACAATAGTTGATGCTGCATTATTAACACGTTACAAACAAGCACACTCCACCTCATGCTCACCAACCCCCACGTTACACGCTGAACCCACAACATACACTGCAGTCCCAGAGGAAACAGCCTGCATCTCCTGCGCAGCGAGTCCGTGCCTCTAATGTGAGAATCATCTCCTCCAGAGCACTCTATACGCCCACACGGAGCTGCTTCCCACCCTGCATGCATCCCATTACTGCCATTTAATAAACACCTTCTGCAGAGCCGCTTTAATGAGTAACATACTTACATAGGATACCAATAAAACCAGATTTGAATGTTTTCTCATGAAAATGAGTAATGAGTGCCAGTGCAACATGCTACAGTGTTCTGGGAGGTTGACTGTAGATATGAATCTGATCCCTCCTTCAAAGATCTATGGGATATTTTTACCACCTGTTTTATTGTCCATCAGGCTAAAATTGAGTCTGATCTCTTATAAATGTAACACCTGATTTGAGGTAACATCAAAGCTTAAGTTGTGACACATCACATCGACCTTATGATAATGCTGTTTCCGGGAATAATCTACTCCTTTTCAAGTGAGAATAGCCATTTATGAGCACTATTAGAAAACACCTTTAAGCTAAGTATTTAAAACTCGGTGTACACTAAAGAATCCATGCTCACGGTGTCCCAGACACCAATGTTTTAACGATTCAGAAAAGATTTTTTGCCAATTTTGGAATGGAGATAAAGGTTAGGCTCATGATTTTTTGCTATAACTAATAAATCGGACATTTCATCACAATACAACCTGACATTAATTTTCTTAGCCAGCTATACGATTTTTGCAGATACAAGCGCGCAGCCATCATTAGAATATTGTGTTTTAGAATATTTTCTAAAAACGGGTGAGGCTACATAAGGTCTATATTATTAGATGTTGTGCCTATTTTACACAGTTACTTTTTTAACTCCCTGAAGGTTGCAAACCCTGTATCCCAAAAAACAAAAAAAATCAACTTTCAATCAATCGTCTCATGACAGCTTATCAATGGTGTATGCAGTGAAGTAAGCAATGACAACAGTCAAGAAAGTCTTTCCGTCTTCTATACCCAACCTGTCTGACTTTCTGCACAACTGCGCAAGAATGTTGGTAACCAATAGTTCTGGTAACAATTGAATTCTGAAATTGAAAATGAAAAACCTTTAACCTCAATGGAACATTTCCATTGCACTAAAGGTTCTTTATTGTAGAAAAAGAGTATTCAAATATTCATCACACTAAGAAAAAAAGTTATTTTAAGAAGAGTTAATTGAAAGGTTTTTTTGGGACTGAAAAATTATTCTTCATTAATAAAGGGTGTGTTCAGGCATGTTAAAACGAACTCTGGTGCGATTGCTGTTAGTGCGGTTCATTTGAGTAAGTGTGAACGCTGTCATCCGAACCCTGGTGCGCACCAAACAAGTGGACCGAGACCACTGAAAAGATGGGTTTCAAACTAAATCTGGTGCAGTTCCACAGAAATATTAACTCAACACGCACCAAAGACATATAAACCAACCAAAAACTGGACATGATGTCACAAGATGCAATTTTTTTTCCCCATCCCAGTTCGGTACAGGCATCAGAACCCCGTCTCCTCGCAGCAAATCTTGGTTTGTGACGGAGGGATTCCTGCTGCTGTTTTGACTCCTTTACACATTTTATAAGCTCTTCGCGAGTTCTTATCTGGTCAAAACACCATCATATGTAGGCTATGCACATACAACAAGCGCATTTATCCCAGCACACAGCATTGTTTTGGATGTCCGGTAATTTCCGACGCAATACATAATAAAAGCCAATCAATCAGGTTGTGAACATATCCATATGCCTTTAGCTTCGGTGTTAAAATGCCAATGTGAACATTAAGCGGATCAGGACTGAATGTTTTTTGGTCCGGACCAAGCGAACCAAACTACAAATGTGAACACACCCTAAAATAAAAGTTCGAAAGGGTGTTTTTGCAGCAATGCTACAGATGAACCATTTTTGGGACCTGCAAAGCACCTTTCAGTGTAAAGTTCTTAAAATAACCAGTTTTAGGGCCTTCATGAAACCACTGATGCCAATAAGAAAACAAATACTTGAGACATTTCTCAATATCTTATTTTAAGTACCACAGAAGAAAGAAAGTCATACAGGATTGGAACGCCATTAAGGTGAGTAAATAACAGCTGAATTTAAGTATGAGCAATGGTAATAGTGATGTTTGCCTTATCTCAAGGCAACCGATATATTAGATCAAGTTCAAAGTGGACTAGAATCGGGTTGTTCTAGTGTCGCCGTGCAGAACTTCAGGAAGCTTTATTCTATATTTGAGCTCAGAGACCATCTCAGGAATGACTCCACCACATGTTGTTTCTGAAAAAAATCTGAAAAACAATAGCCGCCGGATGTAATATTTTACCTCCTCTAATCACTAAAGGAGGTTGTCCCTACTTTCCAAGCATCCTCTGGACAGTTTCAAAGAGTGTTTGGGGGCATCTACAAGGACAGAAGATTTTGCATGAGAGATATAAGCGCTAAACTACGAAATGCTACAACAGAGCGTCTTCACGGCAGTCAGCCCGTGATTGATGGAAGAGAGCTACCCATCCCCCACTGCCAGTTCTGTCTGTACATCTGTCTCTCCACCCTCCCTCCGTCTTCTCCCTTCCATCCACCCTCGCTCCCCCTCTGTGTGCCACTGTGATGTTATCTCAGAGTCTGTGTGTCTGTAGGCAGGAGGTGACGCAGTGTCTGTCTGAATCCAGACAAAGAGACAAACTCATCATCCAACAGACACATGAGAGAAAGGGTAAAGTCAGAGGAGGGGGGGGTGGGAACGGAACAGACAAACAGAGGCAAAACTTAACTCGGATAGCAAACAATGAGAGCACTCCTGAATTCAAACCATCCCTCTCCCACAGCCCCACCAATCCAACAAATACTGAGAACAGGCAGAGGACGGGGCCCTCACACACTGTCTAGTTTGGTGGGGTTGAAGAATGGTCATTGACAGACATCAGATAAACCCAGACAACCAATTCAGGACTCACATTGCCTAACTGACAAAAGCCAGGCATGATGGAAGGGCAAGATCAGTCATACATTTTCCCATGGAATGAAATTTCCCACATTTCCCCCAGTGTCTAGTAAGAATCAATTTGGGTGGGAAAAGGCATAGCATCATTTACTGTAACGTTTCAGTTTTTCAAGGTCTGAAAATCTTTACCTCATGTCTGCAGATATGGTACAGTTCTTGAACACAGCTGGAAAACTAATATAAAACAGGGTTCTTTATTGGCATCCATGGTTCCATAAGGAACCTTTAACGTCCACAGAGCCTTTCCATTGAAAAAAAGGTTCCTTATATAGTGAAAAATAACTCATTAAACTGTTCTTCAAACTAAGAAAATAATGGTTCTTTTTAAGAACTGATCACTGAAAGGTTCTTTTGGGAACCAAAAAAAGTTGTTATATGGCATTGTTACATACGAAACCCCCCTTTCGGAACCTTTTCCCGAAGAGTTCGAGTGACCAAACTGTTTCTATATATTACCCTGCTCCTTAGAATATTTCATTGATTTATTAAAAGTGGAATTCAGTAACATTTCTAAATAATGATCACTGTAACACTGGAAACCTGATTCTTAGATAGCTATGATTGTGTCCTGTCACAGCACTGTCTCTACAAGTAAAGTAGAATAAGTGAACAAGTACAACAATTTTACTTTAAGTCAAAAATAAAATCCATCTCATGTCCATGTATTCATTTATTTTGTAATTAACTGTGTAATAAGAGATATAACGTTCAGCCTGAGAGAATGACTGTACATTAATCCTTAGATTTAAATAAGTTTTATGTTGTACATTGCTACAAAGGAGATCAGAGTATATGAGTTAGGCCAATTGTCTCTGGTTAGGCTAACTTCTATGCAACCAATCACTGATAAAAAAGTTTTTTTATGGAAACTAGGGAAGCATTCATCTTTATTTATTCAGGCAAGACAATTAAGAAACACACACACATATAATACAAATAATTTGTGTAGTAAATTAATATATGTAAATTAGTTCTGTCAAAACGATTAGGCTATAGGCTAGTCACGATTAATCGCATCTAACAAAAATGTGTGTATATAAATATATATTAGTGGTGTCAAATTGATTAATCATGATTAATAGCATCTAACAAAAAATGTATATAATATATGCAGGTACAGATATATATATAAATGTGTGTGTGTGTATATATATATATATATATATACACACACACACGCATAATGTATATAATATACACATATTTTATAAACAAACTTTTATGTTGGATGTGATTAATCATGATTAATCGATTTGACAGTACTAATGTAAACAATTCAGATAAAGTTCTTATGTTATCCAGGTGAAATCACAGATATCAATAAGTCGCCTACAGTAAAAAAAAAAAAAAAAAGAAAGAAAACTTATGGAAAGCACTTACAGAAAAGGTTATAGGCTTCATTTAAACTGTTGCAATATTTTGCACAGGCGGTTTATATTTAAAGACTATTATTTAAGGTTATGTAGTGTTTCACTATCTCTTCTCAATTATATCAGTGTGATGTTATCAGAAGTGCGTGCATGTGAGGATATTTTCTGCACAGAAACATCTTCAGGGTTCAGGTATAGGCTATATTTCGTGAGGTTCATTTACAGTGTCTAGATTCGGTTTTACGCAAGCTGATATCATGACCGTGTTGTGTTGATAGTGTGTGAACGCCTGGCCTCTGGCTGTTGTCCTCGTACAGTAAAATGCGGATGTAAGACTTCACCAAAGCAAACAACTCAATGCCACACAGAGTATCATGAGGATTCGGGCTTCCCTACATGATGGTCACTATCACATCCAGGAGACAAAACGCCTGCTTTTGCACAAACAAGTAAATGAAAAGTGTTTACAATACCTGGGATACCTACAATTCACTTTGAACGGGTTGGTCTGTTTTCGTCTTGACATATTACCCCCCACTCCCGGATGAAAAAGTCGAATCTCTTCTTTGATCCGACTGATGTATGAAGATGCTTCTGGACAATCCGAAGGGGAAATGTTTTAAAGCAGACCACAATCCAGAAACGAAACGCTCCGAACGGACAGAACTGAGCACTAATCGGCTACATTGGCCAGCGCGATTAGGTTCATTTGACTAAAAGACAATCAAAGATCACTTCTGTGTAAACAGACATCTTGGTCTTGGTCGGCGATAAGAGCGCGTTCATGTCGATAGAGGTCGGTTTCCAAACATAAGATGTGAAAGCCTGCGCCAATGTAGCCGGGCAAATACACTGCAGAGAATCTCCACCGACATGCATTTCAAGCGATGAGCTGAAGTGAGAAGAATGACTAATTTTATTATCTGCCTTCTCCTGCTCCTGCTCATGCGCGAAACACATGTTCCTACAGGGGGCGCTCTGCGGCTCACAGGACCCACTCACACGATCAAATACATGAAATCTCAGGACGTGTTTTGTTTATTTACAAACATTTGACCACTTCTAGACATTATCATTTATATCTTCTAATTTCACCTGTTGGTAATAGCATTTCATTTTCCGAATAAGCAGTCATTGGTTCATCCACAACAGCGCTGAGAAAAGTAACAGTCGCACGTGCTCATCTTCTTCTTGGATCAGTACAAAAAGTGAGAAAAGTCTAATTCAAAGTGGCTAATACTGGCTAGTGGCTATAATATACAAACTATTATTGAAACTTCTTTGATCTGCTCAAAAATAATTTTATAAACACAAAACGACGAAGCAGCTATTTGTCCTATTAGAGATAACTTTTCTTTGCTTTTTTCTCCACCTCTTTTTTTTAAACAATTTTTGCAAAATTTCCTTTCTAACCGCTTTTTCATTTCTATGGTTGTAAGCCTGTTTGCTTTCTAAAAGAAACAACGAGACGCATTGTGGGATACACGTACGTTGATGTGGAGGACAATGACGTTTTTCTTCAGTTAGGCTATATAAATGTGGCCTACTCGATTAAAACATCTATCTATCTATCTATCTATCTATCTATCTATCTATCTATCTATCTATCTATCTATCTATCTATCTATCTATCTATCTATCTATCTATCTATCTATCTATCTATCTATCTATCTATCTATCTATCTATCTATCTATCTATCTATCTATCTATCTATCTATCTATCTATCTATCTATCTATCTATCTATCTATCTATCTATCTATCTATCTATCTATCTATCCCATAAGATTAGATAGAACTTTATGGACAGATATTTGCATACCTTTTAGCTGAAAAATAATAATAAAAAAGAACCACACTTTGTAATATAGGCCTATGTAATTGTTAGATAAAATTATGTACAACAGTAATACTTCTCAGTCATGCATTTGCAATAATTAGGGATATAAAAGAGATATTGGATAGGGGTGTAATGATATCCTTGTCACGATTCGATATATCACGATACTGACCTTTTTACGATATTATTGCGATACTCCAAGACATATGGTAAAAGGTTAACAAAAAATCTGTTGATTAAAATACTAAATTTGGTCTTGCATTAGGGGTGGAAATGAATTGGCTTGGACTTGGTGCTGATAACCCAAAGTACCGACGATGGTGACACCAGAATAAACATATTCATAATTCTGAAGCTGAAGCTGAAAATACAGAATTATTTTAAACGAATGCTTGCACTCTGTCACTGACTAGATATATTTAAAATAATGTAGGCCACTTTTTACTGGTCACAGAAGACATTTGGCAAATATTCCTCTATTATTATACATTATATTTTAATGTAGTACTGTCACTTAAACTCTGTGAACCTGAATTATTTCTCACAGTAATTTTAATGTTGGGTAAACTATACACAATATTAAGCACTATACACAATATATTGTTGCATTTTTGTATTGTATATTTGGTATATTTTAGCAATGTGTTACCGTGTAAACAGAAAACATTCCATGCCATAGATATTTATGAAATGGACATGTATGTCTGACAGATTTTGATAATTGAATGGATCATTTTGCATGATTGCTCATATGATGAAAGAATGTTTAAGAGTTTTTATGACAGTTTTACTGAGAATCAGCTAATCGGTTTTGATCAGGAAGCCATGTGCATTGAGTTATCGTGCAAATTCTAGAGAATTTTGCACACTTGAAAAAAATGTGTAATTTGAAACATTTTTAAAGCGTAATGTGAACAAGAAACTATTTGTTCAGATATCTGAACTTACTGTTTTGAGAAATATAATTGAGAGTACATTAAATATAGTTATATATGTCTAAATATATTTGTGTTATTATAACAATAATGTAATTATAATAATTATATATAAAAAAATGCTATAACCTACGTAATTTAAAATCAACATGAAACAGTTCCTATAGTCTTTTCTTCCAGATTGTGACGTTTATCCGGGTGAAACGGGTTCTCAAACCAGCAAAAATGTTGGGTAGCACTTGATTTTGTCCATGGGGAGTTGATTGGATGTTTGTGATTTGCTATTTTTGGATCTCATATGAGTGACAGGTTATTGCCCCATCAGAGATGTCTCTGCAAGAGGGAGGAAAGTTATTTTGAATATAAATGATAGATTTAAAATAAATTATGTGTACGGATAAATCATTTATACTAAATACTGCAATAGGCTTATTCCTTTTTTATTTTTTATATATATAAATTTTGATTTCATGGTGACTTAAATAGAAAGTCAATATATTCCAGATAATATTTGAATAATTTGCTTTGGCTTTAGTGACAATATAAAAGCCAGTTATCTGACTTTGTAAATAACATGCTGCAATAGCCTACTTCACCACAAAATTCCTCGTCAGGTCGACCAAACGACCCCTGGCTAACTAAAGAGTACCAGTTCAGTGACTCCCAAAGGAAGTGCCACAACATTGCACGCTGACGTCATCACTGACTGCCACGAGGTGAGGTGAGACCGAAGCACGGCTCTTTCACGGCAAATCCGCCGAGCTGACACGTAGATCAGCGTTAAAATACAACTGTACTCGATCGACATAATATGAAAACGGGCACAGTATCACTATTTTTCCAATGAGCACAGCTTGGGATTTATATCGTCGGGTATATATTGCATTCCTTATTTCTATTCTCTTTATAATAGGCTACTTGAAAACGCTAATAAATGCTGTCAATACTCACAAAACCTAGTTCACAGCATCCTTTAATATCAGAGCTAGCTTATTTATAAATAAAAATAATAATGTAAGAAAAAACTAAAAGCCATAAAACACATTTGTTTGGCCCATTATAAATATAACATACGAATTATGGTCAACAAAAAAGACAGTAGATGATTCAAATAAATTACGAAGTTAACAATGTACTGAATTCGAGAGTTTTTTTTAGAGACAGGTGGGCCTACATAACTCCAATTTTTTTTAACACACACACACACACACCTACACACACACACACACACACACACACACAAAATATGTTCAATGGCCTCTTTTATGTCACAGAAAAAGCTTTTTTGTGGGGAAGAGTCCCAATCATATTCCAGTAGACATTGGATAATGCCATTCATTGATAATATAAATAAGTTACCAGAGCTTTTTTAATGTCTAAATTCATGCCCAAAACAGCTAAATTTTGAAATTATTAATTGTATTTGAAATTATACTAACAAGTAAAAACGTAGAAAAGCATATATATGAGATTAAACGTTGGGAGTATTTTTTTTTACATTTCAAAGAATTTCTTTGCCCACAATAATAGATTTTCTATGAGAGCAGGCGCGCCTTCTTACATCCGCATTTGAAGTTCGGAACATCAGTCATGTAACCTTCCGCCTGCGGTAGAAGTGCTGAGGCTGGGACCGCCGCCATTTTGAATGTCTGGTCCGTTCCTCCTTCCGTCGATTGAGAAGATTGCACTTGTTTTCTGGTATCGTAACGGCTGGTGAGTGGAACCTTATTTAAACCGTTTAAACGATTTCAGTTACGACTGGCACGTTCTGAGCTGTCAAGCTGCTCGTTTTTATTGGGGTTAGCTAGTTTTGACTCTGTTCTGCATAGGAAGTGGAGCGCACAGGCTAAAGCTAAATCTGCTCGCGAGCCTCTCGCTCGGTGGCGGCGCTCTGCGCGTGCACCGGGACGCTGTCATAAGCTCGAGCGCTAAAGGTCGCCGCTCGCTAAACTATAATTCTAGCTGTATTTCCACAACGACGTTCCGCTACCTGGCGTGAAATTCCAATTACACTGTAGTTTATGCACGTTTCAATTGGTTTAAAGTAGGGGTGTGTGTTTAATCCTCCGTCAAACCGAAGCTCAATTTGAGGCCTGACGAGATTCCAGTCAGTTAGCAACGGACACGCAGCACTTCATTCACCGACATTAGGAAGGAATAACAGCGGTACTTAATACTTAGTAAGGAGTGATCATATTCGTGAAAAGTACTGAAATTTACCCGTTTTTTAACCATAGCGTAATGTCGTCTCATCTCAGTGTTTATCATTTAGCTTAGCACTAATCTAATGGCTTGACGTTATAGCGCAAGTGGATGGGTCTAGAAACATAACCTTAAACAATCTCTCTGAATGCGGTAAATAAAACAGTTAGAGTGGAAATGAAGTAACGTTAGTGGTAAATGTCAAGAATACGAGGTGTATGGTGCTAGTTGTGTGTGTTTTAGACTCTAGTCACCAGGTGGTTTTGAGAGAGATGGGAAATCGTTCTTGATGTTGTAACGTTAACAGTTAACGTTACTCGTTAATGCTGTTTAAAGTGTTGTCTCAGTCATATCTTTACACCCGTTTGCTTGTGGTGGATATGACTGGCGTGTTGGCATCACTTCTTTGTGATTGTTGAGTAAGGTTACAGAATTAAAGGAAGTGATCGTATGTAAACGTGTCCTCCCAGTCACTGCTGCAGTTTGCATGATTCCTGGCTTAGATTTGCATTCTCTGTCCACGCCAAGAGTTTTCTCTTGTCAGTTTTTTTTTGGGGGGGGGTAATCATTTAAAGGTTGCAACTATGAATTAATTTTCAACCTATTATTAGACTATTAAAGGTTTAGTTCACCCAAAACTTATCCCACAATGTACTCACCCTCAAGCCATCATAGGTGTGTATGACTTTCCTCTTTCAGCCAAAACATATCCTGGCTCTTCCCAGCTTTATAATAGGAGTGAATAGTACCACAGATTTTGAAGCCCAAAAAGGGTCCGCCGTCCACCCATCATAAAAGTAAGCCATATGGTTCAAGGGGGTTATTAAAGGCCCTCTGAAGCAAAGTGATGCATTTTTGTAAGAAAAATATCCATATTTATAACTTTATACACTATATTCACTAGCTTTCGGTTTCAGCCGTATCCAAGTCGAGTTCTGGCGGAAGAGTGACCTTTGACCCGACGTGTGACATAGGATGTAGGAGTACGCTTAGGTGAGAGTACACTCCTTTTGCGCTTCAACAGGGCAGGGCAAAAAACTCAAGCTACTCTGACATTTCTTTTTAAAAATTCTCGTTTTAGACTTTAGGCACATTTTTGACTGGTCTTTTGTTTTGCTCTATCCTCTGCGCTTCCGCAATCGTCAATACGTCAGTGTCCGAGTTCATTCTTCAGCCGGAACTCTGGAAGCCAGTGATTATCGTTTATACATTTTATTTATACTTAATGATAGCCACAACTTCAACATGAATCTTTCAAAACGTTGCTTTTAAACATTTTCCTTATAAAAATACTTACTTTACAAATAAAAAAAAGCCCAACATAAAGTGCTAAGAATTAAAAGAGATCTGTCAGTAAAACAAATATCCATGATTGCTGTTCACGGTCACTATTTTCACTTAACAACAGAATTTGCTTACAGGTGTGTGTGTGTCTTGAAATGTTCATTTAGCAGATTAAAGTGGTTGCTTGAATGTATATCTGAATGATAGCCAAAACTGTATTGTAAATCGCGTAACCATACAGACAGTATCAAAGATAGTGGTGTCCATAACACCAGGAAGTTTGTTTACATTTGACTGGACGTTATTCAATAAATGTGTCCAATCACGGTGTGAGTTTATTTATCAGATAACAACTGCTTTAAAGGCTTTGTAACCAAGTGCAGAGAGTACCACATCTTCGGATGAGCGCAACTCATTATAAAATGAGATTCTCATCTGTGGAATTGACAGGGTTTTTTATACTGTAAATAATGGACAACGCAAGAGTACTCCTGATGTAAGAGTCCCACACTTAAACATTTGGTTTGTTTGTTCTCAGACATTTATCTTCATAACTTTACTGTAGAACTTTATCCAAAGCAGCACTAGTTTACTGGGGCAGGCCACCAGCAGCGGTATGTTACTAGTATTGATGCTTCTAGTATTTTTATTTATTTATTATTACAACCAAATAATCCAATAGTTACTAATATCTTTTTCATTTTCATGTGCAATTATTTATTAGATACTAGTACTTATTCCATTAGTAACTACTAGCATCAATTCAGTCTGGTTATTCTTTGCTACTTAATTACTAGAGATGCACTGAAAATATATAATTTTGGTTTTAGCCAAAATCGTTTTAACAGTCAGTGCTTCTCCGGTGCATTTTGTCAATGTCTATTTTGTGGTCACCATGTGGATTTCATGTAAACATATTAGCAGTGTGGGCGCACTTCACCATGACCAAAAATGAAGTTAAGATCATTGCCGGAAGAACTGTTTATCACCTGAGAATGCAACACCTTGAAAAGCATACTGAGTTTTTTGCTCTTCTCCTGGTTGCTAAGCACAGCTTCCATGTGATCAGACGTGACTCTCTGGAGGCAGGTGTGAGATAAAACCCAGCTAGGCTATAGATGTTGAAACCGAGATCATTATATCTGGTCTTGCTACCTGAATTCAGCTCTCTTAGGCTCACAGTTTAAATGATTTAGAAAAGTTATGTTCACATTATCATAATCTGGCACAATATTACCATATAGCTACATATACCTTTAAGGTTTTTGGATTATCATGTTATTGTCCCAGATTAGGGCATATGGTAAATATTATTGTAACACGTGCTTGACTACAGCCGCTTTTGTGTTTTTGGCCGATTCTTGTCATTCAATTAGAGAGATTGTATTCTAGAGTCAGATTTTATCAGCAAACTCTTCTCTAAGGGCATTTTCACACCTGAAAGTCCGCACTAAGGTCCGAACCAAAGTTCATGCTTTGATACATTTTATACATTCGGTAAGGTTTGGTTTCACATTGCAATTATGCAAGTGCACTAAAGAACTTTACATGTCATACTTGCGCCCTGTCGTCATCATATATGTGGGCTGCATATTGGCATTGATTGGTTTGTAAACGGACGTGCGTCTGACGTCAGCGTTTTGTCAGTTCGGCCGTAACTTTGACAAGAATGAATGAACAGACGCATATCTTTGCCACTATACTGTTATAACGGCATTACCACCTTCAGCACCAACTATACTCGAGGCTATATCAGCCAAATGAACGTCTTTGTTGTGCAATCTTTTTATCGTTGTCCGGCTGGAAGGGAGGAGAAGACTCCAACCAATCCTGCGAGAACCACCGGAACTTCCTGTAAATGGTCTGAAAGTCCGAACCATACAGAAAATGATTTCACACTAGAAACGAACCAAACCTTTGTTCAGTTTGATCTGGACTGAAACTACCTCTTTTTGTCTGACCAAATTTCATCTGTTTGGTCCGGACTGTGGTCCGGGGGAGGTTTCACACCTGTAATTTTGATTCGGATCAAACTGAAAAGTCCGAAAATTCGGACCAAACAAGGTAGGTGTGAAAGGGCCCTTAAACTGTCTATTCAAAGCTGAAAGGCTTCCCCAGTGCAACAGAACTCTTCACATTACCAGTTTACCAGAGTCTCCCCAAGTTTGCAGTTAAATGCCTTTGGCAGGAGACCCATAGTGAAACAATGCTCTAATTATCCCAGGACTGGGACGTATGGTCACGAAAGGCTGACTATGGAGAAAGTATTTTGCTCTTGAAGAATAAAGCTTCCCCACCTAGGGTCACCTTAAGCCCTCTATTGTACCCAGTTTGGCTTCTTGAGGTCAACCTTGAACTGGAAGCAGTTCCCCTGTACAAAGAAAGGTTGCTTAAAGCAGTCCTGCATTATTTGGAACAGTTTCTTTGAATGACTTTCTTCCTTTCTGTGTCAAGGTGGATAATAAGGCATCACATGATTAAGTGGCTAGGTGTGTTTAGTCATGCTTTCTTTTTCCCCGTAAAGGGAAGTTCCTCATCCATTCATCTGTTAAGGTTATGGCAGTACTGATGTCACAATACTGGGTGCTGAATCACCAGCTGTCGTGATGAAGCCGAGGATCTGTAGCGTTAAGGCATATACACTGCAATGATTCACCATGTTTGTGTGCCAGCTCTTTGGATGAGGAAAACCCATCATGTTTCTCTCTCTTGAACACTGAACACAGACTGCTATTACATTTTGAAACCAGCGTAGCTCGGTAGCAGGAGCTGTACTGGGAATAGGAACCAGAAGCACTTTTTAACTTTAGACTAACTTTCATCTTCAGTGTGCAAACTATGTTCAGGGGCAGAAAAGGCAGCCAAATCTTTTGATGTTGATCCATCATAGTTCTCTAATTTATTTAACTTGGATTTTGTTCTACTTCGTTTATCTTCATCCCTTTACAGTACAATTTTTATCCAAAGCAGCACTAATACCTCCACAGTCCACCAATTCCACAGTCCACCAGCAGCAATATGTCCTTATGTGCTGTTCAGTGCACAAAGCAATTGGGTTTTCTGAGTAACTCTAGTTCTGAGACCTCTTACTGCAACCTCAATCTACTACATAGCCATAGTGTTGTTTTGGCCAAAATTGAAAATTCTGTCATTTACTCACTAGGGATGAGCACAAGTACTTGAACATGACAGCGATCATCGCTTTCATGATCGATTATCTGTAGCTTTTAAAAAAAATACGAACATTTCTGATTTGTTATTCCTAGCATTTTGGACAGTACCCGAAGTCTGATTGGTTCGCGTTAGGACAGTAAGCTGCTCAGATGGGCAAAATACAGTGAAACCATGGATTTGAAAGTGGGAATCAAGGATATCTGATTAATCTCATAGTGTGTGTCATAGAATTGGCATTGAGTTTACTGGTGTTCATTCATTCTTCAGATTCACCTCACACAGATATTCCTGATAGATGTTTCTTTTTGGAAAACATTGATGCATTATTGCTAATCTACTTGTTTTATATTTCTAATCAGAAATTTTTCATGCCATATTTTTATTTTTCAACATTAAATATTTTCATTATTGCCATTACAGACACACCTGGCCCTGAGTACTCGTTTTTGAGACCAATCAGTACTCAAAATGAGAAATTTACAAAACTGTCCATCCCTATTGCTCACCCTCATGTTGTTCCAAACTTGTAATTTGTCTGGGAGAAACAAAAAATATTTTGAAAAGTTAAAAAACAAATTAGATGTATTTTGTGCTCCACATCTATACTGGTTTAGAAGTACATAAGGGTGAGTAAATGATGAAACAATTTTATTATTGACTTTCAAATCACTACCTGTTATATAATTGGGTAGTTCCAGTACTTCTGATTGTTAAAAGCAGTGTTTCACATCCACTACATGTCATGCCTAATCACACCCTTTAGCTGTGCTTATATTAACAGCATAACACAACCTCTTATGCCTTGTATTGGTATGAAACCTGTACAATTAACTTTACTTGCACAATTCATCTGCTTAAATAGTGAAAACATTTGCTACACATTTAAAGTGGAGGATGTATCAATAATTGTTCTGCAATTTTTGCATTTCTTTGAAACTCATTGTATTAGATTGGCACTTAAAATGATAAATGCATGCACACTTTATCATTTTGATGCAGTTCATTCATTTGATTTGATTCAAATAGGCAAATTGCCTATGCAGAGATCCACCACAACCAGAAGTTATGAGAGCAGACGTGTTTGCAGCTTTAGTTAAGCCGAGGCTGCTAATTGCCCTTAGCCTGCATGTCATCTGCATAGAGAAGTTTGCTAATGCTAACATAGTGCCAAGTAAGCTGAAGAGGCACTTAGAATTGAAGCATCCCTTCCTCAAAGAAAAAAGACTTGGCTTTCATCAGACTGGCAGAAGACCAAGAACTGTGTGAAGGCATTTGACATAATACAAGAGGATAGTTACGTATTGCTGGAGCTTATTGAAGTGGGGGGGAAAAAGTGATAGCTGGGATGCTGGTTTGATTGTCTTTTTGTTAAAAACAGTCGTTCTGAGGCGTTTTGGCTCTATTGACCTAGTGTTTTTCACAAATGTACCTATTTGTGCCTGTTTTGGCTAATATTTAAATTAACATGCCTGTCAGTGCTCATTTTAACACCCTGAAAGTCTTGTCATCAAGTTGTCACTCCAAATTGGCCTTTTTTGTTCCTGGATCAAATTACATTAACCCCTCTCATTCCTTAAAGCTATTTTTTTAAATAACGGCGTTTAAAAATTGTGAAATAGTCACAGGACCTAAGATATATACTTTCTCTTCATTTCATTTTAAAATATCACAAAAATGTTGAAGTCAATAGCCTTTTTTTTTTTTTTTTTTTGTTAATTCTTCATCTGCCCAGGGCTGTCGCCAGAACAGGGGAGCCTTTTGTTTTCATAGGGGGGCACACTTTATATGATCTGAGAAACAGACATTCACCAAAACAACAACATCCCTTTATTTATTATTACTGAAATACATTAAGATCTATATTAAAAACAACACCAAAACACAAGATAGTCCATCCTGCAATACACCAAAACCCATTTGGCTATATACTTTGTAAACACGAGTCACAAAAGCTTTTCTTTTCATTTTTATCCAGACATCAATGGCTTATTGTTCATTGTAGGTGTTATCAATCATTTAGTTGTCGTTGCTAGTTTGAGTTGAGAAATACACTTTTCAGAATTATCATTAATCTGTGTGTGCATTTTGCTTTAGAACCAAGCAAGTTGGCATTTATTATATCGCAATCGCAATATTTAACTCAATAATCGCAATATGACATTTTCCCCAAATTGTGCAGCCCCAATTTTTGTCCAAGGCAAAGCTTAAAAACCTTAAATAAGCTCTTCTATATTATTTCAACTTGTTACTTGCCATGGAAATACCCAAAGAAACTGGCATGGCGTTAAAATACTAACCAACCAACCAATGATAATAGTAAGGGAAATAAAGATTATGGCAAGAATATTGATTTGTTGCATCATTTGTAGATATACATTTCTGTCTTTGAATTTCTCTTTTGAAAACCAGAACAAAAATATCAGTGTTTTTAGCTAAACTGTGAATTTAAGATAAAGGCAACTGCATGTTTTATTCCTTGAAATAACACTTTGCTTTTATGACTTCATGCTTAATTGGACAACGGTATTGTGTATTTGTCATTAAATGCACTTCTTTGCACTGTCCATCCATTTATGAACATAACTTCTGTTTTTCTGCTGGGAGATGCTGCGAATGTCATTGTTTAGCAAGTAATTACTGTAGTTCCTTTCTGGCTCGAGCAGCTTAATTAGGGGCTGCATGCTAACAGATTCAAGTGCGGGTTTTCTCTGTGATGGAGAGCCAAAAGCAGCTCTCATCTCTGCATGGAGGAAGGGAGGAATATTAACTGTGTGTGTGTGAGATGGATCTCTTGGTGTGATTAATGTGCATTATCAGAGTAGTAAACACTTGAAGTGCTGTCTTTCTGGTGCCACTTGATTTTGCAACTTACATTTAATTACAAGGTGAGCTTACACTATCCATACACTCCATCACTGTGTTGAGAGGAGCTGCTCGGTGTGTGAGGTGAAAGTACTGTAATGCCATGTCCATTCAACCTCAGTCTGCAGCATGAGTAATTCAGTCTGTTTAGATGATCCACGTTCATATATTGAACTGCTCTTTTTGCCACAAAGCTGTCACCGCAGATCCTACGACACCTTCCTACAACAATCCAGAGAGGTTTTCTGAAAAATTAGCCTTCTCTTTCTATTAGCAGCCCAATTTCACTCCCTCCATGCTAATATCCCTCTAATTCTCACTGTTTATGAGCTGAAGATCCGTTTTCTCCTGTGTGTGGTAGGTGTAAATGTGACCCTTCGAAGGGAGTTTAATTGACAAGCGATCTGACCAATCATAATCTGCCGAAACCTCCATTTTGTCAAAGCAGTCAGGAGAGTTAGTAGTTTAACGTGGGTGCATTTGAACTTGAAAAACGGTGTGTATTTGCGTCTTTCCGCGGTTAAAAACAACATTCCTTCTGATGTTCATTCATGTCTATTTGATGCTATAAATTAATTGAAGGAAGAGATGATCGGTTCATGCGCAGCTTTAACTGAGGCTCTACAGCGATCTGTCACAACACATTAAAGAGCCACAGAACGGTATTGTTTAAATTTCTTAAATTACCACATTTGAAAGTTGAGACTTTTTCATATCAAAAGTAACCTGGTCTGTCCTGTCTGTCGGCGGGTTGTCAATGTCCTCTTTCCTCCGCAATGTACTTTTCACTGTGAGAGAACGCGTGTCATGAGAGCGCCATGGCTTGTCAGACATAGCAACAGAAACTAAAGGTAACTCTTTGCGAACAGTCAATTGCATAAATCCCCTTTCCTGTGAAGTCAAAGTTTCATTCCATCGCCCTTTTCTTTTTTGTTCACTCCAGATGTTTGTGTAAGAGCTGGATTACTGTTTAATGCTGTAGAAATAGGCTCCTGCATAAGCAGTCATGTAATCCTACCAGTTTTGTATGTGCTCGCTTTTAATTTTTAATCAGCCTGCCCTCCAGTGGATTGAAACCTGATTCTGTTAAAGGAATGGAATTTCACATGTGATTCCACCTGCTTGTCTCATTGGCTGATGAAGCTGATTATGGCCATACTCTGATGTCTGCCTTTTCCAGACTGGCTGTCCCCATAGAAAAGCTCACCTCATGTGCTAGTCATTTATGAGATGCTCGTGTCTTTTGGGATTCTTAGAGCTCTGCAGAACGACTGATCAAGAGAGCGCTCTAGGGTGTTGTGCTTAATTCATCTTGCAGTGCAGGAGCGATTTCACTATTTACGTCATTATCATGGTAACGCTTCATTTAGACAACCAGTTGCTATCGTGGACTATTAAAAAATCTATTAAAACTAATTTACTAGTTAATACCAGGAGAAAATAATGAGTTATAAATAGTGGAAATATCATATATTAAGCTTGTTGTCTGAAAAGTCAGTTAGTTTTTTATTAAATGGGGATGTACATATTTTGTTAAAATCAACTTGTGGATTGCCTGAATGACATAAGATTGGATTTAAGAACACTCTGTATAATTAGGCTGGTTTTAGATTCATCTGGCCCCATCTGGATGCATTTCTTAGGGAGCTTTTATATAAGACTAACTTAAAGGAATTAAACCAAATGCTGGGAACATTTGAAGTTGTGTTATTGTAACAACATTTTAAAAACAAAGTAGACGGACAACAGATGCAACACAACCGCCAAAAAAAGTCGGCCTGAATGAGTAGAGATGTAGAAGTGATGCTTTAAAGGGGATTTAAAGGTGTAACTTTTCAGAAAGGGGTTTAGTGTGAAATTGTGTTGCTTGCTGTAAAAATCTTTTGATCCTAAGATCTCATGTTGCTCTGGCAATTGCAAAAATGGTATAAATCTTCATTTGTCTTTGTGGCACATATATAGGAGCTACTGTGACATTCCATTGGCTGACATTGTGCTTTCATTACAGAGGATGCCAGCTCCGATCAGACTGCGGGAGCTGATCCGGACAATCCGGACGGCCCGAACCCAGGCGGAGGAGCGAGAGATGATCCAGAAAGAGTGTGCTGCCATTAGATCCTCCTTTAGAGAAGAGGACAACACATACCGCTGTAGAAATGTGGCTAAGCTGCTTTATATGCACATGTTGGGCTACCCAGCACACTTTGGACAGGTGAGAAAACAGTGTTTCTGAAATTGCAGGGTCATCATTGGAATCTTTAACCCACTTTAACCAGACAGAATTTTGCAGTGTTTGATGGGCAAAATCTCATTTTCAGCTGGAGTGCCTGAAACTGATTGCATCACAGAAGTTCACAGACAAACGGATAGGATATCTGGGAGCCATGCTGCTCCTGGATGAGAGGCAGGACGTCCATCTCTTAATGACAAACTGCATCAAAAAGTGAGTGAGCAGAGGATCTCATCTTGTCTCAACACTTTCATCAATCCCAACTGGCTGTGTGATTGGTGGGAGTTTAATATGACCGTTGTAGGTGGAGAGCGTAAAGTGCTGGATGACTGGAAGCTGCTTCCTGAGTTTGATGGCATTTTAAATGGTATCTCTTTCTTTTCCATTTAGTATCCCTCAAACAACTTATCAGTTAAAAAAAAGGTTTTTATCCTAAGTTATCATCTTTCATCAGAACTCAGATTTTACATTGAACATCAAGTGGCAGCCCAACGTGATGCCAAAACTGAGGCTGAATAGGAAAATGTACAATTTTGGTCTCTAAAAATAATTTTCATATTGTATTTGACATGAACCATGTTTTATGCCTTTGCCGTTTATCCAGAGTGACTTGCACTGCATTCCAGGTATACATTTTGATCATTATATGCAATGCCTGGGAATTAAACTCATGACCTTGGTGTTGCTAACACTGTGCTATATTTAGGGCCCTATAAAATTCGTTTTATTTTTTCCCAAATTCCGTTTAAATTTTTGCAAATTCCGTTTTTTTTCCATTTTAATTTTTGGGAATTCAGTTGTTTTTTTTACCCTTTACTGTTATTTTAGTCATAAAAAGAGTGTGCTTTTAATGTTAACCCATTAAAACCGGATCACACATCTGTGCGTGTTTACCTTACCTCTCGCGCTCTGTCGAGTGTGCTCTCGGACTCACTCGGTCTCTCTCGTGCAGTGTCGCTTCGCTTTTGTCCAGTCCGGCGCCTCATAGAGTTGTGTGTGTGTGTGAGAGAGTGACAGAGAGACGGAGGGAGAGCAGGAAAAGGAAATGCAGCTGAAAGTCAAGAATACGCTTGTTTATTCTGTGGCGCACCGCCACAAATTAGTCTATGTGTGGGAAACACTTCATAAAAGTCACGTGCGAACTGCTCGGCTCGGTACTGAGGGCTTAGCGTCGAGTTTTCTTAACTTTTTCGCCGACGAAAGCAGAGCCATGGAGAGCCGCTTCCCCATGCTTGCATTGTTTTGATGCCGTCATTGGAGCTGAAATGACGGGACGGGTTGTTTCGCCCAGATTTGCTTCCCCTGGTCTGCATCTTCCCCAGACATACGTTCTTCTCCCACACAAAAACAGATTTTCTTTCCAAACATGTAAAATTCCGCAAAATTCTGCGTTAATTGGCCAATTCCGTGATCGCGGAAATTATAGGGCCCTATCTATTGTTTGAACTACAGGAAAGCTATTTTATTTATTTTTTTACCTTGAATTGTTTATTTTTTCTCATTGCCTATATAATCTCGTTTGAAATGAATGACTTTGGTTGCTTTTTTTTACCAGATGAATGTCCTCCAAAAAAATATTATTGTTTGCGTAGCATTTGACATCAATATATGGGAAGCGTTTTCCCTCCATTTTAAAATTGTAATAATTTTGCCGTCCTAACTATGGACATATTGATTTATTTGGTTGTTAGTCTTTATTTCTTGCCTTCTTTGACCCATTTTTGAATTGACCATTGGTTAATAATCACTGACTTAAATGACTGTATACATTTCCTTATGTTCTCTCTGCAGTGACTTAAACCACAGTACACAGTATGTGCAGGGACTGGCCTTGTGCACCCTGGGCTGCATGGGCTCATCTGAAATGTGTCGTGACTTAGCTGGAGAAGTGGAGAAACTCCTCAAAACGTCAAACTCCTATCTGAGGAAAAAGGTATTTCACACTCCTTCACAGCTAAACATGTTCAGTTGGTTGTCAAGCTCTGAATGTGTGAACGGTTTATGACATGATCTCTTTGGCCTCAGGCAGCACTGTGTGCGGTTCATGTCATCCGTAAAGTCCCAGAGCTGATGGAGATGTTCCTGCCAGCAACAAAAAACCTACTCAGTGAGAAAAATCATGGTGAGAGCTCTGCTCCTTAAACTTTCCCATAGGTCTCATTTTATAGTCATTAAAATGAATAAACAGATAGATCATTCCTACTAAGCAATACATTTTCATCATATGTGTTAATATATTGGATACATTAATGCATGTTGATTTAAAATGACAGTTTCTTATCATTGATTGCGATATTACAATTTAGTGAATATGGAGGGGTGAACTTTGAATTGAGTGGATGCTGCCAATTTGTTGAATAGAAAAAGCCCTGACAGAAATTGCTAATTTTTACAATTAAAATGTTTGAAGCTTACTTTGTTTCAATTGGTTATCTTATCAATTTAGTTTTTAGTTTAGTATTTAGTAAATTACTCTGTCCTCAATATAATTTTTTACTTGTCCATCTCTTACTTTCAAAAGCAAACTCCACCATCGTCCTCAAATCAAACAAAATGACAGAAATCAGTAATCTTTTTAAAATATCACTCCTAAATTGGCACCCTCTTGTAAAATTACTGTCAGTCCTCAGTTCAGACTTTAACTTTTTATTGTTAAGAATGTCTTTTGTTCATACATTCAGATTTATATCAGTCTTTCACTTTAAACAACAACTGCAGAATACCAGTTTGTTGTTCATTTTCATAATGTAAATGAGCCGTTTTGGGGTTGCTTATGAGTTACATAATGAAATCTGTAGAAAAAGAAATCAATGTATTGTTCTGTTTTCTGCAGGAGTTCTCCACACATCTGTTGTTCTGCTCACTGAAATGTGTGAGCGAAGTCCTGACATGCTCTCTCACTTCAGGAAGGTACATAGCAAGCGTTCATGCCTTGACCTTCACCAGTCACCTCTAAAACTGTTTATGCACCACATCAGCCACTCTGAGACAAACACTCTTATCTGTTGCTGATAGCGTTGACATGACTACTAAAATGAGACTGTAGTCCTTTGACTGAAATCTGGATGCTTGTCCTAGATTTAGCTGCAGGTGTGTTTATCTCACTGGGAGATGATGAATAAGGGTTCTTCCTCTGTGTATCTGCTTCTACTCTTCCTACCCCCAGCCAGATCTACTGTGCCAGCACGCCCACCTCTCATGCTCATAACTGTAGCATTATGTTAAGCTCTTCTCTGAAAGTGACTCTTTTCTCCAATTCCCCCCTAACATCTACTTCATATTTTTTCTGTCATTTGTCTTTGTTACAATTCCTGCATTGTATTAGAATGAAAAGGTAAGAGGACATTCTGGTTTCATAGCTGGTGCATGCTCTTTAAAAAAAAAAAAAAAACAGACTCATCCTCATGGTCACTGTAGATGTAGTCCAATTTTTGGTTTTGATGTGCTGTTTATTTTGCAATTGTCGTCATTTAAGTTTTCTTTTGTTTTTATGCAGGAGAACGTAGACCTCATATACATTTTCACTTGTCCTGCGTTTTTCCTTTAATTTTAATGGTTCTCTTTCATACGGTCACTATTGGGTTGTGGTTTTTCCAATATGTATATTATAGTGGGGGCACAAATAAAATGGAGACATTTCCTAAATTAATGAGGACTATATTAATAAACAGAAAAAGTGGCAAACAATTACAAAAGCCACTGACATGGTATCCATGTCTTAAATGTATAGTGAAACTAATTTATTGGAAGATGATCAACTCAGGGTGCCTACTTGAATTGACACTTACGGACCCTTTTTATGTGCTGATCTGTTTTGAAATCTCAATGGCCCTGCTGTGACCTCGCTGATAGTCCTTTTCTCTCCCACTGTTTTTTTTTTTTTTTTTTTTTTTTTTTAAGCTGGTTCCACAACTTGTACGAATCCTGAAGAATCTGATCATGTCAGGCTACTCCCCTGAGCATGATGTGTCCGGCATCAGTGACCCTTTCCTGCAGGTAAAGACACATCATCTCCTGTCTATGTTGCTGTGTATAAAAGTCCCGTTAGTGATATCAGAATTACAATTTGACATGCCCCCTAGTTCTAAAACCCCACCCTGCAAAGACAGTTTAGAGGATATTGCACACTCCAATGACAAACACTTTGCTTTTGAAGCGGAGAATGACGCTTGAACGATTCATTTCAACATGCTCTCAACTTCCTGCTTCCATTATATGGACTGATCTATAAACATGCAGAATAATTGATGGGAGGAAAGTGCCTGTAAGTTTTCTGATTAGCTGAACCTCATTTATAGAACCTAGGGTAGTCACCGAGACACGACAGTTTCAGTGATATGTCATGTAGTGGGATTATTTCCTGAGTGCTATTCCATAAAATCTCTTACAGCACATTTAATGTCGCCAATGTGAATTACAGTCTGTAATGCATCTCAAGTCCTTTGTTTGGTCAGATCCACAAACTTTATTTTTAGAGTGGTCCTTAAGTTTGCAATCCATTTTTTCTAGTCGAGGTGATATCTGTTCTTTATACGCTAAAGCAATGGTTCACTTTGTGTCTCTTGGTATTTTTCAGGTGCGTAT
Source organism: Meda fulgida (assembly GCA_030578275.1). Lineage (NCBI taxonomy): Eukaryota > Metazoa > Chordata > Actinopteri > Cypriniformes > Leuciscidae > Meda > Meda fulgida. Next base: position 6,053,945 of record CM060622.1, on the reverse strand, counting down.
ATTGAGGCTACTGAGAATTCTGGGAAAGGGTGATGATGATTCTAGTGAAGCTATGAATGACATTCTTGCACAGGTAAGCAGTATGTTTAGATCCACTTTATAACCGCATACCTTTTCCTTCTACCTTCTAAAGATTTCCCATCAAATTATTTTTTAATAGGTTGCAACAAACACAGAGACGAGTAAAAATGTAGGCAATGCTATCCTCTACGAAACGGTTCTTACTATTATGGACATCAAATCAGAGAGTGGACTAAGGGTGAGTGTTGCTCAGAAATCTGAGTGGATTGTCAATTTTCTGATATTCAAAGTGTCTCTCAGGGCTCCAGACTAACATTTCAGAGCAGTATCACCGGTGCCACTTAGTTCTATAGACGGCATTCAGTAGTTTCGCCTGCTGTAGTTCTGTCTGAGGAATCTGGGTGGTATCACAGTGTTCCAGAACTACAAGGTCGTGCGGCAGTGCAGCAAACAGACTTGTCGGAAGGACTTTTACAGAAACCCGCGTGAACTCCTAATTGTACTATATGTCGTTGAGTCACTGCTTAGTTTAACTCAAATCACAATGGGAAAGTGTACATTTAACGAGCAATGGCTCAAAGACGGTGCGTTTAGTAGTTGGCTCAAGCCCCTCGCAAACAATCGGTATCAAGCCTATTGCACACTGTGTAAGGAGGAGTTGGAGCTGTCTAGTTTAGGCATAAAAGCCTTAAAGTCGCATGCAGTCAGAAAAGCATAAATTTGCTGTAAAAGGTCTGCAGCGGGTGCAGGCGATCAATCAGTTTTGTTCGGCTCCGTCACTACCCCGCTCCAAGTACAGCGCCGGATTCCGTTTGTCTCGCATCCAGTCCCACACACACAAAAAGACTTTTGAAAGGAATTTTAATGACTTAAGTTATTTTTTCGTAATTCGTGTAGGTCATAAATTTATATCATAATGGTCATAAAAAGGTCTTAAAAAGTCTTACATTTTACTGACTAAACCCTGCAGAAACCCTTATAATGTAAAAACATTCAACTATTTCTGCCACAAACCATGTTTACAGTTAGTTACTACATTAAATCCATGGTGAATAATTGGTGATTTGTGGACTGAAAAGTCTTCTATAATTTGTTTGTTCTTGGCACAATGTGTCTCCTGGTTTCCACGTCAACACTATTTGATATGATATGGTTAATAACAGAATTTTTCACCAAATTCGAAAGCTTCTGACTAAATCTTCCAGTGATGTCATTAATACAGAGGTGAATTTAAATGTTTTCTCACTGGAACTCCCAGCGCTGTGTAACTGTTGCTTGATCAATGAATGACCGTTTCTCATAATTTGGCCTTGGCTGCATTATAGATTTTTCTTATTCTAAATGTGATGTGTTGGGGAATTTGGCTATTAACATGTAACATTTCAATTATATTCTGCTGAAATGAACGAAATGACTTGGAAAAAAGATTTGTTTATTTTGCTGAGTGAGACTCAAAGAGCCAGTAAAATGATCTGAACTTCCCATCAGTACTGCGCTGTCTAATATTAGTCCGAGCTTATAAACTGTCCGTGCTGCACATCTCGAACGAGAAGCACGGTTTCGTTACGCTTTTTGTTTCGTTTGATGTTTTTCATATGCAACAGAAAGGGCAGCTCTTATCAGTTGGGAAATGTAGTGGTTGCACCAGTGCGAACTCTAACAAACTGTACTCGCAACAGCAAGAAAAGGTGTCACACAATGCAGTCTGGAGCCCTGGTATCTGCAGAAAATTATTAAATTTGTTTATTTTATAACAGGTTTTAGCAATTAACATTCTGGGACGTTTTCTTCTCAACAATGACAAAAACATCAGGTATGTTTTGTTTTGTCTGTGACTTTTGACCAAAATTGCTGTTCCGTGATGAAGATATTGAGTGATCCATCGTCTGAGTGTTACATTGATGATCTCATTGTCTCTGACTACAGCTTTATTGTGGACTGAAAAAGCTAATTTCATGTGCTGTCCACACTAGACTCAATTGTCAAAATGATAGGGCTTTGACATTATTACTCTCCCTGATCAGATATGTGGCATTGACATCTCTACTGAAGACTGTGCAGACTGATCACAATGCTGTGCAGAGACATCGAAGCACTATTGTGGACTGCTTGAAAGACCTCGATGTGTCCATTAAAAGGTAAATTATGTGCAGGCTGTATGGATTTTATATCAGTTATGGCTTAAGAGGAGTCGTCCTGCTGCTTACACTTGTCCTTCCACAGGCGTGCAATGGAGCTGAGCTTTGCCCTGGTCAACGGCAACAACATCCGGGGCATGATGAAAGAACTTCTGTATTTCCTGGACTCTTGTGACCCTGATTTCAAAGCAGACTGCGCATCAGGGATCTTTCTGGCTGCTGAGAAGTAAGGCTGTTTATTGTGAAAATGTAAATCATGTTAAGCACAAATCGTTTGAGAGGAAGTGCCAACATTTCCCATATTGAGAGAATGGATTTGCAGCATTCGTGTTGCACGTCCTTGTAGCCCTTTTAAAAGTCTGAAGAATGTTGTTAGAGGTTTTTAAATATTATAAAAGCTTAGTTAAGTGGATACGATCAAATTCAATAACCAAGCCCTTGAAAAGCAAAGAGGTTTTCTAGAGTTGTTCAAGTGACTCATGACTGTGTGATGATAAAATGAGTGATCCATCGGCAGAAGTTGACTCTGTTGACACTTCTTATCTGACAGTACTAAAAGGAGTTTGGTTAAACGTGTTTAAAGGGTTTTACTTATTCTTTTTGCTTTAGTGACTTGATTTAATATTTTAGTCTGTGAGCTTTAGTCTACTGGCTTGCAGAAATAACACTTGTTTGTTGCAGGTATGCGCCCTCCAAAAGATGGCACATAGACACCATTATGAGGGTTTTGACAACGGTAAATATCTAATTTTTGTACACTATATTCTGCTTGAATTTACTCTTATTAAACTGATCACATTAATGAATATTTCAGTTTACCACTTGATATAAATTTAAAGTTGCGATGTAAATATCGATAGGCCTTTTGATCTACATCCAAGCGAAATAGATTATTAAATGGGGACTTGGTTCTGTGCTTCATTTGTTGTTTGGATTTTGATATGTGGGTAAGGTTGGGGTTTAAGAAGACTAAATGATTGGAGAAGTCTTGCATACATCACCAGAAATAAGTCTGTCGCAATGACAGTAAGATGACATTTTTACAAAAAATTATGGTAAAAACAAATTAAACATGATTTCGATATTCATGCTGAAGCCAGTGCTTGACATTTTTGCTTGGAGAAATTATCCTGCCCTCTGGCCTGAAGTTAGCAGTTCCTGGTTCAAAACCAGGGCCATTTGTTCAGGTCCAGAACCACATTTTCTGAGGTGGAAATGTATGAAACAACTTCCTTTTGGTGGCAAAGTGAATTGATACCCTTGTTGTGTTTGCTTTTATAGGCAGGGAGTTACGTCCGGGATGACTCTGTGCCCAACCTCATTCAGCTCATTACAAATAGTGTAGAGATGCATGCCTACACTGTACAGAGACTCTACAAAGCCCTCCTGGATGACATCTCTCAGGTTAGAATCATCTTAACACTGTCATTATATTCATTTTGAAATTACCAATTAAAAATCAAAAGAAGAAAACCGAGAACTATTAAAAAAAGATTATGCAACTTGTGTGCCTAAATTCTTCTGAAGTCATACAGTAGCTTTGAATGAACAACGGACTGAAATGTAAACCATTTTTAAGCTTGAAAGCATCAGGCCCCATTTAGACTGAGCCTCATTCACTATGGACCATTTTGTGTTCGTACGTATAAGAGAACTACTTTGATTATTTTTTTTTTTGTTGCCTAATTCACAACATGTAGTCATTTTCATAAAACATGGCCAAACCATCTTAATATAAGGGCTTTCTGCAAATCCTTTTGTCAATCTCAGCAACAATATGATGCTCTCTAAAGACGCACTCACCTCAGAGCACTTGCAGCAATGCCTTGATCTTCAATGCCATCTTCCAAACTAATTCAAACACAATAAACAACTCTAAGTACAGAACTCTAATTAGCCAGCTGTACATATGTGGATCTGTGGTGTTACTTCTGTGAAACACACATACAGAAAAAAAGTTTACACAGAATTTAAGTCATGCGGGTTTGGAATGACAATTGTATAATTAAATGATACCAGAATTATGTCTGTGTGAACCAACTCAAACTTTTCTTTCTATAGCAACCTCTAGTACAGGTGGCATCCTGGTGCATAGGAGAATATGGAGACCTTTTGGTCTCAGGCCAGTGTGAGGAAGAGGAGCCTATTCAGGTAAATGCCTCCATGGGCACTTCAAACTACACATGCAGTTATTTTAGCAGCATAACAATTGTATCATTCTGATTTCATCTGAAAGGTTTCTGAAGATGAGGTCCTGGATGTTTTAGAAGGTCTCCTTGTTTCTAACTTGTCCACCCCTGTAACGAGAGGTTATTCCCTGACTGCTATCATGAAGCTATCCACCCGTTTCAGCAGTGTGAAGTAAGCATACTTGTTCTGATTCACTTTTGAAACGGATATATTTTCTTGAAATGAGTTTGTGTCCCCAAACGGACGAGGTAATCTTCCATTTATTTTCATTTTGCCCTGCAGTCGAATCAAAAAAGTGGTGTCAATATATGGCAGCAGCATAGACGTGGAGCTGCAGCAGAGAGCTGTGGAATATAATGCACTTTTCAAAAAATATGATCACATGAGGTAAAAGAACACCAACAGTTCCAGACTTATGTTTGTCTTATTTCAACAGCCAGTCACTTTTTATATTTGATAGTTCACCCCTAGCTCTTGTTTCTTATCCTCACCTTATCTCTTTATCTTTCCCATGAAGACCTGCATTACTAGAGCGAATGCCTATCATGGAGAAAACAGCCTCTAACGGCCCAGCAGAGATTGTGCAGACCAATGGGGAAACAGAATCAAACATACTGGACACAAAACACCTGCCCAGCATCACTCAACCGGCCAGTCAGGTGAGTTTTCTAGAGCAAGGTTTCTTAGTCTAACCCAATGCACATTTTAGGCATCTCAATAATCTGACAGCGTACTCAGCCTCTGAAAATGTGTACTTCCCTCATACACAAGCAAATTCAATGTCAAATGAGTAGATACTGAAAACCCAGTATACATGTGTATCACCAACAATGTCACCAACACCAACAATGTCACGATACGCATCACAATACTAAAACCACGATACGATACATATCACGATATGGATCAATTTGGAATTTAAATTTCTTTTGAGCTGAGTTTAGTAACAGTATTATCTGTTTATTGAATAACCAGTGTTATAACAGTTGTGATAACTGAAAAACAATTTAGTTATTTACCAAATTGTTAAATACTTTGAGTTTGAGAAAACTAAGTTAAATTTAAGTTAAGTGTTGGAATGTGCACCAAACAAAGTCATTTCTTCTACGTTAAAATCATTTGAAATGATTTTTATGCAGAAACAACAATTGATCGACATGCTCAGGGTTAAGAGTGTGACAGCAGAATATCTCGCTTAACTTCATACAATCGGGGAATTGCCGTTTCTGTTCACTTTTATGCTTATTTAAGACATAACCAACTGTGTTTAGAGGATACTTACCAAGACTGAATTTTTTGACATTTTGCGTGTTTTTGTATGTTAAAGCGATATAATCTCTCGAGCTGTATGTGAGGTGGCTTTACTCTAGTCTATGTATGCACGCAGAGAAAACCAACTCACTGAGAGCGCGCAAGTACTGAATAGTTTATAATCATTTGAATGTTTAAATTGGTTAGACTTAAAGACGTGCAAATGGTCAACTTTAGTCACAATGCAATGCTGGCCCGATTATGCAAGTGAATATTCCGTCATGTCCCGACTCCTCAACGCGAAAATAAAATACTAGAATGAAACAATCTCTCCGGTATGGTTGAGCAGATAAAGAGGGATATTTAGCCATTGTGAAATATTTAAGCTAATGGTCTGTTTCCTGTTTTTCAGGCAAATGATTTATTAGATCTACTCGGAGGTAATGACGTGGTACCTGTTATCCAAACAACTGTTCCCACAAAGCCTTCATCAGCTGGAGGAGAACTGCTGGATCTGCTGGGCGACCTTTCTCTGACAGGTACACTTCTGCTGTTCTGTACCAAATTCACATCCTGCCATTCCTATCTCTCCATGTTTAGATCTCTGACTTTCCAGTGTTGTCATTTAGTCCTTAATTTGTTCACCCAAAAAAAAAGAAAACGTATTTGTTAGGGCTCTATTCTCATTTTGATGAACTGATATCAATTCTTAAATTCCAAGCATTGATCTTTTTTTAGTCTATGCTGTTTTCAGTGGATGAGTGAACAAAACTTTACTAAACTTTATTTGTAGCACGCCTCCCATCCAATAAAGCTCAATAAGCTGTTACTTTTTATATAAAACAAATTCTCAGCTTACAAATTCTGTCAATTATAGTACGAAATTCAAACAATAATGTGAACCGATCATCTCTTCCTCTCTACTACTAGTTATAGCATGAAATAAACATGAATGAAAATCCGAAGGCGTGTTTAAAGATGTAGTGAAACATTGAAATGTTGTCATGCCTCAATCCATGTTTCAACTGCAGAAAAACAAACTCCAAAGAGGAGTGTTTTGCTAAATATTTGCACTGTTTTACATATTCATTTATATTTTGATTTAATCTGTTCTTTAATATTTGAAGTATGTTTGAATAAATCTGAAAAAATAAAAAAAAATGCAGCCACTGTTTAAATGTTTATCTTTCAAAAAAGTAATTGGACTAGAAACTATTTTATCATTAAATTATTATAAACCTATTATTAGAAATACTTATTTTGCTATTTAAATGTTTATACAAATCAGTTGTTAATTTTAACCTTTAATAATAATGTATACCAACTGTCAGGGTTCTCTGTGTAGTTTTATTTGAGATTTTACAAAAAGATTGTTTTACTGTTTCTGCCCTAGTAATTTACTCATCCTCAATTTGGTCCAAACCTGAATTACTTTCCTTCACCAGTAATTTCTTTTTTTGAGCGGTGAAACCCTACTCACATCTTATGTGTTCCTTCTCACTCCTTAGGTGGTCCAACCCCCACCCCTGCTCCCTCTGTGCCCATGTCCCAGCCCCCTTTCCTTTTGGATGGTCTCTCTTCTCAGCCCCTGTTCAATGACATTTCAGCGGGTGAGATTACATGACATTTCATCATAATGATTAACGCAAAATAAGGCAATGCAATTATCATATCCGTTTCTGTCTTGCAGGCATTCCGCCAATGACGGCGTACAACAAAAATGGTCTGAAAATTGAGTTCACATTCGAGAGGGCCAACCCCAATCCCAATATTGCAGTTATCACCATCCACGCCACTAACTCCACTGAGGCTGACATGACAGACTTTGTGTTCCAGGCTGCAGTACCAAAGGTTTGTTAGTTTTTTCCCCTCTAGTTGGGTAACCCAGCTAATTATTCAAAATCCGAAAAATAGCGAACATGCTATGCAACACAGGCCACCATTAACAGCTTTCGCATCAGATAGCTCACACAAGTATGGATGAATCCGCTTTGATTCAACAGCATATCTTGGTTCTGTTAAACATGGCAAAAAACAATGTTACTCATGGATAGAGCAGAAACAAAGGAACCTCGTCGTCCGTTTTCAGGCCATCCTGCATCTCTCGTCTGATTGTAACCCTTCTTCCAATTATAGTCCTCTGACCTTTTCCTCTTTGGTAATGTTTTATCCATCTCTTTCTACAAATGTCCCACTCACTCACACACTATTTCCCCATTATGAGAGTATACGCCCTCTACTGTCGATCAACTTAGTTTTTTTTCTCCTATTTATACAGCCAGGACTTTTTTCGTTCTTTTTTTTTTTTAGCACAAAACAAACATCTAGCAAATATTCACAAAATACTTTTAGGTGTTCAATTTTTAACAGCGTTTCCCTGTTAAAGTCTGTCCCAAGCAAAAAAGTCTTAAATCTGCATATGCCCTGCAGTCAGGTTAATGCTTGAAAGTGATGCAGTCAGTCAAAATATGACCTGATTCTTTATTCTATTGGAATATAGTTGTGCAAGCATATATGTGACTGTGTAATTTGGTCATTTTTGCTTCAGCCAAATACTTAATGTTTGTTTGTGTTTTTAGACATTCCAGCTGCAGCTTCTGTCCCCCAGCAGTAATGTAGTTCCTGCAGTCAACCAGGGAAGCGTCACGCAGGTCATCAGGGTCCTCAACCCACAAAAGGTAAAACATCGCTGTGAGCCCAGGCCACGCTTTGCTTCCTATTGCAGTAGATCTTCAGAGATCAGTCATTTGTCCTGAAACAGCTTCAGAATTCTGATCAGTAAAGTTGAATAATTTTACCCTGCAGTTGAAAGTTTACTTTAAAAAGCCTGTGGCAGCCAGTATTTATCTTGGTTTAAGAATAGGAGGAAATGTCTCATTGACTTTGATGGTTTAAGTATAAGGTGGCGTCTCACTAGCTGATTCAAATCAGGTCAAGGGTGTCGAACCTACCAATTGTTTTTCTGAAATGTTTCCCTGATTCCCCGTCATGAATTGGCTATGTAAGATTACGAGTTCTGTGCAAACAATCACAATTGAATTAGAATTCAACTGTAAAAAGAGTTTGGTTTTTAGAGTTTGAAATCAAATGTGTGAGAACAATCTAATTAGGCTAATTGTGCTGAAGTCAATGTTTTTCACAGGGCTGCATGATTTATCAGAATAAAACCAAAATCCCGCAGTTATCAAATTACAAAGACTTTAAATGAAGAAATATTAGTACTGTAAAATACAACTATGTTATGTTAAATACCTGATTTCATTTTACAGTGAAATTACAATAATAATATTTCTTATTTGAATTGTTTGTTTTTATTTAGTAATAAACTACGTTTTATTATTATTATGCTAGTATTATTTAGTCATAGAATGCAAACATGAAGGTCTCAATTTTTATCAGAAAACTAAATTAGAAAAAAATCATCCAGTCCATATCTCTGTGACTGATATTTACATGTTATAGAACTGCACATATCTGCTTCCGCATGTGCCTGACTTCCTCTTTTGTTTTAGCAACAGTTGCGAATGCGGATCAAGCTGACATACACTCACAAAGGCTCTCCTGTACAAGACCTGGCCGAGGTCAACAATTTCCCCCCTCAGTCCTGGCAGTGATTTGCTACGCTTCTCAATCTTAGAGACCCCCAGCAAGGGAACTATGGGAAAGATGTCCCCTCCCCATTCCCAAATGATCCCCCGTGACATCACCACAGATCGCTGCCCTGGGGTTGCATGGGAAGCAGTGGAATCTTCCTGACACAGTCAAGAGTTGATGGTATGAAGACTAATGATGATGACGATTACAGCGACAATGATGAAGAAAAATCACAAATATCTGAATGCATATCTTTTCGTTTGTTTTTTTTTTGCCCGTCTGTCCTTTCTTTCTGCTTCGGGATTAGTGCAAAATGTCCATACTCACACTTGCACTTAACGTTGTGCACTCTCACTTACCCTCTCACTATAGTGCACTCCTCCCACACTCCGGCTCACCCTGCCGCCCAGGGCCCGTACACTGGGAAAAAACGTCACTCGTGGCCACTATACAAAGGAGCTGCTTCTTTGATTTGTCTGTTTTGTTTGAATTTTCCATGTTTTTAATCTTGTTAATGGGTTTGGTTTATTTTAAGAAAAAGAAAAAAACATGCTGAATAAATTGCAAAGTCTGAACATTTGCACCTTAAGCATTTCAGAATCAAGAGGAAAATGGGTTGTGATGGCGCCTTAAATTATCATTCATTGTACATGGCATTTCTTAATTTTCGTGTAAGGTTGATCTAATGTCCTATAATAAAGTATACCAGATGAATGCTCCGGATACAAGCTATGTTGTGGCTACAACGTTCGGCACATTGTCTGCCAGCTGTAATGTACACACTAACAGATCTGTCCAGAAGTGCTCAACCTTCATCACGTGAATCATCCTCAATAGGCAAGTTCAAATAACTGGAGTCGTGATTTATTATTTTTAAGCAGGACAGTTTTTCGTCTTTGACAATGAAACTGGAGCGTTTCCATTCGAGGTAAACTTGAGTTGTTTAGTGGATGAGAAGATGGGAGTTTGAGAGTGTTGCTTGTTACTGTCTGTATGCATTACATCACCCAGTAGTTTTGGATCATCGAAGCTGGACTCATTTCCCCAAAACCCTTAATTTGGCATATAGTTAGTTTGGTTGCCTCTACTCATCACAGATGGTGTGTTCTTGTATTGTTTTTGTTTTTTTAAATATTGAAATGCATTTATATAGATTGAAAAATAGGCTACACTAAAGTTTGATTTTAGCACAATCCTTAAAGATTGGATCCTATTAAAAATGTAGTTGGACAGCGTGATCTTAAAATTCGAATTGATTTTTCAGTAAATTAACACATAGAGGCCCTGCGATGTATAAGAAAGTTATGGTCAGCATAGATGCTGTAAATAGACTATGAATATAAGGCCTTCCTGAATGTAGTTATATGCACTGAATGGACATTTTGTTTGTTTTCTTGTTTTGACTTTCTGCAGTGATTTGAAGTACAGAATTATTGCCTGATTTGAAGCAATGTGCCTTTGTCATAAATGGTTAAAAGAAAACCCTCAGACGTCCGCGAGACGAGTGGTTATCGTTACAGGAAGAGCAAGAACGTGATGTTTGAAGAGTAGAGGACTTTTTTGTTTTGCTGTCATTTCATTCGAGTTCCCATTCAGAGGGCGTCTTAACTCAAATATCAAGTGTGTACTGTCAACGTGTTTTAGTTCGTGTGTAAGCTCTCTCTTCTTGCAGCTTCCAAAGGCAGTTCGCAACATTAACCTGAATATACCTCACATTGTCTTCTTTTTTTGTCTTTGTCAACTTGAAAGAGTACTTACTGCTTCATCAAGTCATTGAAATGCTCTGTGGAAACCCTTAGCGTCCGCACCCTCACGTCATTTCTCGCTGCTCTTCATTTTTTTTTTTTATCTTCATCACTTTGCGTAATTACATTCGCCAAGTCTGGTGACCAAATCAAGGTGTTCTTTTGGGCTTGGGAAATATATTTTAGCAATGTTATGTATATGGAGAAAAACGACTTGATTCTATTAGCTGCTTTGTCTTTTGTTGCGATTCTTTCGATTTCCTGGCTTTTTCTGTACATACAGTACTGAGGGCTTTTAAGATGCATCGGCTTGTTCTTTTCATCCTTTTTAAGATCCCATTTTCTAAGACTTCCTTTCAGTACTGCACAGTGTATAATGTCTGAAACTCTCCTTCAGAAAATAGTCTAATTTAACAACTTACCTGTTTGATTGATTGATTGTTTATTGGAAAGAAAATGTACTATGTGCTGCCTGTATATTGTATATAATTGTAAAACGCATAAAAAAAGATCAAATCAAATAAAAATCCCATTTGAAGACCTATGACGTTCAGTTAGGGCAGTGTATTGTGCACACGATCTTGAGTTTGCATTTGTTTTTAGTAGATGTGTATCGCAGTCATGTACTACTGAAAGAATGAAATGCTGCATATAGACACAGATGTAATTTCTCCTCTCGATATAGTGGCCTGGAGCTGATTTATTTCTCATGTTCTTCCCAGTTATTCAGATATAATAATGTGATTTTAAAGGGGTTGTTCGCCTCAAATTAAAATTTTCATTATTTGCTCACCCTCATGTTGTTCCAAACCTGTATGACTGACTGACTTCTGTGGTACATGAGATATTTTGAAGATCGAGTCCAAAACCAGATTGGACCCCATTCATTTTAATTGTATGGAGGTGTTTTTCAACTTTCTTTTCCACGGAAGAAAGTCATATAGGTTTTGAATAACGTGAACTACCTTCAGACATTTGATATGTGGAGGTAAGCTTCAATCCAAAGTTTATAGTTACAGATTTCCCATAAACCACATTACCGGTATTTCCATGGGTTTTAGACTCGCACATCTGACCAATACTCCCAAACAGTCTTTTTGAAGCACATGGAGTTGAAGCACGGCTTCAGATAAAATGCCCTGGTGTGAAATCATGGCCTCATCCCCGAGTGTTTCGATGACTCTTGAGTGAACTTAATGCGGGGGCGGTACATTAAATGGCGGCCTGCGGTCGTGAGGTGTATAACAGTAGTAAATCGCTATGAAATTGCACTGCGCAAGAGAAGTTTCAAAATACAACTTTTTTCAATCATGCTGCTTTTTACACTACTTTGTCAGGCAAAGGTGATTGTGTGTTAGACAGGGCAAAATATCCATCTGTAAACTTGCCAAGTCTCAGCAAGTTTCCCAACACCAAACAATGATTTTTTTTTCAGCTGCATGTGAAAAAAAAGCAATGTAAATATTGTCATTTCTACTCTTTATGTAAACTTCCTGAGGTAATGCAAGCTAATTAAGTCACCACTGTTCGCTATATCTTCCAATACATGCACAGACCTTTGTAGATTTGGAAATATGCTGTTGATTCTCCATTAATCTTCATTGAGAAGCAGATTTTCTTTGTGCTGGAAGTGGTCAGTCAGGGGGAAGTGAGCATCATTTGTTTGGGTGTAACTGTTTGACCAGGTGGACACTATCACATGCTTGGACGGTTGCCTTCTCCATCAGAATCCCTTTGTAATCTGTAAAGGTATCGGTTGTTTTTGAAGTGCATCTACACAAGCCCTTCTCAGATATTTTACACTTGCTATTCAACCACATCTTACCTTGTGCAGGATGGCCGGATGACCCTAATGAGTCTGACATGCTGAACTGAATCACAGTCCCATGTCCTGAGGAATGAGTGTTGGGACTGAAAAGAATTTGTGATGGATGAAAATGACATGGGATATTTTAGACTTATGCTGTGTATTATTGTCTTTGGGTTGGAGAAAATGATCAAGTGAAATAATAAAACAGTCAAACTTGATGTCTGTTGTTGTGTTTTGGAAATAAGTGTTTTTATTCCGTTGTATATGAACAGAATCTGTGAAGGACCATCTTGGTGATCTGGTTTGAGCTTGGAAACGGTAGTCTGCCGTCACCCTCTTGTGTTAAACTTTGAAACTGCAATAGCTCATGTCATAGATGCCGAGGAAAAATAATTATTCCTGATGTCCTCCCAAATGGAGATTGAATTATACAATAACTTTTCATATCCTATTGTTTCATATTTATACCCTCTAATATTCTGATGAGCAGACTGCAGTTCTATATATGTAAAAATAAAAAATTAAATTAAAAACATTTAAAAATAGTATTTTCCATTCAGAGTGCCTGAGGAACAATGCGTTGTCGTAATTCAGTATCTGCAGTCAGATGAGATGTTGTCAGTGTCATGATTGTAACGTTAATTTCGCAAAAAAAAGTCTTTTCACCTCAGAAAAACGAACTTCGCTGTCCTGTCAGCCCGTCGCGCGCACTCTTCAATCCCACGCTCAAAAGCGGCGGCGCGCGCTGTAGGTCACTTATAAACAAAGCGCAAAAGAAACTACGAGCATGCAATGCTGTAGTTAGGCCTACGTAGTCAATTCATCATTAAATTACCAAAAAGCACCAATAAATTTCGTAGCTGGTACTTCGCGTGTTAGCTGGGAAGGATTTGCAGGCTATGATATTCATCAAGATCAATGTCTATTTGTTTTATTAACAATTCATTTTATTGTGCACCATGCAACTGTTGTTTCGTGATGCCAAAATGCTACTTTATTTTCATTTTGTGTTATTTTGGAAATTACTGGTGGCTCATACCAACTTACTAAATTTAACAAAATAGTTTGCAATTTTATTTAATAGCCTTGCCTTATATTGTTTATTCATCAGTAAAATGTGTATGTTAAGTGAGACAGTACATAAAATTGGATCAACCAGATGAGCACTAGGGCCTACTGATTTCAACTATTCAATTCTCTCATACATCAAACAGAAAGGTTAACAAAATTACCTTTGACACACACAATTAGAAGCTTTATCTGCAGGGATGAGATCAGAAAACGTTTTATCATAATTGCAAATATTTATATTATATCATTTTTTGTGATCACATGTCTGTCTCCATCTCAGCATTTGTAACCTACTCAAGTTACAGAAACACATTTAAACATGGAATTTATTTCATTAACAACACCTAAGTTTGTCCTCTAATGTCCAGCATATGGACAACAAAATTAGAGCTTGACTGGAAATGATGCACAATACAAATGTTCTGCTCACATTTACCTTAATTTTCCATTCTTTCTTTCACCCATTAAATGTCGCATACGTCCTCTCAGGCTCTCCAGGTACCAGGTCCAGCTGTTCCAAACCTTTTTGAAGTTCTTTTTGAGAATATTTTGAAGAAAATGGGTAGTTTATGGGCCCAATTTACTTGAATATGGAAATACTATGGAAGTCAATGGGGACCAGCAACTGTTCAGAAATTATTCAAAATATCTTCTTTTGTGTTCAACAGAAGAAACTCGTACAGGTTTTGCATAACTCGAGGGTGAGTAGGCCTATGTGATGACAGAATGTTCCTTTTTGGGTGAACTATTCCTTTATTAGTGCTACAGATGAAGAAACACCTATAAATTCCTTGACTAGGCCTAATGTTTTATGCCATTTATTATCAAACTCCTCGTAAGCGTCAGTTCTCATTTCTTCCTGCATGGTCTTCCTCATGTGACCCAACTCAGTTTACCATCACAGACTTAACATAAAAACGTATCCCAATATGACTGTGATTTATAGCGTGCTACATCATGTTGAGTTTAAAGTTTAACTTGCACAAAACACATTTCACAAGAAGAGCTAATCATTCCAGTATGGGTAGCAGAGTTCAGTGATTCTCGATAAGAGTGTGACTCCAAATCTCAGATTTACAGACCTGATAATCTTTTAACACAGGGTTCCCACGGGTCCTTGAAATCTGGAGAGAAAAAAAATCAAGACCCTGGAAAGTTTTTGAAAATAAACGTACATAGATACAGGTCCTTAAAAGTGCTTGAATTTATTTTGTTCATATTGTTCCGGTCCGCTAATGTGTTATTTCGCCAACACTTCTTGGCCCATCATATGCATGCTAGCTTGCTTAATTTATGCTTGAGTTAGTTATGCGCATTTATGCGTTACGTTAAGTGAGGTACTTTGTGTTGTTCGTTGCCATGACGTTCACGCGCGCATAAAACTAGTACTTCGATGCTATTGGACACAATAAATGTTTCCCCAAATTAAGTCCTTGAATTTGAGGGTATTGGACCTGGAGAGTCCTTGAAAGGTCCTTGAATTTTGAAGTTAACCAAGGTGTGGGACCCCTGTTAACAATATACAAACTGATGAAGGAATTCAATTTTTATGTTTATCAGAAACTCTTCAAATAGCAACTAAATAGATATTGACCATCATCATTTCCTCTTCTGGCTAACTTATCTGCATATTCAGTAACTGTTCAACATGTGCTGAATTCTGAATTAAATTTGACTGATAAACATGGCTAATCGACCCCTTTAACATCCATTTCAAATCATCAGTTTTATCTTAAAGGCCCACTGAAGTGCCTCGAAACACAACATTATTTAATTTGTTGACGTAATTTCCACTAAAACAGGAAGATAGCAGGACATATTGAACAGCTCCTCCCCTTTTTTAAAATAGCCAATAGCGTTTAGTTTATTTCACAGCTCAGCCAGAGCCGTTAAATTCGGTAAAGCCGCAGTTCCCTCCTAATCGCTTACCATTTCTCCTCCTAATCTCCTCAATATCGCTTTAAAATATTCTGTGCAGAATTCAAATGGGTCCGATACGTTTTCTGGAAAGCACGGACTCGCACATATGATCCGCTCTGTGCTATCGTGTCTCTGGATCGGAGCAAACTGTGTGCACACGTGACACCAGCGTTAAACCAGACCACACTCGCCCCAATGGAAGCCATATTTACACTGTCTGAATCCCCTATAAAGTGCCATTCACCATACAGAGAATAGTAAATGTGTGAACAAGTGACCCATTTTAGCTACAGCTTTAGAATCAATTTATAATGTAGGAGGCGGGACACTTTACATTCTAGAGAGCTTTTGATTGGACAGAAAATCTGATGAGAAGCTGAAGTGCATGTCATCAAAAAAAATCTTCTAAATGCGAATTTTGTCCTTTTTTGGAGCAAACTATCTTATAGATAACAGTAAGGCTAACATATTCATTCTAAAAGCTAAAAAAAAACTTCCATTTTGATATCATGGGGACTTTAAGTGTCCTCATGAATAATTCAGTGCCGGAAGTACAGGAATGAGAGGTGTCTATGAATAATAAGTAGCACCGCCCCCTTATGTTTATTGATTGGGTTTATTTGACAGCCGTGAGCTTCAGTCCCACTATGGCGTCTCATCAAATCAGGATGGGTTTTTTCTACCGCCTCCTGTACTGGAATTTATCACTCGCCAGTGGCTTTTCTACGTCTGGATTTATGTGCTGAAAGACGTCAAATGTAGGCGAAATGAAGGACGAGAAAAGCACAGCGCGGTCGCTCCTCCAGAGTGCCGACACGGAGCGGAGAAATGCCGCTGATGTGGAGGATGGCCGGGCGGGCAGAGGAGCAGCGCTGAACCCGGTGCTGCATGACCGAGCCACCGCACCGACAGCCCGAGCAGGAACAGGAATACGCGTTTTGAAGGTACCAGCTCCAGCTCTATTTAGGTCGCAGCATTATTGCTGTTAGGCACCAGGGCCAAAGTACGCGTGAATCCGTGAACTGCATTTGCAATGATCTCTATAACACTTTCACACGCCGCCGTGTCTCGAAACCTAGCGTGCTCCCTGCCTAGACAGCATATTTGGGCATCATAGGCGAGTTATCTGTGAGCTGAGCGGGCTCCTAACGCGCCTTTGATGCCCATTGTTGCTGTCTATCTTGGCGGTTCACTAGGTTTTGTGGGACAGCCTGTGATAGCCTAATAGATGTTCTGGATTAGTAAAGCCATGTCGATTTATAGTTTTATTGGCTGTATCAGAATAGTTTCTGTATAACGCCTGTAACCTGTTAGGGGGCGTTCACACACACCCACACACACCCACACACACACACACACACACACTGGGCGCTTTTTGTAATTGCTACTATCTCGGTCTATATACACCTGCGTCAGATGGAAGAGTTTGGTCCGTTTTTCAGCAAATCGCGTTGCGACTGTTGCATTGACAAATGTAAACTGAAAAGTGGTCTAGGTCTACTTAACCTAAACGCGTATTGAGTATGGCAAGCTGTTTTATCATGTTTTTCTTAAAACTAGCCCATATCTGACAAAACACTGACTGATTCAGTCAGTTCATACAGTGAAGATTTTGTTGATTCAACGGTGACCAGCCTTCTGCCCTTTTGAGAAATAATTGTGTGCTTAAATGTATTGAATGTGTACTTAAAAATGAACTGTTGTTGCAAATAATATTAATGAAATAAAAGACTACTTAAGTGTAATACAGTACACTTTCATGACTGTTTCTTAACACAATTAAGTACACTTATTAAAAGTGTATGATGTCAAGCATTGTCTCATAGTCATAAATGACGGAATTTTCCAAAAAATGGTGACAAGTGATTTTTTTATTTGTATTATTGTTTACAGGTACCTGTTCCAGTTTCCTTGTATTGTAATAGTAATATAGTTCTTTATTTACTTGTTTAATTGATATTAGCGATGCAAATAATCAACTGGTTAACCACTAACCAACAGTAAGAAATTTGAACAATTAATATTATCAGTTAATTGGTTTAAAAGGTAATTTAAGTCATTTTAAAAGTAATTTTTCAAGATAATTTAAAACATTTGCTGATTTACAATCAGAAAAAGGATAAATGTTTACACACATTATAAACCGCTATTTTAGTTTCCATCACTCCACAACAAATCCTTTAAATTTAACGGTATTCAGAACAACAAGAATGAAAAATATAACTAGCTACGTCGAGCTAAAACGAGTTAATTTAAAGCGAAACAGAAACCGGCATGGGCTCACATAGCCTAGCCTACCTCTCTCATTCAGCATTTCATTCATATAATAAACTATTATTTATTTTATGTATAGGCTTTGTAGGCCTATTTCACATTCCTGTATCGACGGAAAACACCATCCTTCACATGCACAAAAAATGAATTTCAGGCAGTTTCAATCCAATCAAGAGTTTCATGTCCTCTCAATCGAATTAGAAAAGGTTTAAACCACCCCTTACACTTTGAATGAAATTAATCAGATTTGGTCAATTCATTCCGATTGACGTGGTTACATGTGACTTTTTTTATTCTGACTATGCTACTATTACAATCGAATTATTAGGGTCCATGTAAACGCAGCTGACACTCATCCATTCTAATCTAATTTCATTTAACAAGCAACTGTCAGGAAAAAAATCCGAAATGAACATCCCTAATAGATATATTTGAATTATATCATTTTAAAGCTCCATTCTGTAACTTTTTTGGGGTTAAAAATTATCCAAAATAAATTCGAGCAAGTACATAACCAGCCAGTATTCAAAAACTATCTGCTTGCCGTAGCTCGATTCAAAACTGTAAGCTTGTAATAATTTTCTTAACATTAACTGTTCTCACAGCACTTGATATAATTTAACTTATAATTAACTTTTAATTTGATGGGATCCAGAAAGGTTCAAACGACAATCACCAATAACAACTGGACATTCACCCGATGTAAAATGCAAAAGACTTCGGAGTGGCTACAGAAAAAAAAGAGACTGCAACCGGCCCATGCGAAAACAAGGATAAAAAACGGAAGGGCATTAATGTAGTCTCGCAATGCTGATGTTGTTAACATGAACAATTTGAGAATAAAGTATAATTAACACGGTTTGACGTGATATGATAAGCGATCATTAGATTTAATCAGCGCGATTTACTGCAATGCTTTTTTTCCCCTTATTTGGTCACAACAAAAGTGGATGTTACTTGTTCAATTACATTTTCTGGTGATGTTGGTCATGCTTCCAAAAAGTAGAATCTGTGATTCCGAATCACAGTATCCACACCGGCGCGGTGACTGACAGCCTCACATTCTCATCCGCGCTGAGGCACAACCCACGTAAAGTTGATAATTCCACAAATAACTGCAATTGCAGATTTCAAACAGAGATGGTGACAAAAAAGGAAAACCTACAGACTGCAGCTTTAAGTCTTATAGTTTAATAGAATAAAAACTATAACTAACAATTACTGAAGTGGAGAGAGATCTTTTTAAAAAGATGTTTATTATTATTATTTTTATTTTTTTAAATGATGTTGGACAAAATAATCCCAGTATGATTTTGGGGTAAAATAGATTTTTTTTTTTTTTTTTTTAAAGCTGATCTCCTGAAAACTTAAATACTAATAAAGAAATTAATCACTATTGGATTATTTAGCAGTGATAACAAAATAAGTACTAAAACATAAAATAGACAATTATTTTAATTAAACAAATATTAAAACACTATTTATTATTATTATTATGTTCGACAGAAGAAAGTCAGTCACAGGTTTGGAATAACTGGTTAAATAATAATAATAATAATAATAATAATGTTATTACTATTATTATTATTATTATTGCACATTAATCAATAAATATAAATAAACACCATATTTTTATTATTATCATTAATAATAATTAATATTATAAATTATTTTAATAATCATTACAAATAAATCAATAAAAATTATTATTATTATTATTACGTTAGACAGAATAAAGTCATACAGGTTTAGAACAACTGGTTTATTCATATAAATAATAATAATAATAATTATTATTATTATTATTATTATTTATTATAATCATTACAAATATTATTATTGTTGTTATGTTGCTCAATAATACAAATATTGTTATTATTAATAATAATAATAATAATAATTATTATTATTATTACTACTACAAAGAAATCAATAAAAATCAATAAACATAACATAATTTCGTTGTCTTCTTCTTTTTATTATTATCATTATTTTTTATCATTATTTTTTAACCGGTTGTTCCAAACCTGTATTTTCTTACTTTCTTCTGTGGAACACAAAATAAGTTGTTTTGTTTTTTCCTTGCATTGTAAGGTTCAATGTTGTTTTGCGCACCCTGTGCTGCTGAAGTTAGTGCTCACTTAAATTAAGCAGGGCAGAGCGTCATCAGAAATAATTTCACCAGGCTGACTAATGGCATGGCGTCTCCGAAATAATCTTGACTCGCACATCTCTCCAGGGCGTTTATGCCCTGGGTAAATATTTTGGCTGCCGTAGTTCTCGACAACTGAAAACAAAACCTGATGTCTCTCCAGACAGGCTCTGTGTTACAGGGTGGAGTCCCGACAGCCACCAACTTGTGGTTACCAAGGGATGGTTTCCTATGACTGATTTGTGCTCTAAAACACTTTATTTGGCCTTATTTCTAGAAGGGCATAATTTCACAGACACAAGCAGCATCTAATCAAGACTCTCTTCCACAGCGTAACATGAAGAGGAATGGCAGTCGAGGCTGCGTCACCCGGAAGACGCGGTTCGGCTCTCGCGAGCGGGACTGGCTAAAGGGTGACGCTCATCGAGGGTGTGTGTGCCTCTACGGGGCCTCGGAGCCTCAGCCTCCACCATCGGGCCCCCAGACATCCACCACCCCTCAGCCAGACCTGAAGCTGGTGCTGTGCTCCACCAACACCACCGCTGAAGAGCTCTGTGCTCAGAGAGACGTGCAGGGTCTCTACCTGCAGCTGCACGGAGACTTAATCAGGTAACACACACACACACACACACACACACAGTCCTTTTCTGGCTAGACGTGGTCTCATCTCGATAATGATCCTCACGCTGTGGAACAGTCGGGCCAGACACAGAGTTCCGGGGATTTATCTGAAATGACAATGTGAATATCACATGCTTATTGTTTACAAATGACTGGTTACATGAGTTGTAGGATTAGTCATTTATTTCCACCTCTTGATATTATAATTGTTAATGATCCTCCAAAATAAAGTCGTTATTATGAACATGTTTGTCTTATCTCAGGGTTCAATAATGGAAGAATGAGAGAGCTGGTGTCTTAAAGGGATAGCTCACCCAAAAATAAAAACTCTGTGGAACTTTAAAAGAAGATATTGTGAAGAATGTTGGTAATGTTGGTATCAGACAGTTTCTGGTCTCCATTTTCTTCCATAGTATTTATTTTTGTCATACTATGAAAGTCAACGGGGACTAGTCTCAGCCTCAGTCACGCTCATGGACCGCTGGCTGAATGTCTGATGCACTTAACTGGAAAGAATTCAGGATTTTCGAGATCGTCATCTGATTGGTTAAATTCTACAGGAAGTTAGGGAGACGTGTGTGTCGCGTTCTTTAACGGTCCACCTTAAAACAAAGATGCCTTGGTGCCAAACCCCCTCATGGAAAATGAAAGGCTGTCGCGTTTACAACTGTGACAATGAGCGCTTATCAGGATCAACTAAATGCTGGATTTACAAAAGAATGTGAAGCATGTAATGTAAAATGAGTTTTCCACAGCGGTCTGTTATTGTAGGGACATCAACGTTACATTTTCACACCTCTAAACATAACGCGGAACAAAAACGAACAGTGATTGGTTGCTTACATGTCAGTCAGATGGCCTCTGGGTGGCCAATGAAAGCTGCTATGGAGTCTTTGTGAGACTAATGGGGACCAGCAACTCTCTGGTTACCAGCATTCTTCAAAATATCAGAAGAAAGTAATTTATACAGGTTTAAAGCAACTTGAGGGTGAGTAAATGGCGATAGCATTTTTATTTTTGGGTGAACTATCCCGTTAAAGCCCTTTCACACCAAGACGATAACTAACTCACAATATTGTTCTTTTTATTCGCTTTAAATGCTCGAACTCTTTAATTGGCTGTCAATGATTTTATTGTTGATCAGCTGGACAAAATTGCTCTGAAAGTGATTCCAACGATATAATTTTCTCTTACAAATATATTTAAATACATGACATACAAGTTCTAATAGAAATGATATTCAAGTATATTTTTAGTTCACTATAAATGCTTGTCAGTACATTCAGCAGTGAACTTTAACCATATTTCAAAGACAATAAATTAAATAATATTAAATAATTATTTAATTGCATATATAGATGTACTGAGGTCCTACTTAGGTGGGAGACGAGCTGTTTAACTGAAAGCAACTTGTACTGACATATCTTAAAACATATTTCAGTGCCATTTTTTTGTCTCAAGATGCACACCCGTAATGTTTTTTTCTAAGGCATGTATATGAAAGCTACTTAAATGTCTTAATTGAACTAAGGCTTAATCCTGGCCTAAATTTAATATAAATTTAAACTATAATACTATTCATTAAATTAAATCAACAATTAAGTGTCCACAAACATTTCATTCGTACTTTAGTACTGTATATTCTTTTAAAGTATACCCGTCATAAGTGCTCTTTTTTAAAAGAATGCTAAATTGTACTTTTCACCTTCCACAAGGTTATAGCTTTTTTTTTTGTAAAGATAAATAATTTAAATAACATTTAAAAAATATACATTTTATCAGTGGAAATATCAGTTATGACATATTGACAGGAAGAGGAAGATCTGTGACATTTGATGTTCAGTGTCTGGTTTTAAAGGATGTGCTCTGTCAGTTTTTACAAACGGATTGTTTATAACATTGATTCACAAGAGACATAAATAGAAAGTACAGCATGATGTTTTACTTTCTATTTACGTCTTGCTGATGGTTTATTTTTTAAGCCTTACTCATCTCTGTGTTTACGGAATAGTAACAGTGAAAATATTAGGGATGCACTGAAATAAAAATTCTGGGTCAAAACCGAAAATTCAGAATGCGCTTGGCCAAAAATGAAACCCAAAAGAAATAATCAATTAATAATGAATGAATGAATTAAACGTATTTAATCATCAACAATCAAATAGCTAAAACTGAGTTGTACAAACATTTTTGCACACAAGGCAGTTTTTATAGCACATAGCCAGATCTATATAGTCTATAGTCTCAAATATACTTTATAATCAAATTATCATAACAGTGTATGTTAATAACTGCACTATTTACTGCACTATGTTAGTCTTGTAGTTTTTTACCTATACCTTCTAATAATTCAGTCGTATCGCACATTCACAGAAAATAACTAACTTCCACGTTGTAACATGAGGTGGATATGCTAGTGTACTCCTGAAAGTTTTAAATGTGGATCTTTTACACAGATTCAATTTTTTTTATATTCTGCCCTCAAGAATACAAACAATCTCCTCAAAACCAATAGCTATTAGCAAGTCATGTTTTCCCATTCCTAGAAAAAGGAAACACATAAATTATGAACATTAGCAATAGCGGCTTTGCAAGAGAACAGCAAAACAAAGAAATGTACATGGGTTTGCAACACTCCCCGTGCTCTTGAGGCGGGTTTGTGCTTTCCTCAGAGTGCGTGTCGTCTGTGGTGGTTTTTAAGGTGTGCCTGACAAAGAGAGAGAAGCAAGTCATGCTTTCCCCTCTCTCTGCCCTCCTGGGAATGACTGGGCTGGGGCTGAGATGACTGAAATCACATTATTTCGCAGGAAGCAGTCCAGCCCTGAGCCGAGGTAAAGCCAGGCAGCTAAGCTGAATTAGCTGTGTGGAGGCTGCACATTAGGGCAGCTCACAGGGACATCTGCTGATGTGTGTGTGTGTGTGTGTGTGTGTGTGTGTGTGTGTGTGTGTGCTTTCTACTCAGGTCTGCTATTTATTTCACTTCAGGTAAGCAGCAAGAAAGCATTAAATCTCTAAAGTGTCCTTGTCAGCTGCACTCTGCCTCTAAAAGCAAAGAGCCAAGCTGAATCGTGCTTCTGCCGTGGAGGTGCGGGGCCTCAGACGGACCCCTGCTCTGCTTTAACACGAGGACATCTGATAGGTCTGTAGGCAAGCATGTGGGTCGGAGCAGCTGCATTCTGGTTGTGCCAGGTTATGGGTCACGGGTTTGCAGTGTCCGCTGGTTTATCTGCTTCGGAGCAACGAGGAGCCGTTAACTGGATTAGAACGGTGGATTGAGATGGCGATTTAATCAGGGAGAGAAAGGAGGCGCTGTGCAATTGGACGATTACAGGGCTTAGACTGTGAATTACTGTTATTGGAAACCTCATTAAAAATGGGGCTTTGTGGCTTTTAGGTCATCTACATGAAAGTCTACACACTTTCTCTAACAGGAAAGTTGACAAAAAAATATTGAAGACTTATTGGTTGTGTACATAACATTATTGGCTTGGACTGCAAATTCCTGATGATATTTTCTCTTTTTTTTCTTCTTTTTTTTTTAAAGCTCCATGAAAATTCCTGACAAAATTCATAATTTATTTTTTTAAAGCTCCAGTTTCTCTGTACTTGTTTGTAGGGCCGTGCAATTTTTAATGTAAGTTTATGCTTTAACCAAGCGGGTGTTAACGCGACACCATTTTCAACCAAACACTGAAAACTTTTTATGTGTTTTGGCCGTTCATTTACATGACCGTGCCGTTTCAGGAGCCTGAAAGCGCAAACTTTTGAAAATGGGTTTCGAAGTGTACATTTTTGAAAATGATACCGTTACCGTCTCCGTGTAATCTATAAAAACACTAATTTGTGAAAACGTGATGTAATGCGCATGCGTATTACGTGTTGAGTCTATATATGCGTAGTGTTTCTTTTCAAAGTAACCGCCATCTACTGGCCTGGCAGCATAATACAGCATTTTAAGTAATTTTCTCAGATCTTTGTAAACGGGATTGTTTGACAACTTTGCATTTTTGAAAGTTTCTTGTATAGATGACAAAGGATTTACTTCCTTTTTTAGTACGTCGTTGTCATCTAAACATGCCCTAATGTTAAATAATGAGACCTTATTGTGAAGTGAAACCATTTTATTTAACAGGATTATAACGTTGGAATGAGGTGACGATTTAATCAGGGAGAAAAAGACACTGCGAAAGGTGGATGAATATGAGGCCAGACAGTTTTAATAAAAAGCAGGATGCCGTCACATCACGAACAGATAATCGAGTCAGATCAGCAGACTGATTATTTGCTTTGTTTAAAGGGAATATTGTCAGACGCCATGAGCTTGGTTTTCTTTCACTCCAGCGCTTTAATGAATGTTGAGATATTGAGTTGGACTAGACGTGATCCCTCTGGATTGGGATATATTATCTGTCTGCCGGGCTGGGAAAACACCCAGCTCTGAGGGAGAGTCACTGCTGGAGGATGTTAGGATAGAGTCTGATCTTAAATCGAAACACCTGTGTTATCACGCTTGTTAAGAGCTAGGATACTTGCACTGGGTCGTGTGTTGGCCCACATGGAATTTGCAAACACTGGGTTTTGTGGCTTTAAAGAGATAGTTCACCCAAAAAGGGTAACACTTTCGTTCATCTTTGGAACACAAATGAAGATCTTTCTGATGAAATCTGAGATATTTCTGTCCCTCCATTGACAGCTACACAACTACTACTTTGACGCTTCTAAAAGTTCATAAAGAGATCATAAAACTAATCCATATGAATTGAGTCTATTTGAAATTTGGGCTAAACCACTCAATCACTTTATATGATGAACAGATTTAATTTAGTATTTTATTCACATATAAGAGCTTTCTTTTCACTTGTGATCAATTTAATACTTCCTTGCTGAATAAAAGTATTCATATTCTTTCAAAAAAAAAAAAAAAAACGTACTGACACCAAACTTCTGATCGGTAGTGTATATATGGCTGAAGTTTATTTGAGTATGTCACTTTATGTTTTCGAACACTGTATTTTAGTTTGTTCTCATGTCTGACAAGCGTCTGCTCATGTTTGCAGGAGGCTGGACCCCTCCGAGCGTCCTCTTCAGATGGTCTATGAATACCTGACTGCTATGGGCTATGAAGTCCCACTCCGTGTCCAGCAGGAAGCCGCCAACTCGGACCTCAGCTGCATGATCCGCTTCTACAGTGGTGAGTTGTGGGCCGGTGTCAGCCTGAACGCTTGCACTGCTAGTTCAATCCCAGAGCAATGTGAACAGTTTGCTGGCTTTACAGAGCAAACTCTTTACGTCCACCCGAGCCGTTGTGTTGTTTCGTATCCGCGTGAGAGGGATGCTCTTGTACCGTTTCTGCCTGCCATTCTCAGTGCGAATACTACTTTAAGGGCTCAAATCTGTTTTCGTATACAACCCTTTTCCCCATTCTCTCTTTGGTTTGACAGCTTTGGAACGAATAATGGGCTGTTTTCTCATGTTAGGCATCAGTGTGTGTCAACATCAGTGTTGAGGGGATTCTAGCTCTTTCTCTACAGTCACACAAAGGATGGCAATTATGCTTTTGTTCCAGTATCCATCATGTACAAACCTCTTTCTGATGATGTGATAGGTTGTTTGAGATTGCAGAGCAAGTTTGAAAAAAGCATCAGCAAAATGTGTTTTTCCTCCTAGTTCTTATAAAAAAAAGTACTGTGTACACAGTGCAGTAGCTTTGGTATTAAATCATAACGACACGCACCATGGCATGTCCAAAACAGTCCAGATATTCATTGTAAAACTCTATATTTATTTACCTCTATTATTTTTCCTTATAATCACACACATACACACACACACACACACACCATAATTACATGCATTTATGTCAATATATATCAATACCAAATATTGACGCACCTCTTGATGGAAATAAATGTCATGTTAGTTCCATCAAAGGTGCATACATTTGTATTGACAATGCAAGAGTCCAGCACTCTGTAAAGTCTCCTCCAGCACATCCCAAAGACTTTTAATGAATTTAAGTTCTGGACGGGCCAATTCATGTGTGGAAATGATTCTTCATGCTCCCTCCCAACCATTTTTTCACAATTTGAGCCTGATGAATCTTGACATTGTCATCTTTGACTGGAGTATGGTATGGTCATGATGTGTCTTAACACATTTAACATGCCAGAAACATAATAATCATTGCATAATAATCCAGTTGTAGACTTGAATAACATTGGCCGATTTAAATCCAAACGGTAACCTTTTTTTTTTTTTGGCTGGGCATTGGGACTCGTGTCACAGTGGGGACCTAAACAGAGGTCCCCATGGGTTAACAAGCTTATAAATCATACATTTTTTTGGAAATGTAAAAATGCAGAAAGTTTTTCTGTGATGGGTAGGTTTAGGGGTAGGGTTCGTGTAAGGAGATAGAATATACAGTTTGTACAGTATAAAAGCCATTAAGTCTATGGAGAGTCCCACAGAGATAGTTTGTGTGTGTGTGTGTGTGTGTGTGTGTGTGTGTGTGTGTGTGTGTGTGTGTGTGTGTGTGTGTGTGTGTGTGTGTGTGTGTGTGTGTGTGTGTGTGTGTGTGTGTGTGTGTGTGTGTGTGTGTGTGTGTGTGTGTGTGTGTGAGAGAGAGAGAGAAAAGAGGAGCAAAGACCGTCAAGCCTCGAATAGGCTTTTATTTAAAGTGAAAATAAAACTTCACCACCCTGTGGTGAAAATCAAGTTTTTAATTTTGTTTATCTATGTGGTGTTTTTAATATGCTTTAAGACAAACCATGTACAAATACGCAAGTCAAAACAATTGCTGAGTATTTTCTTCTTGAAACTGTAGTGAACAGACAGTCTCAAAACACGGTTTGAAATCGCTGGTGTTTCTGACGTCACAAACTACCTTGTAACCAATCACGTCAACATGTGATCGTCAACGAGTGGATCTCTGAGCTGGTGTGAGTGAGTGGAGGCGGGGCTCATTTCCATATTCATAGAACCGCATGTACTAAATGAGGCAATGGTGTAGAGTTACATTTAAGGTTTTTTAAGGCATGTAGAATTTTAGAATAGGAATAGGAAAAATCTTTTAAATGTATATCATTTTGGCGATCAAAGATGAGTTTTAAGGGATTCAACTATTGAGTACAGGAGGACTTTAACAAAAATTAAACATAATGTCCAAAAAGGGAATGAAGTGTCCAAATAAACAGGGGTATCGATATTTTGTCGTGCCGGGGGATCGTGAAGGAGGGGCAGTGTTCAGTACGGATGGGTCCAAGTAAGGGGGTGGATCAGCTGAGAATCATCTGATGCGAGCTTGACAAACGGGACCTACCAGAACTGACGCCACGCTTGATATTTAACAGCAGCGGTGAGGAGGCTCCATTAGATTCAGGTGTGCCTCATCACACGCTGCCGGTCCTGGTTGTTACTGCTCCCCTCCTCTCTCTCACAACCACTCCTTACCTTCATATATACAGTCAACAACATTGGTTCAGATACTAACTGGACCTAACCTTAAGCGTGAGCAGTAATAATAATGATGTGTAATTATTACATTGTGGGAAGCCTTATAAAAATTGAGTTGAAAATTCCTTGCATATGGAATGTGTCCTCCATAATGTCCTTCCTGAGTGTATTTAAGCAGTGGCTGTTCGACGTAGACTCTCTCTGGGCCTGGGTGACCCACGGCTCCCCTTGGTCCGGGGCAGTGAGTAAATGCCCATCTGTCAGGTCCGCATGGGAACGGAGATATACCATTTCTCATCCTCAGGTCCTGTCAGGGCCGTAGTGGTGAGGTACAGTCCTGCACGTCCGCCTGATATATAGCCACGGAGACTGAACAGATGACCTGCATCCTCCTCATTTGTACACTGTGACTCCGGGGACAGGTGAGACTAGCGGAATAGAGTTCTGTGTGTTCACTGTCCTAAGCCCTCCAAACAACCTTCCCTACATCTCAGAGGTGAGGAAGACGATCAATATCGTATAGTTTTATAATAGTACTTTATCACAATGTTGCATTGATCTACTGATGCCAACTATTGATTTTTACTTGTGTTTATTTTATATGGCAAGGCTTTACAGTTTCAGGGGTATAACAAATTGCACTGCGTTTGAAATAGGGCGGATGGTGCAATGGATGGGTTTGTGAATAAGTGAAAATCTATTTGTGATAATGACCATGTTAGCACACCTGCAGGTGCTGAATGTTTCACTCACATTGTGTCTCATTCAGTATTATTATTATTATTATTATTATTATTATTTAATAAAACTGTTTAGACCTCCATAATTCACAGACCCTATTATTGTTACCCATGATCCGGCCCAGATGGAATTTATGGATGCATTTTATGCGCTGATTAGGTTGAAAATCTGTGGAAATCTGGTGCATCTTAGATTTGAACATTGTTAAATGTGGTAAATAAATACAGCTAAGAGTATTTCAGTGTTATTGATAGCTAAAGTATTATGAAATTAACTAAAAATATTTTATAAACAAACTTGCGATGGTCAGGTTATGACAGACGCTGGTTATTCGATCTCAACATGGCGGCCTCCATGATATAACCAATAGAATAACTGAGTTTACAGTTTCAGATAATATAATATTATTAAAACTTAATAATAATTAGATATTTAAATAATTAATTATTAGAACAAAGACTTTCATGAGTGTTTCTTAACACATTTAAATACTTTTAAAAAAGTGTTATGGTTCTTGCACACTGCTGAGTCCGAAATGCGCGTCCGAAATTTTCAATACTTCAATAAAAAAAAAAAGTAAAATAAAAATAAATACGACCTCATGTTTTGTCAATCACGTTTACACACTGCCTCCGAAACTTTCGTCCTTCATAAAAAATTTTGGATCGGGTTCGATTTTCTGCTTTTTTCGCATCCGTAGCAAGCATTTTGAATGGTTTTTGAAAATTCAGAGCCACCGAATGCGGAACACGAAAAAAACGCATACGAAAATTTCGTACTCAGTGTGCAAGGACCATTTTTCTATATTACTTTTAATAGATTTTAAATGTATTAAATTGCATCTTCATCATTCCAAATGTGTAGTTACAAATATATTTAAATACATGACATAAAAGTTTCAATAGAAATTACATTAAAGTATTTTAGTTTACCATAAATACTTGCCAGTACATACACCAGTACATTTTAACCATATTTCAAAGAAAATGGAAGCAATTATGAAATTACATATAAAGTTGACTTAAGTCCTACTTAAGTGGATCAAAATCTCTTTAAAGTTCCGTTAACTGCCAAATTAAATTTAAACTAGGGATGCACCAATGTATCGGCCGATAAAAGAAATGATTCTCACTATCGGCCATCGGTTGATAAAAAACAGCTGATCATCCGGCCGATTGTATCCTGTCAATCAAACAGCGGTGGAGAACCGTGTCAGACTGCAACTCATACTGAGTGTGACAGAATTCTCACTTGTGTTGAATTAATACAATATACTATATATTTCTACACTGAAGCAGCCAGTGGGATGAATATGATTTACATGTTATGTGTAGCAGAATAAATAGTGAGTAAACAATCACAGATGTAGAGCAGAGTGAATTCGAGATGTCAGTTAAATTGCCTTTATCTTTGTAAGGTGTATCATTGTGTAATTGTTCGCAGCAGGCGGTTCAAGGTACAGCGAAGCTGCTAAAAATCAGAAAGCTGCAATAAAAATATCAACACGGTTTTGCGATAATAATGTATCGTGATCCATTGTGATTTCCACTAATACACGAGAGATTCAGTGATTCTTTTAAAAGAAAATAGTGACGTGTTATATACAGTATGAATGCATATTTTGAGGATGAGTGAGCATGTCCGTATCCCTGAATCGGTGTTAAATTGAACTACTGTGCAATGAATGTGTGATACAATACTAATTATTGGAGAGAAATTTTACGCGTTAATAGTAGTATACTGTAAGCTCTTAGTTGTAAACCGTTCCAGTCCTGATCGTGTCACATCCTCTCTGTGATGTTGTAAAATGTCTGAAATGATATCATGCATTTTAGTTGTGCCTCAGTATCTCAGGAATATCTCATTTCAGCAAAGGTGTTTGTTGGCCAGTTGGAGGAAATCACAGTTGAGTGGCAGCTGGACTTTTGGACTTTGTTTAAGAAGCTCTTCAAATGCCTAGATTAATCTCTCTCTCTTTCTCTCTTCCTTGATTTCTGTCCTCACAGTGAGTTCATGCTGCTGGCTTGGGTGCTGGCTAGATTTGGCCACTCGTTTTGTGGTAAAAACTCCTGACCTGAGTGAAGGCCTGTTCACACCAAAGACGATAACTAACAATAAAGATATAGGCCTGGTTTCACAGACAGGGCTTAGATTAACCCAGGATTAAGACCCTGTAGTTAAATTAGGACATTTTACGTTTTTTTTTTTTTTTTTAACCTGCCTTAGGAAAAAAAGCATTATTGGTGTGCATCCTGAGACAAAACAGTGGCACTGACATATTTTAAGATATGTAATTGCATGTAGCTTTCAGTTAAAACATCTTAAACATGCATTTTAGTCTGAGACTAGACTTAAGACTTGTCTGTGAAACCAGGCAA
This sequence comes from Meda fulgida, assembly GCA_030578275.1. Classification (NCBI taxonomy): domain Eukaryota; kingdom Metazoa; phylum Chordata; class Actinopteri; order Cypriniformes; family Leuciscidae; genus Meda; species Meda fulgida. The sequence continues at coordinate 6,022,587 of CM060622.1, read as the reverse complement.
TAGTTTAAAAAATCTTTCTAAATTTAATAGAATAGCAGAGTCCACACCACAACTATAATGATAATGGCACAGAGAAACTATATTGTTGGAAACACTTTCACAATTAATTTTTCAGATGATGAACGATATAAACATTGACAGCCAATCAGAATCCATCCGGCTTTAAAGAACTTGAGCATTAAAAACGACAGAACTTCAGTGCACGTTTGTGTGGATGCCACAATTATCATTATGGTTATCGTTCTTGTTACAGACAAACACTCATCTTATGAGAAAACCATTTTGTATGAATCCATATAATGTGATTCGTATGGAAATGTACTTTTTTTTTTATTTTGGAAAAAAGCAATTGATGTGCAAATACAGCTCTCCCAAACAATAATCGCTAAAACATTTGTGCTTTGTTACTTTATGGGGTTAGAATTGTTGCATTATTCCAAATAAATAGATTGAATTCACAAATAAATGTAAAGTGATTCGCAAAAATTAATAAAATTCCCAAATAAATAAAAAAAATATTTCCAAAAATTAGTTTTATATCACAAACACAACTCTGCCTGACATTAATTTGTGCATCTCTTCCTGTGCATTTGTAGATCCCCGCACGCATTTGTGGATTTTGAAACACTTCTAGCATCAAGACCTACGGACAAATCCGCAAATAATTGGACTATTTCTTTGGAATAATGCAACAATTCTAACCCCATATTACTTTGATATAAAACAAAGTCTCAGCTTTCAAATTCTATAATTTTTTTTTCATGAAATTTAAACATTTATTATCCGCAGCTGAATTTAATAGTTTGAGCTCAGTTGTTAATTTTAACCTTGAATATTAGCAGACAGGGTCCCCTATTTTCAGCATTAGTTGAGAAAGATTTGTTTACACTCTTAAAAATAAAGCTTATTATTGACATCCATGTTTCACTTCAACATCCATGGAACCTTTCCATTCCACAAAAGCTTTTTTATGGTGAAAAAAAAGTTTCTTAAGATTATTAATATGTAAAATTTTAATATACAAAAAAGGTTATTTTAAGAACAGTCAATAAATTATTTGGGGAACCAAAATGGTTCTTCTATGGCATCGCTACGAAAATCCCCTTTTAGGCCCTTCGTTTGTAGAGTGTAAGAGAGTGTAGTTAAAATATTTTTTTAATTAATTAATATTGTATCAAATCAAATCAAGATCGAAATCAAATTGAGAGCTTGTGAATCGAATCAAATTATGAAATCTCTAGCAGGCCGTGCTCATTGGGTACTGTACTACTACTTCTTTCTTATGAGTTGACTGCCACTTTGCTGAACACCAAAGAGGCGTCACTAGCCTGCAAATTAAGTCACATGTTAACGCTCAGGGTTTCTGATAGCAAAGTTGATAAGTTGTCACTGCAGCTTGGTTTTCACTAGATGCTCTTTTTGTGTGTGTGTGTGTGTGTTTGTGTTCTTTCATTGACATCAAATGCAAAGATTAATAAGAAGACAGATCATATTTTCACCATATGGCCTCTTTAAATTATGTATTCTTGTGCACAGATGTTCTTAAAAATTCTTCTGAAGAGCTTTTTTATTGAGTGTTTGATTACAGATTGTTTTTTCTGAAAACGCATCAGTCAGTTTCCTCAGTCCTCTCTCCCTCTTTAAAAAATCCTGCTGTGGTCATGGAACAATCTGAGGGAGTGAGCATAGCTAAATGCTGACTCAAGAGACACTGAAAGGCAAAAACAGACCCTGAGTACTGGACTGGTCCTGCATTGGGTGTTTCTTTGTAGTCCTTACTCCTCTTTTTTTTAGAGCTGCATGATTCTTGATAAATTGAGAATCAAAATTGTTTGGTTAAAAATAGAGATCATGATTCTAAATAGACAACTAAACAAAATAACATGTAATTTACTAGAGGTTCTGACTAAATTAATTGCTACAGTCTATATTAAAAAATAAGTGAATGAATGATTCAATGACTCACTCATAAAGACTTCACTTGTTTCATTACTGGATGAATCAGCATTTTTTTTTAATGAATCTCTTGAATGAATTATTTTGATGACTAATACATTTAAGTCACTTGTCTCCAACTACTGGTGCAATGATGTAATTGATACGATCTTCATTTAACGTGTCAAGTTACTTTCAGTTGCTATCATAGACAACATATCTGAACTATAAACTTTTATCCCAGTACTTCTGTGATAATTAGAATGATCATAACACATAAATAATGATAATGTGTGTTTGAAAAGACTGCGAAGCTGATTCATTCCTATAAGCCTACATAACTGCTAATGTAGTTATATAGTACTTATACTACATAACTACAGGTACTACATTATAGTGCCATAATACTTATGTAAGTGACAGCAAAAATGCAGATTTGAATGTTCGCTGTCATCATACTTTTTAAAGGTTTTATAGGCATAGCCGAATCATTGACATTTAGGAATAATGTGTGGGTGTTGAATTGAACTCTCGATCATTTAACGGTTAATCGTGCAGCTCTGCACCAAATGTCCTCTTGATATGGGATCTGCTGGCTTTGGCTTTACAAAAATAAATCATCTGTGCTGCTGGATTTAGCCACTAATAAGGTATTGATCTGCGAGGAGCCTTAACTTTTCAGGGGTAATGTTCAGGAAGTAGACGGAGAATCGTGGGCTGAGACCTGTCTAGAGCAAATCCTGACATTTCTTTTTTTCTTTCTGTTTTGGAATCTGAATTATATTAATATTTACATGATATACTGTGTTCAAAAACCCATTATGATAGTATTATCATACTTTTTGGCTCTTTTTGTCAGTGTGCGTGGTTGAATCTGTGGTCTGGTGAATGAATTGAGACAAATCAGAGGGGCATATAATCCATTTGGCAACAAATGTGTAGCTTGTTAGTTATGTATTTGTTCTGTCTTCGTGGTTGAGATCAGTCTTTTGTGTTGAACTAATACATTCATTTGAATGCAGTTGCAGGAAATAGGAAGTAACACTAACAGCTATTGTTGTCAGCTTGTCTATTTTTTATTTCACATGTGACATTAATGTGATATGCATATGTCGAGATGTCTACTGTATTTGTCACGTTTCAGCTGAAGGCTTGACATTGTGGCAAATTTGTTTTTTATTTCAATTAAATGAATGTACTATTTTAGTTTGATAATGTTTTTTATTCAATGTTTTGTTTTTGTAGAGGATTTTATGGTATTAAATTATATTTATGAAATGGTTATGATCCATTTATTACCTGTTAATCACTTTTTTAACATAGACCTGAAAATTTAATTTACAACTTAAACTGTCTTGAATGCTTTGGATCCCAGACTTAAGTTTGGTCTATTTTAAAGAAGACCGTTGGAAGATTATTGCTGAAGTGAAAAAAGTGAAACTGACGAAAATGTATAGAATTATGTTATGTTAAGTTAAATTATGAAATGGAAAATATCAATTTTTAAATTTGATATGAAATAGTCTCTAGACTCCTAATGAAAATGCCACTAACAGATTTCTCAGTTAAATCCATCACTTTTGTTATATGTTTGTTATTAGCGGGGCTTCATGCTGTTCTTAGCTGAGCCTTGAGTAAACCTGTATTTCCGCCCCTACTGGTCCCCCCCGCGAGCAGGCTTAATCTATGCTATGTTATATCGTTTAAACAAGCGGACCTATTCATCTTTGGTCTATACGGGGGATGTTATTTCTGAGCTCTGCAGGAGTCAGATCATTTCGAGACTTTGTTCTTTAATGGAGGCCAAACTCTTTGAAGCCAGTCCATGCTGAACCTCATTGAAGAAATAAAATGTTTTTGTCAGAATTTTGTAAAGAGCATGCGATTTTAAAGATTAATTTGCTTCTTTAAAGGCTCATAAAGCACTAAAGCACATTTTTTGAGGTGATGCATATGGTAGTGTTGTACATAATGGAAATCAATATAGTAGCACATATAGTTTTCATTTTAAGGTGCATGTGATTTATATTGTATTTTTATTTTTAGCTTATTTTGTATTAAGACTATATTTTATGTGTTTGAAATCAAGTGAATGTGATGTATTCACACTAGATTTCAACACGTACTGCTCTTTGTAATATTCATGAGAGAGGTGCTTTTTCAAACAATCAGAAGTATTGGTCTGCGAATAATAATTTTCATAGTTTGAAAGTAGCTGTTGCATTTGTCTCCTGATGTCATGCTTGCGTTTTAATGATTCCAGTGTCACATCCTGTCTACAGAGATGCCTTTATCTGATTGATTTTTGAAGGCAGCATAGATGTATATACTTCGCTGCTTTTGATATCCCACAATCCTGTGCGTTCGATCCCGTAAAAGCTGAGCTAAAAAATAAAAATGGCGTCTGAAAGTTGCGATTAACTGTCAGTTTATTTGTAAATGTATGTTAAAGCAATGTTCAAGGCTCAGGTAAAAGGAGGCGGGAACCGGCAAACGATCAATGTGAACTTTCATCATGAAATTAAACAAACAACAAAACGAAAGTAAAGCGGCAGCCTCTCACGGAGGACTGTCACATATAAACATAATACAAAATAAATATTCACTGTCATCACTCATTTTATCCTTCCGGAGTTCCTCCGTGGGACTCGAGACCGGGACTCGCTCCGTTCCCACTGCTCTCTGCCTCACCCTGCTTGCCACAATAGGCTGTATATAAACCTGATGTGCCACTCCTGTGCAATGCAATTATAACTTCTGTGATAATGCTGATGTCATAATTAAAATTGCTTTGGCGATTGTGGTTCAAAAGGCAACGGCTGTTATGTGCTTCACTCAAAAAAACAACAACAACAACATTAGAACTATTAGAAATTTGAGAATCATGTACTTGAATTGAATATAAAATTTACATCCATTTGGTTTATTCCATTGTTGAAACCAACTATTCCATTTATTGTGATTTCAAAGGAATACACTTAATGCGATTGCATATTTGCCAGTCGTACATTTAGTAAAAGAAACGGGTAAAATTTCTGCATTCCAAAAAGTCAAGGCATAGTTTATGAACTATTTGCATATGTTTGATTTTATGTAAATAATCATATTTTCAAAATGCATTTATTCAATTTGCTTCGAATCAGCACAAATCTGTTAATTGTGAAAAAATATTTTTGTAAGTTTAAAAGTATGATTATGATGTAGAACAAGCAATATTCAATTCGTTTAGTAGAGATTGAAACAAATTGAATTTATTGATGATAAAGTGTCCCTATGCTATTTTAAAGTTTCCTTCTTTGGTTTTGAAGGCCTAATATACATAGCACATCACCTCATTTCTCTAAGAGTCTGAAACAGTTTGTTCGATGATTCGGTCTCTCTAAACCTCTCCTTCTCAAGAGCCTGCTCTGCTCTGATTGGTCAGATGGCCCGGTCTGTTGTGATTGGTTCTTCCTCAGTGATAAACAGTAGCTACGTTTACATGGACAATCCGATTGATGACACAATCCGTCGTTTTTTCCGTATCAATGAGTCCTCATGCTTTTGAAGTGTATGCAAAGTGGATTTGCTTTCATAGCCCAGAAAACAGCATCTTCTCGACATGTCGACAACATGAACCCAACTCTTCCAGTCTTCAGCTAACTGCAGTGTTTGAGGGGCAAAGTAGACGTCGTTCTTAGGCAGCCAATGAAGACGATAGGCTGGCATTATGCAAATTTGTTACATTGTTAAGTAGGTTAGTAATAGGAAATGAGACGATTCGTTTCAGCAGTTCAGAATCGATTCTTTCTTTTAGGAGACAATAACCTTATTTGACATGCACTTTGATTGTTGAAACTTTGCAGACCTTTTACATGCACAAACAGCTATATCACACACGGCATGAAAGGTGATATTTAAAAAAGCATATTAGGGGCACTTTAAAACGAATAGTTTATTTACCCGTTTAATTTATGTATGACTGACAAATATGCATTACATGAATGGTAGTTTGTTTAAACTGTGCAATTCAAATACATACATCTAGATGTTTAGGCCTACTTTTTTTTTTTCTGTGTACTTTTTTCGTTTGGACTCTTATCTGCTGAAGTTTTCCATTTTGGAGGACTGAAGTTTATGAATGTGGCCTGAACCACCAGATGCATTTACACTTGGCGGAGCGTTTCAAACCTCCTTTTACTGACCGTGCTAAAATGAGGGGTTTCATGAGTCTCTGTCACTCTTTCTCCTATGGCAGGACTAGTAAAGGCATCATCAAGTGTAATATCAGCTGGAGGCATGAAGGCCAGGGACTAGGATGAATCGCTTTACTGGAGGCTTTTCCAGTGTGGGCGAGCCACATCTTTGCTGTTTGGCGGCCACATTAGTGCTGAGGACTTGCTTGCAAGGCCTGATTGGAGGACTTTTAGGGGTCCTGCTTCCACAACTGAAGGCTTTCATCTGCTCTCAGACAGGCTGTTCTCCTACAATTACAGAGGATTCCTCCATGTGGTACACAAGCGCTTGTGTACCACATCGAAAGCATATCGTGTTGGTCTCTAATGTATCTCAGTGCATTATCACTCAGTCATACTGTTGATCTATTAGTGGAGATTCAGGAGGAAAGTCTATTTCATATCTGTTGTCTTGTGGGTTGAACAGTTGCAGTCTCTCTTTCCGTGTTTTTCCAGCTCACTCGACTGACTATGATGTCAGACAGCTGAGCTCACTGGGATTTAGCATGCTAGAATAGACTCATCTGTGTTTGATGATTGTACAGTCACTCACTCGTATGGCATGGGTCATGTGATTTACTAGCAACCTCCGGTTGAATGACGGGAGTGCGATCATATGGCGTGACATTTGCTTCAGGTGAATCAAGTAATGTGTCCATGTTCACCCATCTGCTTTAGTGTCAGGTGTAGAAACACTGACACAATGTTTGATTTTATATTCTGTTTTGAACTGACTAACTACGAATCTAATGATTCAGGTCCTATTTCATAAATTAAAAGAGGCAACAACAGCAAAAAAAAAAGAAGGAATTATATGTATATCATTTTAGGACCATTAAGACTTACTTGTCTAGATAACTTTATTTGTCAAGCACTTTGATCTTTGAAACTTTGCAGACCTTTTACATGCACAAACATCTATATTACACACTGCATCTATATTCACAAACATCTATATTACACACAGACGATATAGATTACCTTGTGTAATCTATATTACACATGGTAATATTTAAAAAAAAAGCATAATGGGGCACTTATAAGTCTGGATTCATCCCAGCCAGAATCGGCAGTTTTTTCTCTTAATACTGATGTATTTGAAGTGAGCAGTTTCAGCAATGACCCTTTTGCTGAATTAGTCCTTTGTGAGTTTACTCTGTCTCTCTTTTGGGCTGGATCTTGTGTTGGTCATCCTGGAACCATCCCAGTGCCTTCTCCCACTGGCCTGAAGGGTATTGGTTGGTTTGTGCGGTGTGTGTTTTGTGGTGGTGTTTCATTTGGAGTCAGCACTTTGACATTGGTGTGTGATTAGGTCTCGTGTCACTGATTCCCATGACTCATAGCAGAATGAGCAGAGATATGCGGTCAGAGCTAGGCTGGCTCTGAGTTTTCTTATAAGAAATAGATGTTGGATGGAAATGGGTTTGTTGATATAGATTTTTGGTGTCATTGCACGCTTCTGTGTCTGTGCATGTGACAGCAGGGTGGTGATTTTGGAAGTTATCTATCTTTTTTTTCCAGGCTTTTGATGAAATTTAATATCTGTTTATTTATCAATTTGCTTTGAAATGGCATAAGTGTGTTTTTTAAGGAATCGTAATCTAGATACATTTAAAATGTTTAAAGCAAGATGGAAAATACAGTCAAAATAATAAGGGCATGTTTTTCACTAAAATGAACAAGAAATGTATTTAAAAAATATAAATACATTTTTTTGTTGTATATTTGCTAAAGCATTTTAAATAAGTAAGCAGTGATATTCAGCCAACTTTAATTTTCATTTATCATCAATAACTGATAAATGGGCCATAAGATATGGAATTTTAATATCGGAATGAATTATAAATAAATAAAAACTAAAATCAGTCATTTTAAATGTTACGAGTGATTTTTAGGCATCACTGAATTTAAAATGAGATATGAAAATTATATTCATTTAGAAATTTGTTAAAGGATTACATTTTACAGTGTAATAAAATGTTGTTTACATCAACTTTAATTGACCGTTAGATGCAGCAAAGGTAAAAGAAATATAAATAACCACTGAAATAATATATATCATTTTCTCATAGAGCTTTCATTCTGGATTTGGCCTCTCGTGCACACACAGAAATGCCCCTCCATGGTCCTTCAGCAGAGCTGGAGCTGTCAGTGATCAGACTTTGAGTCCTGCCTCACTCAGGCTGTCAGCTCTGTCTGTTGTTCCTCAGCAGCTTTCCAGACAGCAGATCCACTCACCGAGTCTGATCCGCTGACCCTCATCTCACAAGAGCTCCAATAAAAAAGCCATCAGTGAGTGGTCTCTTGAGACACTCTCTCTGTATTAGCGCTCAGACTGCTCCTCGTGAAGTTATAGGTTATAGAAGGATGTAAGGGAAGAAGAGTCGTGGTCTACCCTTTGTGCTAGTCTGACCGGCAATTAACCTGAGAGTATGGCCCACATCCGAGCCGGGTCCTCGTTTTTGATGTGCCCTTCAGAGGAGTATGTTATGTAATTAGATGGAGCAAAGCAAGTTTACTGTGACAAAAGCCTGACTAATTCATCAGGCTAACTGGAGCATCTGGAGCACAGTCTTTTGAGGTGTTCAACTATAGTTTGAGTTGTATTTCTAAAGCATTTCTGCGCAATTTCATTGTTTATTTGTGTGGGTTTTATTATGAAGCAGCTGAAGCAGAGACGAAGGCAAGATCCACGTGCAGCAATGTTTTAATACAGACAAGGTAACAAGATACAGGAACAAGGTAGCGTGCATACAGCATAACAACAATACAAGAACTCACAAAGACTGGACTGAGACACAGGGCTTAAATACTGGGGCAAACGATCTAAACAGGATAACAAGGGGGCGTGGTAAACGGGAAACACCTGGGAAGACTTAATAGACAGACAGGGGACCACTAAACATGACAAGACAAACCCACACCGTGACATAGCCCCCCCCTAGGGGCGGCTCCCGACGCCCCTCAAAACAAAACACTAAAGTTCAGGAGGGTGGTGAAGTGGAGGCGGTCCTGGGGGAGGGATGGAGGGCCAGGCCCATGCAGGGGAACAGAACCTGGAAATAGGCAAGGCGGGCCTGGGCCGTGGAGCGTAGGCGGGCCTGACTGAACAGGTGGCCAGGGCGGAGCAGGACCAGGCGGAGGCCAGGGCGGAGCAGGACCAGGCGGAGGCCAGGGCGGAGCAGGACCAGGCGGAGGCCAGGGCGGAGCAGGACCAGGCGGAGGCCAGGGCGGAGCAGGACCAGGCGGAGGCCAGGGCGGAGCAGGACCAGGCGGAGGCCAGGGCGGAGCAGGACCAGGCGGAGGCCAGGGCGGAGCAGGACCAGGCGGAGGCCAGGGCGGAGCAGGACCAGGCGGAGGCCAGGGCGGAGCAGGACCAGGCGGAGGCCAGGGCGGAGCAGGACCAGGCGGAGGCGACCCCTCGGGCGGCCCAGGACCAGGCGGAGGCGACCCCTCGGGCGGCCCAGGACCAGGCGGAGGCGACCCCTCGGGCGGCCAGGGCGGCTAAGACCCCTCGGGCGGCCAGGGCGGTGACGATACCGGCTCAGGAACAGCAGACACCGGCTCAGGAACAGACAACACACACACTGGCTCGGGAACTGGCTCGGGAACAGACAACTCACACACTGGCTCGGGAGCTGACAACACAAACACTGGCTCGGGCTCAGGAACAGACAACCCACACACTGGCTCGGGAGAAGACAACACACACACTGGCTCGGGAACCCAAAACACGTACACTGGCTCGGGAACCCAAAACACACACACTGGCTCGGGACCCCAAAACACACACACTGGCTCGGGACCCCAAAACACACACACTGGCTCGGGACCCCAAAACACACACACTGGCTCGGGAACAGACAGCACACACACTGGCTCGGGAACAGACAGCACACACACTGGCTCGGGAACAGACAGCACACACACTGGCTCAGGCTCAGGAACAGACAACACACACACTGGCTCGGGAACAGACACAAGAACAGTAACGGCCACAAGGACAGACAAACACAGGAACAGGCTCAGGCTCAGGAACAGACTCTGGCTCGGGCTCAGGAACAGACTCTGGCTCGGGCTCAGGAACAGACTCTGGCTCGGCAGACGTGACGTGAACAGTCTCTGGCTCGGCAGACGTGACGTGAACAGTCTCTGGTTCGGCAGACGTGACGTGAACAGTCTCTGGCTCGGCAGACGTGACGTGAACAGTCTCTGGCTCGGCAGACGTGACGTGAACAGTCTCTGGCTCGGCCGGGACCAGCGGCAAGGACTCTGGGCTGACAGGAAGTACAGGGAGGACTTCCAGGTATTGCGGGACGCGGGAAGTCCTCTTCCTCCTCCTCCGTCTCCGAGAGGGTGCTGGACTGGACGGGAACAGCGGCAAAGGAAACTCTGGGCTGGACGGGACCAGCGACGAAGGAAGCTCTGGATTGGCCGGGACCAGCGGCGAAGGAAGCTCTGGACTGGACGGGACCAGCGGCGAAGGGAGCTCTGGGCTGGACGGAACCAGCGGGGAAGAGGGCTCCAGCTTTGGCTCGGCAGGCCCGACGTGAAGCTCTGGCTGGACGTGGCTGACGTGAAGCTCTGGCTGGACGTGGCTGACGTGAAGCTCTGGCTGGACGTGGCTGACGTGAAGCTCTGGCTGGACGTGGCTAACGTGAAGCTCTGGCTGGACGGGACCAGCGGCGAATGGGGCCCTGGGCTGGACATCACCAACCCAGGGTCGAAGAATGGCCAGCGTGGAGAGTGGTGTCGGGGCTCCTCTCGACCACCTCCTCTACTGAGGCCTCCATGTGTCCCACGAAACTTGACCAACCGGGTCCCCTCAAAAGAGTGGCCTCTCCTCCGCTCGGTGGCTGGAGAAGAGACACTGGCGAACATGCTGCTGGATCTGAGTGCGGTGAGTTCTTCTGTTATGAAGCAGCTGAAGCAGAGACGAAGGCAAGATCCACGTGCAGCAATGTTTTAATACAGACAAGGTAACAAGATACAGGAACAAGGTAGCGTGCATACAGCATAACAACAATACAAGAACTCACAAAGACTGGACTGAGACACAGGGCTTAAATACTGGGGCAAACGATCTAAACAGGATAACAAGGGGGCGTGGTAAACGGGAAACACCCGGGAAGACTAATAGACAGACAGGGAACCACTAAACATGACAAGACAAACCCACACCGTGACAGGTTTCTACCATATTAAGCTGTACTCTTTCTCTGTTTATCACAAAATATTGGCAAGTAGGGCTGCACGATATATTGTTCTAGCATCGATATCGCGATGTGCACAGATCGGTTCCGGTTTGAAACGCTTGTGATTCGCAGATTAATTGCAAAGTTTAACCCTCATAGAGTTGAAGTTCATCATTTGCGTGTGTTTTTAAGTCCTGTCACGAACACGCCGCGCAAAATCAAGTCAAAATGCCCATCTTGGCGAGTATCCTCGTAAACGCAGTCGTTTATGTGTTGTAAACAATTGAGAAAGAAAACGGATGCGTATAATTATATTGGATCCGTGCAGTCGTCTTAAAATGACAGCACTAAAAGATCTTCAACAAAGATAATTGGCATTAATTAATTAATTATATTTAATTTATACCGTGAATACGGTGTTATTTTACATTTGATTATTTAATGACTGTACCTGAATACAGTTAGTTTTACCTGAAAAACATAAAGCATAATTTCATTTACTTATTTCACAAAACAAATGATTTTCTTCTTTAGTCAATGTTGTTAACTAAAACTATTAAAAATCGTTTTTTGGTCATTGAAATGAAGATTACTGAAATTGAAATGTAGAATACTGTCACATACAATTTTTACAAAAGATAGTTGGAAGCACACAGTATGTACTGCATAATGTGCACAGTATTCATTAAGCATGGCTAGTTCCTCTAAACAACTTATTACAGGCATTCCCAGTCAAACTCACGCTAGCGCTCGAGTCAGAAGTTGATATGTCGGGCAACTCAAACAAACAGAACAATGTTTTGAAAGCATCACAGTGCCACAGCGTTGACGGTCTTCAGGAGGTCAACCTACGCATGGTTTACTTTGAGCTGGTCTTAAGCATATTAAACTGGAATAGGAGACAGTATTTTAATATCCAGAATGTTACGTACTTCACAATTAAGAGGAATGAGATTGTGCTAATTCACTCCAAAATTAAGAAGTTTGATGAAGTTTACACTCAATTTTAGATCTAATGTGATTGTTTAACAACAACTGCATAACTATTGCAAAATGTATTGTTTCGAATGCTCGGAAACATTTTCACCATCGAGTTGTTCTACAATTACAAGTTATACTGGTTAATGATTGAGCCATCTTATGGCCTGTCTTTATGTAAGATATTACTATATTTTTCTACTCCATACTTGCTGGTGCTTATGTAGAGTGTATGTGTGTACGTGTACGTGTGTGACTATGAGCTGACCAATACATGTGACATGGTTACCGCCAGCCCTCTTCACGTCCCACAGCGAGCTCGCACTTCACACTACATATGGTCTTCATTAGCGTGTGCGTGTGTGCGTGTGTGTGTGTGTGTGTGTGTGTGTGTGTGTGTGTGTGTGTGTGTGTGTGTGTGTGTGTGTGTGTGTAATGTTCAGACAGTTGCTCCTTAGGAAGTTCTGTCATGTGCATACACTAGTATGCAAAATTACTTCAGACTAGTGTTGTCATATTATCAAAATGTCAGTAGTTGGTACCAATACCAGTACAATTTTATGGATCTCTATACCAACTTCTGTACCACTGCAAAAACAGTTAAATTAAGTACTTTTAAAAAAATGTCCCCATTTTGTCCTGTCCAATGTTAAGGTAGGGTAGACAATTTCGGAGAGGCTAGCAATAGCAAGCTAGCTTTTGAAAGCCACGCCTCCATCAAAACACTTGAACAGCGGAGTCTTCAAAGCGTTACAAGATGAGAGATGTTATTAAATTACCTTATTTCTCAAAGCACATAACATTACAATAATAATAAATGTAAACAACTTACAGAGCTGTTACGTGTACCACCTGACTCATTTTGGCATTGATAGTGTTGACATAAAAATGCAAAAATCCGAGTCTGAGGACGTGACTTACTGTTATGACATGACATGAACGCAGCATATGATCGTTGTTTTGGTTCAGGAGGAACTGTAAAAGGCGGCTGCTGTTTGTTGTTGGCGCTCGGTGACTGTCTGCAATTCTGCATAGACTTACAGAACGTGCTGATGACGTGATGTCTGCGCGAGCAGGTGCTCGGAGGTATGGAAATACACATGCTGACAGGCGGATAGGACATCGTATCATTTCATTCTAACCTTTTTCGTCCTGAGACTTCTACATGAGATATATGTACATGTTTTAATATTTAGACCACTTCAATTATTGATTGCTATCAGGATGTGGATAAAGTTTCAACCAGAATAATAATAAAAATGTCCTACCCTACCTTTTAGTGGGGTTTTCAGCGGTGTTGAGCGGATTCTGACTAACTTACTGACTAACACCTCTGACAGGTAATTGCATTCACGCGCTCAACAGATATGATTGTGATTGGCTGCCATTCACAATGCTTGTAAAACACGATGTACATAGAAACCGTTGAGGCTCAGAGAGCGCTCAAACAAACATCACATCATTAACCCAAAACACAAATCAACCCAGCAAACGCACAGAAAGAATCATGCTCACAACCACACAGATCACCTTTGCATTGTGGCATCGACTTCTGCATGGTAAAATATACCTGTTTAGTTTGATAAGTGCTATCTGTACTGTGAGTGGCAGTGGGTTGATTGCTGTGTGTCTGTGCGTTTGTGTGTGTGTCCGTACAGAGAAACCGTTGAACGCAGACCAGCAGGAGCGGACTCTTCTGAAGGGAGTGTTCAGCGTCAGGAAGGGAAAGACACAGCTCCATAAATGGGCCGAGCGGCAGGTCATCCTGTGCGGGACCTGTCTTATCGTGGCCTCTGTCAAGGACAGCCTGACTGGCAAGATGCACATCCTACCCCTGGTCGGGGGAAAGGTAGGGGTTCACAGACACCCACACACACATCAGGATCCGAGAACAGATAACAGAGAGCAGATGCATCAACACAGCTGTGAATGAATGAGGATGAGGAGGGAAGGGAGAGAGAGGGACAAATGCCAATCAGACTTTTCTGTCTAGCCTTTGTTAAAGTTGGCGCGAAACAGATGTTGCAATAGTCTTTTCTTCCCTATTGTGATGTATATCTAGGGTTGGGGAAACGAAAATCAATTCCAATTCTGGAAGAATGGTTGGATGTTTGTGGTTTGCTATTGGTGGATCTCATGAGAGTGACAGGTTGTCCCGCCCTCACGCCAGTAAACGCATCATCAGAGAAGAAAAGAGATGTCGCTGCAAGAGGGAGGGGAAGTTATTTTGGTCAAAGATTATGAGGGCACATGGATTTTAAAAAATAACGATGTGCACGGATAAAATCATTTATAACAAATGATTACAATCACTCAATTTTGATTTCATGGTGACTATTTCAGGAATATTCTGGGTTTCGGCTTCATGTATATGAACAGTACAGTATGTGTGTCATGCTGTTGATTACCACAGGCAATACTTTCAGCTCGCAGTCATTTCAGTTTCAATTTACAGTAATACACTTCAATATGATGTCTAGTATTCAAGCAGCCCATGGGGTTTAAAAGCAGAAATGTGTTTTTGTTAAATCACTTACATGAATTCTTCTGTCAAAATTAATGTTTGTATGGTGGTGGAAGGAAGTGATGTCGTCGTCTGAGACAGCAGAGAGTAGCCAGTCAAGCAATGCGGTTTCTTTACAAAGATAAATTAAGAAATGTTATTCAGTAAAACGATATGTTATTGCGAATATTATTGTTAATTGTGTCAGTGCTTTATTCACTGACTTTAGCTAGCTAGTCTCTTTGCAACAGCAATAGTGACGACACGCGTTTGTCCGTTTAGGAATACCGTAGAAACATGTCGCCGCAAAATGGCTATTTCAATGTAAGGGGACCCGCAGGGTATGTAGATAGAAATGGCTAATTTTAAGGTAATAAAAACATAACGGTTCATTATCACCCTCATGTTGTTAAAAACCTGTTTGAGTTTCTTTCTTCTGTTGGACACAAAAGAAGATATTTTAAAGAATGTTGGTAACCAGACAGTTGACAGCATCCATTGACTTCCATAGTAGGAAAAAAATACCATGGAAATCAATGGGTGCCGTCAACTGTCTGGTTACCAACATTCTTTAAAATATTTATATTTTTTGTGTTCCACAGAACAAAGAAACTCATACAGGTATGGAACAAAATGAGGGTAAGTAAATTATGACAACATTTTCTTTTCTGGGTGAACTATCCCTTTAAGTGTATTATTCCTGTAAAATCAGAGACAATAAATATTTAGGTTGATAGGTTAACCTTTTGCCAAGGTTCATAAGTGTTCTTTTTTTTCAAAGCACAGTGTCTTCATTACCAGCAGAGTTGACTTGCTTGTTTTTTGGCTCAGGTGGAAGAGGTGAAGAGGAGACAGCACTGTCTGATGTTCAGCTCTGCCGGCCCGCAGGCCCAGACCTACTACGTTAACTTCGACACGCTGGCCGACTACCAGCGCTGGCATCGGCAAGCTTCTAAAGTGAGTGATGTGCTTTATCTAATCTAGACATGCATTAAGATTTCATTAGGAAACCCACAGTGATTCAACAGCGGATCAGAGTTTTCTCTTCTATCGCTTTTCCAATAAATCCCCCTCACAGATTGTACGTGTTTGTATTTTGGGTACGGAGGGACACACCGTACCGACCGCCTGCCGTGAACAGCTGTCTTGTGTTTTAAACACACACGTTTGTTGTCACGAACTTGTTTGTTTTCTTTGTGTGTCTTTTTTGTTCGGCTTCCCTGTGTTCTGTTAGTCCTCATTATCCCCTAATTAATTGGCATTCCACTCTGGCTGCGTCTCTGGAGTCTAATGAGTGCTGACCATCTCTGGAGTTCACTGCTAACTCCCCTACACCAGAAACTTCCTGAATTATGCAAAAAGCGCTCTGCACGATTGTGTGTGAGGGTGATCCTGAGGTAACAGGCTGTTTGAGGTGGCATGATAGATGAGAAACAGAGCGTGTGTGTGTGTGTGTGTGTGTGTGTGTGTGTGTGTGTGTGTGTGTGTGTGTGTGTGTGTGTGTGTGTGTGTGTGTGTGTGTGTGTGTGTGTGTGTGTGTGTGTGTGTGTGTGTGTGTGTGTGTGTGTGTGTGTGTGTGTGTGTGTGTGTGTGTGTGTGTGTGTGTGTGTGTGTGTGTGTGTTCAATGTGCATCACTACAGCCGCTGTGCTGTGAGGTCTGACTGGCTCAGTTATAAAAGAGCCTTTCAATCCAGTCCAAATTGTTGACTAAACCTACATTTCCTAGCAATCATTTTCATCAATTGAAATAAATACTAATATTAGATGGAATATGTTGCCATGGCAATTAACTGAAATAAAGTTTAAGCTTGTTTTCTTTTTACAATTATTAAATTATTGTTTTTTTTTTTTTTAAAGAAGCAAAGAAGCTAAATAGAAATAATATATATATATATATATATATATATATATATATATATATATATATATATATACATATATATACATATTTAAAAAGCTCATTCATAAATAATACTTAAATAGCACCTGACATCTAGGGATCAGTGGTAATAAAAAATATTTAAAAATCATGTGCAAATGTGCAATAACTGAACATGTCAAGTGGTGTGACTATTAAGTAAAAAAGGAATAAAATATTTTCTTTACACCTTGAATCCATTTCTGAAAATAATTCTTCAAATATCATTATTAATTTGAAGCAAAAATGCTTTGAGGCTTCATAATATATGCAAAAAATAATTTACCATATTTATTTGTGGTAACATTAGTAATATTTTAAACCATGAATGCTTTACTACTTTGGCATAATCTTTATTATTATTATTATTTCTAAAAAAAAAAAAAAATATGAAGAAATTGAAGAAATATTCAAACTATATCTGTTTCACATGCTACTATATTTTTCAGCTTCTTATTGACACTTTTTTTTCCTCTCTTCTTCTTTTGACTAAATGACTAAATTGCTGGCAACTAATTTTAGTATAGAAATTGAAAACATGTTCATCATAAGACCTGTATTCTGGTAAATTAATGAATGGATGAAATATAAATTAATCTGTTAAATGTCTGTATGAATTGCATTTTATTAATATGTTTTTAAAATGAATGAATTAATAGATGTAGACACAAAAATCTGAGCATGACGTCATCGACCCTTAAAATGAGTCCGTGGACTCCATCCATGTGAATGAACCAGCACGCTCAGATTCTGTTCCAGTGATGTAATGACAGTGTGCTTCATTTCACTGATCTGAGATTGGCTCATGCGGCAGAGCCTGAATGATGTCACCACTGAGCTCTTCAGCCATTCTCAAGCAGTGTTTTTGCACTTTTAAAATCTGATTGAATAAGCCATATTTTGACATAAATTATAAAACAAGTTATAAAGTAATTGCTATATAAATTGATGGCTGTAAACAGCCTACATTTAGGCTAATCAAATATTTCTTGATGAAAAAATTATTGTAATTCTTCTTATTAACACTGTAAAGTCTGACATATAAAATAAAAGTCAAAAATATCTTAAAAGAAAGGAACAGGAACCCTTAGACAATATATATATATATATATATACTGCCGTAAAATAGTTTGGGATTGGTAAGATTTTTAATGTTACATTTCATTTTTAATGATTTTTAAAGTCTCTTCTGCTCACCAAGGCTGCATTTATTTGACTCACTATAACATCTCAGCTTATTTAAAACATCCTTATTATGTTTATTAAATTGTTATTTCTTAATTTACTGGTTATATTCATTTCTATTCATATATTTTTATTCATATTTAATGTATATCGTTTACTATTTTGTTGCGTAACATTGGCTGTCTTTTATCATTGTTCCATCATTTAATTCAAGTAATGAACCATTCTAGCCAAAGCCTTGCAAATACATCGATTTTCCTAAGGTTTTATGTCATGCCTAACCTTATTTTGGTACAACCATTATAAGATCATTGGATTTGTATAGGCTGTTCATCATGCTGATGAGGTGTGCATTTTCACATTGTCATGTAGGTGGTGTCTCAGACTATAAGTCTGGTGGATTTATCCTGCTACAGTCTGGAGGAAGTGCCCGAGTATCTCTTCTACTGCCAGGACGTCACACACCTCAACCTACGGCACAACTTCGTGAGGCTGGACGGGCCTGGAGGACTCATCAACTTTAACAGGTGAATTTACAGGATTCAGCTTTAGATGGTTTGGCTGCTGTATGTAGATTGTGGACAGAAAAGCAGTTTAGGATTTAGTACAGAGCTATAATTTCTGTTTTCCTGCTAGGTGTACTTCATAAAAATACCTTTCTTCAATGCTTAAGTTTGCATGATTACAAACTTGTGCCTAAATTTAGGCTGTTGTTTCCGTTGGGATGCGGTCTCTTGTTGCGCTGCCATGCACACGGAGAAAAGCTATTTATTCTGTACATGCACTTATGTCAATGACAGCCGCTTCTGTGAAAATACAAGCAATAAAAGCATCACGAAATGGGAACTTACAGAGGGGATGATGCTATTGCACATTAATCATTAACCATGATTAGTGGTGTTTAAATCGGTATGGTTATTATTAGATGGGCCTTGTATATTTCTGCTTGCAAAAGATATGTTCTGGTCATATTTCACCCTAAAATCAAGAGAAAAATAATTTTAAGGATATTTTTGTGAATAATTTTTATAGTTTATTAAACTTTTAAACAAATATATTTTTTAGATTATTTAGATTATCAAGATTATTCAGATACCCAAACTGGGCAAAAATATGCAATTTGGTGCTGATATTTATATTGCCAAAAAATAAGATGAAATTTTGATAATTTGTAATATATGCATTTTATGGCAGTAGCCTGTTTTACTGTTATAAATCTTTACAAATATCAGTTGTCCCTTTATATCTGTCTTAAGATAATATTTAAATGCTTATAGTTTATGATCAAGGCTTTGTAGTATTTTTGTATAGCAGTGCAATACAATAGGTGAACAAATAAACGTTGATGTATCATATTTGATACTCACACTTTAACATTGTTTTTAAAAAAATTATGTATAATCAAGTAATTTAAAGTTTCTTCAGTCCATTAAGTGTTTATCTTGAAATATTACAGTAACACTTTACAATAAGGTTTCATTAGTTAACATTAGTTAACTCTTAAAGTCCCCCTGTGGTGAAAATCAATCTTTTAATTTTGTTTATATATCTATGTATAAAGGTTGACATGAAATAAGAATGAATACTTCTATCCAATTTTCATTTCAACATTTTCTAGTACATTATTAAAATCAAAATATGTTTGTTAACATTAGTTAATGCACTGTGAATGAACGAACAATATAAAAAACGTACAGATTTCACACAAAAAAGGTAGTGAATTAAACAAAGGAACGTTTTTATAATTATTGAAGGGTTTTAACTTGCTAAAAAAGTATAAGCTACCGATCAGACAACAGAAGGCATGTAGCAGATTATGTACAACAGCTTTTGATCATTTTGATCATTGTTGATACAGAAGGCTTTATAAGGTTAAGCTTCTTGTTGATTTTGGAGGGAAATATATATATATATATATATAACCCAGACATTTTTGCCTCTTGTAAGAAGCTTCTCTACTATGTTACTACTTTCACAGAGAGCTTTCACACATGCTTGCTCCATTATGCCTCTCCTTTCTGGTATTTTCTCTCTCTCTCTCTCTCTCTCTCTCTCTCTCTCTCTCTCTCTCTCTCTCTCTCTCACACTCTCTCTCTCTCTCTCTCTCTCTCTCTCTCTCTCTCTCTCTCTCTCTCTCTCTCTCTCTCTCTCTCTCTCTCTCTCTCTCTCTCTCTCTCTCTCTCTCTCTCTCTCTCTCTCTCTCCCCCTCCGCTCATCTCAGCTGTGACATATATTTAGTAACTGTGGGTGGTGCAGGATGCGTAGGATGATGGTGGTGGTGTGTGTGTGTGAGAGAGGCGAAAGCTCAGCATATGGTCTAATTCAGGCTGCCACCTTCACCACTGTGTCATTGCTTTACCTCCCAATCTCATTCTTAACATGCACATCGGACCACATATAGCCACATCCTCTGATATTTAGGTTTTGTGCTATAGACTTTTGTGTGTCGCTACAAGATGCCTCGCTCAGGGGTGTTTGTCGTGTCAGGCGGTGGCTCTGGGCTGGATGAGCGCTCTTTGGCAGTCATTCGTCCATGAAGAGCCCCGTCTGACAGCGTCATTTGCCTGAGGTAACAAGAATACAAAGGCCATTGAGCCAGTTAAAGGAAACAGGAGTATGGGAAATTGGGTAGGAGCGACCAGGAAGAGCATGCAATGATGTAATTTAGTTTGAAAGGATATGATATCATACTACTTTATTAATCCTCAAAGGGAAATGAAGATGTTATAGCAGCAAAAACACACACACACACACACACGCACACACACACGCATTCACGCCAATAAAACAATGTTGGAAAGATAATTTGGGAGTAAAAGTTATTTATACAACGAGTGGTTATTTTATTAGTTATTTATTTTATTTTTTTGAAAGGGAGAAATTAAAACTTTTATTCAGCAAGGACACAATGAATTGATCAAGAGTGACAGTAAAGACATTTATAATCTGACTTGGTTTCAAAATAAATGCGGTTCTTTTCAACTTTCTATTCATCAAAGAATCCTGTAAAATATATTATGTTTTCCACAAAAATATTAAGCAGCACAACTGTTTTCAACATTGATAATAAGAAAGAAATGGAAAGTTTGTAAGATTTGATGTTTTTGAAAGCAGTCTCTTATGCTTACCAAGGCTCCATTTATTTGATCAAAAATACAGTAAAAACAGCAATATTGTGAAATATTATTACAATTTAAAATAACTGTTTTCTATTTTAATATTAAAATGTCATTTATTCTTATGACGCAAAGCTGAATTTTCAGCATCATTACTCCAGTCCTTCAGTGTCCTAATATTTTTGTTGAATTTGTGATGTACTTTTACTTTAGGATTCTTTAATAAAGCTTATTCAATTTATATAAAATAAAAATATTTTGTAACATTGTGAATTTAAAGTGTCCTTGCTGAATAAAAGTATTAATTTTTGATTCTTTTTAACTGACATTTTTCTGACATCTAACTGACATTTTTATGATTTTATGACTTGAACATGTAATAATAGAGAGATTAATTTTATATGGCAGATTACTTATTTTGATTTTTAATGTTTAAAGAAGGTGTTTGATGTTTGATGATTTTTCTTGTCCTTTTGTCATGCCCGCAAAATTCACTGAAAGTCTCCCCATAGGTTAATAAAGATGACTTCTAAATGGGTCTCCCAGAAGACATATCGTCTACATTTGGTTCAAAACTGTCGGACATCTCCATTGCACATGTCTCTTTACTTCATTTTGTCTCCAGGGAGCTCCTTATAGAAATTTACCATGGGAACCATAGTTTCTGCTCAAATACCACATTTGAGGATTCACTGATTGACACCTCGTATGGTCATGTGTTGGCTATATGGTTACAATGGGGATTTTTAACAGTTGCTGGCCTTATATACATTTAGAGAAACCGTTCTTCTAAAGGCTTGTTCTCTAAATGCATTTGTTGTAAGTCCTTTAATGCATAAGTGTTTCTCATGTCTATTGATAGAGTCATATCATCAGGAAATAACCTTGTCCATTAAGAGCACTGAATATTTCCGCAGATTTGCCCAGCTGAAGAGCTTGAACCTTTCTCACAATGGTCTGGGTGTATTCCCGGAGTCGGTGTGTGAGATCCTGACACTGACAGAGCTCTATCTGTCCTGCAATGGTCTCAGTGCAATCCCGGCCCACATCGACAACCTCCAGAGGTCAGCGCACATTACACGACTTTACTGTGCACAGCACACCATCTGCGGCTGCTCTTCTGGGCAGATTTTAACCTGCAAATAATATGCTGTTGTTTTGTTTGTTGCTATTTTTGTAGCTGATCTAAAAGAGAAAATATGTGCTTGTTTAGTTACATTTCTGAAGTCACTGATCCTTTTTGTTATTGCCAAATGGCCACTCTTTTGTAATCAGCTCAACTTCTGTAAGTGCACAAAAAAAGTGCCTTGTAGGTCATTTGAAAAACATTGCACAACATAATGAGTGTGATTATGGGTTATAATCTAAATAATCCTTTGATTTGCATGATTGTATTTAAATTATTCAGTGCTTTATAGCACCACTGCTCCTGCAATTACAGACAGTGTGGTACCAAAGAGCCTGTCAAGCAAAGTTCTTTTTCCCCCTCAAAATGAGCCAGTAAAATGTATGAAGTTCAGCCGTGCATATTACGCTACCAGATTAAATCAAGCATAAAAATCAGCCTAGTTTTACTGCTCTCTGCTCAGCTTATATGAGGTGCTCTGAGCATGCAGGAAGCCTGCAGTTGAATCTTACTGGATAGTGCTGACCATAATGTCAATATTAATGTCCTTAAAATGATTAATATAACACTTAGGAAAACTCAGGAGAATCAGAATACACAGCCACTTGTATAAAACGAGAACAGACAAATGAACAGACAGAAACTCAGGATATAAATGCATGAAGCAAAAAAGGGAATTAATCAGGACACAGCTGAACAGAATAACTAATCAGTAACTGAGACTAAGGCCCCTTTTACACGTAGATGGTTATTTTGAAAAACGGAGACATTGCCCTTCGTTTACACGCAAACGGAGAATTCGCCACTTAACATTTTCTTTTTAAAAACTCCGGCCAGAGTGGAGATTTTGGAAAACTTCTTTTGCACTTTTGCATGTAAACTGAGAAAAACTGAGTTTTAGGCAGCCGACGTCACAGTATGTGGCAGAACTTGCACCTGCGTCAAAAGTGCAACCTCTTTGTTCAAAAGAGAAAGTTTGTTCGAGAGAAGTTGCCTTTTTGGGGATTCTGATTAGCTAACTTGGGCTTGAGCTTCTCGTTACAATGTCACCTACAGGTTTGGCATGCTCTTGACGGCATATATACACGGGTTCATGTAAACGAACACTTTTCTGGTGACTGGTGTGCACAATGTTATTTTTGAAAACGGAGAGGGTGAAATGTCCGTTTATGAAAATAGCCGGCCACTTGTAAACAGCCAACTGAGGAGGGTGGGTGGGAGCTCTGGAGGAGGATAAGGAGCAGGTGAAGGGCTGGCCAATGAAACAGAAACGGGCCACAGGCGGTGGGAGGAGCAAAGGAGGAACCGGGATCAGATGCAGGCCAACGTTGGATCTGAGCTCAGCCTGGAGAAGTCGAAGGAGGGTGGAGCCATGACCCCATATGGACGATGGATGATGACGGAGCCAATGGTGGAGGA
Organism: Meda fulgida; assembly: GCA_030578275.1. Taxonomy (NCBI): domain Eukaryota; kingdom Metazoa; phylum Chordata; class Actinopteri; order Cypriniformes; family Leuciscidae; genus Meda; species Meda fulgida. The sequence goes on along the minus strand of CM060622.1, from coordinate 5,998,997 downwards.
GCCCAACGTGCAGATGAAGAGCAGATGGTCCAGAGCAAGATCGCAGGCTTCGGAGGCCGCGATGGAGCAGCACCAATGATCCCCTGAGGGCGAGCCAGGGTACTGGAGGACTGAGGCGGAGACGGGACGACTGAGGGCAGAGGCAGAACCAGCGGTAGGGTGGAGCCAGACGGAGCCGTAGGGGTGGAGAGACGGATCATAGCGGATGACTCGTAAGTCCTTGGTGTTGTTGCGGCGACATCCGATCAAGGTGGAGCCAGAGGGTCGAGGGAACCCGGTGTATCCAAAAGGTCGATAGTCCCTGGTGGAGCTGGGGAAGGGAGGAGCGGAGGACCCTGGACGCCAGGACGAGGTAGAGCGGCAGGAAGGCGGAGGCGGAGCCAAGGGATCCACACATTCAGGCGGCACTAGTAAACGGCTGTCCTGAGTTGGATCCACACTACAGAGGGAAGGTAGCGGGGAGGCCGAGGGGCTGACGGGGGACATCGGAAACTGATCAGAGAGTCAGGCTGAGGTCGTGAGAGGGAGGCGGAAGAGGAAGGCTGGGAGGGCATACTGGAAGCACAGGAGAATTATAGAGAACGGGCGACGTTGTCGGCACTCGCACCTGGTCAGACGCGTTTTGAGGTTCAGGCTCATATCCTACGTGCTGGTGTATCCAGCCCAAAATACTCCATCAAATTCCTCGTTTCGGGGAGGTAGAGGAGGTTTACTGCTGGTAAGTCCATTTTGATTAAATATACTCAATATCAGGGTCAGTCCTTCTGTAACGGGTAGCTGTGGCCTCTTGAATAAGCGAGAATGGACAAAGAAACAGACAGAAACCCCGGGTATAAATGCATGAGGCAAACAAAGGGAAGTAATCAGGACACAGCTGAACAGAATAACTAATCAATCAGTAAGTTAGGAGACTAATGAGAACTCAAACATGCAGGCAAATGGGGAAATAACTAACGGCTGTGACTGTACTGAAGCGCATAACGCAGGAATTCAGGAACAAAAATAATCTTTAATAAATCCGAACTGGGAATACACAGGAGATTGTTGGAGAAATAAATTGACACAACCACGTTAAACTGACGGAACAATGAACAGACATAATTCAGGGTTTAAATACACAGAGAATGTAATGTAATGAAACCGAACAGGTCTGTGGAAATTAGGGACTAAGGAAACTAATTAACAAACAGCGAAGCTAACTAGGAACTCAGAAAACAGGAACAGAGTGAAGAAAAAAATAAAACAGAACATGTACGTTACAGTTATATTACATTAAATTGCATTATATTATATTATCATTCATATATGTTCATTTATTAAAGCAACATTCTATGAGAGGCCATGCATTCTGCATAATAATATAATATAATGGTTCATTTATTGAAGCGACATTATACGAGAGGCCATGGATTCTTATATATAAATATAATGCATTCTGGTATTTTACCACAGCTAAGGGGGAGATGTTTTTAGGCATGGAAATATTAACACAAAAAGACACCAGTGTTCAATAAACAATTACATTTATTAATAATAACATATATGCACATAAGAAATATGGTTATAATATAGCATAACTGTAAGTGGTATTGTAATCCACTATTGTGAACAAAAGGTTGAGATCTGAGGCAAATAAAGCAATTAAAAAGATGGTAAAGCCAAGAAAGTTTTTTGTAAATCTTTATTTACTAATAGGCTATTTACTATTAAACCCCCACAGCTATAAATATGAACAAATAAACAGTAGTAACGAACCAGCATTTTTAATAGTAACCACTTTCATTTCCCATATCTTAAAAGTGTGTCTGTTTGGCTGTGAATTCCTAGACTATTATCTCTTCAGCTTACAGACACTGTGTTTGGATGGGAATCGCTTGGATTCTCTTCCAGAGGAGCTGGGCAGCCTCGTGCAGCTCTGCAGCTTGGGACTTTCCTTCAACGGTTTTCCTCACATCCCCGTCGTGGTGGAGCGGCTCTGTGGCCTGGACAAGCTGGCGATGGCTGGGAACAGGGTGGAGACTCTGAATCTGTGCAGTCTGCTACGAATGAGTCACATTAAGAGTATTGATTTACGGTGAGCTATTAGAAACCTTTTCCTCTTTCTCTCTCTCGATCTATCTATCTATCTATCTATCTTTGTGCACCATACCGTCGGGCTCCTTCTGTTCCTCCGTTCTCTCTCTCTTCTGTCTGTCACCTGTCAGTATGTTATTACTCTCAGCTCAGACTTTATGCATAATGCAGAATCAATATACAATAGTAATGTAAAAAGGTCACCTATCAGTAAATCACAGAGTTGACAGCAGCACAGCTCTATTTGTTCTCAGGTGGCTCTGTCGCTAGTCTCACGCAGCCAGACTTCAGCATTCAAATCTGGGCCTCTTTGTTGATTATTCTGGCAAAAAAAAGCCCATTTTGAAAACGCCCATCTGTCTGACACACAAAAACAGCAAACCGTGGCTGGATGCTTTATATCACACCACCAACAATAGATAATAGATGCTAAAAAATAAATAAATAAAAAATTGACCTGGCATTCTCCACTGATAACGAAATGTGAAAATTAGAGTTAGAGTTTTCCTGCTTCTACACTACAGTTCAAAAGTTTGGGGTCAGGAAGTTTTTTTTTCTTTCATATATTAAATTAAGCTTATTAAACGAGGATGCATTAAATTGTTTAAAAGTGACAGTAAAGACATTTATTTTTAAAAATCTATTTCAAATAAACGCTATTCTTTCGAGCGTTCTATTAATTAAAGATTCCAAAACAAATTATTAAGAATATTAAATATTAGGTAGCACAACTGTGTTCAACATTTATAACAATATGAAATGTTTCTTGAGCAGCAAATCAGCATATTAAAATGATTTCTGAAGGGTCATGTCATACTGAAGACTGGAGTAATGATGCTGAAATTTTATAAAATATTTTTCAAATATATTTGAATACAATTATTTTAAACTGCAATAATATTTCATATTAATATTACTTTTTATTGTATTTGTGATCAAATAAATGCCTTTGAGCATAAGAGACTTCTTTAAAAAAAATATTTCTAAAAAACTTTAATCAACCCCAAACTTTTGAACAGAAGTGCAAGTTCTTCCAACAAAAAAGATTTGATGTTACTAATCTGGAAAACTGACAAATCTGGTGATCTATTTCATCTTATTTTATCTTCAAAAGCGTTATTGTATCAACCCTTGTAAACAACTTATCATCATAACATAAATCATAATCTGTGTGCCCTTGCTTCCAATTTCATAAAAGGTTGGAAATGTTGATTTTGGTCTGCGTTTGCTATTTTTGAGTGCAGAATGCATCAGGCAGTTAGTGAACGGACTGTGGGCGGTCTGTGGACCGATCGTCTGAGGTTTAGACTGCCCTGTCGCTAACAAAGTCACATTTGCTCTTCTCATAAAGTCATTTTTAAACCGCCTGTGGTTTTGATCACAGCTCACAGTCTGTGACTCACCTGAGTGAAACAGACTGAGGATTGTGGATTTTCTGGGTCCTGACTGCTCCTGCTGTGGATCAGAAATCCAGCCAGGCTCATAACACAGAGGTCTGAAACGGGAAACAGGGAGGCGTCTGTCACCTGAACAAACTCTTCAGATTAAAAAAGATTATCCCACTGCACTTGACACGAGTCACCACTCAGATTCCTCACATATTCACCCATCCCACGGGCAGAAAGTGTGCAAACAGCAGATGTGAGTGGGAATTTGAGTTCATGGGGGGCTGCGAGAAACAGAAAGGTTTAATGCCCTTATCATTTGGATGTGATAGACATTCACGAACTGTGTGGCGTCTCTCGTAACGGGTAGCCGTTCGGTTAAAGCCCCCATGAAATATTTTTTTTTTGTGCTTTTAGTATGAATATGTTAGCCTTACTGTCATCTATAAGCTAGTATGCTCCAAAACAATGCCAAAATTCACATTTAGAAGATATAATTCAAAACTTACATTCTCACCAATATGGATCAATGATTTTGATGACATCACTCTGCACTTTAGCTTCTCATCAGATTTTCTTTGCAATCAAGGGGAACTACCCAATATAGGGAACTATTCAGACAGTTTAAATATGTTTGTTCACCAAGAATGAAGTCTGGCTTCATGTTAGTGTCACGTGAACCGCCGCAGCGGATCATATGCACGAGTCCACCTATGCTACCTTTATTATTTGTAAATGTATTATAAATTATATTTAGCAAGTGTCTGTACGGCACACTTATTGTTTACTTGTCATGTCAGAATTACCCTTATTCTGTGTTTCTGATGTCTAAAATCCTGCTTTTGTTGGACTGCTTAACTGGAAACTGATTTTTATGAAAGCTCATGACTCAAATGAATCAGTGAATCATTTTTTTAACTAGTTAATTTGTGCGTATCATTCGTACGATTTACAACAACATTATTGATTATAAATCAATATTTCTATTATAATAATATTAAATAATATTGAACTATTTGCATTATTGCATAAGCAATGTAGCTTTTTGTTTGCACAAGAAAACATTTTTACTGACCTTAAAATGTAACTGTATTTAATATAAGATAACATGGATATATTCTCACTGTTCAGTGTCTTGGAGCTCCACTCTTCCATCTGTTATTATGTTTATTTCTTTGTCCACCAACATACAGCATTTTTGCTGTTTATATTCTTCACTTCTTTTTGCTGTTTGGATCCTTTGCAGCTGACTGTCTTTTTGTTTGTAGGTTAAATGGCCTCCGTTGTGTTAAAAGTGAAACTCTGGAGCCTGTAAAACATCTCACCCAGCTCGACCTGAGAGACAACCAGTTGACCTCTCTAGACCTGAGCGCGTTCTGCAGTCTGGAGACGCTGCAGTGTCAGCGAAACCAGCTGGGATCCCTGACGCTCAGCGGCTTCACTCTGCGCACACTCCACGCCAATAACAACCGTGAGTGCAAATAGAAATGTTCAACGCCAAAAGATTTACAGACATTTTCATTATATTATTATCATAATCACTGTATTATTTTTCTCAGGTCTGACCACGGTGAACATCTACCCTGTTCCCATCCAACTAACACATATGGACCTATCAAGGTAAGCATATGATGAACTGACATATTCATTCTGTAATCTGTACATACCGTATCCCAATCAGTTGCGACAATTTCCAGCGCCAAGTAATTATTTCTGCCCAGACTAAATCGAAAAAGGCTGTACAAACTAAACAGCAGCATTTTGGACCATTGGTACCACAAGCAACCAACAATCGGTAGCACTGCATGGTTACACTTTATTTTAAGGTGTTTGTTACAGTGTAATTATACATTTAAGAACTGAGTAATAGGAATGAACTACATGTACATACTATAGGGCTAGGGTAGGATTAGGGGTTGGTTTAGGGTTAGTTACATGTATTTATGTATAATTTATAGTTATTTATACGGTAACTACATGTAACGTGTAACGAGGACACTGTAAAATAAAGTGTTACCTACTGTTCTGATGTACATATTATGTACTTAACCCATGAAGTTACCTTAAAATACCAGTGTTTTCTTTGGTAACTACTGTAAGTACACTTATTGTAAAATAAAGTGTTACCGTTAAATACATAACACCATAACCACAACATTTTTACAAAATGAGAAATAGTACCAGTAATGATAATGTGTAATCACAAATATTTGTAATATAGTATTTATTCACTTGTTGTTAAGTAGTACAACTCTGTAGTAGTGTTGTTATGGTCAACTTAAACCAATAAAAATAGGTATACACTTTATTTTAATAGTGTAATTATACATTTATATAATGAGTAATGTTAATTAACAACATCCATTTACTGTAGGGTTAGAGTTAGGATTAATGATAGGATTAGATTAATGATTAGGATTTGTTTTAGGGTTAGTTTGCATGTAACTATGCATAATTTACTCATGTTACTTGTAACTGGTAATAACAGTAATCAGATTACTTTTTTCAAGTAAATGTAAAACAAAAATATCTGAGTTACTTTGTCAAATAAATGACAGCTCTCTTGTCCCCATTTTACGAGAAATCGTAAGGGAAGTGCAGAGGTGTTGTGCGCTGTGTGAACATGATGGTTATTGTAGTTCTAGACCAGTGGTTCCCAAACTGGGGTACATGAGGTGACAGAGGGGGTACATGAACAAATGCTGAGTTTTGCTGTTCAATTAATTTTACCCCACCTTAAAATAACATTAAAACCGAGCATGTATTTCTGACAGGCAAAATGCCACATCTAGTGTAAACACATAAAAATGGTAGTAACGTTAAAGGTCAAATACATGTCATCCAATCAAATTACCTTGTCTTTTGATGTCAAAACTGACACAAGCAGTTTGGTTGCGTATAAAGTATGCAGCCTTAGCAAATCTCGTTACATAACTGCCGTTCTCAACAATGTACCTTTGTAAAAGTGTAGTTTTAGTACTTGGTGGCATTAAGAACAAATATAAACACTGAGAGTGAATATAGATCAATTTAAGACTCAAACTCTCTTTGATACAATATCAAATGAAAAACTTTTAGGGCTGTCAAAATTAACGCGTAAGCGTATGCGATTCAATTTTTTCAGTTTACGCAATAAAAAAATGCTTGAACGGACAAAAACTCAAACTATCCTCGTAAGCGTAGTTTTAAATGAGTTAAATAAAGTCTTGAATGAATGAATGTAAAGAGATGTGAGAAAATGGATGCGTGTCAGATCCGCGTGATGGTGTCTGGTCTTAAAGTGACAGCAGCCTAATAAACCCGCAGATGTGTCTGTCATTAATGTAATCAAAGACAAAAAAGAAAATGTGAAAATCACACACTGCTCTTGACTGAATAACTTTTGTAGCTTTAATAAAAAATAATCTATTTATAATATATGCAGTGAAGATTGTAAAGTGTTTGATTACTTAATTCAATTTCTGTATATTTCCTACACTTTAGGTCCAATATTTAAAATATACTGTCTTTATGTGGTTTCTACATTTAATTTGGAGATTAAATGTGAATTATTACAATATGAAAATAAATCTTTAATGTTAGGTGCGATTAATCGCGATTAATTACAGATTTTTTTTAATCGACTGACACCACTAAAAACTTTATAAAACAAGTACTGAAAATAATAACAAAAATAGTTACAATGAAATTAAAAAAAAGACAAGTGCATTACACAATTACTAAAACAACTAAAAATGTTTAAATAAAAGCTAAATCAAATCATATTAAATACTATAATAAGATAAATAATACTAAAATAACACTGGTCTGTACTTTATGAGTGTACTTGCACTACAACATGAATATTGTAATGCAAACGGTACCAAATGTTCATCAGCTCATTTACAAGAGGCTCAATGTGCCCCAGTCACGTCCTTTACCTCGCACATTCTTGTACAATGCTAATGCTCTCATGTAATTAGCCTGGAGTTAATTCACTTCCCTCCTGCAGGAATCTCCTGGAATACCTGCCAGACTGGGTGTGTGACAGCAGGAAGATTGAGGTGCTGGATGTCTCCCATAATCTGCTGTCTGAACTCCCAGCCAGGTGTGTGTGTGTGTGTGTGTGTATCTAAAAAAATGTCCTACTGTTCCCCCATCTCAGAATATTAATGTCAGCATTTTGTACTTATTTATTCAACAAAAATTGCCCGTTCGATTTGAATGATGTCGGTTAAGCGACTGTCTGGCCAGACGGCGGATCTGAATAGAAATGGAACAGCGTTCATCAGCAGACGCTTGATGTGGCCACTCTGCTGTCTCAAAGCAGAATGACGTAAACGCCAAGCAGATGAAAGCACCATTTCACAGCTAATTCCACATTAACATTCCGGCATTTGCATCTGAAAGAGCTAAAAGCCGTGCACAAATGAGATAATATGCGGCTTGAAGTTTGTGTCCCATTTGAGACTGTGAGTGTTGCACTCTTTGCATCGCATGAAAATGCTGTGTTGGGATTCTAAAGGAATAGTTCATCTTAAATGAGAATTCGGTCTGTATGTACTCAGCCTTGTCATTGCAAATTCGTACTGTGGATATATTTTCCTTATATCGTGAATAAACAAAAACATGTTTACTGAAAGTATTTAGTTGCAGCTGTCAAATGTCATTCTTCATTGCAAAATCGATCTAGCTTGCCAGTTTTTGGTTACAACAAATACAAGAACCTAATGTCAAACCTGGTGAAATTATATATTATAAAAATAAGGTGTAAATAATATTTTCAATTATATTTAAGTGAATAACTTCTTAATTTTGTGTCTCAATTCAGTCTTAACATTTAGTGTCAGTGTTTTTTTTCTCTCATCTCGTTCTTTCTCTATCCCTCCTTGCTTTCAGACTTCTTAGCAGTCTGAGTCTGCGTAAACTGCTGGCTGGAAACAATAGGTTGGAGAGACTGGCTGACCTGCTTGACCACATCCCACTGGAAACACTCGACCTGCAGCACAACAAGTTGCGAGAACTGCCAGAGAGCTTCTTCTACAAGGCCTTGAAGTAGGTCACTCTCTCTCTCTCTCTCTCTCTCTCTCTCTCTCTCTCTCTCTCTCTCTCTCTCTCTCTCTCTCTCTCTCTCTCTTTTCTTGTGATTTCTTCATGTGACAGGTGCAGTGCTAGCTGCAGCTGTGTCTCTCTCTGCTCTGTGCACCTTTAGCCCTGCTGCTGCTTGAGCTCTTCATTAGACCTCCTAGACTTTTACTGGAACTTATCAAACTAGGGAATTCTCTGGAAACTTCTCTTTGGAAATATTAATCGCTATATTTATTATCCGCGGAAGATATTACTGATACTGTATACTCAGTTGCAGAAGCTACTTTAAATAATCAGTAGCTTTTAGCTACAGTTTCCAAGTTGTTAAACAAGAGACAAGCTACTAATAAAAAATATCCAAATATATTATAAGTTACTCAATTGGGCAAAATCTTTTTAATTAAATATCAGATTATGTCATTTATAATTTAACCAGAGCAGTGTTTATCAGACTTTAATTAAAGGAATATTAAATATATAATATTAATTTTGTTTTGTTTTGTCAAAATATATCATGAAATATATTCATATCTTGGTAACAGGTGAAGTATAGCTACAATTAGCATAATTAGCATTTTAATGCTACAGATTAATGCTACACTTTTACCCTAAACTCACTGTAAACCACCATCAAGTGCTTGTAATAACTTCTGATTGTGATCTAATGTGGATTTTGGTCATATGAGGAGGCAAAAATATGTTATTTGTAGCATTTAAGATTAAGCCAATCGCTACACCTGCTTAGCATTTCTCATGTAAACATGTTTTTTATTTATAAAAATAGCCCAAATCACATGAAAATCATATGCTGCCGTAATTGTATGTTTATTAGCTTCATGTTTTTTAAGAGGCGTTCCTTTGGTATGTGTGGAACAGCACGCGTAAGTGTAGTAGAAGTGTGTCATCGGAAGAGACTGATGGGTTATGAATTATTTGGTTTTCCTCTTGAGTCATTACAGCAATCGCGAAGTGAAAACACAGGGAGACAGTGCTGGAAGCTAATATGCTCAACAGATTGCATAATTTAAAATAGCGGCTATTTGCATTAAGTGCTAATAGCAATAGATTGTAAAAATAGAAGTATTTTCTTTGCAATAAGTTTAAATAGTAGTTAGATGCTATTTGTACTTATAAATATAGTGGCAAATATAATTTGCACCACAGTGTTGTTATACATTAAACGGTGTGCAATAATAAAATAGTGTAAATTATTATATTTATTAAAATTATTAAATGGATGCTGCCTTATTGGGACAGTAAAGCCCTCCCTAGACCTACTCTTAACCATAACCTATTCACATTTTATTATTAAAGACACTTATTTCCACTTTTCGAATATTTTCTTAATCTTTTTGAAAATAAATGCCTTTCCGATCTGAGATGTGATGGGGGGAAAAAGGAGTAGAGCGAGTTCGGCAAAAGGCGCATTCGAACTCGGGTCGATTTGCATAAAAATGTTCTGCAAAAAGGTGGGATATTTAAATACAGGCTATAAATATAATTTAAATATAGGCTACCCTAACATTCACAAAGAGGTGCATATGCAAAGTCAGAATTTTTTAGGAGAAAATACGCAATTCCCACTTCTGTAGGCTGTAATGGAAAACTAATATAACTAGAAGTGTAACAAATTTCAATTGCCAGTGAGTTAATATTACTTTTAAAAGGATAATATTACTTTTTTTTAAAGGAGTAATGAATAATACATATATATATATACTGTATAATATTTTTGAGTAACAAGCCCAACACTGTATGTGACACAGTATAAGTACATGTGATGTGTGTAAATTAACTGACATGCTTCTACAAAGACTCTCATGGATGTGTAAAGGAAGATATGGCTCAATGAGACAGTAGTATGAGCCAGAAGAGCCCGCAGCTCTTCCATTTCCTGTCGGTTAATTTACTTGTCAGCCATTAAGCATCTCTAATGCTGAAAGATGTACTGCAGCTCTGAGGCTTTGGTTGTATCCAAGAGGATTTTTTGTTTTATCAACATTGCTGTTTAAATTAAACAAAAAGCAATATTCACCAAATTGCCTTTCCTTTTTCTTCTCGTCTATTAGTTTAAAGTATCTCAACGTGTCTGCCAATGCACTGGAGACAATCCCGCCGAGCAGCCAGTCAGAGGAGAGCCTCAGCACCCTGCAGGAACTCTATCTCACAGGAAACAACCTGAATGAGAACTGCGCTGCTCTACTGGTGGGACATCAGAACCTTCGGGTCTTGCATATGGCTTATAACCAACTGCTGTCTTTCCCTGCTAGGTACCTATACTTCACTGACACCTTGAACTAGTATACTTCCATCTACAATACATCATTCAAGAAAGATCAATGATTATATCTGTATAAATTACCCTTTGTTCTGTTTTCAGCAAACTCAGTAAACTGGAGGTACTGGAGGAGTTGAATCTGAGTGGGAACAAGCTGAAAACGATCCCCTCCACTGTGTCCAGCTGCAAGAGACTGCACACCCTCATCGCCCACTCCAACCATATCAGCGTGTTCCCAGAGGTCCTCAACCTCCCCGAGATCAAGGTCAGTGTGCGTTTGGGTGACATATGATGACCAGGGCATGCGAAAGCCTGGCCATAAATATTGTAAAGGATCTAAAGGGTCAACCATAGTGTCAGCAGGTGGCAGGAACAAATGGAAAGCAGAAAAAATATCAAATTTTAAATGTATGGATAGACAATTGCTGCAATTTAGGTCACAAATAAAAAATAGTTTATTAGGCATCATCAATGTTTATAGATATAAATTATGGTTGATATGCAAATGTTTGAATAAAACTACATGCATTTAAAACTTGGATTTTAATATTTTTAAATGTAAGTCTTAAATAGACACATCAATTTTACATACACTACTGGTCAAAAGTTGGAATAATTAACCCTCAACCAAATCCTAATACTATAGTAAGTGCATGTTGTCAATTATTATTACTCAGTACTTAAATGTATAATTACATTGTAACAATGACACCTTCAAATAAAGTGTAACCGTGAAATATTATTACAATTTGAAAGAACTGTTTTCTATTGTAATATATTTTAAAAATAGTGATGCTTCACGCCAAAAACTTACATTTCTCTAAATTGATATAAATTTAATGTTTCTATTTTTAAGGTTTATATGTATCATTTTGATATTTATTGTGATTTATACTTTTATAAATAGTTTTTTATATTATGTTAATATTTATAATATATAATTGTGAAAATGGCACTGTTTAAAAAAAAACCTAGTTAAGTCTGGCAAAATGTAATTGTTTTTGTCCCCTAATCCAACTAAATATTCTTTGTTTTGGGCTGTCGTTTGTTACACACATTATGTTATATTTAACGTTTCATGTGGCGTATGCTGCTCTTTGTGTAGCTGGTAGATGTGAGCTGTAATGAGCAGACGGAAATCCTGTTGTCAGACTCTATGCCTTCCACACTGCAAGAGCTGGACCTGACTGGCAACAGTAGCCTCATGTTGGAGCATAAAACGCTCAACCTCTTCAGGTGAGGTGCTACAAACACTCATTATGCAGCTGATGAACTCAGACCCAGGTGGATAATTGTTCCATGTCTTTATCTCTCCCACTTGTCTGTGTCCTTCTCTCTTCCAGTCACATAAGTACATTGAAGCTGGACCAGAAGCCAGCCGTGACAACAGGAGACGCACAGGGCACGTCCAACCTTTGGGATCATGGTTACGCGGAAATGTGCGGTCAAAGAAACAAGTGAGCAACATCTGGAGACATGAGAGTCAAAGATTTGGAAAGAATGAGTGTGTCTGGTTAAAGGAAGCTCCAGAATGCCATCATCAACCTCCAATTCTGTATTATATATTGAGGATATACTGGCTGCAGTGAGACTTCAGGGTCTGAAGGCACAAACAATTATTTAGTTATTTTGTTCATTGTGGTCTAATCAAATACTTATTATCCAGTCCCTAAATTTCACGGAAAGACCTTAAATGTAACTCTACACCCTTGCCTCATTTAGTATATGCGGTTCTATGAATATGGAAATGAGCCCCGCCTCCACTCACTCGCACCAGCCCACTCGTTGACGATCACACGTTGACCTGATTGGTTACAATGTAGTTTGTGAATTCAGAAACACCAGCGATTTCAAACCGCGTTTTTTGAGACTGTCTTTGGTTCACTGCAGTTTTAAGGAGAAAATACTCAGCAATGACTTATAATTTTTGCACATGTTTTATCTTAAAGCATATTAAAAACACCACATAGATATATATAAACAACATTAAAAGCTTGCTTTTCACCACAGGGGACTTAAAGAATATACCAGTAATGTTTCCTGTAATTCTTCTATAAAGTTTTCTTACTTTTTTACTCAAGAAAGAAGTTAATATTTTGTATCCCCAAAAATACTTCTTAAGGATGTTCTTATCTTTGTTCTTGATTCAAATTATTGAAAAGAAAAAAAACTTCTACAGTTAGCATAACCTCCAACTTGTCTTAAATCCCCAAAGGCAAGATATTTAATGAATATTGGGTTATTTCAAGACTAGCTACATATATAATACATATTACTATGGATGTGCACAAGTAAGCAGAATTTTGCAAGACATACATCTTTTCGGAATTCAAAAATGAGTTAAAGGGATAGTTCACCCAAAAATATCATAATTTACTCACCCTCAATTGGGTCCAAACCTGTATGAGTTTCTTTCTTCTGTTGAACACAAAAGAAGATGTTTTAAAGGATGTTGGTAACCAGACAGTTGAAGGTACTCATTGACTTCCATGGTATTTTTTTTCTGCTATGGACGTCAATGGCAACCGTCAACTGTTTGATTACCAACATTTTTGTAAATATATTTTGTGTTCAACAGAAGAAAGAAACTCATACAGGTTTGGAACAACTTTAGGGTGAGTAGTGTATGATGACAGAATTTTAATTTTTGTGTGAACTATCCCTTTAAATAGGAACGCAGAGTGTTGAACTTCCGTCAAGCCAGTCTCAACAAAATAGTGTGCATGCTTATAATTATTATAGTAATTTGCACGAATCCAGCCCCAGGATTTATTTTTATTTTTCAGGAATCTGGCCCCAGATATTTTGCCATATCAGAAATGTGGCTTTGAGACAACTAATTCACATACAAATAAATACTTGGAAGTCATAAAATAGCTGGCATTCCCAGAGTAATCATAGCGTTGGTTTTTGCAGAAGATTTTCGTTACCTAGACGCAGCAGGGGGCCTGGTTTAAATGCAGAATGATTCCCATAGGTTTAAAGATCTTGTTTCTACATGTTTAATGTGACATCAGTGTGCTTGGCTCCCCCTGCGAAGGGCATTACCTCCACAGTTTCAAAGCAGTCGGTCTCAAATATCGAATCCTCTTTCTGTACTCTATATCCACCAAGGGGGTCCACTTTTGTGTGTTTGTCAGTTAGAGTGAGTTTGTGTATGTACCTATATAGGTGTATCCATTACCAGTCAATGAAATGTGTTTGTAATGTGATGGGTGTTGTTATCATGAAGAGCATTTGTTCCATTGAAATCTTGTGTTTTACCTTCAGGTTGTGTGTGTCTGTGTTGGCTGTGGATCGCTTTGGGGACAGTCCAGAGGCTGCTTATGGGATTTTTGATGGTGACCGTAATGAGGAAGTTTCCAGGTTACTGCAGTGCACCATGGGAGATGTATTGGCAGAGGAGATACAGCACTCCAGTGTGGATAGTGTATACATGTGCAACACATTCCTTACCTCTCATAGGTGTGTTTTGCACACACATTTTTTGATTAAGCATGATTTGATTAAGCTATCTTTTCTTTATTAAAACATTTTGTATGCTTCACCTTGCTTGTACAATAATTGATAACACCTGATAGCTTGTCACTTAGTATGAATTTCTTAGTGATGAACAAACATTATCATATACAGTAGCTCACTTGATTCTGATTGGTCAGACATGACATGTTGCATTCAAATATATTTGTATAATTACCACTAAACTATATAATCAACCATTGTGCTTACACTGTGCTACTTTCTAGTGTTACTCTGTGATCTCTCTCTTCTCGCATAAGTAATTTTAGTTTCATGTCCATTTATTTATTTGGTAAGTAGTCATGTAATGGTGGTATAATGTAGAGTCATACAAGACCCTACCACTTTGCCTCAGGGTCCACTTTGCAATAATGTCTGACTGTACAGTATCCCTTATTTTTGTAATGCTTTCCAGAAAGTAGCTAATGTACATTCAAATGAATAATATATATGAGAATATGATTCACATGATTTATACGAGATTGATACTGTTTCACATTTCAAGATTGAAGACTTAAACATCTTTGATGCGTTTAAGTCTTCTTGGTAAGATCATATTTACTATTTGGGAAGTTGTAATTACAATGTCAGGTGAGTTCAAATGACTTTGGTTGGAGCAAATGGCAATGTACCTTTTCTACAAAAATACAGCAATTTTTTTTTAATTCTACTTCTACAAAACGATGAAGAACGCACATCAGGTGTATTTTTCCTTTTTTAATTGAACTCATGAAAGTCCTGTTAACTGAATAATTTTATAATATATAACATGTAATATGTATTTAATATTTATTGTAATTGTACAATACTATTGTATTTTGTACATGTAACTTAGCTAATTTGATTGAAAATGAACAAATTGCAGCCAACACAAATACTGCATCTGCCATATTTAATTTCACGTCTCCAACTGGGAAACTCTGGACTCAAAGAAAATCCCAAGTTTCCCACTTGTAATTACGACTTGTTGTTCATGTTTGTTGAACTTGTAAATACGCCTTGAACACACCATGGTTCACAAACAGCCTTTGATTCTCTTGTTGCTGTTGTGAATTTTTGCAGGAAACTTGGCATGGCAGGCCAAAAGCTAGGTGCCTCTGCTCTACTTTGCTACATCCATCATGAGTCCTCTGAGCCTGGCAGCTACTTCAGCCTCACTGTGGCCAACGTAGGCACCTGCCAGGCTGTACTGTGCCGTGGTGGGCAACCTCTTGCACTCTCCAAAGTTTTCAGCCTAGAACAGAGCGCTGAGGAGATGGAGCGTGTCAAACTGGCTAAAGCTATTATCACTGAGGTATTGACTGTTTCTCAGTTCATACCCGCAAGTTAACTGGCTGATGCTTAATTTTGTCTATATGTCCATGAGTGAGAAGTAAAAGCTTATTTGTGTCTTTAATCATTTGGCTCTTTTGTGCTTTAGGATAACAAGGTGAGTGGGGTGACATGCTGCTCACGGTTACTTGGCTGTTCCTACCTGTTTCCTTGGGTCCTTCCCAAACCCTGGGTGCACACAGAGCCTTTGTGTTCCCAGGATGAGTTTCTGATCCTAGGAAACAAAGCACTCTTCCAGAAGGTTTCCTACCAGGAGGCAGTGAGCACTGTGTTAGCTGTCAGAGACCCCCGTGCTGCTGCCAAAAAGCTCTGCACTCTGGCACAGAGCTATGGGTGCCGGGATAATGTTGGAGCAGTAGTAGTGGCTTTGCATATCGGAGAAGACAGCTGTACGTGCGAGCCTCCTCTCTTAACCACAGAAGCCCGAGGACCACCTGCCCCGACACCTTTACCGATCTCTGTCTCCCCTGGTGACCCAGCCACACCATCATCTAGCAGCGGCATTGCCTCGGAGTTCAACAGCGAGATGTCAGCCTCAGAAGTGGGCAGCGAGGCTGGGTCCACTGCCTCGGATGAGCACCCCTCTTCAGGACCAACAGCTCGTCCCGAGCGTCGCTGTAGTCTTCATCCTGCTGCTACCTTGTGTAACACGGGGCCGCTGGCGAGTCTGGGGCCAGGGGCACACCCGGCTCTGTTCCAGCGACAACCTTCCAGCGCCACTTTCTCCAGCAACCAGTCAGACAATGGGCTCGACAGCGACGATGAGGCTCCTTTAGAAGGTGTCATCTCAAATGGGAGTAAGCTAGAGGTGGAGGTGGACATTCACTGCTGTGCTTTTCAGCTGCGCTCTGGACCACCCGAAAGTCCCAAGGACCTGGACGGCCGCCATGATTTGAGGAGCTCGGACTATCCCAACAGCAAAATGCGTCGGCAAAACAGTGTTGTGGTTTCGGCCACCAACGGCTGCCTACTGGCTGTATGTGGGCGAGAGATCTCGGATTTGAAGAAGTCTCCTTCCACCTCCAGCCTCTTCGGGAAGAAGCTCTCCAATGGCTCGGTAGTGGCTCTGGAGGATAGCCACAACATCATTGAAGTAGCACTCGAGGCCCCCAAAAAGAAATCGGGATATTTTGCCGCACCAGCCCAGCAAGACCCAGAAGACCAGTTAATTATACCACCTAGTCTGGAGCATGATGTGCGGGAGCAGCTGAGAGGCCAGAGTCCTGTGGTTCCCGGGCCACCGCCTCCTTCAACACCACCCTCAGCAAGAGACCCCAACTGGGACCATCCTCTGCCCACCGTCCCCGGTCTCCACCCTACCACCGTCCTGCAACAGGATGTCTATGACACGGCTCTATAGTGGGTGCAAGTGGGCCGCGCCGAGCATCTCCGTATCATAGTGCCACATCAAAGAGGCTAGAACGCACTTCCTGCCTTCAAGATATTCCAGTTCTTATTTAGCACCATCATCACGTGTGGGTCCCTGCATGTGCATTCCTGAGCTTATCTGCGGTGGCGTAGCCACCTCCGAAGGGTGAAAATGGGTGCAAATGTCAGGACCGATGAAATCATGAAGATTGAGGTCTTTGATTGAGGAAATACATGGGCTATTCCTGACCAAAAACCACAGCATGGAGCTAGAGTACCTCATTCATCACTACGCGCGAGTTCATTTCGACATTCGCCCTTTATATCAAAGGTCACAGGCTTAAGTAGGCTTCAATGATCACATTTGCCTTCTGGTGGAAAGATACTATCAGCTAAACTGAGACCAAAAGATGAGAAAAGTGCCTCTTGACCATGGTTGAGGTTCTGAGAGCCTTTACTGTTCTGGTGTACGTGCAGTTTTGTTCTTCTACCTTCCCATATAGGAAACTAGTCAGTAATCTGCACTTTTGAAGTCCGTGAGGAATATTTCTGAGGGTCAAAAGGATCTCTTCCCCATCTGACCGGCTGGTAACATCCCGCTCCATTTCATGGAAAAAGAGTAGTTGTTGTGAAAAGATGTATTGTTGAAAAAGACCAGAGCTTTCGCCACCTCCCCTGATCTCCTCACTTGTATGCATACGGGATCTCCCAGACAAAGCCATGGGGGTCTCTGGAACACTCTGCGCGATTGAAGAGTACAATGAACCCAACGTAACATTCAAGCCCTGACATATCTACCTGGAGAGGGAATCAGCCTAGTGATGGGGGTCAGAGTGAGATGGAGACAAAAACCTCTACTCCTTAGTACATCCAATACTCAGTGGAAGCATTGTCACACCTTTATGGCTACGGTCAATTGGGGAGCAGAAAGACCTCATAACTCTGTCTGAAATCACAACTTGAGCTGTCTCGGGTTGTACTTGAAGTTTCGAGTGTGCCATGACTACATGACAGAGCTCATACTATAAAGCCTCGAGCCATGAAAATGTTATTGGGTCTTTGTAGTAGTGTGGTTTTGCTGTTCTGAGTGAGTTTGGGATATTTTCTCATCTCATTATCAAGGAAAAAGTGAACAGCTGACTTTTTTTTTTTTTGTATGAGAGGCACAGGGCATATGATATCATGTATTGTGCGGTGTGTGTGTGCTCTATTTTAGCCATGCATGGTACGTATAAGGAAACATGCTGGTTAGAGTTTTGTTTTATTTTAATAAGGGGACCAGAGGAAAAAGAAGTATTGCATATGCGGCCGTTTGAGTTTGTAATTGCCACAATCACAGTATCAAGGAATTCTGTGCAGTAAAACACTGTGTCTGTGGTTTGAGGAGACATCTAGTGGTGTTTATTGGAAACAACAAAGTTTTTTTCAGGGTTTTCCCTGCAAGTTTTTTGTTGTTGTTGCAATTCATTAATACATTTCAAACCTTTTTAAAATAAATAAATAACGAATTAGGGAATTAAAATTAAGGAAAATCAAGTGCAAATTCCACTGTTAATTTTAAGATATTAATTTAGTGATGTTATCTGAAGCCCACTCAGTTTTCATTAAATTATTTATTTATTAGGTACACTCTCATAATTCATTATAAACTGTCTTTACACAGGTGTGCAGGGGAAACAACACTTAAAATGTATAAATTGGATCTCGTAAAAAAAAAAGAAAGAAAAGAAATTGTCAGCATTGGCATGATATTAAAAAATCATCCTTGAAAATGAGCTTAAGTACATTTGTATGCTCAGATATTATGTTTAAGCCTTTTCATCTCGAGATTCAAAATATTCATTTTGTCAACTATTTCCATTATGGCAGACATTTTGATTGTTTTTTTCTTTTTTTTAATTAATATTCTTCATGGTCAGCTGGTAAATGCTCTTTGTGCCAAACTTGCATACCGATTTGTGTTTGCTATATGCTGTGAGAAAAGGCCACCATGCAACTAATCTGGGATCCCGGTATTTAACATCCAAGAAGATTTTGAATCAACCTTTTACTGCCATTAACTTTTCTGCAAGCATCAGAGAGTAATTTCTTGTGTTAATTTGAATTGCCTACAGGCCTAAAACTGTAGCTCTTGTGCCAAAAGATGTAGTAGTGGTATTTGAAGGTAGGTAAGTTATTTTGAGTATTTCATCCGTCCCTCGGGTGCTACTGAGAGCTGAAGCCAGTGGCATGGATGCTGCAGCCTTGCATGACTCATAGGGTTATTTCTTCAATGGTCATAAAGTAGGCTTTCCCTCAAATTTCTTTAGTGTTTATATTTCGAGCCATATATTTCACGTACATTTTGCTGGGAATTGATACCTAGACTCCCTAAATCATTTAGAGCTGTATGCTTAAGTGCATCAAGTATTGTTGTACAATCATATAAAGTAAAAGAGTTTTACACTGTATAAGCACTTTGTACATAGCTCAGAGAATCTATATACATAGACATATTTAAGAATAGCATTTTAGCTATTTGTTGAAATGCTTATAAAATCAACATTAGGCTGTGATTTATGGCCTCTTTCAGAAAGTAGGTATACTTTCTGTTACAACCCCTAAAATATGTAATTTCTTATGTTTGTTTGAGAGGAGAGATGTGGTTATTGAGGCACAACATGCTGATCCATACTGTGCTAAGAGGCAGAGTTCAAGCATTTGACGGCTTGCTTTGTTAGAAAGAGGTTGTCTAACTCTGTTATTAGCTATAGAACTGTTTCATCCCCTGCAGTGCTTTATCCTTTTAAGGAAACAGAAATGGAAAGTAATTTTTCAAACAAATGTCATTGATACAGTAAATCTTCTTAGACCTTCTATAGCCCTACAACATGATGCATATCTGCATCATACAAAAAAAAATGATATATGCAACAATCATACAAGTCCAATTAGATTATTAATCTGAAATTATTAAGAATAGGACCGGGTAAATCCATTAATTTGTGTAAATCTGTGGGAGTTAAGTGCAGTGCTCTTTTGTGGAATAGAATCTGTCTTTCCTCAGCCTAGGCAACTAAGCTAGTTGCTATGCCACATGGACAAATGTTATATTTAGGGTCCGTTTACACGACTCCGTTTTCAACTAAAAACGGAAACATTTTAAGCGTTTTGGACGTGTTTATTTACACAACAATGGCGTTTTGTGGGCCTGAAAACGATACTGTTATCGTCTCCGTGTAAACTTCAAAAATGCGAATTTGTGAAAACCGTGACATCATGCGCATGCGTATTACGTGTTCAGTCTATAGGCGTGTAGTGTTTCTTTACACAGTGACATCGCCAACTACTGGCCTGGCAGAAGAAGTTTTTTTTTTCTTTTTTTTCTCGCGGATCGTTTTGTTGTCTGATGTGCAAAAAACGCAAATGAAAAACGTTTCCATTTTTAGTACATCGTTGTTGTGTAAACATACCCTTAGATCCCCTAAACATTTACATTCGTGATCTGTTCTCCTGGACAAAACATGCTGAGGTGAACCTCTGAGTTAGCCAAATGCAGTTTTCCTACGTGTTATATTCAAATAGCCATAAGGTTTATCAGTTTAATGGAAGGGCAGAGGTTATTCTTCCTATAGTTCATCCAAAAATAAAGATTCTGTAATCATTACAATACTCACCCTCATCATGTCATGCCTCACTTATGCATGACTTTCTTTCGTGGAACACAAAATATATATTTTTTGGAGAATGTTGGTAACCAAACAGTTTTTGTTACCATTGACTTCCATTGTATGGACAACAAACACTTTTCTCTAAATATATTCTATGTTCAACAGAAGAAAGAATGTCATACAAGTTTGGAACAACATTAGTAAATTACGGCATAATTTCCATTGTTGGGTGAACTGTTCCTTTACAGGAAGAACACAAAGCACATAACATCCCTGCTCACATTAAACATTGGGATTGTTTGTTATTATATTTGAACTTTATAGGACATTTGGGGGTTCTAATATACTATCATGGAGCATGAAGTATTATTTTTTTATGTGATTAGGATGATTTGTATGCCAGTGTGTTAGTGATGTCTTAGTTGGGCATTGCACTAGAACATTATCTCGATCATGTTTATATTTAAACTGAACATAAAAGTTAGAGAAAGCGTTTTTTTTTTTCAGCACATTATTGAATTCTCTTGAACTTTCTCTGATTTTATAACTCTTCTAGGAACACTTATGCAGAACAAAAGGAGCATTTTACAACACCGCCGTGATTTAGAAATTAAAAATATGATCACACAAGCAATTTTAGATGTTTTTTTTAAAGATACTTATTCATATCCCAGCTGAATTACTGTTACCATTTATATGTTGATTCCCACAAAAAGTAAACATTCTGGATTTTTATCAGAACATCTGTGTGTTGATTTTGCCTGACACGGAAACTAGTCTCAACCAATGGGTGAGCTTGGGGGTGGGGCTATCGGTTTGTCTGACCATTGACAGAAGGGGGAGTGTTCAAGAAACTTGACTAAAACAGTGATCATATTTGCACTTTAATTTGGAAAAGACTTCACCTAATTCAACAATACAGTATGTTTCCGCTTTTCCAAGTTGTGACTCGACGAAACGTGCTTCATCCTCTGTATTTTCAACAAAGAAAGCATTTGTCTCAAATCAGTTTGTAAATGTGCGCAGTGTGAGAGTTTCTGTTGGTGCATAAAATGTGTGATTGCGGTTTTACCCTGACAGAGACAATATTTTCTTTCTAATGCAACAGCGCATCTTTATCTGGCGTATTCATTGACCTTTTTGCACATAATCATGGTTCGTTGTGGCCATACGATGGTTAAGGCGAAGTTCCTGTTGTTTGACATATGACCAAAGCTTGATCTTGTCATAATTTATGTACATTTTGTTTTTAAGAGATGCTTTAATATTTCCTCTCAATGCCAAGAAGCTGAGGTTTATTTTTGTACTTCATCGTTTCATGCAACTTTATAGGTCCTCCAGTGCAGAATCTAGGATTTAAGGGTTCTATGGTAAACTGTCACCCATCAAGGTACTATCTTTGAAGAGACTAATTATTCATGTATTTAATGTGAGAAGCATGCCCTATATAAATGAATATAAATATATAGAATATATTATCATGTGATTATTTGTATAAAAATATTAACTTTTGTTTATAACAAAATTGTTTTAATATCTAAAGCATAATGTATATTATATTTTTAAGTTTCTATTTTAACATGCAGTACACTGCTGAATATTTTCATTGTGTTAAATTATTTAATTGTTTTTAGTTTAGGAGACCATTTGAGTTGTTTTACTGATTTCGTAAAAGGACTAAACGCGAGCACTTCTGCTGTCTGTCAGCTAGGACTGTACTTGGGATTTTTAGAGTGGGTGCTGGCTCATCGTTTCATTTCAGATGCTGCTATGCTTAGTTTTGAGCAGAAAGCTGTATTTTTAATTGACTTTTCAGCCAAGTAGCAATAAAATTTTTACTGTGAAACATGCGTCTTTGATCTCACAGAAGTTCTTTATCAGATGTATTTGCACATTTGTTTTAAAATACTTTAATATTCCTCATAATAGATGCACATTTAAAAAGAAAAACAAAGGATTCAGCTTTAGGTTAAATTACAGTCTAGTCTCATTGGCACCAAAGGTAGACAATTCACTAATAAATATGCAGTATATAACGTAGAATTCGTTTTGTGTAATTTAACATAATATATTGTTTTATTCTAATCGATTAATCAAATGACCAGTCTTTGATGATTATATGGAGGGGAAAAAAGTATGGTAACGTTTTAATTAAAGCTTTTATGCATAATGCATTATAAAGGTATTCACAATGTGCATTATAATGCATTATCTTTTCATAAATAATTGTAACCCAAGTTAAAATGCATTAGACTTAGTGCTGTCAAATCGATTAATCGCATCAGACATACAGTGAGTTTAATGTATGTGTGTGTGTATACAGACACACAAATATGTATATGTATATACACACACAAACAAACTTATGTTAGATGCGATTAATCGTGATTAATTGATTTGACTGCACTAGTTATAATATTAGCAGATTCCTTGTGGCATCTGAAATTGGTTGTTTTTCATGTGTTTTAATGCATTATACTTTCTAAATGTTTGTTGTTCAATGAATGGATAAGTATTATAACTGTAGTTACAACTATTCATGAGACCATAGGTGCATTACAATGCATAATTAATGCATTATATATAAAGGCTTTCAGCAAATTGCTAGCAAAAGTTTTTTTTATATATATATAAAAGTATAAAAATGTGCAAAAGTCCTTTATAATAAAATTGAAGAAAAAAAAAATGGAAAAATATATATCCTTCAGACGTTGTAAAAATACTACCCAAAGCATTTACATGGGTGTGAGATCTGTGATTCCCACGTTCATGAAATGGAGTAACACTCAGAGGTTGTTGTCTTCAGTCGGCCCCTGCTTCCTCTTCCGCACACTTCTGAAGGCTCTGATGGCCAACACTGCACTGATGGGGTAGATCATAATCCCCAGAACACCAAACAGCCCTCCTGCAATGTCTGCCCCATTGAGATTGCACTCAAATCCTCTGTGACCTTTGCTGCTGTACATCGCTTCCCTGTCTTTACAGATGGAGTTGCTGTAGATCTCCTGCAGCTTTATGAAGTAGAAAGCGAGAGCGGGAATAAAACCAAGTCCTATGAGCGCATCCAACAGGGCTTCGGCCAGCAGCAGAGGGGGGAAACGGTAGGGCATGCGAAACACTCCGAGGGTCAGCATGGCACCAGCATAAAGCATCAACGCCCCGCCGCATGCCATGCTGTAGACGTAAGGGGGCAGTTTGAGTTTGTAGAACTGGTCGTCGAGCTGCTGGACCTTCTGCGCCTCTGCTCCAGTGAATGCGTTGGCTCCCCCATAATAGTACTGGTACAGACCGCCTAAGCTGGCGATATCCCGATACCGGCCCGAGTTACTATGGTTCACTCCGGCACAGATGACAATCAACAAGCTTAAGAAGAACTCCAGGGCCTGACAGATGCCTACAGGACATGAATATATGCACTTTAAAACGTATTTCATAAATACTGTTTAGGGTCAAAGAAATTAATAGTTTTATTCTATGGTTCTAGACTAAATGTGAGCATTTACTCATCTCATTTGCACACAACCAATTCAGTATGCCTCAATATGAATAAAAACAGTGGAATGCAAACTATTTAGCAAAACTGCAATAAGTAAAATGTTAAACAATACATACTTTATGTATTTAATTGCACTTTAAAAACCAATGTCTTTGCTGCTGACCTTCGATGACCCAATTCAACCATAAGCAAAAATGACTGGTTAATTATAACATAACATTTTTTTATTGCTCAAGTAAGAGTGTTGAACTTTTTTCTCCAGAGTCATTTCACCTTTAGTGTGAAAGAACCTTGACATTTGCCAAAAATATATATAAAAAATGTTGTTTTGTTATTATAAAACAAAAAAAGCATGCCCAGCCCAGG
The DNA here is from genome assembly GCA_030578275.1 of Meda fulgida. Classification (NCBI taxonomy): domain Eukaryota; kingdom Metazoa; phylum Chordata; class Actinopteri; order Cypriniformes; family Leuciscidae; genus Meda; species Meda fulgida. Next base: position 5,974,463 of record CM060622.1, on the reverse strand, counting down.
TGAGAAAAATTAACACAAAAAGTACCCTTTTTAGGTAATAACGCAATATTGTTTGTAACACTGCTGTTGTTTTAAAAGTAACTTTCCCCAACACTGTTCATAATGTTACAAAAGACTTATTTCAAATAAATGCTGTTTCAATTCATCTAAAGAATCCTGAAAAATGACCACGATTTTCACTAAAGGATTAAGGAGCACAACTGTTTTCAAAATTGATAATAATAGGAAATATTATTTTATTCTTGAGAATCAAATCAGCATATTAGAATGATTTCTGAAGGATCATGTGACACTGAAGACTGCAGTAATGATGTTGAAAATTCAGCTTTGTCATCACAGAAATAAATTACATTTTAGACATGTAAAATTGTAATAGTATTTTTCATTATGACTTATTTTACTGTATTTTTGACCACCCCAATGTGTAAAAAAAACCATAACATTTTAGTCATTTCATTTTAACCCATTAAACAAAACTCTAAAAATCAAAATTTTACACTATTTTTAAAGTGACGGGCAAAAGCCCAGTATGACACTAACTGGTTAGAATAAGCAGGTTGAAGCAAACGTAATTAGTTCAAAAATGAATTTACCTCTGCTTGTTGTAATGTATTTTAGGGTGTAAAGGGCCCCTGTATGATGATATGATTGACTGTCTTCATAGTATGAAGATAAAGTCGCAGTGTAACTGGGCCTGTAGAAAATATTAAAACATCAGGGCAGAAAGTCACAGAACGCATGCATAATTTTGCATGTTTCAGAACATTACTATTTTTGTAGGTGAGAAAGAGCACAACAAAATCATTCCTTACACTCCCTGACTATGATGCCGGGTGGCCTCGTACACACGGGGGTCCCTCGATGTGTCAGCATCTCTTTGTTTCTCTCGAAGGCTTCGTGATCTGTCGTCTCCATCAGGTGTTCTGTCCTCTCTGTATCTCCTGTCCTGTCTGTGCTTCCGTCCCCCTTCATCACTCCTGTCTCGACCAGAGTAGTCTTTGTCCCTTGTGTGATGATGCCGGTTTGATTCTGGCATCGCCTAAGAAACGAGAACCCAGCTAACAAATTTATGTTCTATATACGTTGTAGGAACAGTGATTTGCAATGTTTCTAAAAATCCAAAATGTTTTTTTGTCATGATTAGAAGATATTTCAAAGGTTACGATGTTAGATGTTAGTACAACGGTCTCATAACCTCAGTTTTTACTATATAACATTCTCTAACCATCTATTTGTAATATTCCAAGAAGGTTAACATTAAAATTCATTAAGTACAAATAACATCATGAAGATGTTCCAATAACGTTGTTCTAAGAACGTTTCTCTCAACATCATGAGAGCGCATACAAGTTGTTAATAATGTTACATGAACGTTCTATAAATATTATACAAAGAACGTTTTATCTTAACATTTACATAATCTTTACAAAATATTAGTGAAAGTTGTGGGAACATTAGCCTATTCCACAGGTTGCATGTGTTTTAAACTTGATGCACGTTCACGCGAGTATGAAGTCCCCGGATAATGAAACCAACACACAAGACATCGGTTTTACATTATAAATTAACTGATGTTGATGAGCTAGTTGTGGTGGTTTTATATATTTATTCAATGTCTGATGTAAAAATATTGTTCAGTTTAATCGTATTACTTCTATAACCTAAAGTAAAGTAAACGTTTTACCTAGTTTCTCCGTACCGGGAACAAGATGGTCTAAATTCCTGAATCAAATCACCAAAATAAACCGTAGGCTACTAGGTAACGAAAATCTTATATGTAACTCAGTAATAAAGCAATTAAGTAACCCGGAACCTACCTTTTTCAAAAAAATTAACGAGTAGTGATTAGTGATTTGTCTGAGTTTCGTTCAGTTCTCTGGTGTTATTGTTGCGGTGCTGCACACCTGTAAAACCTGTCTGACTGACTCCGCCTCACAGGAGCGTTATAATGACGCCACTGTGTTCAACTTGAAACGGTGTGCTGTTATATGGCTCCAATTGAAATCGCATTACTATAGTAGCCGAAAATCAGTGAAAAATAAGTATTACATAAATTCCTACCCAAATGAGTCTGTCGGTGATCGCTTTATCCGACATGGTTGACCCTCGGGTTTTGAATGGCGATTAGTTTTAGCCTATATTTTACTAAAGCAACACGTGCTTGAAATAAGACTATGTCTTTCAGTGAGAAGGAATATCCAAATCAGTAATTTAATCGTTAACAACACGCAAATTCAAACTAGGCTATCCTCCGGTTTCACAGACCAGGCTTACTGTAAATGCATTATTTAGCTGTTTTAACTGAAACCAACTTGCACTGACATATCTTAAAATATGACAGTGCCACTGTTTTGTCTCAAGATGCAGACCAGTAATGTTTTTTTTTTTTTTTTACGGCACATTAATAAAAGCGACTTAAATTCCCTAATTAAATTAAGGCCTACCGGTAATCCTGGTTTAGTCTAAGCCCTGTCTTTGAAACTGGGTCTAAATGTACGTAGTCAGAGTAAAGTTTAAATACAACAGTATCCAAAAGGGAATCCATACACTGATCTATATTAAAGATCAGTGAATCCATATAATTTTAAAATATCCAAAGGTTCTGCGCACAATATTATTATATACAACAAAATATAGATAGACGATAATGAATTTCTATGTATACAGTTGTAATCTAAATTATGAATATCTAATGTGTGTGTATACAGTTGAAATCGAAATTATTCAACCCCGATTGCAAATCGGGTTTATTGGCAAAATTTACTGACTTTCAGCTGCTTGCACTGATCAAATCAAACAGAAGTAAAAGCTCAACATAAAAAATGTTTCAAGTGCTTCTCCAAATTCAACTAAAATAAATCTTCTTACATCTGCTGTCTAAAAATTATTCAAGCACCCTCACAACAGCACAAATCTGCAAAACAGGTGTTGTCTCAAGCACACCTGATGCAACTAATCAAGAGCTTCATTAGTTTCACCAGGTGTGCTTGAAGAACACATGAAATATTTGAGTTGGATTTATTGAATGTCACGCTTGACTGCATGTTAGAAATATGGCAAAGTCAAAAGAGTTAAGAGAAGATATCGTCACCCTTCACAAACAAGGAACGGGATACAAAAAGAAGGCACTAAATGTTCCAAGAGACACAGTTGGAAGCATAATTTGCAAGTTCAACGTTCAAGGAACAGTGGTTACACTGGTAACTGACCGGGAAAAAGAACGCTATCAACGGCTGCAAACAGATTTCTGAGAAGGTTTAGAAAAACCCTCGAGTGACTGCAAAAGACCTGCAACAAGACTTGGTGGCAACAGGCACTGAGGTTTCAGCTGCACAGTAAAGCGCATAAACATATGCCAGAACTCCAAGACGTACATCACTAGTTCATATAAATAAGTCACAGAAGTTGTGGGATTCTGTTCTGTGGAGCGATTAAAAAAAAACTGGAACTTCTCTGCCCTATGGATCAGCGGTATGTCTGGAGGAAGGCACCATAGGCTCGGTGATTCTCTGTGGCTGCTTTGCATCCTCTGGCACTTGAAACCTGCAGCATGCGGAAGGCAAGATGGATTCATTGAAGTATCCGGAAACCCTAGGAGAAAATGTCTTGCTGTCAGTGAGGAAGCTGAAGCTTGGGTGTCATTGGACCTTTCAACATCATACCTCAAATTCCACCAAGGTTTGGTTGCAGAACAAGTCCTGGAAGATTCTACAATGGCCATCAGTCACCTGACTTGAACCTCATAGAAAATCCCTGGTGGGATTTGAAGGTGGCAGTTGTAGCACGAAAACCCAAGAATATTACTGAACTGGAGGCCATTGCTCATGAGGAACGGGCTAAGATTCCTCAGAAACGCTGCCAGAAGCTGGTGTCTGGTTATACATCTTGTTTGCAGCACGTCAAAACAGCAAAAGTGTGTTCTACTAAATCCTAAATATGCTTACAATGAAGGGGTTGATTAATTTTGAGACTGCGGAAGTCATTACAACTTGCATTTTCCGTTGAATTTGGGAAAACCACTTGAAACATTTGTTGTGTTGAGCTATTTCAATTATTATTACTACTATGTATTCAGCTTTATCTTCAAAGAAGAGTATGAAAGAGTATCTTTTTCTGTTCACCAACAGAGCTGTTCAGTCATGACCTCATTTTTAGGCCAACCTGGAAGATTTGTTTAATTTAATGAGTTGAACAAATGGTGCTGAGCCTTTTAATTTTCTGTAAATCCCCCCTGGACGACTTTATAGCCTTTTAAAAACCTCATTGTGTAATCTTTATGGTATTTTCGTAACTTTTTAATATGTATATTTGTAATATGTGATTCAACTTTCTTCTTTATTATGCTTTTATAATTAATAATAAAAGAAAAACGTTAAACAAATAGTAATGGGATGTCAGTCAGAATATTTTTGGTGAAACTGTTCTGACAATCCGTTTCAATCAACCGACTAAACACACACACACACGGTTTCCATGTTTTACGGGGACTTGGTATAATGGTTTTTATATTGTACAAACTGTATATTCTATCCCCACGATAACACTAAACCTACCCCTCACAGAAAACTTTCTAGATTTTCAAAAAAAATAATTCTGATTTATAACCTTGTTTCCTTATATGGGGACCAAAAAAAATGTCCCCACAAATCCCCTATAACGAAGGGAATACCAGGGCCACGCACACACACACACACACACACAGATTAAAAGGATTCACCATTTGTTCACATCATCACAAAATGACGTCACTATGTAATGCTAATATGCCAGGTCTGGCAGATGAAAATACACACACAATCATGGTTTAAACCTTCATTTATTTTCCTGAAAGATAAATTACATACCTTTGAGTGAGTTTTGAAGCCACTAGTTTAGACTATAAGTTGATAACAAAGAACTACACCTGTTGTCCAATTTCTCGTGCATTTAAACTTACATTCTTGTGGTAGATGTAGTCCTCATGTAGAAAATTGTTTGCAACATATTAACCACAGGCCTTATTTTATTAATGTAAAAAACAACCACGATTTTAGGACTACAAACTGAGCAGCTCCATTCTCAGTAACTCATGCTCTTACTGTGTGAAACCAGCATGGGTATAGGGTGACCAACCGTCCCCTTTGCGTTGTACCGCACAGCATTTTCACCCCTTGTCCCGCATTGTCATCAGTCTGTTGGTTTTTAATTATCATATTAAGAAAACGTGCGTTCGTTCTTTTGCCATTTTTAAGAAAGCATTTTATTTACTCTTTTCGCGGCATGGTTTTTCACCTATATTTAACAGCGCGTCGTCAGAAGTACAAATGCATCAGCGGTTTTTGAAATCCTATCCAGTGGTTGTAAGGAAAGGAGCAAACACGGTCACTGGTTGGTTGTGACGGCTGTCAATCAAAATGGGGAGCGGTGATTCGTTCCATGTGTTTCCTGTCAGAAAACAAATGGATAATTCGGTAAATTAAAATTGATGCTGGCTGTGGTTTAAGTTCACATCCTATCTAAAAAGTTTTGGGTTTAATATATTCTTAATATATAAGACTGTCAATGAACTAATTTAATCTAATGCATCAATTAAAGAAATGTGGACAAGGCTGCGAGTTAGAGAATATAAATATAATATATATATATATATATATATATATATATATATATATATTAGTTACAGTAAATTAGTGGCTTTTTGAATTTGCACGTCATTTTGGCGCGCCCACCCTCCTGGTTGGACGTCAACGCACGGCGCACGCACACGTACACGAGCTTGTTGAGAAGGGTGCGCGCGCGAGCGAGCCACTGGCAGCACACACACAGGCGCGAGATAAAGATGGCGGCGACGGTGGGGGTAACGGCGTGATATGCTGGAGTAGTGGCACTGAACCTGAGTAAAACCGCTGAATGACAAACCATAGCAAAATGGAAACCATGTCACAGTAGGTGTTTATTGGTAATACCAAGTACTACAAACTCACCTCACCCCTTTCCCCCCCGAGAGAACATTCATCTTGTGATTGTGGAGCAATCTCACCGGGAGCATGGCCTCGCACAGTAACCAGGTAGGAAAACACTTCTACCTATTTTTATGTTGCATTTTAGATCATAATATCATTCAGAGTGGGAGTTTTGTCCTGTGCTGTACTTTCTGTCGGAGTGTGAGGTGTGCGCGCGCGCGAGCTCATTGAATCAGCAGCATGGCTGCAGGCCTCACGCGCTTATTCATAACTGCTCACTTTCTGTCAGCTAGCTCACACTCAGGCGAGCTCCATAAGCATGCTTTACGAACAATATTAAGATGTCAAGAGGGCCGCGTGTATGTCTTTGCGCTGAGTGTGAGGTTTTCGGTCATGAGTTTGCTTGTGGCCCACTCGCTCGCGCTGCTGCAGCGGCCTGGCCACGCGCGCGTGCTCATTTAATAACGGTCATTAGCCGACGAACGTTTTCCCTCACTGTGAACATACAGCGCTTATGGCTACGTTTCTGTCGGATATTGCATATATATCTCACTCCACTAAATACAGTAAGAGTGTATGAATTGCTTTCATTAAGTGTCTTGAGTTGAAGCAAGTTGAAATTGTCGTGTCGTGTGGCTAATGTAGTGAAATAGGCCTGTTGATTGGGGGCGGTATCGCTTCCTGTCTTAAACCTCATTCATACTATTGCGTTTGAGTTTTTCGTTTGTTTATTGAGCACATGGCATCCGTTACATTTTCGATGACAGCTCGTCAACATTATGCTGTATTCCCAAGCGCATCAGACTGGTTTTGAAGTCCGCTAACTTTAAACGAGGCACGATGTCGATGCTACATCATTGTAGCTCAACTGTTAGCCACATGCTGAACGATACTGTGCTTCTCCTTAATGCAAGTTAAAGTCCTGCAAATTAAAACGCATCGCAATTGTTTAATGTTCTGAATCTGGCTGTCATATGTATATAACAATGTGCGATCTTCAAGTTTGCCACTTTCATAAAGTTACACTACATTGTATTGGCTTGAAATATGGTCGGTTTCTTAAATGTCATGTTATGGGTATTTCTGGTTAATGGAAGATGCTTGTGTTGTAATAAACAATCTAACGTTAGGTGCATACAGCTCGAGGTCCTGTCAAAGTGTTGGTTAGCCAGGCTACCTGTCAGTATTTATGTAAACATGAAGGATATTGTTATTTTCTATTAACTTTGGCATTTCTGAAGTGTTTATTCGTAGCACTGTATAATTCTTTGTTACCTTTTTTTTATTCACATGCCATTATTCTCTTACAGCTATGTTCATTCGCAAAGTTCTGTTTTGCTAAGTATATTAACTAGTGGTCGGCTGATATGGCAATATTTCTGGGAATTATTAAAGCAGAAAAGTCTTGTTTTGACAGTATCTGGATTTTTTTTTGCAGCGCAGATGTCAGACCTCCCATTCTTCATTTTAATTAATTCACTTGAATGGTTCTAATAAATTAGACAACTGTTCAAGTAAAAATCACTCACAGCTCTTGAATGGAAAACATTCAGATACTCTTAAATACTGAAAGCATTAATTACTTTTAATGTGTATCTTTGTTCCTCTTTATTATTTTCTATATTAGTTTAAAATTCTTAACACAATTGTTTTAATTTATATTTTTGATTTGTAAAAATTACTTTAAATTACATATGTAATTGTAATAAGATTAAGATTTTCAAGACAGTAAATTAAATAAAAAAAAAGTTGATCAAGATTAGTTTTGGAATTGGATCGTGACTCCCAGAATCGGATGGGATTCCCCAAGTGGCTATGGCAGTTCATAACATGGCAAGCATTCGCCTAGGGATGCTCATAACCGTTAACCGAAAGTAAACATTTTGACCGATTAATACTATCAGTAATTTTTTTTTTTTTTTTTTTTGCTGCATGGTATATATGTGTATATATATATATAGCCTATATTTGTTAACTCACTGGGCGCGTGGACCTGTGCAACCACACGCCTACAGACATATTTAGCTGAGCAAACCAAATGAAGCGAGCGAAAAGTAGGCTACTATGTGGGACCATTTCGACAGAAAGGGCAACGAAATTACTTGCAAAATATGCTACGCGGTATTAAAATGAAGCAGTAGTGCAAGTACAATGCAATATCCACAAGCAAATGAAAGGCTCTTCCCAAAGCTGGCCACTCTAGCGAGACATTATCTCTTTATTCCCGGGACATCTGTGCCATCGGAGAGGTTGTTTTCTGCCGCGGGCTGTCCACAGGCTGCGCTCCAGAATAACCCCACATCATGACATGTTACATTTTTTAATAAATAAAAACTAGACAAGGTGTGGATGGAGGTAGGCCTGCTATTTTTATTTGACGAAAAAACTTAGACTGATGGAAAAAAATGGCCTTTTTTTAAAGCTTCAAAATGATTCAGTGTTTTCTTTTTGTCATCATAATTAGTTAATTTGTTCATTATTTAAGTTAGTAAAATATATTTATTGTAGGCCCATCTTATGTTTTTATTTATATTATTGTATTGTTTTTCTCTGTTGTCACTGTCAGAAATGCTGCAGATGCGTGCAAATTTAATGTAAATCCAGGTTCTGTTGTTGATCTGTTCTGCATGTTTGCAATGCCAATTCAATATTATAAACTTATCAGTTAATGGTTAATAATCGGATAATGAGGGGCGGTTGTCGGGCAGAAAAATGAACCGAAATGAGCATCCCTACATTCGCCATTCTAATGTGTTTTTCAGCCGTATAATATGCTGTACTAAACGGTAATGTCTACCTCCACTACTACTGTTTCTACTGTATTGTCTGTGTCCTTAAGTCCCAAAATGCATTGCTGATGTCATGTTCCCATTCTCTATAGGGTCATCTTGTGTAAACTCAGAGGTTCCTGGCTCAAATGTTTTATTTTGTTAATATCTTTTCTGGTGAAAAACATAAATGAAGAAAGCCAAAAAATTAAATGCCATGGATATTTATTGAAATTAACATGCCAGAATAAAAGTTTGCTAAACCAGAATGTAAAATCATATTAAGATAAGATCCTCTTTAAAGGAAAAATATCAGCTATGTGGAATGTGATACATATTTTGGCTTTTTGTCATTCAATATTTTGGCATCACTATTTGTTTGTCTTTCACCTAAAAGAAAATGTGAACAAAATCTAAAAAATTGAGCTTGGGAAGTTTCTGAAATTTGATTGATCTGACACGGAATGGCCCTATACTGTGGCCATTCAGCAAATATACATTAACATAATTTGTCTAGCCTAAGTATTTAATAAGTATTTACTTCCTAGAACCTCGCTTTAGTGAATCCAATTCAGCGATTAGATCCGAAGTGTGTATTTGTAGCCTGTATAAAATGCATGGCAGTTGGTCCTTGCAAATTGGATCGGGGGATGATTATGCTATGCCGCTATGTCAAATGAATATGCAATGTGTGGTGTTAAAATTAGCGTTATTTAGTCTTTATTCAAGAAAATGATTCCCAAGTCGCATGGACAATTTTATTTTATTTGTGTAATAGCTACTATAATAGGATTACAGAATTAAGTTTTTAAGTGTTTTATCACACTCATATTTCTTACTGACTCATTTTAGTTATTTATAATTTAGTAAATGTCAAATAAATGTAATTGCAGCATGTTATTTAAATTCAATTAAATGGTGCAAGGTATATTGGCTTTATATCAGCCATTGGCCACCCCTGCTCCCTGAGATTTCGCCAACAGCCATAAAAAAAAAAAATCCCATATCGGTTTACCACTAATATGCACCACTGCAGTATTTTTAACCAGACTGGTTTGTCGCATAACTGTAACTGCCATGGCTGTATTCACAAATGTCAAACTGAAGTTGTTAACTGATTTAAAATAAATTTCCAGTCTTGTTGGAATCCCACATCATGTAAACAATAGTTTCCAACTAACTCAAGTCCGTGCTTGACATACATACTGCTCGCTGCCCTCAGATTTCCTTGGCATTGGTCACACTTTCAGCCATTACAAAGCTTGGTGACCCGATGTGTCTGTTAATGTTCAGTGAAAGACTATGCAAAACACTGTTAAAAAGGATTGGGCCATGTTGTATTGAATATGTGAGGAGAATTTAAAGACTATTCCTAGAACTATTTTAAGAAACACCTGAAAATAGAAGTTGGATGTATTGCAATTATGGGTGGGGCAGTTCATGATGTGCCAAATTTAGAGGATATCCCTCAGTTGTTGCCTGTTATAGATGAAAATGAAATAATGCAGGCAGCTGATGGGCACTCTCCAAGTATGATGACATCTGCTTTAGAAGTTCAGTGAGCTGGCATCTGGGATGATGGCACTCCGGTTGAAATGCCATGGCTGAACGTGGCTAGTAGCATAAAAGTAAAACTTTGATAATCTCCTGCTCTGTACAGGTATATATGCCGCGCAGGTAAATTTTGACATTTTTTTGATAGATCAATTAGTGGAAAACCTTGCCTTGTTTTATTTGTTTCTAGGGCTGAACGATTTGAATCTAATTGCGAATTTTAATCTAACTCTTTTTAAATTTTTTAATAAAAGCTCTATCTTCTGTGTTCAACAAAGGCAAGCAATAAATCATTGTATAGTAGGGGTGGTAGTCTTTAGGCACCTCACAATCCAATTCCAATTCTGGTAGTCTCAATCCTATTTCGAACAAAAACGATTCTTTATCTACTTTTTTTTTTTTTTAATAAAACCTAAAATAACTTATTTAATTGCATATGTTTTTTTTAAATTACACATTTAAACATTTTATTAAAACAATTGCATGTTAAGAATTTTAAATAGCCTATATAAACTAATATAGCTTCAAAACATAAGCAAGTAAATAATAAAGTGGAACAAAAAAAACATTACAAACAAGAAACAGAGTGCTTTCAGTATCTGAAAGTTTTAAAGAGCGGTGAGTGGTTTTTCTCTTTCTCATCTTTACTGTTGTTTAGTTATTACTGATGACATCATAGACAGCGGGAGATCCGATAAGCTGCACACTATTGCACAGATCTCTTGTGAAATATAAGATGTGGTTTGTCCTGTCTGTCTGTCCAAACTGACTTTGTTTGCTTTTGTGATGCGAAATTAATGTATTTTGAGACGTACGTATAATTAACCCACTTACTGAGTCACGCGCAGTCGCGTGCGTGAGCGCACTTCACAAAGAGCATGTCTGCATTTGAAATTGAATGCAGCCCTCAGTCAATGAGTTTCATGTTTTAAATAAGCCCACTGCATTCCAAATGAAAAATTATGTTTTCGTAGAGCCTTTGCAAGGAAAATACCGGCGGGCAAGACCACACATTACAATCGTAACATCAAGCAAAGTGCGCATTTCTCACAGCACATATCCTGTGCAATGAACCCCGCGAATGTCCTTGTAATTCACTTCAGCCTTCAGTCCTATGTGTGCGAACTAAAATGTATTTAGGATCACGTGTGCGAATAAACAAAAACCCTCCGGCGAGATTTCTTACATTTTGTCATGTCTTCAATCGATGAAATGGTTAAACAATTGTCTTGGTCATCTTAAAATGTCCTATTTTAAGGGAATATATATATTAAGGCTGTGTATCACCAACAATGTCACGATACGCATAGCTATACTACAGCCACGATACGATACGCATCACAATATGGATCAATTTGGAATTTTAAATTTCTTTTGGGCTGAGTTTAGTAACAGTAATATCTGTTTAGGCTATTGAATAACCAGTGTTATAACAGTTGCGATAACTGGAAAACAATTTAGTTTTAGTTTTAAAACATTCCATAAAAGCAAAAACAGTAACAACTTAAATTCAACTTCGTTTTCTCAAACTCTTTTAAATCTCTGAGACCTAAGGGTATTTTTAAAATTAATTTTCCGTCTGGTGTTATTTACTAAAAAAGCTTGTAAAAAATCAACCCTTTTGTGCACAGACAATTGACACAGCTCTTTTTTTTTCAGGACAAATTGAACTTTCAGCATATTTGTGTTGCATTGATGTCACCTGAATGTAAAATAAGTTATGGGACCACAAAGACAAATGAAAAAATAAAACGTAAATTGAATCACTCAAATATTTATTGAAATCACACACAAATAAATAAAAGCCAAGCAAATTTCCTCTGGAAAATTGTTTATGTCTTTGGAGTCCTGGATCACAGGAATAAACATTATAAATTGAGCAGAACCAAAACTATTTACATTTTTTCAAAAGAAGTCCAGGCGTTTTGGGCCTCATGAAATTCACTGATGCCAAGCCTCAAAACAGTTCCTATCAGGAATCACACAGAGGGCCGCATCAAAGGCTTTGCATTTCCAGGGGGTGGCCTGTTTGACCTGCCTTGTCTGCTTGCAGTTCACACATTGCCTTCTACCATAGGAGGCCTTCTTGCTTGCTTCAGTTTGGTCTGATGTTGGCACAGGCACATGGTCACTTTGTTGCTGGGTGGGGGGAACAGCAACTGTAACACCACAGAGTTGGGCTGTCAGCTCCTCCAGAAAAGCTCTGTGGGTCATGGGCTGTTGCTGCTTCTCTGCACAAACTTCCTTGTGAAGCAAGTAACTGTTGGTCGCAGCAATGTCCAAAAAATGGAAAAACAGTATCTGTAACAAACATAGAAAAACGAAATACTACTTTTACTAAACTTATTTTTACATATTTAGAACATGTATATTTTATTATGTTTTTTTTTTTATTTTTATACTTTTACAGTAAATAAACTCAGACAAACAATGGCTGAGAGACAAAGTGTAATCCACAACTCTTACTCCTCTGTAACAAACATAGAAAAACGAAATACTACTTTTACAGAACTTATTTGTACATATTTATAAAATTTATATTTTATCATATTAGTTTTTTTATTTTTATACTTTTACAGTAAATAAATAAATGGAACTTACTCTTCAACAGGGTCTAGACCATCCTGGTAATCCAGTTCCTCATCAGTCAAAAAGCTCTCTTCTCCAGAAAATCCATCATCGTCCATGGCATCAAAAAAGGCCAGCGCTTGTTTTAGATCCATGTTTCTCTGACGATCCATTATTATCCGTGTATTATTCAAAACTCGCGTCTCTCTGTGCGTCTCTCTCTCTCTCTCCTCGAAACCACTGTGTCGTGCGTCTCTCTCTCTCTCCACAATAGTAGCCTTGGTTCATGCGTAATGACGCACACCAACGTGGGTGACGGTTCAGCCTGTCATTGGTCAACAACCTCACGCAAAGCATGACGTAATATCCAAAATGGCAGCTAGCATCGAGCTAGCGGCAAAAATGACGGAAAATGTATAAATTATGGACATCAAGTGAATAAAACTTGGATATAAGCGTTTGGATTTATTGCTGAAACACTATGAAAGGACGCACAAGTTCCAGGCTGGATAGAAAACCTTCTGTAAAGGCTAGAAAGACACCAAAGACACCCCCGTGACGGCTAGCTCGTTAGCTTTCTGTTGCAAAAAAAACGGTAAGAAAATCGATCAAATTTTCATAAAATAAAATAAATATTTATCGGAGGAGTCGTGTGGCGTCGTGGACGATGCCGTCGGTTTTTAAGGGTTAAACACTTAATATTTAACAATTTGGTCTTAAGTGTTGGAATGTGCACCAACAAAGTAATTTCTTTTACTTTGAAATCATTTTAAATTATTTAAATTTTCAGATTTTAATGCAGAAACAATAATTGACCGACATGTTCAGGGTTAAGAGTGTGACAGTAGAATATCTCGCTTAACTTCATACAACCGGGGAATTGCCATTTCTGTTAACTTTTATGCTTAAGACATAACCAACTGTGTTTAGAGGATACTTACCAAGACTGAAATTTGACATAATTTTACGCGTTTTTGTCTGTTAAAGTGATATAATTTCGCGAGCTGGATGTGAGGTGGCTTTACTCTAGTCTATGTATTCACTCAGAGAAAACCAACTCACAGAGAGCGCGCAAGTACTGAATAGTTTATAATCGTTTGAATGTTTAAACTTGTGTCTTGCGCAGAAAGTACTAATACAACCTACATGCTAAAGTGAATCAATGATTGCAGGAATTTCCCGCATTAGTGGGAGAGCTGCAGGAATGATTAAAATTATGCGCAATACACACGCCAAAATTTGGGCCATGAATTGGCTACATTCAAAAGCACAACAGTATCGATATTGCAGCTGCTGTATCGATACGCGCATCGCCAGGAGTTCATGACGATGTATCGTTGTGTCGATATTCTGAGCACAGCCCTACGTGAGAGCGTGTAGATAGTGACAATTGCGTGAGTCTCATGGTGAATTGATGAGAGTTGGCAGCCCTGCGGATTCAGTTTGGAAGTGTTTTTGGCGGGTGTGCTTGTGCTGCCGCAGTCTTGTTCATTTGCCATGTTGTTTGTGTATCTCTATGGCAAACGCTTAGTCCGTTCGGAACTACGGGAGCCCAGAGGGGAGCTTCGGCGGATGTTAAAGAGAAAAACTATTTTCATTCAAACAAGTCGACGTTAACTACACATTTGAGTTAATCGATAAAAAATCGATTAAGCCCAGCCCTAGTATAGACACTTCAAAATAAGAGTCCCGGTGTATTTCTGGCTTTTTTCCCCTTTTTTTTGGCCTTTATTGGTATTTTGGTTACACAATAAACTATTTAATTTAAGTTAATTTCAATTTAATTCATAGTAAACTATTGGAATTTCTTGCTGAGATGCTCCCCCATAGGAAGAAAAAACTAAGAATATTATTTGACACATTATTCAATGTATAGATTTTACTAGTATTAGGGATGTGACTTAGGATATTTTCCCACGGGTTAATCAGCATAAACGCCGGTAATACAGGTATCACAGGCGAGGCCTTTTCAATTGCTAATTTGAAGATGAAAGTAAAATGCGCAGGTCCGCACTGGCATTCATAGTGGTGCAGAAGAAGCTTTTTTAAATTAATTCCTAAGAAAGTTGAGTTACCATAGATATGAACCAAAAACGATCGTGCTTTTCTCTGCATGAGTGGACACGCACCATTATTAATGCCTGTGCGATAAAAGAGAACATTTTAGTTTCTCTTACAAATCTCTTACAAAGTTTATCTTACACCCAATTCAGGGTGCAGATTGCTTGAAGTTTGGGTTAATTTGTCTAGCTTATTATTCTTAATGGGAAAACAAAACAGTACAATGACAGACTCACTTAAATGGGTGCTTTTACATTTTGCTCAACCAAATCTTTCACCGTCGTCTTGTCAGTCAAGAGTGAGGCCAAATGGGCGAAGTCAGGTGAAATCTGACTTCTGCTGCTGATCTGTGATGCATTTCTTGTTCGGCTCACGCTTTAAGCAGACACGTTCAGTTTTTAATTCTAGTGTCTGTTCTCTAACTGAACTAAATGATTTTATTACAACAACAAAAAATCTAAACGACGGTGGGGTGGTGCCGCATTGGGCAAGTGATGTAACCGGTGTTGTGTCTGAACACCGACTATCGCAGCAAGCCTAATTAAAGGTTATTATAATTTTCCAAAACTGTGGCCTATAGCAGTTAGAAAGACAAAGATTACTAACTGTAGCTAAGGCTAGAGTACTACTTTTTCATGCATTTGCTCAGCAGCATTTAGCTTGGAATGGCAATGAATAAATGCAACAGCCTTTATTATGTGTCTCACTTAATTTGAAGTGAAATTACAGTAGAGGTCAACAATGAAACGAAATGCAGAGAGACGACTAAGATTCAAGCTTGTTCTCTGTTCCAGTTGTTCAGTGATGCTGCTGGCATAGTAGTGAGTGTGCTGAGGGAGAGGCGGCAGCAGGTCAAAGTTTAAAAGAAGCATAGTTCCAAGTGTCCCATTCACAGAGACAGAAATTGACAAAGCAAGGAGAACTCTACCATTGAAATGCTGTTATATCAATCATTTTTAAAGCATTTTCAAAGCATAATATTATGTAGCCGAATCAAAATGAATTTCATTATCAAAACATTGTTAAATAGTCACATTATTTGTTGTTTGTCACATGTAGTAGACCATTTTTGTGCCGTGGATAATGGGAGAATTTTCCGCCCGGCTACCACCGCAAGTATTTCAAGTGATGCAAGTTCTGTATGGTTGAAGATTTGTTGCTCTTAAGAAGCATTGAAGCAAATGTAAAAATTGTGATTCAGTAATTGGTTGTATTGCCAATCTGATTTGTTGCTTGACCTGCATTGATTCTCATTATTTTGCTGGTCTGAGCAATATAAAGGTCTCGCCATAGCATGCTAAGAGGCCATATCAAAAAGCATTTGAATGTGGTAATGGTCGTTTATGGTGATGTCAGAACTAGTTATGCACTTAAGGGCTGAAACTGGTAAATCCAGTAACTCGCCTGTGGCTGGTCCTTATCTGTGGGGGTTTGTTTGACACATTTTACTTAAAACCAATGTACACATTCTGTCTTCAATCACTTGAATGTACTGGAAGATATGGTCATTACAATATTTTTCTACAATTAAGCACCATATTTGTCATGTTGAAGTCAGCATGAAACAGAAGCTGCGATCGTCCTTTTTTCCTGTGAACTTTTTTTTGTTTTGATGTAGGGCTGAATCAACTAACTAATCAATTATCAATAATGAAAATAATCGAACGAATTTCATTATCGACTAGTCGCGTCTGCGCGCTGTTCTCAGAAACCATCAGCCAGTCATGTCGCTTTACAGTTGTGAATAAGCGGTTACTGCGTCTTGTGCTTTGACAGAAGCGTGTGATGTTAAATGCCTCTGACATGTTTTCCTCAGTGCATAACTTGCATTCTATGTAGGGGTGTGACAAGACGCTTATCTCATGAGACGAGACTAGACACGAGATTAGGTTCACGAGGACAAGACGAGATTTTTGCAAATTTTTTCAGAAATCCCCAATGACAAAATTCATGACTGGAAAAATAGTATGCAGGTGCATTTTGCAATGTTTAACTAATAATCTTCTAATGCATGTCATTTAGGGCTGTGCTCAGAATATCGATACAACGTCGTCATGAACTCCTAGCGATGCGCGTATCGATACAGCAGCTGCCGTATCGATACTGTTGTGCTTTTGAATGTAGCCAATTCAGGGCTCGAATTTTGGCGCATGTATTGCGCATAATTTTAATCATTCCCGCAGCTCTCCCACTTATGCGGGAAATTCCCGCAATCATTGATTCACTTTAGCATGTAGGTTGTATCAGTAAATGAATCCACACAGATTATAAAATCAAATCAGTAGTTTTAAAACGTTCTGCGAGACGCAATTTCACAAACAGCGTAAGTTCAATGGTGCTGCGTGCTCTCTCTCTCTCGTCTCTCAAAACGGGCTGCTCAAGGCAAGCGTCAAGCACTGCAGCCGGTGAAACTACACGCTCGCGTTTATTGTCGGGACATAACGGAATATTCACTTCCATAATCGGGCCAGCATTGCATCGTGACTAAAGTTTACCATTTGCGCGTCTTTAAGTCTTAACAGTTGAAACATTCAAACGTTTTTAAACAGTACTTGCGCGCTCTCTGAGAGTTGGTTTTCTCTGCGTGCATACGCCTAGAGTAAGGCCGCCTCACATACAGCTTGTGAGTATCCAGTTGGTTATGTCTTAAATAAGCATAAACGTTTTTAACAGAAACGGCAATTCGCGGTTGTATGATGAAGTTAAGCGAAATATTCTGCTGTCACTCTCTTAACCCTGAGCATGTCAATCAATTGTTTCTACATAAAAATCTGAAAATGTAAAGGTTTTTATTGACTGGCTTTTCTCCTCAATGATTTCAGTCTCTTCAGACCTTACTCTACATTTAAGAGCTTTCAGAACTTCTGATTGAGGCTGTGTGTGACCTCCTAACTGAACTCCTTGAAGTCTTAAGCGCAAACAATAAGTGCAAGTGCAACCATAATCAAAGTTAGCACACAGACTCTTCATAATTGTTTTGAAATTGCGGTTTTATTTTGCACTGGCAGTTATAGGGTCAATGCGGTGAGTTCGGAAAAGGCCGGGTAGAGAGAAAGGAGGCTTGTGTTCTTGCGTTCTGATTATAAGTTCAGAAACTGAGCCTCCCTTGTCTGTTGTCCTTAATACATTACAGTACACTCTCAATATTCGAAGTGCAAACCAAGACCATAGCCGCAAATAAACAGTCCAGATAGGTATTGGGAGACGGACTATTGCATGTAACGTTATGCGGCCTAATTTGTGCGCAATGCACATCAGGGAGCTTGTGTTTTACTTTCACTTTCTTGAACGCGTGTACTCTGTGTATAGAGAGCAGCGGTGCTGAGCATGCATTCTACAAGATAAGACATTTATCAGACGTTTAGTCTGTTCCGCAACGAATCCTCCGCCATCCTCACACGGTCAGTGAAGTGATTCGTGCTGCACTGATTGCAACTGCAACTCGTACTGGATGAGCAGAGCAGACTTTTACATTATTTCATAATGGATTTTATTTTTCTAAAAAGAGCAAAACGATTTAAAGGCGAATGTGAATAGCGGTGGAATATTCTATGGTAATCTCACGCTCAGTCATGGCGATATCGCGAGGCAGCTTTTCACTCGACGGGAAATCTCGTCATGTTTTAGTCGTGGGACGAGATCTCGTGGGACACCCCTAATTCTATGGCTATATCCTTATCTGTAAATATTCTAAAGTCCCACGAGTATTTAAATGTAGCATATTTTGACAAGTGTCTTGTTAAACTTCAGTGTTCAATGTACAAGCAAAGCGACAGCGAGTCCTGCACCTTCACACCAGTTTACAGTACGTAAAATGCAGGTACCCTGCACATCCATTGCGGTGCATTGAAATAGTACAAATCGCTTGACGGAGAGCAAAAATCTCAAGCTCTCAGAGCGAGTGAAAATATATGTATGCTAAACTTATACTTAGCCTCTACCACACACACAGTGGTGAGTAAAATCTAAGAATTTATCAGCCAATGGCTAATGATATACGTTTAGTCGCCCTGAGTGAAGATAGTCGCATATGCTAGTGATTTACTCGCATTGTACAGGGTTGAGAACTAATTTGTGATAATCCCCCGTCCAAATGAACAGCGATGGGGAAGCTTAGTGTGGTACGTGTGGCACGCCTGTGGAAAATGGGCAAAGACACATTCTTTCTGTTGTGATTGTACTCGCCATCCAGAGGCCATTGGATTACTGCTTGCTGTTTGTCCCTTGTGGTGCCGTTTCAGCAGTGTAGGTCGGTAATTAACAAATAGTTACATGTGCTTGAACTGCAGTTTCTTTTTTTTTCTTGCTCTCCTTTTTATGCAGCTAGTTGTGAATGTGAAGGGGGATTGTGCACGTTTGCTGAGCCTTGTTTGGATTTTCATCTGACACTTTCAGTTCCCCTAAAAACCTGCATGAAAATGAAGTTTCTGATAAGTTTAAAACTTATTTTATTTGGTTAAGAGTCAGTGTAGTGATTAGTCATAACTAAGTGCAAGAGTATTTTAGTTAAACTGTTAGTGCTTGTAGGATTAAGGTAATTATAGGCTTCACAGGGGAAGCAGGTTATCTACTGGATGGTCTGTTCTACTGGATGGTCGGTTATTCACTTTAGCATGTAGGTTGTATGAGTAAATTAATCTGTATAGATTATAAGATCTGTCATTTTAAAACTTTCTGCGAGACATCATTTCACAAACAGCGTGAGTGATTCAGCGGTACTGCGTTTTCTCTCTCTTTCAAAATGGGTTGCTCAAGGCAAGCGTCAAGCATGCTGGAGGCGACAATATAGACTCTCGCTTTTTGGGACTCGGGACAGTCGACTGAATTGTCACTTGCACAATCGGACCAGAGTTGCATCGTGAATATTCCGTGGAGATGGAGACACCAACTGAATTTACTATATAATGCAGGATTTCACGGAATTTGTAAATTTTTTGGTGAATAAATAAAAAACGGTTCAGTGCACTTGAAATCAAATAGTGATATATATACTAGTGTGTGTGTGTGAATATTTAACCTCAAAAAGACTAATCAAATAAGAATCCTGCATGTGAATGAGTGGTGACCAGAGCCGTTGGGCTCTGGTGCAGACGACCCGCAGGTTCATTTAACACGCGCACTTAACCACGCGTGATGCTCGCGCTGTTTTTTTGGTTATGAGGATACGAATGCATGAACTTCATCTCCAGACTCTAGATCTGCTCTGAAAGTCACTTAGTGTGCGTTTAACTGCTTCATTTAAAAAAAACTATCTCACAGGGCTTGAATTTCGGTGCGGGAATGCAGGGATTGCGCATAATTTAAACCATTCCTGCAAGGTTAGCTTTTATAGTGCGAGAAATTCCCACACAAGTATACTTACTTCATCTCAGAGCAAATGATTAAAAAATAAATTCACAGAAGCAAGAAAAAAAAGATGTCAAACTGTCTTTTATTTTCTAATTTAATTACTCAATCAGCGCTAGACCAGCATCTCTTTCTCCCGCCTAGCCCTGGCTGTAGACCGATCATGTTTCACTGTCAATGCAGTGGTCTGCGGTGCGCTGATCTTATTCACACTATCGAGAGTAGGTGCAGCATTGTAACGTTTTGAGTCATAATGAGCTGTTTGTGAAGAAATCCGCTTCCAAATTATGTCATTTTAATCACGAAATTGAAGCATTAAAAAACATTTTGCTCTTTATGGTATGCGAGTGATAAGGCGCGGCAGCAATGAACAACTAATCAGTTTACAGCGTAACAACATTTAAAGCTCGGCCAAACAGCTGATCATAGCTGTACAGGGCGCCTTATTTTTCATCTCCATAATATATCTAGTAGTAAAGCTAATGCGAGGGCTAGACATCAATTCATCTTTAGCTGATACTTGTCATCCTAGGAGCGCAGTTCATGGTTGTATAGCAACAATAGACGCCGCGGGAGAGCAAGTGCTTGTGGAAAGGAGACAGCGGCGCGCCCTGATCTCATGTCATAAACACAAAGGTCTTCACGGCAATCCGTCAAAATAAGTTCGGTTTAACCTGACAGAAATATATTACTGTTGTACAGTAGAATTTAGATGCATCTCAAATGTAATAATACTAACACTAATACAAATAAATTATCAACTTTATTTTTGTAAGGAATAATCACAATTTTTCTCTCATGTTTTAATTTTAACTGTAAAGCTGTGCAGCACGTTGTTTGACAGTTTGTTTAATTTCATATGATTAAAATAAATTAAATTCATGTTTTATGCCTTCCTTTGATTACTAGAATAAACACAAACGAATTTATGTAAAAAAAAAAAAAAGAAAGAAAAAAGCACTTATTGGCTTAACACAAACTCGGAGCGGCCTGGTAGCAGGCCGACGGGGGGCGCCAGAGTCAAGTAAAAAAAGCTGTTGTCCTGTAACTTTATAACCACTTGCTTGATCAACAAAAAATAGGTTTATACGTTTTTAATCTTGGCTTTACAGTGAATACAGGAAATAAAACCAATTCTTAAAGTGCTTTTAAATTTGCTATAATAAGAGCACCACCATTTTAAAAGCATGAAAAATCACTGCTTTGCTTGATGTGGTCTGTAAAAGCATCATAAATAACGGTAGTTTAAGTCTTCCTAAATGTTTTTAATATATATTAGGGTTGGACCGATGGACGATGATGGCTGACAGACATTACGATGTTTAGCCGACATCACGATGCCCCCCCCCCATGGTTTCCATGGTGACGCGTCATGCTTGGCACGTGATTCACCACAGCCAAATAGCGCTGTATGATAGATTTAGCGCTTTTATTACTAAGTATTAACAAACTTGCTTACTATGTCATAAACATACCATGTCTTCTATTCCGTTTCTCAAATGTGTAAGTGAGTTTGTTTTGTAGTTTAAAAAACCTTTCTAAGTTATCTTAATCTGTAATGTGAGATGGGCGCCGTGTTTGGGCCGCAGTTCAGAGATTCCTGTCTGTTGGACTTAAGTTATTACAGCGTGTGAATTCATCAGTTTCTCCCGAAAAACATAAAAGTAAGTTGCCGGTGAACTGAAAATAGTTGACTTTATAGTTATTTACACTGTCTCTGATATGAATAAAAACCGTTGTCAAATATCATTTGAATGGGTTGTTATTGCTGCTTCCATAGACACCATTGTGTATTTTACAAACTATAAATGTATTGTTTTGCTATAAATTAGATGTATTTAAATGTCTGAAACCTAAAATAAACATTATGTGGTTAAAAACACTGAGCAGTTGTGATATAGCCTATGACAAGCGCTGAGCGTGTCCGTCTTTGTCTGCCATTGCGCGAAAGCACAGTTTGAATCTGGCAGTGATGTCACTGTACATTCGCTCCTTAGTGCTCAGCTGCTCTGGACATCGAAATTGCTGATGAGATATAGAGGAAAATGAGAATATTACGAAAATGCAAAGACATGCTTATTTGGAGACAACACGTGCTTGCTTCCAAGATCCGACACGTCACAATCATGACACAGCGTAATTTGAAACTTCAACCAGTGGAAACTGGATCTTGGGTGAGGGTGGGTGGGTATAGTGGTTTGGGACAATGTGTGGAGACCAATCAGACACACTTACAGCTGGAGTGCACCTGGATTGGGCTGATCTCCCTGATTGATAAGTCTTGATTTACTGTGCACCATAGAATAGGAGCGCACAGCTGAAACAGCTCTGGAAGATCATTATTCATCAACCAGATCTTATTACTTGTTACTGATTCTATGTAATTATAGCCTACATATTTGTATGCTTTGTGGTGTTTACACAAGTACTTAAGTAAAACACTCCTATTTGGATTTTTTTTTTTAAGAGATTGACGATATTGATTTTTTTTTTTTAACCAATACCAATTATTTGCATGTTTATGTGCCCGATAACTATGCAGAACCAATATTTATTGTTTTATTTCAGTTTTTGACGATTATAAAAACAATACTAAACTGAACTGAGTGTTTTATTTGACGCTTTTTAAATACTGTGATTTCACTCCCTCCTTACATAAAAACACAGAGTCTTAAAGAGTGCAAAAAAGTGCACGGTCACTTAAGTGGTCTGTCAGCGCATTTTCAGTGTCCTCTCTGCTCCGCGATGTATTTTTCCCTGCGAGAGAACATTGTGGGGCGTGAGGGCGGCGTAGCTTGTCGGACATAATGGGAACATTTAAATATTCAACAATATTGATTTGCCTTACTTAAAGTGGATGATGCAATTTTCTTCTACATTACATTTCTTATTTGTGCATATCTCATTTGTGCATCAGTGGCTGTTAAGGTTATTAAGGGATAGGGATGGGCATTTTTCAAAAATATTGTAGAATATTTGGGCTCATAAAAATAAAATATTCAAATATTAGTTTATTTAAATGAGGTTTAATGAGAGTTTTTTTCAAAGTTTTTTTTGTCACCATTTTTTAACAAGCTTACAATTAGGCAATATACACATCAAGCTTACTAGGCTATATATCTTAAGGTTTTCTTTTAGTTGAAAACATTAAACAATGTGTAAACACAAAATATAAAGAACAAAAGCATTTAAAGGGATACTTCACCTCTGGAAAGATGAATGTGTATTTAAAATGGGTCATTTATGTAGTAGAAATGTGAAATTATTTTTGAATTTGGAGCTTTCTAGACTGAGAAAAGCCAGAAAATGTATTTTTGGCTAATGTGGATGAAAGACATGAATGCAGAATGCACTTGCTTCGCTGCTCTAGGAGGCCACGCCTACCGGTAACAGAGCGCAGTAGTTAAACAAGTCTAGGCTACTAGTGAGTCTCCGTGATGAGTCTGCCCGGAAATGTGTTTCGAGATCGCCAAAAATGTCTGGGTTTCGGCTTTTGCGTTCTACAGTCGCCATTCATTGTTTACTGTAGCGAGCAGGACGAGTGAGGGCCGCGGGAGAACGGCGCGAGGCCGGTGGCGTGATTACCGATGAGAGACACCTGTGAGACGCACCGTCTCGTATCTCTCACTGAGGAGCCGAAATTTTCTTAGCAATGTTAAAACGCACATCAACTGATCACTTGTTTAGCGTTAAAATAAACACTACATTCAGATTCACCAATTGGAATGAATTCAGTTAGATTGAAACAAAAGGTGTGCATGTAAACAATGAATGGCGACTGCAGAAAGCAAAAGCTGAATCCCGGACATCGACGGCCGGACATGTCCGGGAAAAAGAGGATGGTAACCCCTACTACTTAGCATTCTCCACAGAACAAGAGCCTGCTAGCTTGGCTTCCAAAAAAATATTGCTGACACTGTGTACATTCTGTGAGTGAGATCCCACCCTCTATGGGCAGGTTGAGAACATGCGGGACAGCCCCTTCTACTGGCTGTAGTCTTTAGCCAAATTACGATTTTTGCGTCATCTGAGGGTTTTTTCCAGACAAAAAATACATAAATCTCTCATCTCAGGGGATATGAGGCTGGAAAGCATGGTAATTCAAAAATACAACAGGTTTTCTACTAATACAAAGCTTAATGCTAAATCCTGAAGTATCCCTTTAAGCTCAAGTATCGTGAATGGAAAAAAATGCAAATAAAGCAGACTGCGCAGTTATCGTACAGAACGTACATATGCACTCGAGTCAGCATGGTTATCGTGTTTATATTGTTTCACGTTCATGTTGAGAAAAACAATATCCACATGCTCCAGTGAGAACGCGCTGCACTGACAGAGACACAAAGATAGCGGTTTGCTAAGCAAAGTTTTGTTGAGGGAGAGCGGTTTAAGAAAAAAAAAAATTCTCAATCATTTTGCAATCAGAAGATATCATATCTGATACAGCTGCGCTTACTTGCAGTCGTTAATAAAACGACAAAATACAGCTTTAACAAAGATGAAACGATTTAATTTATACAGCGAACAGTGTTATTTTAAATTTAGCCTTAATTCATTTCTGTACCTGAATACTACTGTTAGACTTTGTAAACTTTACTTAGTTTTCATCTCTTGTTATTTGTGTATTTGTTTTTATTTTGATGACTGTTCACTTGTGTAAGTGGTTAAAGTTTAACACTTTTTGTACTGAAGTATGACAAATCTTCAATCTCATAAAAACAAAAACTTCAAATTGCAAAGAATTACACAAAAAAAAGTTGAGCGCTCCTTTTATAGTCAATAAAGCTGTCGATCAGTTCAGTATTATACTATAGAAGAACAATGGTACATTTAGTAAGAGTAGAAGTTTAATTTTCCCTGTAAAACTTAGGTTGTTTATTGTGTAAAAGTAAATTGTATCTGCATCTCAGCTCAAGCTCATTGCTTTATTGTCAATTTTAATTCCAAGAAATAAACGTAATATTATTAGTAACTGCACTTAGTAAAACCAAACAGCAGTACATTTGCAATTTTTTTGCCTCTAATTAATGGAGGCAAAAATTAGCCTCCCTCCCTCAGCGCTAACAAATCAGGTTCTAGTGCCACCATCTGTAGAACTTTAAATTCATGTTCTCAAATGTTAGTCGGAAGCCCTGACACTCCATTGGAAGTGCACGCACTGTAAAAAAAAGTGCAACTGTTGTAATTGTAATCCACGTTTTAAATTCATCCCAAGTATTTTAGTCCTATAGGCTGACCACACCACACTAAATAACTCAATTTAAAAACCTTCACAATACATTCAGTAATGTTTAATTTTCCACACTCATAGAATGTTACACATTGTCCAAAGTGAATGCTTGAAGGGTCTCTCTCTGCCAATGTGTTGTCCTGTAAAGTGGGGCATGAGGGAGCCATTTTGCCATGCTGCATGACTCATCACTTTCCAACTTGCTCTTTACTTTCACCCAACCTGTTTTTGCAATCATGCGGTAATGATGGCTGCCACGTCCCTATTTACCCTCATACACAGAGCTTTGATTGTGTTTTAATAAGTGGGCTGAATTTAAATGGACACACTCCAATGCTGATTCTCATGCCAAAAAGACCACATCAGTATTAAAGGATGCCATAATGCTAGAAAGAGGTTTTGCAAAGTGTTTGCAATTAACAGGAAGTTAAAATCAATGCTTTCCAATCCTTAAATATCACCTAACATTATGCACTTCTTTTTGGTTTGTTTTTTTACAGTACATCTTTGGGGAGTTCAGTCCAGATGAGTTCAATCAGTTCTTTGTGACTCCCCGCTGTTACGTTGAGGTAAAATTACACGTGAATGCATCTAAAACACATGAAATGTTAGGCAGTCTTAAAGCTTTATTGCATTTGCCTTTTTCTATCCTAGTTTAACTGTTTAGCCTAATTTGTACAATTTGAATGTTTGAAATTTGCAATGGAAATTACATGTTGCAAATCATGTGTAATTTTAGTCGTGTGTTCTCACAATTTGCAACATCTGAAATGCAATTTTCATTAACACTGCTTTTAATGTTTCAGTGTAAACTTAAGCCTTTTAAATATTTAATGTTAGTACTAGTATAAGAAATGGAAGTGGTAATTTTACTACAAAATGTTGCACATAAGAATGTGGGAAATGTAACTTAAAAATACAGACATTCACTGCCATCTTGCCTATTATGTTATGCCACTCTTTATCCACATTTTCACCTCCTTTTCTTCAGTGCAAAAAATGTACAAATCATTATTTATTGCACATCCTTTGCTGTCCATTCTAATCGCAGATTAAACTGGCCTTCCACTCCAAATTTTACCTGTTTAGATAACATGCATTTAAATGTATAGGATAGGTTATGGAATAAATGTTTGTTTGTATATGTACTTTTATTGACTTATGTGATTGAGTGATCTCATGCTAATTTCTTATCAGCTTCCCCCCTTCAATGATAAAGTCTCCTGCATCAGCCATTCCTCAGGTAAGATCAAAGCCTCACCTGAATGTTGCTACAAATACTGATACAGAAATAAAGATATGAGATACAGATATGAGATCCTTAGCACAATTATGCCAACATAAGCACACAGAATGGTTCATGTATTATCCATTGACCATAGCTTACATCTTCACACATGAGATACAGAATTCATAATATTCATCTGTCATATTCACATCCTAATCATTAATTGGTAGAATGGCCCTCATTCGTCAATGAGTTGAATATAAACATCCTTAGGCTACGTCCCCATCTCTATAGTCTTAATCTTTCCCGAGACAGTATCATATTGCCCTCTCAGGTAGTTGTGACCTTCACCCTCATCTGTATCAATTATTTAGGAGGTTACTGCACTCCTGCTGTGCCTTACATAACGGAATCATTGAGACGGCAGGTTTGCGGTGAGTTTTCGGTCCACTACACAGCGCCTTACTCTTCTGATTTTGTTGCAGAATTCAACACTCAGGTCTTAAACACTGACAGCTTTCTAAACCTTCCCCTTTATCTACCTTAAACCCTTACTTATTCTTGCCTGTCCATTTAATCTTTGGAGCTTTGCATGCCTAGGTGCCAGGCGTCTCTCTGGCGCATATATGCATCTACCTGCAGTGCTTGGAGTTGATGGGAGGCTTTTGACACTTTTGTTTTTTTATTTTATATTACTTTTCTGGAAAATCTGTCTCAAATCCCATCACATCTCAAGAGTGGACGAAGAATGTGACTGGACCGTCTTTCAGGACCTCTAACAGAACTCCACCTGAAAATGTGGCAGTCTTGACAGTCTGCTTAAGACAATCTAATAAGACAATCTGCTTATGAGTTCGTCCTCCATGCTGTCCTAAAATAAAATCTAAAATGAATACTAACAAAGGATGTTGTCTTATCTATTCATGTATCCATTGCTTGGGAACTTGTCTTCCTATGATGACTTCTGGTTTCATTGATTTTATTTTTTGTTAATTTTGAGACTAAACTCTTAAAGTAATTGGATTCACTAACGCTGCTTTCATTCACTTCAAACTATCCTTCACTACTTACTCTGCACAGTTCAGTACCACAGCCACTTTTAAATCAGATTCATTGTATTTGATTAACTATATGATGCACTGTAATAAAAATCATTGTTCATGTTTTTAGGCTTCAGTATTTCTAACTGTAAACTACGTTGAAGTATCTTTTTATTTAAAATTGAGATGTTAACTATGGAAATGCCAGTTTAGTTTACCCTGTTTGTGTATCAATCTCACTTATGTTTTGATCTGCAGGAGAGGACTACCAGCATATCGAGTTTGGCGTGGATGAGGTAATAAATGCAGAGCCTGTGGCAGTGAGAGACTCACTATACAAAGTCTCCAGCACTCTTAATCCTCAGGCCCCTGAGTTCATCTTAGGCTGCCAACCTTCTCAGAAGGCCTTTCCCACAGCCACGCCGGTCGCTGATATCCCAGATGGTGCCGACTTCAACTCCCTATGCTGCGACGACTCAGAGACCTCAGCCCATCAGAGCTGTTCAGACATGGATGGGGTTTCGGGTGGCTTGGGACAACGGAAGAAAAAGAAAAAACGCCCGCCAGGATACTACAACTACCTGGAGGGTTCCAACAGCACCGGCGTGGCCACAGATGGAGTGGGGGCATCAGGACTTGTTAACGGACATACTTTAAACGCTTCACTCCTGGGTTCAGAGGACATGATGGGGGACATGCTAGCTGAGGCTGAGCTAATCCCCCCAAATTCTGTAACATCCTCCGCACCCCAAACCGCCCCTCTTTCCCATCAGAGGACTTGTGAAAGCCCTGACAATTCAACATTGGACTTGATGAGTGGAGCTGCCTCTTTGTCAGACAGAAACGGGGCAGCTTCTTTGTCTACTTCCTCTTCTTCGTCCTCTCAGAGCAGTGGGGTTGCACAGGGTGGCAGGACTGCAGAGCAACATGCAGAACCCCCAGCTTTAGAGAGCCCAGTACTCCTGGGTAATGGAGGACACAGCTCCTCTCCACCATCTCCTCTTCCCCCTGCTGCTGCTCTGGCCACCCCCACAACCACAATTCCTGCTACTACTGATCAGAGGGAGGCCGAGGGCTCGGGGGAGGCTAACGGGCTGCCGGAGACTGCCTCGGCTGCTGGAGTCACAGACGAACTCCAAGACTCGTCTGAAATGGGCGAGGTGCAGTCCTCTTCCTCTGTCACCCCTCTTTCCTTAGACTCTGAAGTTCAGCCGGTAGTCTCACCTGTTCCCCCTGCAGCACCAGTTGCCAACCCTCCAAAATCCTGGGCCAGCCTCTTCCACAACTCCAAGCCTCTGCCTGGAGGTCCTCAGGCTTATGTTGAGGTTAAGAGCGTGCCTGCTGTTGTCGAGATCACTCCAGCTGCCTCTGAGTTGCCTGAAAAGGCCAATGAGGTGCATGAGGGCCCTGTCCCTGTGTCTGAAGACCCTATGGCCCCAAAATTGGCAGGTAAAATGAAATGACAATGTTGATGGTTTCGAGTCCAAAATGTAAAGAATGTTTTGCACAAACATGCCAATCAACTGTCTGTTTTTAAAGGAACACGCCGACTTGTTGGGACTTAAGCTTATTCACCGTATCCGCCAGAGTTAGATAAGTCTATACATACCCTTTTCATCTCCGTGCGTGCTGTAACTGTCTGACGCACCCAGCGCTAGCCTAGCTTAGCACAAAGACGGGAAGTAAATGGCTCCAGCTAGCATACTGCTCCCAATAAGTGACAAAATAACGCCAACATTTTCCTATTTATATGTTGTGATTTGTGTAGTCACAGTGTGTACAAATAACAAGATCAAATGAGACACAGGCATCTTCTAACCGTATACATACTTGGATATATATTCTCAGAAGGCAAAGCACTGCTACTTGGGCGGAGTGATTTGCTCGCAGCACCTGAGAAGTGTTGCGCTAATCACTCCGCCCAAGTAGCAGTGCTTCGTCTTCTGAGAATAAAGTTCCCAGTATGTATAGGTTTAAAGATGACTGTCTCATGTGGACTGGAGCCATTTACTTCCAGTCTTTGTGCTAAGCTAGGCTAGCGGTGGGTGCGTCAGACAGTTAAAGCACGCACGGAGATGAAAAGGTTATGTATGGACTTATCTTACTCTGGGGGATACGGTGAATAAGCT
Source organism: Meda fulgida (assembly GCA_030578275.1). Classification (NCBI taxonomy): domain Eukaryota; kingdom Metazoa; phylum Chordata; class Actinopteri; order Cypriniformes; family Leuciscidae; genus Meda; species Meda fulgida. Next base: position 5,944,597 of record CM060622.1, on the reverse strand, counting down.
AAAGTCCCAAAAAGTCGGCGTGTTCCTTTAAGCAAATGCTGGCTTGTCTAAAGTGATGGTTCACCCAAAAACGAAAACTTTCTTTTACTTACCCTCATGTTGTGCCAGATCTATACGACTTTAGTTCATCTTCAAAACACAAATGAAGATATTTATTGAAATCTGAGAGATTTGTCACTCCATTGAAGGTACATTCCACTAAAAGTTAAATGTGAATCCATATGAATCAAGTGATCTAAGCCAAGGTTTCTGAAGAGTTTTTTAATTTAGGCTTTTATTCACATTGATCAATGCACATAAAATATGGTAAACAATCTCAACCATACTACCCCTTCCCGTTAATATACCCCTTTAAGTATTTTTGTATCATTGATTCACATGATCAAGACCTCACTCTGTAGATATTTCCTTTTTTTTTTAGCCAGATAAAATGTCAGTTAACTAAAATATTAGCTTATTTAGTATTTAAATGATCAGTTTTAATCTCTTAAAATAATAATTTATCTTAATGAAATTTCTGAAAATTCCCTGTCTTTGAAGTAGGACTGATACATACTGTATGTCCCGATTCAATTCCGATAAGCAAAATCTCATTTTGATTCAGTGAAAATTTTTCACTGTCCTTACCAGTTTTTGTTCTTAAACCCATGTATTCTTGTATTGTAATAAGGTGAAATTTCACAATTCACATATAATTTCGGTACCACAGCTAAAGCTACCAATATACATTTTGAAAGCTTATTATAGACAAGTAAATGGTCATTAATAAAAAACAAAAACAAATAATCATACTACAAGAGTACATTATTTATACGTTTTTTGAGACACAGCTTTCTGTGTGCGCACACAACTTCTCATTCAGCCCACGCAAGTTATTTTACGTCTTGCGCTTGAATGTATAAATTGCCAAGGCTTAATGTCTCGAATGTCTTTCTCACTGAACCTGCTTCAGCCATATTAAGCACTGAATGAAAGACTATAGTCCCCGTTGTAACATCGCGCAAGGTAAAAAAGAGGATGGCATCTTGTGGAGAAGACTAGTAATAAGGTTAGCGTCAATCATATATATTATGTCCAATGCTTAGTGAAATAAATACGAAAAAGATTCGTGGCCTTTAAAAATCGATAAAGAATCGACGACAAAAAAAACGATTAATCTAAAAAAATCAAAATTTTTTCCTAGCCCTACTTTAAAGAGTCTTCAAGCAGCTCTTTTGGCTACAATGGCCGTTCATTGGAACCATGTCTGTCAAGCTTAAAAAAGCACTATGAAAGCGGTCCATTCATCTTGTGTGCTGTATTTCAGATCTTCTGTAGCCATAAAATTGCTATGTATGATAAATTGACTGAGAATGTTGCCATCATTTGTTCGGTTGCTTTCAAATTGAATTTGGTGTCTCTTGAGGTGGACAGACATGGTCACTACGTCTGTTGCTATATGGAAGAGCTGCAGAAATGTTCTTAAGATTTTCCTTTTGTATTACTTTGAAGTAAATAACAGCATTTGGGTTTGGAACATTGAGTCACTAATGGAAGTATGTTTATCTAATGGTGAACTATTCCTTTGTGGTTAATTCTGTGTGGTTCATGTTTCTGTCCACAAGATGGCGGCAGCAGCCTGTTTTGCTGATCTGCAGGCGGCACCCATAAGCTCCTCTGTGAGCCCTAATCACTTCAGGGCCTTTTTGCTCAATTCTTTTAAAACCACATTTCCTCATCTTTCCTCATGCTCAAATGAATCATGACAGGTCTTGAGGAAATGCCCACCAAGGTGCTGTTTACCTATCATATTGTTAACAATGTTCAGAATGTTTCTCCATCTGAAGAACAAAAGCAGGGGGGTTTCTTGTCCAGAGCCTGAGTGTTGATTTGCTACAATGGCTACTGTTCATTCAACACACCTCTATACAATGATTTCTTGACCTTGGAACCAATCACTGGGAAATCTTTCTCTGGGTTTCCCCTGCTGTTCATCAAATATGATAAATCTTGCGCAAGACCTTTAAAAATAAAATGGTGATCATTTCTAAATCTGACTTATAAAACAGATGTGTGGTGTATTGTGTAGACTTGCCAAATTATTATGGGACACATTCTATTGATCTCAGAATTGGCTTATGTGGCACTCAAACATTCTAGACTTCTCTCCTGGGTAAATGCATGTTCTGTTGCATAACAGGAAGAGCATCTGCTTGATGGCATTTATATCGCTATTTCAGATGTCTTTTTGAAAGCGGTTAACGATAGGATTTATGATCATGTGAATCTGTTTTTTATTATACATATATACTTGTGCAAAAAAAGCTGCAACAAGTGTCTTTCCATCAGCATTCCTTGTCACGCGCTGATCTCCCCTGATGTAAGACACTTGACCAGGCACTAAGTGGAGATGAATCTGTTATTTTCCTGACCATTGGCTGCCCTTGTATGTTTTAGTTTTCCAGTTATGTTCTAGTTATGTTCTAGTACATGATCATTGCTGTCTTTTTTTTTTTTTTTTTTTTTTTTGCTACTGTAACTTAAGTCAACATGAAATCAAAATTGACTATGCACAATACTGGTCTTATGTAAAATTCATCCTCATTACAAATTAAACTACTTTCCTTTTCTTCTGATGTCACTTAGGCCAATGCTATTTAATAACCAAATTAGCTTCTGAGGAGGGATGCACCCAAATTTTGGCCCAAAATATTCCTTTTGGTGCATCCCTACTTCTGAGACATCCTTTTAACAAACTGTTCTGCTGTGGAACACTCCCTTTCTTTAAAACTCCAGTCAATTTGCGTTGGATAAAAGTAAGTTTTTTTATATATATATATATATATATATATATATATATATATATCCAGTTTCACTCATCACATTACAAAACTACAATGGCTTCCTAATGTTTTTTATGTCCCCACTGTCCAAAGAAAGATAAATGGATTGCTTTTATTCTTTAATTCTATTAAAATATGATAAATTCAAATTTCCACGTTACCATGGGAGCTGTAGCATTATTTCAGCCTCCCTTCCTAGGCGTGGTACAAAAATCATCATTTTTCCACAATCCGGTTCATGTGCATCAGTCACATCAGCAAGGTTGGAGTGATGAACATCACCTCGTTTTCCATTTCTTCTAGTGATTGTTTATGATGTTTGTATAGATTTGTTTCTTTAGACTCTGTATCTAGTTAAATGTAATTTTGAATGGAAAGATCTCACGTAAATGTGTCCCAAAAACAATCAGGTAAACTAGTCATGAACCATGTTTCCAACACAGGAACTTTCCCCAGGAACTTTAGGCTGGTACTCGGTGTGTTTGGACCTCAGGGACCAGGGTCTAAATGAACCCCCACACCATCGCTTTTGTGGGTGGGACTTGGGAGCTTAACATGCTGATTGGTTGAGTTCATGCAGCAATTTTTTTTGGTTGACTCCACTCAGCATTTTATTTCAACTACCATTAAGTCTGTTGCTGTGCGTGCAGTAAGAGTAGTTAGATATTCAAATAAAAAAAAAAATACGACCGATGGGCCGACGCAGTACAGGATTTGAGCTTAAATGCAGAGGACGAAATCCAGCAGGAGCTGGAAAGTCGCATGCAGTCCTAAGACTAATTTGCCAAATCTATACAGTACTTTAAGACCGCAATGGAAATCCAGACAGCAACAGGTCTGGGGAGGATAAAGTTCCTGGTACAAAATGTTCTGGGTTATTTCGGTTGAAACGCGGCTATACAGGGCTTTCGTGAAGACTGCCTAGTTGTTCTGGCAACTCGACTGTTTGTTAATCCTAAAAATGTGGTTTTGCACATCCTTAGTGTTTCATTCACAAACATGATTTATTTTTCTTTCCATCCATCAGAGTTAATTGAGAATGTGAAGTTGATACACAAACCAGTGTCTTTGCAACCAAGAGGACTGATAAACAAGGGAAACTGGTGCTATATCAATGCTGTATCCTTTTTCTTTGCCTCAGATCATCCAGTCTTGAGCTGTTTAAACAATGAATTGTCAAGCCTTTCTTGTCCTATTTGTTTATTGTCACTTGACTCTCAGCTTTAGACCCTGCAGGCCCTGATTGCTTGTCCCCCCATGTATCATCTGATGAAGTCTATTCCCCTTTTCAGTGAGACTCAGAGACCCTGCACATCCACACCCATGATGGATAACTTGTAAGTTTCAGGCTTTTTTTTCTGTCCTAAATATTACTATATCATTTTTATCAGTGTGTTTATATGAACACGATGTGGAATGTCAAAGCATATCCTCTATTCTAAGACTTTTTTGGCATTAGAGGCACTAATGTGAGCAATCTTAAGGATACTACTCAAAACGTGGACCACATGCTGCCCTTGAGCCATGTTTTTGCGGCTCACTGATGTCATTATGGCAACTGCATCTACAATAACCATAAACAATTTTTCTTTTGAATAAGTTGGGTGGGTGGTTGACTATACTGTATGTCAATAGAAACGTCAACTGGTCAAGATGCCAAACAGAAAACTATAGTCTACTCTGGATGAGACGAGAGGGAAACGGTTGTGTGATAAATCAGAATAAAGCATTACAGATTTTTAATTTTTGTCAAGCGTTATATAATGGGAAGCATCTCTTTGTACACTGATGTCAGATTTATTGTCCATAATAAATGAATGATATATTTTAGATTGCGTCAAAGTTTCAAATTAAGATAAAAATATAAATCAAATCAGATGCAGTAACTGGGGGGCTGCTTTCATTTGAAATGTGCAGACCTGAACTTAACAAATTCTGGTTGACTTCAGTTAAGTTTGCAAAACAAACAAAAGCATAGTTTTTCCTAAATTCAATCATTTTAATGTGATAATTTTGGACCAAATTAACTTCTTTATTTTATACTATTGTATGCTTGCTGCTACATTAATAAATTCCTATAAACATTGAGTGTGACCCTTAAAGCTAAAGAGATTCTGCTTTCCAGAGAATTAGCCTATTTAAACAGTACACAGTGTTAGGCTGTTTCATTCCATTTACTGCATACAGGGAAATGTTTTTATTTTTATTTTATATATACAGGTCCTTCTCAAAAAAGCATATTGTGATAAAGTTCATTATTTTCCATAATGTAATGATACAAATTAAACTTTCATATGTTTTAGATTCATTGCACACCAACTGAAATATTTCAGGTCTTTTATTGTTTATGAAAACCCAAAATTCCTGTCTCAAAATCATGAAAAGGTTCTCTTAACGAGCTATTCACCTAATCATCTGAATCAAATAATTAACTCTAAACACCTGCAAAAGATTCCTGAGGCTTTTAAAAACTCCCAGCCTGTTTCATTACTCAACCGCAATCATGGGTAAGACTGCTGACCTGACTGCTGTCCAGAAGGCCATCATTGACACCCTCAAGCAAGAGGGTAAGACACAGAAAGAAATTTCTGAACAAATAGGCTGTTCCCAGAGTGCTGTATCAAGGCACCTCAGTGGGAAGTCTAAAGGAAGGAAAAAGTGTGGCAAAAAAACGCTGCACAACGAGAAGAGGTGACCGGACCCTGAGGAAGATTGTGGAGAAGGACCGATTCCAGACCTTGGGGGACCTGCGGAAGCAGTGGACTGAGTCTGGAGTAGAAACATCCAGAGCCACCGTGCACAGGCGTGTGCAGGAAATAGGCTACAGGTGCCGCATTCCCCAGGTCAAGACACTTTTGAACCAGAAACAGCGGCAGAAGCGCCTGACCTGGGCTACAGAGAACCAGCACTGGACTGTTGCTCAGTGGTTGCATGTCATTTGGAAATCAAGGTGCCAGAGTCTGGAGGAAGACTGGGGAGAAGGAAATGCCAAAATGCCTGAAGTCCAGTGTCAAGTACCCACAGTCATTGATGGTCTGGGGTGCCATGTCAGCTGCTGGTGTTGGTCCACTGTGTTTTATCAAGGGCAGGGTCAGTGCAGCTAGCTATCAGGAGATTTTGGAGCACTTCATGCTTCCACCTGCTGAAAAGCTTTATGGAGATGACGATTTCATTTTTCAGCACGACCTGGCACCTGCTCGCAGTGCCAAAACCACTGGTAAATGGTTTACTGACCATGGTATTACTGTGCTCAATTGGCCTGCCAACTCTCCTGACCTGAACCCCATAGAGAATCTGTGGGATGTTGTGAAGACAAAGTTGAGAGACGCAAGACCCAGCACTCTGGATGAGCTTAAGGCCGCTATCGAAGCATCATGGGCCTCCATAACACCTCAGCAGTGCCACAGGCTGATTGCCTCCATGCCACGCCACATTGAAGCAGTCATTTCTGCAAAAGGATTCCCGACCAAGTATTGAGTGCATAACTGAACATAATTATTTGAAGGTTGACTTTTTTTGTTGTATTAAAAACACTTCTTTTATTGGTCGGATGAAATATGCGAATTTTTTGAGACAGGAATTTTGGGTTTTCATGAGCTGTATACCAAAATCATCAGTATTAAAACAATAAAAGACCTGAAATATTTCAGTTAGTATGCAATGAATCTAAAATATATGAAAGTTTAATTTTTATCATTACATTATGGAAAATAATGAACTTTATCACAATATGCTAATTTTTTTTAGAAGGGCCTGTATAGTTTTGACCATAGTCTTTTGTCTTGTAGTGTTCGGCTTGTGAATGAGTTCAGCAATATGCCTGTCCCTTCCAAGGCTAAACAGCAAGGTAATGTCTGTCCAGAGTTTATGAAAGAACATCTTTACGTTCCTTTTTTCACCTGTGTGTTTATTTATAATATTATCCTCTGCTTCTCTTGTAGCTGCTGGAGAGAAGATAATGAAAGACCTTAGAGTGGGTGTTCCTTTTGAACCCACCTACATCTATAAACTCCTCACCCTCATCAAATCAAGCCTTTCTGAGAAGGTAAGCAGCATCAAGACTGGACGGTTTTTTGGAAGGCCCCCAGTGGTACACAGGGAAAACAACTACAAATCTAGTTTAGGTAATGATTGGTTGGTTTTAATTGCCACCAACAATTCATTAGTCACTTAGTTTCACAATTACTGGCACCTGAACAATGAAGTCAAAATGATAGACTTCTGTACGTGGCATACCTGAGGACAGGACCTTCCTGTTCCATCCCTGTTTGTTTTTGTCTGCACATTCACTAACTTTCAAGAATGAGTGAGTCAGGAACCTCTATGAACAGATTAAAGCAGAAAGATAAAGCCCTGAGCAATTGAGCTGAATCAGTGGATACAGAGACTTTCGGATGTGGAAGAATGACAGCGTGTTTGATCAAAGCTGGCTTAGCTGGCAGTATGGATAGGCATATCACTTGTTGCCTAACTCTTAAAAATTTGGGTTCCAAAAGGGTGTTTTTGCTGCAATGTAATTTGATTAATTTGATTTCCACTAAAGAATGTACAATAGAAAGGTTCCATGGATACCTTTATATTTAAAAGTGTAGTATTTCAACAGTTGAAAAAATATAAGATTTCTTATTCCAGTTTTATTAAGAAATAAGCATTGCCGTAATAATAATTTGGTTATCTTATTAGGTATTATGGTGCCTTGAATGCCAGTATATCTAGAAGTATTACCTTAATTTAAAAGCTTAGTCATTGTCTGACTGGTAACTGCTTTTGGTTTGAAATCCAGTAAGTGTAGCATGAGGTGCGGTGGATGAGTAAAGTCTATCATGTATTAAAACTTTCTGTCTTTCTCTCAGGGTCGCCAAGAGGATGCAGAGGAGTACCTTGGTTTCATTTTAAACGGACTGCATGAGGAAATGCTGGCACTGAAGAAGCTTATTTCTCCACAAGAAGAAAGTATGTTCCTTTCTAATTTCTGCAGTGTTTGCAAGAGAAATTGTCTCTCAGCTGGTGTCCTGCCCACTTAAGATTTGTCAGGTTTCTGATTTCTTCATATTAATTAGATGTCTGTTTCTGAGTAGAAGCCCCCACGCCAAATGGGCCTGAGTCTCAGCCTGGTGTGGAGGAAGACCCTGCTGAGAAGGAAGAAGGTAGTGATGATGAGTGGGAACAGGTCGGTCCCAGAAACAAAACCTCCATCACTCGGCAGGCAGATTTCATCCGCACACCTATCACCGACATATTTGGTGGCCACATCAGGTAGCCTTTGAATGCATTTTTCCATGTCAGCTACTTCTAGATACTGTTGAGCAGTGATTCTCAGGCTGGTCCTCTGTGTTATCCCCAGTGTTAAAGCTCCAATGTAGTATTCATAACTTCAAACGTGGAACCTGGCCTGAAAAGTCTTGAGAACCACTGCTGTAGAGTCATTGTCCTCATAAAGGACCTGATATACTCATGACAAAGTTCTTTTTTGTTCTTCGCTTAGGGGTAAAAAGAAGTTCATCTTACATCCAGGCGCTGCCCATGATGCTGGGTGCGTCATTTATATGAATATGTGCTACGTGCTTTCATCTCAAAATAAACCCACAACAAAAGTGACAGCGATGGGAAAACAGTAGTTAAAAAAGCATCTGATCATAGCAACGTGGATGTTTGCACAAGCTCTGCAGTTTGGCAAAGTCCAGCCTATTCACGTTTATGTAGCACTTTAATACAAACGATTGCTTAAATGCAAGCAGCTTTTACAGTATTAAACATGAAAAATCAGTGTTATTTCTATTATAATTCAGATCTTCAGTGTGTTCATGTTTTTACTCGAGTCTGATCTCGACAAACTGAACAGAGGAAATTTGACCGGTGAAGATTTCCATGTCAAAGTGGGGAGTCCCAGAGCTACATCTACCTATGTAGTTTGAAGTTGTTTTCCAGCCAGAGCAAACTTTTCAGGAAAGTGTTCTTTGACAAGCTGTTTCGAACTCTCAAAATTAACTCCTCGCAAACTTTGATTTGGCCTGATTTTGTTCGATATGATCACACCAGTTCGATTTAAGTTTCCGCTTGAAGTATATCAGGGCCTTAACAGTTTCTGTGTGAGACACTGAACTCTGTGATGCATCAAATCACAGAGGTGAACCACAGAGGTGCAGCTTTTCTGCAAGAAAAATATACTTGTGGAAAAGTAAAACCATGGCACCAGTTTGGCCTTTTCATTGGCTCACATTGTTTGTGGTATGACACAAGTGCTTGGTAAGTTTGGTGTCATCTTCAGCCTATCCTGCTGTTCTGGTGCTCCTCCAAGCTGTGTGGCTACAGCCATTGCAAACAATTCACTGCAGAATAACAAGCCTTGTGGCTCACCACCACAGCCCAACTAATTTTGTTTGCTGCAGATACGCAGACGCCTTAACGTGTGGGGGTGTCAAGGATTAGATGAAACTTTTTTTTCTTAGCATTTGTGTCTGGTTTGGCTATGGAGTTGTTGGAAGCCTGATGGAGAATTTAATTGCATAGCTTAGCCCTTCTTTTGCTTTCCTGTGAGAAATACATTTGGGGGCTTTCAGATTCATAGTAGCATATTCTCTTTTCCAATTGCCCTAGGCAATGTGATTTAAAAAATGTCTTAAGTTGATTTTGACCGTTTTATTTTTGTTCTTGTAACAGAGTAAAGGGTTTACTCATTACCTCTAACATTGGTCACACTCCTCTTTTCTAAAACCTTTTTATTTATTTTTTTTTAATTTTTTTTTTTATATAGATCTGTGGTATACCAGCAGAGCTCAAAAGAGTCGGCCACCTTGCAGCCTTTCTTCACGCTGCAGTTGGACATCCAATCAGAGAAGATCCGCACAGTCCAGGAGGCCCTGGAGATACTGGTGGCACGGGAGTCCGTCCAGGGCTACACCACTAAGAGCAAGCAAGAGGTGAGAATCATTGACATGTCTGTAGGAAGATGTTTACAGTTAATGTTAGTTAATCAGTGAACTGCTGATCTGGCACCCTATACTGTTGCTATGTCTCCACCTCATAACTGGATTTTAATATCTGGTGTAAACAAATCTGTAGCTGTCGTCTTTTTATCTTTCTGTTTGTCTGTCCCTCGATTTTATTGTGCAGTGTCTCTTGTGACACAATAATAATGTAATAAACAATAATTCAAAATCATGTGATGTAACAACCCAAATGTACATTGATGTAATAGCCTCCGAACTATCACGTTGCTTAACCAACACAAAATAGATGTTATTTTAAAGCTTAGAAGCTTGACTTTATGAAAATAGAGCTTCTAGTTTGGTCATTCACTGTAGAGTAAAACATAACTGCTTTACTTGAAATTGTGATCTGTAAAAGTATTGTACATAACGGATAGACTTGTCATATCGTTGAAATGGTCTTAACTAGCAGAATACAAGCATATTTGTTTGTTAGAGACCAAAGTTTACCAAGTATTTATAATGAAAATGCACACAATGCTTTTGCGCCACGTTTTTGTTTGTAAATTCGCAAAACGGATCACATTCCCTAATGTTGTTTTTGCGTATGTTCAAAACCACTTGCTCTAAATAAAGATGTGTAGATCACGGAGTGAGATGACATACTGCTTGGCTAAAGATATAGGACTTCCGGGATCTGATCGTGTCGCGATCATGACAAGTGTTTTTCAACGTCGTTTGAAAGTTCAACCAATGGAAACCGGATCACTGGTGTAGTGGGTAGAGACCAATCGACATGGTTTTACAGCTGGAGCATGCTTGGATTTTTTTTGATCACTCATATTGACAGGTCTTGATTAAGCATGTGCAATAGAATAGGAGCACACAGCTGAAACCGTGCTGGAAAATCATGACTATCAACCAGGATCTTATTGTGTAAATGTCACAATAAAAGTACATAGAATAAACAAGTTATGTTTTAGTTATGTAATTATGTAATTAGTTATGTTCAGTTTGTACTTTTAACAATATTCTATTGTAAAAAAAATTATTAGTTCACAATATATATATACAAAGGAAAATTGCCATTAACCAATTATCATTTTTTTACCGTAGCATTTTTACAGTATTTCTTGTTAAAATGACAAAAAATGTAGTGTACAAATTGCTTATGGTCCACTCTCCTTATTTTGAAGGGATAGGAGAAAGTATTTAAACATCTAAGATGAAATGCTTTAAAGTTGAGGATTTAATTCTGATGTCTTTTCCTCTTTGTCTTTTTCTGCTTTTAGATTGAGATCAGCCGGAGAGTGACTCTTGAAGAGCTTCCTCCAGTGCTGGTGCTTCACCTCAAAAGATTTGTCTTTGAGAAGACAGGTGGATGTCAAAAACTGGTCAAGAATATTGATTACCCTGTTGATCTGGAGATCAGTAAAGGTGCTCATTTCATTTTTCTTTTTATCCACTGAAGCACTCTGCTGATATCACATTGTTTTTAGGAGGTTTCACCAACTGGTCAGTTAGTTGTGGATTGCATGATTTCAGTTTCACTTGTTCTGTACCAGGTGACATCAGGAGGACAATTCCTGTTTTCTGCCAAATGCATCCCACTGGAACTGCCTGTCAATTTATCTGTTTAGTAACCGGTATTCAACTAAATATATTCATTTACATATAAATTGGAATTATGCAAAAGTAAATAGTTTAGAAAGTATGTTATAGGCTAACTGTGCCATGCCCATCTGAAATGGTCTTTGTTCATTCCTCTATCCTCCACACGCTTTCATAATTTTGGGCACATGCACTATGCAGGTCTAGTCTATTCTCTTCCTCATTTTCACGTCACAAACTTCTATTTTAATTGATTGTTCCAAGCTGGTAAGTCATTACTGTGAGAATGGTATAGGAGTTAAATTTCTTTTGAGCAATACTCTGCATATGTGCTCTCAATTCTGCTCCTGACAAAGAGACCAGGTTCCCGCAGTAAATATGAACCTGATCAAAATAAACAAGAGGGCTAATGAGGGAGTAGCATAAAGACTTCTCCATGGTTTCCTGCTTATGAAAGTAGGCTACATGTCAGTCACTAAATGGCAGTCTGCATTTTAGTCCATCTGGACGCTATTCAGATCAGTATTCTACATGACCTTCTTAATGAGTTTCTTTTTATGCTGGTTCTCAGAACTAGCAAATGGATCATCTTAATATTTGAAGTTGGCCATCTGTTAATATGCTTCTGTATATTAAAATGGTTCATGATTTTCAGATCTCTTGTCACCGGGGGTGCGAGGCAAAACTTTTAAAGGCCAAAGAACCTACAGGCTCTTTGCAGGTATGTTTTGTTTTTTATTCCTTTGTCTATATACAAACTGGTATCACTTATTACTAGTTATTTACCTATAGGCAATAATGAATTGGAAATCACACATTCACAGAAAATAGCTTTGCAAAATGTGGATACAGCGTGGTGTAACATTTCCTTGCCAGTGACTTGTCATTTGGACCATTTCCACAGTTTGATACTAATCCTGTTTATATGAGCTTACATGACAGGCTTCCTTCCCTTATTTTGGTTTCCAACAAGCTGTAACAAGACATACACCTCGGTCCTTCTATCACCTTCCTATTGCTGACTAGTTAGGCCTTGTCTCTTTTGACTCTGCCACCACACGTGACTCACTGACCTGTTTAAACACACATGGCCTTACTTTGCAGGAGATGTTCATCCTTTTTCCCGCCTCCAAGAGTGAATTGCTTTTCAAGCGTTTATTTTCCTTTCTAAAGCCTGTCCAGTAGCCCCTAGCATCAGTTGCCATACCAACACATTGCCCTTAAGCCTCTATTTTGTCTATTTTCCCCATGTTTGAACATCTGGTATGGGTGGAAAATGGAGACATTGTCTCTAAACTTTTCATTTAATTGCCATTGATATAGCACACAAGATATTTCACATTTCCTTACAGTTTAACACACTTTACTGGCAGCCAAGCCTTTACTGAAATAAAAAGTGCATGTGTCCTATCAAGGCAGTATTCTACCCAGGACTCCAGACTGTGACCAATTGTTCGCATTTGGCGACTATTTTTCCAGTCTGTGCGACCAAATATTTATTTAGGACCACAACGTTGCCGAGCAGCGAATGCAAACAAAATGAAAGCAGAAAGAAAATGCGCTATTCATTTAGCTTCACGGACCGTTTATTAGTTCGGACCAATAATAGACAGTGCAGCGCCCCGGACTTGCCAGTCGCGGGCCGATCTCGATCACGCGACACTGTAACTAGGAGATCCAGTGAAGAAATCCATTGAATTCGCCTCAGAATTAATAACATCATCACTGTGAAATCCTGTGAGAAACATTCCGATTCGGCACATAGTTCTGTTATAAACCATAGATATCAGATCAAACAGCGCTGACGTGGAAACCAAGAGAAACACTTAGCTTTCAGTTCACAAATCAGCAACATTCACCATGGATTTAGGCTAATGTAGTAACACTAACACTTTCTCTTCCTTTCTTTAAAAAACAACAAAAAAAAAACCTTTACGGGTTCTGCGTTAGATTAAACTGAGAAAGGTTATAGCACTTACATTTTGTTGTCCTACTGTTAGTTTAACTGCTTCAATTGCTCTCACTTGTAAGTCGCTTTGGATAAAAGCGTCTGCTAAATGAATACATGTAAATGTAAACCATAACTATGGTATTGTGACTGAAATGGTCAAACGCTTACAAGTACTACACATCTTTTTCCAGCCCTTCAAAACTATAATATACATTTTATTTTTAATGTGATGAACAACACTTTTTTTTTTTTCATCCTTCAAAGATTGTCCTAAAACTAAACATTTTAAGATGTAGGAAAACACTTGTTTAAAAATAAATTAAATTATCATTGTAAACAGTAGGATGCTTATTGGCTATTTTCACTCCCTAATATATTTTTTTTCATTTGTTATGCTTTTTAATTAAAACATTATGAATGATAATAAAGTTGATTTCATCCACACCCTAAATTAAGCTTAGTGCTTTATTGTCAGCCCCAGTGCTACCAGATATTTTTTTGTAGAACTTGGTGGCTCCGGTGCTCCTGCCCTCAATTATTAGTCTGGAGCCCTGTGAATTGAAATAAAACTACACATCGTAATATCTGTACCTTAAGTCTATTTATTATTAAAGAATTTGTCAGTATTAGTTATTTTGGAGCAAATTTGAATAATTGCATTGCAAGCTTATTTGTGCCCCATTTATTTACATTTATGAATGTTAAAGGGCCATTGATACACTGTAGTTTATACTTTCTATCTAGAGGTTTACATCTAAATCTGTCTTAAGGTTAACAGTATTTTTGCTTGTGAACTGTTTTGTTAACATGCACTCCAGGTTTTTGTAGTTATATATTTATGTAAAAGCAAATGTTTCTAAGAACCCATCAAATCCCTTGATAATGTGCAGAAGAAGAATGGCCACAAATGCAAGAAATTCAATCTGATTTTATTATAAGAAGCCAATATATGCACACCAGTTGAAATGCTGGAGGTTATTGACATTGACTACCATAAATGGCTAAACTCCATACATTTCTGCCTCAAGTTTTGGACGCAGCAGCACTAAACTTTCACATAGCTGCACAAAAGGCAAAGGTTTATGGTTGAAATTTGAATGGCAATAAATGTTGTACATACTAAATCCTTTGTATCTTCCTGCAGTCGTCTATCACCATGGGAACAGTGCCACGGGTGGCCACTACACTACAGATGTCTTCCACATCGGTCTGAACGGCTGGCTGCGCATTGATGACCAGGTGGTGAAGATCATCAATCAGCATCAGGTGGTGAAGCAGACTGCAGAGCGCACTGCCTACCTGCTGTACTACCGGCGTCTGGACCTGCTGTAGAAACCATACTCGTACAACACAAATACACGCACACGTACATTCAAACATACGTTTACATGCAGACATGCACACAATTGCAGACATGCACACAAACAAACACACACACACACACGTGTCTCGACAGGAACACTGCCCAACTTCACGATTGTCCTCCCTACCTTTACCCTGCTATTCCAGAGAGCCAGCTTTTCCAACTTTTTCTTTCTTTCTTTTTTGGAAGAGGAAAAGACATGAGACGTATCTAAAGACTTTCCTGTAGTAGTGTTTTCCCCCTCCGCACAAGGCCTTGCTTGGGTCTGGAGAAGTTGAGGGGAGAAATGTTAGCACTGCAGAGCGCTCCAGTTTGGAGAAACAGACCTAAATCACTGCTTATGTTCACAGCCTCATCTTGCCTGGCCAGAGTGGATCCCCGTGGAAAGAACTCAAACCAGTTGAGGCTGATGGACTGCTGGAGAAAATTGTTCTTTTTTGTTTTGTTTTGTTTAATCTACTTTTTTAAAATGGCATAGAAAAAAATATGAAGTGTTTTGCCTTTTAGCAAGGAGAGTTGTCAGCCTAATTTGCAGCAGTTAAGTGGAGCCTGTTAAATTCTTGACTAGAGCATCAAAGTGGCCCTACACCAGCAAGCTACCAAAATTTGTGTAGATCTCAATGTAGGAGTTTGTCGACAAGCAAGACACAACTCCACCACCACCACAACAACCTCTTCTCTCCCCCATTTCTCTCAATCCTGATGCTTCAGATTACACTTGAGTCATGGGAAAAAAAGATAGCGGGAAGGTGCTGCAGCGTGCTGAAATGGTGAAAAGCAAAACAAGAAAAGAAAAAAAAAAACGAAAATTGGCTTTGTTTGACCTTCAGTGTGATTTTTGGGTGTAGGATTAGAATGACTATCTTACAATTTTAATGCGCTTTAGGATATAAATGATTACAAAAGCTTTGTGCACGTTCAAATATAAAACTGGTCGATTAAAATGGGGATGTGCATCATTTGCACATTTCTTGCAGATATTTAAGTTTTAAAAGTATTAAAAATGCAAAAATTTGAATCTTGGCAGCAGTTACCTTGATCAGCTCCCTGGGGGAATTGCTCTTGTTCTTTAGGCTTTGTGTAGTTTCACGCATTCATACTGGCGAGATACAAATGATGTCCGAGACTCCATCATGAACATTGCCTCGCATTTATTTTTGTCCCCTCTCGACATCCTTCATTTAGTTCTGTTTGATCTTTTCCTGTATCATATGAATAAAGTGTATCCACTGTCCACTGACTGCCTTTTGATGTCAGTAGAGCAGCAAGTACTGAGCCACTCCTGCCAAGTTTGAGGGAGAGCTGTGTTGAGATGCATCTGGTTTGCGTCTCATTCTGTATGTTAGCCCGCTCGGAGCAGTCAGCCTGTGATGTGCATGTTGAGGCTCCGTGTGCAGTTCTGAGGATATCATCTCAGAATGGGTAGCAAGAAGTGTCTCTTACTGCAGTTAATTCGCTGTGTTGCTATGAGGTGCAACAGTAGATGTGCACTAACAACAAATCATGTTTGCGTCTGTTTCAGAGACCTTGCATTATCAATATTATACCTGATTGTATTTAGTTGAATTTTGTGGAGTTTTTTTTCCTCCATTCCCCATTTGCATAAAATTTTTGTTCCATTTAAATTGACATTTTGAAAGGAAATTACCCAAGGTTAAAGCACAACAATGAATAAAGTTATACAAGTACTATGCTCGACCTTATTTCATTTGGACTTTTTTGCTTTTTTTTTGGTCAACTTAAATTCTGTTCTCCACAAAATAAAAGTACCACTGACATGAACATTTAAATGTATTTAATAACTGCCAGTAAAAATGATATGCAGGATGTGCAGACCTTTTGCATTTTCTGCACTGATTTTGCAGGGAAAGCTGATGTAAATGGAGATTAGTATAAACTTTGTTGGTAGCTGAAATAATCGACAAATGAGTTAAATTGTAAAATAAGTGGTTTGAATGAGTGTTTAAAATCTAAAGAAATATCTGCACACATTTGTGGGCCTGTTCATTACCCTGTTAATGAATATACCTCTAATGATAACAAACTTTCTGGGAATGTTTCAGGCTAACCACTTGGTATATCCAAACTTTTTACACAAGAGATTAGGTGCATTGCAGCCCCCACAAATGCACTGTTGTTGGCGATTGTTGAAAGTGAACACGTCGCTTCCAGGAACAGACCCTTTGAGTTGAGCTTCACACAGTCCTGCCTCTGACCACAGGTTAGGCTGGTGTGAACTCATCTTTCCACTCTTGAAATGCAGTGTGTGAATTTCACATCCATCTGAATGAGCTTATTTTATCCCTGCAGTCAGAATCTTCCTTCAAATCCAAGTCTGGTCATTTCATTTACTTTCTTTTGGATTTAATTGTGTACATAAGAGATTGGTGTTTTTCAATTGCGTAATTACAGTTGCCAAGTCATGTTTTACCATGTGCCCCTTTGAACTTCTTGAATTTGGTTTATTTGAATCTGCAGAAGGACACAAGGAATGCATTCCCTACAAAAAACCAAAGGATACAGAACTTGTATGAACGGATACTGTTGCCTCATGATTGCTAGAAGATAATGTACTATAAGTTTTTTTTTTTTTTTTTACCCAACTTTCCAAACTTGGATGTCGTTTTGTGCACAATTCAAGAACTTGACTTGATTTCAGCTTACTCATCATAAGGCGCTTTTGGAAAAATCACCACTGTTCCAGAGACCGTGTCTACACCAGATGCAAGCGACACGACAAAAGCAAATTTAAACCAATTTAATCAGTGATGCTGTGTACTGGATGTGATGCGAAGTGATGACATATTCCTGACAGTTAACAGATGCCCTGTTCCAGTTCTGATATACTACGTGCTTGCGCTTCTTTTGACACAAAGAACAAATCAATTTGCACTGGTCGCTTTGTTGCATCCTGTGTAGACGCCTCAAGCTGTTGGAGCGCGACATGACAGCTGTGTCCGGTGTAGACACTGTGTGTGTGTGTTGGTTAAAATATGTTGGAAGTCTATTTAGTCATATTTGATGCACTCACTCACTCATCGTGTCTTGTTTGTTTCTCTTGTCTGTTTCAAGGTGGAAATCTGGTTTCATCTAAGTTCATGCCTTGAAATGTTTCTTTTCTCTCAGTATGTCGGTCAGGGAATGTCCTGGTGTATAGTTCAAATGATGTTTGTCTTTTCAGTTTGTGCTTCCTAACCCTTGCCTTCTGAGATCATGATGCATTGGCAAATTGAGCTAAATACAAACTATATGCTGTCTCATCCTTGACCTTCAGCCTTTGACTTTTTTTAAAAAAAATTGTCAACCATTCAAATAAAAAGTGGCAAAGCTTTATTTCTATAACAGATAAATCTGAAGCCTTTTGAGTGGGGCAGTTCAAACAATCTCTTCCACAACATGTTACCCCTCTCCTGAGGAATGTGAAGAGTAACCACAAGCAAACAATAAAAATAAAGAGAAACTGATCCTTGCTTTTCCTCCTTAGCATGCATTAACCTACTAACCAAAGTAGGTTGAATTTCAAAATTTCTTTTCTTTGTGTTCAACATTTCTGCCATAGTTATGTTCTCATTCTGACCGTTCTGCATGCTCTTGTGGCTCAGTTGGCTGCCTGCAGGTCCAGTGTGCTGTTTCTGGGATACGTGGCCTCACTGTTTGATTTAAAAGCTGTCTCATCATTTAGGGGGGCCGATAGAGCTTCCCTTCCATGGTTCTCCACACAGGTTTGGTTGTTGCTCAAACATGCAATCAAATGTTATTTTCTTTAATGTTATAATCCAGTTAAGAGTAGGTACGGGGACTGTGAGTGTGTGTGTATATATATGTATTTGAGTATATGTGTGTGTGTGTGTGTGTACATATATATAAAATGCACGTGTGTGTATATAAATGTGTGTGTATATACTTATATATATATATATATATATATATATATATGCACGTGTGTGTTTATGTATATAATTTTGTATTTGTATATATACACACACACATATATACATGCATATACCCCCACATAATACAAGGAAGGTAGGAAGGAGTGAAAATTCTTTTATAGATGGCTCATACACAATTATCCAAAACATAAAATAACTGATTTGTATCTTAGTTCAGTATTTATTATTAATTACACATTTTGTTTATGAATATATAATAAAATATGCAAACACTCCTGTTCAAAACATACAAAGTTGTTTTTGAAAAACTTGTTTTATCTATTTCGCTCACCAAGGCTCCATTTATTTGATCAAATATACAGTAAATACATATATCAAGCACAATGATCTAACCATTCCTGATGTCTAACACGCACGCAGCGTTCAGTACTTCAGAGCAGAAGTGAAAGCTGATGCTCTCCGTGTGTTTTTCAGTCATATATGTAAATTGTGCAAGCTTATTTTCATTAGATCGAAAGATCTGAAAAAAATATCGTATACATAGACCCTCCCCTCGTAGAAATCTGGACAGAAATGGTTGAAAGTGGACAAAAGAGATTTAAACACCTGTAAACAGGTATGTGTCTCCCTCGTCTTGTGATCCGATTTACCAAAACACAGGTGTAAACAAGGCCTTGGATGGTTTAAAAAAAAAAAAAAGAAGAAAAAATAGATTAGCTGAAAGCTGTGTACTAAAAGCCACAAAACTTGGGGTCTCATCTCAGTGGGGTCTTTAAAGCTGTTGCTGATTTGTAACTTGAATCTCCACCATCACAGTGGCTCTGATTGCGGGCTCTTGTAATGATGTAGTATTACTTCATGATGGTCTTGGCTGCTTTAACAGACCTTAAAGGAATTCTGTTAAGTAAAGAGGAAAGATCTCTTACATGTTTTTACATCAATAAATTGTCTTGGTGCTGCTGTCCATCCCATAATTAGCATTTGACATGGAGCAATTCCCTCTTTCCCCATCCAGCGTTGGCACTGAATCCGGCTCACTCAAACAAACTGCAGGCTTTGAGTCTGGAGTGCGCAGGAATCTGAAACATGTGCCTCAGCCCAAGGAGAACAGCATATTCAAAACAGACAAATTGTTTCTAATGGCCGTGTTACAGTGTGGATCCTGGCACAGTGCTCCGGTAGTAGGCGTTAGGACGCCGGTTTGAAATGAACATTATGTATTTAATGTACTGTTTCACTGGAAACACCATTCTAAGTGGTTTCTTCTTTCTTCATGGTCAAGTTATTGCTGAGCTACGAGAAATGCCAAAGACTGACCCAAGACTTTTTTTTTTTCTAGGTGTTCATAAGATGAATCTCTTGAAAGTGATAATTTACTTAAATTAAAATCCTGTCATCATTTACTTGCCTTCATGTGGGATTTTGCAGTGTTATTTTAATTATTATTCTTTATGAACTATTATATTTATTCACATTTTCAATTACCTTTTAGTTTTGTCACGGTTACAGTGCATCTGGAAAGTATTCACAGCCTTATGTTATGTTACAGCCTTATTCCAAAATGGATTAAATTAATTATTTTCCTCCAAATTCTACGAACAATACCCCGTAATGACAACGTGAAAGAAGTTTGTTTGAAATCTTTGCAAATTTATTCAAAATAAAAAAGGAAAAAAATCACATTTTCAGCCAGTGCCATGAGACTGAAAATTGAGCTCAGGTTTATCCTGTTTCCACTCATCATCCTTGAGATGTTTCTACAACTTGATTGGAGTCCACCTGTGGTAAATTCAGTTGATTGGACATGATTTGGAAAGGCTCACTGTCCATATAAGGTCCCACAGTTAACAGTGCATGTCACAAACAAGGCATTAAGTCCAAGGAAGACAGGATTGTATTGAGGCACAGATCTGGGGAAGTGTACAGGAACATGTCTGCGTCATTTAAGGTCCCAATGAACACAGTGATCTCCATCATCCGTAAATGGAAGAAGTTTGGAACCACCGGGACTCTTCCTAGAGCTGGGAGCCCGGCCAAACCGAGCGATCGGGGGAGAAGGGCCTTAGTCAGGGAGAAGACCAAGAACCCGATGGTCACTCTGACAGAGCTCCAGCGTTTCTCTGGAGAGTAAAAGGTAGAAAAACTGATTCCTCAATAAAAGGCACATGACAGCCCGTCTTGAGTTTGCCTAAAGGCACCTGAAGGACTCTCAGACCATGAGAAACAAAATGATCTAGTCTGATAGACAGGTAAATAAAGACTGAACTCGTTGGCCTGAATGGCAAGCGTCATGTCTGGAGGAAACCAGGCATCGCTCATGACCTGGACATGTCACATGAGCCTTCAGAAATCATTGCAAAATGCAGATTTTGTGTTCCTTTATTTATTTTATTTTTTTTACCAACCCCAAACCTTTGAACAGTAGTGTCATGGTTTCCACAAATAAAGAATTAAATCACCTGATCATCAAAGGCAACATAAGTTTCCAAACCAGCAAACCTGTATGTTTTTCTAATGCTAAACTTAAAATATATTAAAAAAATGTTGATGATAAAATGGTTTTGGATCCCATTGACTTCCGTTTTACGTTTTGTCCATACAACATAAGTCAATGGTAACAAAAACTATATAGTTACCAACATTTTTGGTAACTATATAGTTAAGAGCCCCCCAAATGGAATCAGCCAGACATAAAGATTTATTTAAATAGAATGAAATATTTGCTATTATGTTTTGCTTGCAACATTTTTTTTTTTTTTTTCGTGTAGCCTACATGAAAATGGTGTAGTTACACCCTCTACCCAGCAGGGGCTAACTGAACCCAGCTAACCAGCCAGACATGTGGTCATGTGGCAGCCCTTGGTTTCAGTCTATTCCTCTATTTTAGCCACTTTGCTATCTAGTGCAGTGGTTCTCAAATGTGAAGGAACTCAAGATGACTTAAAATTATTTAAAATAAGCTAAAAAAGTTTTAGATCCACTAGTAGTGCGATGCATCTGTAGTAGTTCTTCCTATTTTGATATTTCCACTGCCCTCATAGAGACCTAGGTCGTATATATCTGTCTCCGTGTGTTCTCACATCACGCATGTTTTCTTCCCATCTCACTACTTACTGAGAGAGTCTCCAAACAGCCCCACTAAATCAAGGGAAGCTAATAAACATTGTAAGGCATAGAGGATCTGCAGCTCTCACCAAATAAACAACTGACCATGAGGCAGAGGTAAGCGTGACCTCGATACACTCCCAGTCACCATCTGGACGAAAGCTTCTCAGTCAAGGTCATGGCTGAGATCTGTGATCTTTGCCCGAGGAAACACTGGAAATTTTATTATTATTATTATTATATATTTTTTTGTTATTATAATGGAGTTTTTTTTTTTTAGTGTTTGTGTGCAGAAGGGATTATTGGTATTCAGAACTGAATCAATATGACATTCAAAGGAGGATTATAAATCACCACGACCTGCAATAATCCAAAGTTTCGTGTGGAAATCAAGGTTAGCTCTATCTAGTGGTTCCATGAGAAAATAAATACTCCATAGTGGAAATATGCGCAGAATTATCTGCTGACGTACTGCCTACTGAAAATGAAGTGTTCTTAATATTGAATTTGCACTTTCTTAAGTCTTAAATTAGTATATATATTTATATTTTTTAAAACTACTTATAGATAATATAATATTCATGAAATGAAAGGTCACTCAAGCGTACTTAAAGGATATACTTCAATGATATACTTAAAGGATATAATGTCAAATTAACAGTTTTACATTGAAGCTTTTAAGTACACTCACACAGAAGTACTTTTAAAGATGTACACTTATTTTGATGTGTTCACTAACATACTAAAGCACATGTAAAGTAATTGATTAAAATTTTAACTGTAGTGTGTTATTTTATATACTGTACATTTAATATAAAAAGTTAATTTATTTGAAATGTACTAAATTACAATTTGATCAATCATTACAAATGACATACAAGTTTCAATAGAAATGACATTAAAGTATATTTTAGTTTGCCATAAATGCTTGTCAGTACATTCGGCACACTTTAACGATATTTAAAAGACAATAGAAGTAATTATGAAACTGCATATAAAGATGTACTTAAGTCCTGCTTAATTAGGTAAAAAAAAATCACAAGTTCAGCTAACTGCAGTTAGTTTAAATATAAATTATAATACATTTTTATTTAATTGCAATTAACATGCAATTAAGTGTCAGAAAACATTACATTCAGATCAAACTTTGAGTATATTCTTTAAAGTATATTATAAGTACTTTTTTTTTTTTTTACCCTCATGTTGTGTTCGGGTCATTTTGCCCCGAAGAGGATTTTCTTTTTCCCAAAAATCCTAACATTATCACACTAAATGTACTGACTTTACTCACCCAGGGTATAACTACTTCCTCCCATTTTTTTGAGAATATTTGTATTTTTTGTGATTCTTTTTTCGACCTTTATACAAATGTGGTGTACAAATGACTGACCTACAAAGAACTGCAAAAAATGTATAATATAGTCTCATACAAATTGAGGTGCATAAGCTCAGTATCCAAAAAGAAATACAAGACCTGTCCTAGTTGAAAAAAAATAAATAAAAATAAGTTGGCAAAAAGATTAAATCCAATAAACAACATGGGAACACAACATTTGTCAGGGTTTTCAGCGCGGGATAATTATTAAAAATATGCTAAAGTTCTTTTCCCACAATGCATGTTATAACAACATTCAACATAATCATCTCAAAATGTTTCAAGCTGTAATATGCTACATTGTATGAATTTTCTTATGTGTTCGTTTAGGAAATGTACTGTAATGTGCCAGTAATCTGCCAAATGTATTAGGTCATGGCTCATGCAGGTATTCTATGCAAACAGAAAATGTATATGTACTATGTTCACTAAATACAATATACTGTACAATTCAATTCAGAAATAATAATGGTAGTATGCCATGGTCCTAATACAAAATAAGGGTCCGTTTACAAAACAACAGCATTTTGTGGGCCTGAAAACGCAAACGTTTGAAAAAGTGCACGTTTTTAAAACCATATCGAAATGAAACAAAAACTTTATTGTCTCCATGTAAACTACAAAAACATGAATTTGTGAAAACAAAGACGTCATGCACATGCGTATTACGTGTTCAGTCTATAGGCGTGTAGTGTTTCTTTACAAAGGGACATCGCCAACTACTGGCCTGGCAGCACAATACAGTGTTTTTAATCGTTTTCACAGATCCATGTGAACTGGGATCGTTTTGACAACGCTGTCATCTGTACGTGGAAAACATAAAGGAAAAACTTTTCCGTTTTTAGTACATCGTTGTCGTGTAAACATACCATAATTCTCACTAGTGGAGTTGTTGAAATCTTGCCTGAACATATAAACTGCTGAATAAAACGCCAACGTAATAGAAACCAATCATCCGCAGTTATTGTTTTTCTGCTCCTGAAAGCCAATAAAACATCTTTATATGCACAATTGTGATTTTGCCATGTGTGGCTGTCCATGAATCACAACTTGATCTAAAGGAGCCAGTGCAAACAAAATGAAAAGGAACCACCAAGGACACCCTTTGCTGTTTGAGCGCCAAAAAAGCACAGTCAATGTGTTTGAACGGTCAACTTTTACTGAAGGTTTCTCTGGTGACGCAAAATGGGATGCGCTGGTCCCCGTTTTTCCCCCCTCATTAAAACACATCATGTTTAATAGGTCAATGGCTGAGCCTCAAACTCGGCTATATAAGCCTGAGATTATGGCTTCCTCTCTCACCACTGAGCTCTGGGATTGTTGTGCTTGGACTTAAGAGTGTCACAGCTCAGTTTTCTCATAAAAGAAAAAGGGATTTGAATACACAAAGTAGAGAATGAGTCTGGTTTGGAAAAAGGTAGTATGCGGCTGCTAGGTCAGCATTACTATACCAATCACTAGAGCCAGACCTAACATTTTATATTAACAAGACATTGATGGACCAAATTGACTGCTATACTGATATATGAGGATCTTTTGCTATATCGGTTTGCCAATGTCAATAAAATGCCCAATTTATCAATACATATTGCATTTTACTATATTTATATATAGCAACTACATGAAAATAACATCTTAAACCTGTAAAGTCTGACATATAAAATAATAGTCAGAAAAATCTTTTTTTTTTAATGAAACTGTTTATTATACATTTAGGCTAATATGTATATTAAGTTTATGGATGTGTTTTTTTTGTTGAATATCATATTTGATACATAGGCTTTTATGGCTCTTAAAGTATGATATAGTGAGAATATTGAGTTCTCACTCATAGAGGAAAAAAAACGTAATTTTATTCAGATGCCCAAACTGATAATTATACGTCCAAGAAGTTCTGATAGCTTGTAATGTAAATCAGCATATAAATATCAGTTGTTACTCTATATCTCCCAATAATATATCTTAGTAAGAAGATATTTAAAAGCTTAGTTTTATGATCAAAGCTTTGTAGTTTTAAAACATACA
Source organism: Meda fulgida (assembly GCA_030578275.1). NCBI lineage: Eukaryota > Metazoa > Chordata > Actinopteri > Cypriniformes > Leuciscidae > Meda > Meda fulgida. The sequence goes on along the minus strand of CM060622.1, from coordinate 5,919,523 downwards.
ATGCAATCCAATGAGAGATGAACAAAATAAACGTTTCTCAAAAGCCTGAAGTATCATATTTGATACATTTTAACAGGATTTTGATGTTTACTTGTTGATGTTACTTGATTGTGAGTGATGAATGTACAATCAAGAAAACCTAAGTTGCTTTAGTGCAGTAAGTGTTCTTCTTGAAATATTACTAACCATATAAAAGCTATATGTTTACTTTATAAAAATCAGTAAAGATTTCACATAAAAAAGATGTGTACCACGACCTGATGGTGGACACTTTAGAATGATATAAAGGGCCTTTGACTTGCTAAAAAATATAAATAATCAATCAGACAACAGAAGGCATGTAGTAGATTTTGCACAAACGGTTTTTCAGCAAAGTTTTGATCATGTTGATACTTTAAAGGCCTTAAAATGTGTGTATCAAATATGATACAGTAGGCTTTAGGGTTAAGATGTCTTCAAACCTCATGATGCTTTGGATTTAGAAGTTGTCAGCCAGTTACTAATCCTATTCTGGTTTATATGATCCAAAGTTGCACACCCTTGTGCCAAATATCTAAACCCTATATTGCCTGATTCGAGGATGTGAAATATTTGGTGGTGGGAAACATCAAGCAAATCCATCTGACTCAGCTTTTTCCAAACATGCCGGGTTTCTTTGTTTATAGCCACATCTAATTTGTAGTCGACTTCTGTGACAAAAGCATTTCAGAGTATCATTTTAGATTTTCACAATCATATCCTTTATTGACATGTTTACGTCACGCTAGAGCTTACAAGCAAAGACAAGAATATAGATGTTGCCAATAATGCACTATTTTTGCTTCAGGGGATTTTTGCTGAATGAGTTATAAAAATAATGACAGATCTGTAACATGTAATGACAGAGTCAAACAGTGATCTGTTGCCCCACTTGGACCTATTTCTTAAGGCAAATATGTTGTGTAACAAATAAAATATAAAACTATATTGTCTGAAGATGTGAAATCACATACTGTTTTAATCCCTTCTGTATGATTTCTAAAGACCCAATAAGAGCAGAAGCACAGGTTTGCTTTCACCATACACACACATAGCCATACTGTAATTTATTAGTCAGTGGTTCATGCATTTAATATATTATTTATCCAGATGTAATTTTGAGCAAGACTTGCTACTGCCAGTACATACGACACGCTGCTGTGAGTAAGACATGCTGCTGCGGTACAATATAGCGTACATTAATTACCTGTAGTAAATCTATACAGGTGGAGCTGGGGAGGGTGAAGGCTTTTCTTGAAAGCGCATTGCAACTGCTACAGCACATGCTGACCGACTATTTGAAGGTTGAGCAGCAAGCTCATTGGCTACTGATACAGCAGGAGTAGCTATTATGATTCGGCATGTGTCAAAATGATTTATGGACGTCGTGCCCACCCACGACCTTGCACTTTTTACCCTGGGTCATCCTCTGTGTCAATATGCCGGGGCATATTGGTACACAAAATATAAATAATTAAATACCTTCAGGGGCCAATGAGTCTTCTAAAAAATATTTAATTTCCCTTAAAAACCAAAGGTTAAGCTAAATGACACTAGTTTGAAATATGATGAATATGCCTGATGCAATGTTTTTAAGAAATAGGTGTTGCAAAACTCCAAACAGTTCCTCACATAATGACATGCAGCATTAAGGATGGTCAACAGTTTAGCGCAATTGGTGAAAACACTGCATGAGTAAGGTGGCAAATTAGTCCAAAATCAAATACTGTATTACACTTTTTAAAGGATAATCTAGCTTTACAGTTAGAATAAAAAGTTAAAATCAAACACATCTTGTTTTAACCAAACATATCATATATTTGTTTTAGAAATGCACTTTTCTTATTTCTACAAAGGTTCTACTTTTCTACTTAGCAAAGGTGCTACTTTTATCAGCCTGATAAATATGGAGTTATTACACGATGAAACAAGAGAATCATGTGACCAAATACGTATGACACAATGTTTTTAAGAAAAAGCAGTGTTTTAAAATAAAACTAAACCAGAAGATTTTTCTTTTGACAAACCTACAGAAATACATGTTGATTACTAAATTTCAGGCATAGTGCAAACATGCAATGTTTGAGAAAGCTAATATTGGTGTAATCTTTGATAGGTCTCACCCACAATGCAAAGCTTTGTGTTGGGTGATCCAGGCATAGCTTTACTAAAAGAAAACATTATGGAAGTCATTTTCAAACTGTAATTATACCCTATTTTGTTTATTAATATTATGGTTTCCTGTTGATCTAAAATTTTTGTTTGTTTGTTATTAACTAATACCTTTATTTTTTAACTAACACTTCAACATCCAGCACAAAATTAAAGAGATGAATGAGCTAAGGATGTTCTCTGACCCCAAATAAACAAATAATGGATTGTTCACAATCTACAATATACAGTTAGATGTTCTCCTACTTAGTATGTATGTAAATATATTTACATAGTAATTACTATGTAACCGATAGTATATTCTCAGTCAAGGGTTTCACCCTCTGTGTTTCCACACTGATCAAGGATAGTTTGGGAGATACAAGAAAAGTCTCTGTGAGGGTCTGAAACATTCATTTCACACTGTGGTTTATCATTGGGAGGATCTGGGAGTGTCTTGTTTATGACAACTTAAACTATTTTCTTTTTGGATTTTTTCCAACTTTTTTTTTATAACTAAAACTGTTTAATTACATGTTTGTAACATTTGTTATCATTCACTGAGTTATATATTTTATTTATAATCATTGAATTTAAAATAGAGATAAGTTCCTTTTATAGAACCTGTGTGTGTCTGTGTGTGTGTGTGTGTGTGTGTGTTTGTTTGTTTGTTTCAGGTATTCCCTGAGCAAAATTTGTCCCATGTGGTAAACACCTTATAAATTATATTTATTTCTATTTTTTGAAAATGTAAAAAACGCAAGTTCTCTGCGTGGGCCGTGTTTAGGTGTACGGGACAGGAAATACAGTTACAGTACAAAATCATTATGTCTATGGAAACCCCCATAAACATGCTGGTCTTTGAAGGGGACTCATGGGCTGAAGCAGGTTCTGGAGTGGACTTATGGACTGAAGCAGGTTCTGGAGTAGACTCATGTCCTGAAGCAGGTTCTGGAACAGATTCATGGGTTGAAGCAGGTTGAAGTAGGCTCATGGGCTGGAGTGGGCTTTGGACCGGATTCATGGGCTGGAGTGGGCTTTGGAGCAGATTCGTGGGCTGGAGTGGGCTTTGGAGTGGACTTATGGACTGAAGCAGGTTCTGGAGTAGACTCATGGGCTGGAGTGGGCTTTGGAGTGGACTCATGGGCTGGAGTGGGCTTTGGAGCGGATTCATGGGCTGGAGTGGGCTCTGGAGTGGACTTATGGACTGATGCAGGTTCTGGAGTAGACCCATGGGTTGAAGTAGGTTCTGGAGTAGGCTCACGGGTTGAAGCAGGTTCTGGAGCAGATTCATGGGTTGAAGCAGGTTCTGGAGCAGATTCATGGGTTGAAGCAGGTTCTGGAGCAGATTCATGGGCTGGAGTGGGCTTTGGAGTGGACTTATGGACTGAAGCAGGTTCTGGAGCAGACTCATGGGCTGAAGCAGGTTCTGGAGTAGGCTCATGGGCTGGAGTGGGCTTTGGAGCGGATTCATGGGCTGGAGTGGGCTCTGGAGTGGACTTATGGACTGAAGCAGGTTCTGGAGTAGGCTCATGGGCTGGAGTGGGCTTTGGAGTGGACTTATGGACTGAAGCAGGTTCTGGAGTAGACTCATGGGTTGAAGCAGGTTCTAGAGCAGATTCATGGGCTGGAGTGGGCTTTGGAGTGGATTCATGGGCTGGAGTGGGCTTTGGAGTGGACTTATGGACTGAAGCAGGTTCTGGAGCAGACTCATGGGCTGAGTGGGCTTTGGAGTGGACTCATGGGCTGGAGTGGGCTCTGGAGTAGACTCATGGGCTGGAGTGGGCTCTGCAGTGGACTTATGGACTGAAGCAGGTTCTGGAGTAGACTCAAGGGCTGGAGTGAGCTCTGGAGTGGACTCATGGGCTGAGGCAGGTTCTGAAGTAGGCTCATGGGCTGGAGTGGGCTTTGGAGCGGATTCATGGGCTGGATTGGGCTCTGGAGTGGACTTATGGACTAAAGCAGGTTCTGGAGTAGACTCATGGGCTGAAGCAGGTTCTGGAGAAGATTCATGGGTTGAAGCAGGTTCTGGAGTTTGCTCATGGGCTGGAGTGGGCTTTGGAGCGGATTCATGGGCTGGAGTGGGCTTTGGAGCAGATTCATGGGCTGGAGTGGGCTCTGGAGTGGACTTATGGACTGAAGCAGGTTCTGGAGTAGACTCATGGGCTGGAGTGGTCTCTGGAGTGGACTTATGGACTGAAGCAGGTTCTGGAGTAGGCTCATGGGTTGAAGCAGGTTCTGGAGCAGATTCATGGGCTGGAGTGGGCTTTGGAGCGGATTCATGGGCTGGAGTGGGCTTTGGAGTGGACTTTTGGACTGAAGCAGGTTCTGGAGCAGACTCATGAGCTGAGTGGGCTTTGGAGTGGAGTCATGGGGTGGAGTGGGCTCTGGAGTAGACTCATGGGCTGGAGTGGGCTCTGGAGTGGACTTATGGACTGAAGCAGGTTCTGGAGTAGACTCATGGGCTGGAGTGGGCTCTGGAGTGGACTTATGGACTGAAGCAGGTTCTGGAGTAGATTCATGGGCTGGAGTGGGCTCTGGAGTGGACTTATGGACTGAAGCAGGTTCTGGAGTAGATTCATGGGCTGGAGTGGGCTCTGGAGTGGATTTATGGACTGAAGCAGGTTCTGGAGTAGACTCATGGGCTGGAGTGGGCTCTGGAGTGGACTTTTGGACTGAAGCAGGTTCTGGAGCAGACTCATGAGCTGAGTGGGCTTTCGAGTGGACTCATGGGGTGGAGTGGGCTCTGGAGTAGACTCATGGGGTGGAGTGGGCTCTGGAGTGGATTTATGGACTGAAGCAGGTTCTGGAGTAGACTCATGGGCTGGAGTGGGCTCTGGAGTGGACTTATGGACTGAAGCAGATTCTGGAGTAGACTCATGGGCTGGAGTGGGCTTTGGAGTGGACTCCTGGGCTGGACAGCAGTGTGCGGCCCAAACACACAAAATGGCTATCGCCGTAACAAGGAGTACTATTGGCGGTGGAAGAACCTCTGGGACCCTCAGATGAGATACCACCACAGAGATGCCACTTGCTCGCACCGACATCAGTGCTGTATCCTCCAAACTTTAAGCCAGTCTCAAACGACGAGGGACTTCCCTGGTTTTGACAGATGCAACTTTCATGATGGCATGGCATCCATGATGGCTGGAGACTCAAAACAATGAGGCATGATGACTCCTGGCAGAGAGTAATGGGAAGTGTAGTCCAGGACAGAACGACAGTGGTCTGGGGAGCAGTGCCCTCTGGTGGATATACAGGGCACTCCAACTGGTGATTGTGACCGATGAAAAGAAAGTTAAAAACAATAGCATTTATTTGAAATAAAGTCTTAACATTACAAATGCCTTTAATGTCATTTTTGATCAATTTCATACATCCCTGCTCAATCAAAAATATTAATTTATTTAAATATATATTTATATAGAGCCTGTATTTGTATTACACCTGCATTTATTATCTTATATCTTATATATATATATATATATATATATATATATATATATATATATATATATATTAAAGCAAATTAAAATAATAATTAACATCAGGGTACGACACATAATAGTGAAAAGTATAAAACAATAAAAGCTGGAGCAAAATGTGTTAAATATTTATATAAGCATTTATATAACCATTAATGTATTGACAGTTAATGACATATTACAAAACGATAACTCGTCGACAAACATCCTGCTGTCGTGTTGTGTTGAGTAATCCTCTGTGTCTCTGGAGGTGGTTTGAGATGATTTACGTTCTTTGCGTTTTCATCTCGACATCGTTCGTCAGAGCAATGGAGTTTCGCCAAGAACACAGCCTTCTTCAGCCTCCCCCTCCTCTCTTCTCTATAAAAGGAGCCGAGCTGCTTCCACAGAGTCAGTCTGAGTCCACAGCTGCCAAACGGCCTCAACTACTCACACTTGTTTGACTTTCAAGGAAAATACTCCAGCCGCAAGACACTGAGCTGCAGCAACCTCTGGAATAGCTCGTGGAGAAGATTCAGACTAGGTAAACCTATGTTTTTGACTTTTTATTATATAAAAGATAGATCACAGAGAGAGTTAAATTTACATAGGCATTCTTGATTAATTGCATTTCGATGCATTTAGTGAATTAAAGTTCAGTATCAAGAGAGGAGCTTTTTTCTCCTTTTTTGGTAATGAACTATTGATAGTCAGCAGTGTTTATCAGCATATAGATCTAAGAGCTCAGGTGATGAGTATGAATGCAATTTGAGCATGATTTTGGACATTAGTTGGACAAACTTTAATATTTGTGCAAAGGACAATGTGCACAAACCGAAAAGCATTTTGCCTTATAAAGTGCAGATGGACCACCTGCCAATGTTTATGTGGACTAGCTGCCCGGTTGGCATTTTCCTGGCTGGCTATAAAAATCCAGGAGAGGGATGAGCAGAACTGAATGTGAACTAGAGAGAAAGAAAGGGAGGCAGCTGGAACTGAAGCAGTGCCTGTGTTTACTCAGACTTGGTGTTGGATGTTAAGGCTCTGCAGAGAGAGTGAGAAAGTGTGAGAAGTAAAAATGAGAGGGATTTGGATTGTTCTATAAATCCTGATAAGCAGGACGATTCTGGGGCTTGTTGTTTCAGGTGTTTGGCTCATCTGCATTTAGATGTGTGGGCTGGAGGTGGCCACTTTTCTCTTCCATCTCCTCTAATAAATAACCCTAATTCACTTGCTCTTCGCTCCCATTCTTGCACCTCCTCCAGTCGCTGTCCAATCCAGGACAATTCCATTCCCAGAAAAAGTTAGTCTAGGACAGAGAAGAATCTGCTTTGATAAATGTGTGAGTGAAACCACTGCTGAGTGTGGATTTATTCCTTTCCTTATTGTTAATGAATTATCCTTTGTCGCACTGTCACCTCAGGATATTAATGAGTTTAATAAACAAAGTTCAGCGTAAGGATGAATGCTGAACATGCAGAGATCAAACAGACCTGCTGGTCCATCAAACTAACAAATCTAATTGAAGGAGATCAGGCTCAGTAGTTTGGTCTTTTGAGTAGTGATGAAAGATTACAATGGGTTTTTGTTATGGAGGGGCTTTGATAGTTTTCACTGTAATGAATGAGGCCTTTGGCTTGACATGTTCAGACTGGGGCGAACTAGGACTATGACAAACAATAAAATTTCTTCAAATTAGAGTACAAAATATTAATTTAATGTGGATCAATGTGGGACATCTCATTATCTCACGTGTGAGTGCTGCTCCAGTGAGGATGGATGGCAAAATTTCATCTGAGCAAGTTATGGCAATTCAGTAGCAAGAAAAAGGGTGAAATCTGTTTATTAAAAACTCCTGTCTGTCATATTTCACAGCAATATCACTAACAAGGAATTGGCTCTTTTAGGACCATTAAGATGTTTTGCATTTTGACATTATTTTCATATTCTTGTGACAATTAAGTGCAAGTGCTATTACTTTAATTAAATCAAGAATTTGACCTCTCAAAGTAATATCACAGTGAATCTTAAAAATTGTGCTTGCTTTATGCAAAATTACCTGTTTACTGATTTGGGTGTGAAATGTAACCTGGACATGTTTTTGTTAGATTCCGCTAATGGATAAGCAGAGTTTAAACAAAGGAGCAGTTACTGCAAAATATGGATGGATGAATCTTATGTAGTTCCAGAATAGCAACTCTCAGTCAGGATGCAATACGAGTGACTAATGAGCCCAATTTTGCAAATTCCTCTTTGAAGCACTTATTTCTCTTTTTGAGTAAACATGGACATTTGTTTACTATCCATCGTTTTCTCCAACAACTTTCCCAACACTTATCCTCATGGAAACCATATTCCCTTCCAGATTTTCCAGACTAGAGCACTGAAGACACGCTCACACAAGGCAGTCTACTGTGTTCCGACCCTGAAAGCATCAACGCTGCCATGAAAAGTCCCGTTTCCATCGCCCTGATATTCCTGGGTGCCAGCTTGTCTGCTTCCCTCTTCCTTCCCGACTCCCTGGAGCTGAGGCAGTTAATGCAACGCTACCAGGATGAGCTGGAACCCAACAGCACAAAAGCTGAAGTGCCCGTACGCACTCGCAGAGCCATCGGGTGGACGGACAGGGAGGAGATCCTGCAACTACACAACAAGCTGAGAGGAGAGGTGTACCCGACTGCCTCCAACATGGAGTACATGGTGAGAATGTCATTTTACACTCACATCCAACTTTATTATGATTTACTGTAATATCAAGGGTCTGTACAGAGACACTAAAATTAACTGAGCTGAAAACTCAGAAGGTTCTGTTCCGAAACCTAGGGAGTTACCTATCTAGAAAGCATTTCAAGCCATCATTAGTGTGCGGCAGACACTAATATTGTTTAAAAAGCTAGGCAATAACATTATGCTGACATTAAAGTGCCTTATTTTGGCTAAAGAGTCACTGAGAAGACAACCTCAGAATGTGACAAGCTGAACGTTTTTACCCACAGTGGCTTAAATTGAACTATTTTTAATTGATACCATTTATTAATATAGTTAATCTATTTAAAAAATGCATTATTTTACCCAACATTTCTGTGTGTGCTGTATATTACCTCATGAAAATGAAGTACACATAAGCATACAGAGCACAATTAAGCACACTTCTTTTTCCCCAAGGGTTGTTACACTTAATAATACTCTGTTCCCTGCTGACAGATCCAGCATAAACCAGCATGAATTCCATATTGTTCCAAGCGGGTTTATGCTGGTTAGGCCTGGTATAGTAGCAGTCATGCTGTTCTCAAAACAAAATTGGACTGGTATAGCTGATCCAGCAAACTGAGGACCAGCAAACCAGCATCTTGTGCTGATTCCAGCATGCAAAACATAGGCTACTTCATGCTTGTGACCAGCAATGCTGGATTTTTTCAGCAGGGTTAGCTTAGCAACATGCTAATATTACATTCTATTAGTTTGTCTAGTTTCCCAGTGCTGTCTGTGCATATGAAGAGTGCATCAAAGCCATCACTAAGGGGTTCTATTTCAGTTAGTATGCTACTTTAGAATATAACTGTCAATGTAGACAGCAAGACAGTTCAGTTGGTTTTAGAACCGAGATGCTGTGAGTTTAGTCTGCAGCAAAGGTATTTTTATGTCGACCGCACAGCTGTACAAACCAACACTCGGTTCTGCATTAATGACCCTGGTTTATACTAATTGCGTTTTGTGTTAGCATCAGTCATCTTTTTTTCTGGTGCAGTAAATATCTTTAGGTTTGCTTAGGGGCCAAATACAGGCTTCATGGGAAGAGACGTTCATTTTACAAGCGTAATCTTGTCTGGAAAAGATGAACTCACTGGGATGTAGAGCAGCCAGCGTGGTGTGGTGCCTTTTTAATGTGGAGACAATTGCACTGCAGCTTATAGCCACCGGCTGAGACAGGAGTCACGACACAGGTAGAAAACAGTGCCAAAGATTAGTGACATTACTGGAACAGAAATGAGGCTTCAGTTATGTGACAAAAATGGCAGGTACTGTAAGCTGCCTTGACATAGCACATATCAAAGGGATTCCCTTTGTTTGTCCCTACGTTTTCGAACACTTAACCGCATTTTTATTTGCAATTAAATGAACATGTATTATAGTTTTCATTTATAGTAAATGCAGTTAGTTGAACTTAAGAGTGTTTTTTGACCCACTTAAAGCTACAATATGTAATTGTTTTTCGCCGCTAGGGGGCGCTAACCTCTTACAATAACAAAGGCGAATGTTTATGACGCAGTGATAACATTACAGTGGTATGAAGCAGGTCGCAATTGCTAATACGAGACAGATATCACACGCGAGTCCCACGGATATAAAAGAATAAGGACATTTTATTCTACCAAACTATCCGCAAGTGCTGAATTACTACTCACAGGTCAGTTTATTAGACGAATTAAACTTGTGAGGTAACGCAGCGCTGTTTCACTTGGTCTAACATTACACTATCATACTAAACAGCATTTGAGTGTGTTGAAAGTTATAATGTTATTATATGTGTTAGTTCGTTTCGTTTGCTATATGAAACTAGCAGTGAGCTAGATTAACATTAGAATAACATACTGATCATATTCTAACATTTCAATATGTTGAGCTATATAACATTGATCTGTTTTATGTACATTTGCTTACCTGTCTAATAAAGTATGTGCAAGAGTGGTGTCGCTGTCAAGTCATGACTCGTGAAGCTCTGTCAGGTCCAAGTTAGTCCCAGACGTGGAGCTCTCGGCATCTCGAAAACGCCACACCGATATTGATCCTCATTTTAGTCCTCCTTTTTTGTCCCAAAGTCTGCTTGCCATGGTTTATGTTTGAACAAAACAAGAACAGCGTGCCGCTAACTGTTACGCACTACGCAGTTGTCCACATCTGTCGCCATGGTTACGTCATGGCTATGGCAGTACGAGCGGAAACCGAGGATAGCGCGGAAATTGCATCATTGACAGGCGACATTTTTTTCTGGGACGTCCAATTATTTAAAATTGGAATATCTCTGAAATACAATATTCCAAAAGTCTCCAAAGATTTTTTAAGTACAGAACTGCAGGAAATATATCACACTGTGCAAGTGATTTTTGGATATTTTATGACAAAATTCTTACATATTGTACCTTTAAGTAGGACTACAACATTAAATGCAAGTTCATTTGTTACTTTTATTGTCTTTGAAACATGGGTAGTTCTTGCCTAATATGGTTAATCAATGCCTTGAATTCTTGGGTTATTCTTGCCTATTTATTGGGAAAATCTTATTAAAGTAAAGTAAAGCCAAAATAATATTTAGTATCACATGATTCATGCATAAAACATATTTGAATGTCATTTACGTGAAATGCATGTGATGTATTTAAATATATTTGTAATTACACATCTGTAATGATGGTGCAATTTCAAATGTATTAACTTTAAATATATTTATTAACACACTACAGTTACAATTATAATCAAATATTTTACATGTGCTTTAGTATCTTTGTCCTTGACCTTGCAAAAGCTTGGTTATGTTGTACCAGTGGATGATACTCCTACACTGTTACACAACCTAAATAATATATATATTTTTAATGAATAATATTTTTCATAAAGCTAATTGCAAAGGTGAGACATTGGCTTTACATTAGCTGTATTCTGACAAAGACTGACTCAGTTTGAAGGCCTTATTCTGCCTTCATGTGCAAACAGAAAGGTTCTAATTCCCACTTCTGAAGTTGTGTACGAGCTCGTCCGAATCAAGTGCTTTGTTGTTGGAAAAAACAGGAATCATAGAAGACATCGGGTTTATTCTTGCCTATTTATTGGGAAAATTGTATTAAAGCCAAAATTATATTTAGCGTCCCATTTATTGACAACCATATAAACATTCACCGAGCTATCTAGTCAGAATTTCAAACACAGGTTAAGTTCACTGTATAAAACATACAATACGCACGATTATGATTATTCTCGGGGACTTGGGTATTAAAATGATCCCCGAGCTTCCCAGTGGTAAATGCGACTTGAGAGGGCATTCATGTTACATATTTAACTAGGAAACTCATATTTACGATAATTCCGATAGTACAAGATGCCAGCATTATTGTATGCCATTGCAAAGTGTTGTAGGAATTTGAGTTTTATAAACTTTTTAGCAGGAAACGCTTTAATCATAAGTGTTCTGGGGAGCTACTGAGCACAGCCTTGCTTTATTACTCTGCCCTGTGTACCTTTGCATAGGGTACATTGAAAGTGAATGTAATGTTGATGTAGTGAGTTTTTAAGGGAAAGATACAAAGAGAAAGGGCTTATGGTTAATGTAGTTGGGTTGATGCCTTTGAGAAAGACAGGAGTTTACCACAAGCAGGGGTTTCAGAACCGCTGCCAGGCCTCAGCGAACAAGTAAGGGTTTCAGAAACGTGGCTTAGTCCCAAACAGCACCTTTAGAACTGAGTTTACAGAATGTGTGAGTGTTTGTGCCCATAATGCAGTTGGAAATTTACTGAGAGTTCCTCAGAGGTGAAGAACCCTGTTCTGTGGGGCGAAGTGAGTCCTCTCTCCCTACAGGTGGAGAAATAAGCTGGGGAAATTTGTCTCATTTAACCCTGATTGCTGGGGATTTACAATGGATGTAAGCCAAGCTCTGATGTGCGTGCATGTAACCAATATTTTAGTTGTATTGGGCCTGATTCCCAGTCCTATATTGAAGATGGAGAGTGAGAGGAAGGCAAAGGGAATTATCTGGGAATAAAACTCAGCATGTTCAGTATTTTGTTAAAGTCTCAGTGCAAATATACGAGAATTATGAATCTGTTGTGTTCTGCTGGGAGTTTGATTTAGCTTGTGTGTGTATGACCAGGTTTGGGATGATGAACTGGAGAAGTCGGCAACCCATTGGGCGGAACAATGCCAGTGGGAACATGGACCTCAAGACCTTCTGATGTCCATCGGGCAGAACCTTGCAGTGCACTGGGGAAGGTATGAGTACACACACATTTACAAAGACCATATCAGTCTGTTCCTGTATCATAACTGGTCGTGCAAGGTGCTAATAATGGCCACAGTCGTGGAAAACATGGATATATTAGAATATTTGAATTTTAAAATTGTGATTTCAGGCCTGAAAAAGTCTCTAGAGATTGAAATTGTTCATTCAGATCTGGGGACATACTGTATTTTCAACATTAGTTTTATTTTTTGTGTGTGTCTTATTTAACATTTAGGCGTACTTTTATGTATTTATCAAAAGCTTCTAACGGTGTGGTCACATTTTTCTATATAATAAAGCTACTTGATCTTCTTTATATGAAATCGACACCTCATAAAACCTGTGAGACCATATTTACGAGGTGAATAGTACGGAAACGTTCCCCTAACCCCACCCTTAAATAGCCGTCATATGATCAGACGAAAATGTACGAATGAGATGTCATACGAATTAGACACCAATTTGCCAAAGTATAAAATAGTTATGAATTGCCATGAGATTGTATTGTAGTAGCGATGCATGAAGCCGCGCTCACACAGAGGTGCCTTACCAACCAAGCAGCTTTCTGTTTGGCAACTTTGGCAAATTCGACTCGAGTCCAATGTGAAATCCACACGAGAAATTTTTCACCCTCATGCGAATCCTATTGAAATGACTGGATTTCGAATGTAAAATTTTGCCAAACAACAGTAAATGTGACCGTGCCTTAACACTACATCAAAGTTATAATTTTTTTAATCAGTTTATGCATTCCCCGGGAATCAAACCCATAACACTGGTGTTGCTAGTGCAATTCTATACTGTTTGAGCTGACATGAACTATCATTTCTTATCTTTTAAACCAATTACATCCATGGTCTAACATATATATAATCCTTATCCATTATTCATGAATTTGAGAAAGTCATGAAAATGCATCAGTGTAGGAAACCTGAATATAAATGTCATGGGTTTGCAAAATATTTACTGTGATTGTGCTTTACAGTAAGTCGCTTTGTGACATGACGTAAAGGCCTAGTGTGCCCAGTGACCTTATATGTTACCAGTCTGACTCTCTAACCCCTTGTTTGTTTAAGTAGTGGTGATACTCATAATCATATTAAATAATTGTGTCTTTTTCCTGATAGGTACCGCTCTCCTGCCTACCATGTGCAGGCCTGGTACGATGAGGTGAAGGACTACACCTACCCTTACCAGCATGAGTGCAACCCCTGGTGCCCTGAGCGCTGCTCTGGACCCATGTGCACCCACTACACACAAGTGAGTGAGAAAGATTAGTTGACTAACAATTCTCCCAGTGTGACTAAACAACATGACCTTGCTAGCTTGGGTTTACTCCTCACCAGCGGTGTTTAATACGTAGCATGTGTGACCTGCATTAAAATAGAAGTGCCACTGAAAACAGCATATGGAGTGCAGCCTTGACCACTGGTGTTCATTAACCTGGCACTGAACAGTGTCTTGTATCACACATGTAATATATAATGGCCCCAAAATGTATTTGGACACCTAAGTGAGTCCTAAAAATGCTATTGTAAATTAAGCTTAAAAGGACAGTTACACCTAAAAATTAAAAATGAATAATTTTTGTCCATCAATTGACAGTCCATTGAGGTTCTTTCTCATGCACCTCATGTACATTCATTGATCAACGCTTATATGCTAATTAAATCTGTCCATCATATAATGGGATTGCATCTCTTCAGACTTGGTTTAAACCGCTCGATTCATATATGATTTCTTATTGCCAAATTTTGGATTTTCATTGGAGGCACGGAAATCTCTCGGGTTTCATTAAAAATATGTTCGTTTACATTTCGAAGATGCATTAAAATGTCTGAGTTTGCACAAATTTTTCATTTTTAGGTACATTTTTGGGGAATTATCCCTTGCAGTGTCCAAATACTATTTAGATTCACTATAGGTAATTATAAGTAACCAGTAGTTTGCTGCAGCCCTCATTCTGTTTCATTCTACAATAACAGCTTATTATCCCTCTTTTTAAAATGACGTTTTTTTAAAAAGAATGTTGATACTGTCAAAACATATTGAACATGCCAGATCAAGCAGATAAAATGCACAAAAAAAAGAAAAGTAGGAAAGAGAGGCAAACCAAAGTCTGAAAGAGAATAACAGAGAAAATTGAGAATGAAACTAATAATAAAAAATAATAAAACAAGAAAGAGTAGAGAGAGGGGTTGGGCAGTGGCCTCATGTCCTCTCAGACTTTACTTCACTGGAATGAGTTTGTCCCACATTCTCTCAGCTTGCTGGCCCTCAAAAAGCAGGTCACCAGCATCTGGAAAGCGTTCCTTGACTCTGGAATCATTTTCCTGTTTGACCTGGATTCTTTTGAAGATGCAGAGTCGTAGGGGATCCGCGCCAAATCCACGCAGCAATTCTCCTTGTTTTCTGCTCCTCTCTCACGTGCTGTGCGAAGGCCTCTCAATCTTCTCTCTGCTAAACGATCTATCGGGGATAAAGCTGAGTTTGTTTTTTTAGACTGATTAGTTTGCTGTATCATTGTCCCATGGCCGACACCGCCTGTGGCCTCTTTTTTTGCCTTCGCACAGGAAGTGCATTCCCGAGGGATCATTGAGAAGTGTTCTCTCAGCTTGTGCTCGACGGGGCTGGATGCAACCCCAGGTTTAACTGTATGTATGAATTTAAAGGCCTGACTAAGCACTTCCCTTTCATTTCACAGCCAAATGGTTTGGCTCGTGCTGCAGGACTGCACCTGGTGAACTCTATTGTGTTTAAGCAAATCAGCGAGGGCCTTGACCACAACTCAATGGACTGCACGCAGGCATTACTTTGTTTGTGTGGATAAGAGTGGATGAAGGGAAGGATCACACACGTTTTTCAGGAAACTGTCCAGGTCACACTTGAGGTGCTTCTCCTTCCGCTCTTCAGTGCAGAATGAAAGAGGGCAGTCTCTATTCACGGCCCCCGCGGCCCCATCAATCTACTGGTGCTGCCCCAGAACGGAGACCAATTCCTTTTGGGGAACACTTCCTCCTCTGGTCTGGGGGGAGATAATATGGATGTCTTTTTTATTCTTTCAACACTAACAAATGCAAAGAGATCTGCATCTTTCATGCATGCTTAACTAAATTTTTTTTGGTCCCACTTTATATTAAGTGTCTTTACCTACTATGTAATTACATCAATAATAATAATTGTTAGGTACAGTGAACTTATTGTGTTCTTGTTGTATTGCAAAACACATTTGCTGGTATTGTGGTGGGGTACGGGTAAGGTTTGGGACTGTTTTGGTGGTATGGGTAGGTTTAAGAGTTAGTTAATGGGTAATTACTACAAAAATTGTAATTTGTAAACATGAGAACTATGAACAAATGTGTGTAAATAATAAGTGCATGGTATCAAACAATTAGTTTAAATGTTATAGTAGTTAAAGACACTTAATATAATATAAACATGTTCTATATAGTTGCTTACTAGCTTAAGTTAAAAGAGCACTAGATTTGGCTTGGGTCCATCTTCAATGTAAGTCTATTGGATTTTTTGCCCATTTTTATCATTATACTGATGAAAATTGTTATTACAAGATCCCTTACAAAAGAAAAAAAAAACTGTTCTCTTCAACAAGCCAGATGATTTGAGGTCATAATTAATTACTTCAAGTTACATGTCAAGGTTCAATATTATGAATATTGAATACAAACATCACTGATAATAATGTATTTTTCTTTGTTTGCAGCTGGTCTGGGCCACAACCAATCGCGTTGGCTGTGCTGTACACATGTGTCCACGTATGAACGTGTGGGGAGAGGTGTGGGATAACTCTGTCTATCTCGTCTGCGACTACTCGCCAAAGTAAGACCAGTAACTGTGCTGTTTTTGCTGACGTTTATTCACTTAACACCAGATGTCTAAACACTATTCCTGATGATTATCCTATATGGAACAAACTTTTTTTTAAAGCAAAGATTCCATCCTTCAAAGTTTTATCCTTTGGAAAATGGAAAGGTAAATTAAGGATTTTTGGAAAGGAAAACATTGACAGAATATGCTATTCTTTTCCAAGCTAATGATTTAATTTGGCTGCTTGGGATTGTTTTCCTAAATCAGTCCTGAGATCCGTGAGAGTGTGTGATAATGTGTTTTTAGTGCTCTGTCAAATGTGCAGATTTTGCAGTATTTTTCAAACTCATGCTGAACCTGTGCCCTCTTCTAGGGGAAACTGGATCGGGGAAGCCCCTTACCAACATGGCCGCCCCTGCTCCCAGTGTCCACCAAGCTACGGAGGTGGCTGCAGAGATAACCTCTGTTACAAAGGTGAGGATGATGAATGAGGATAGAAGAATGATTACAAAGGTATAACCAGTAGCAGCTCCTGACCATATATTTGGTAGGGCAGATTCTGGGATTTAGTGGCAGTTTATGATAAATATTTTGTAAGCTTTATATTGTAATTGCAGAATACGTTTGGCAGAGGTTGCGTTATTCAACCTGAAACAAACACAACAGAAATATATTTGCATGAGCTTATTATACTTTCATTAATTTGATACGCTACTCCACATAGGAAGAACAGACAATACCAACTAGTTACTGACCTGATGCAGACTAATATACACATAGCTGAAGCCAATTGACTCTCTATCATTCTTCACCACATATTTACATTGGAAAATTGTGGGGCGCTGTAGAGCCGAGGAGGACTCAGCCACTCGCTGCCCTGATAATACATCATGCCTTTTTTGTATATTGTATATTTGTATATACCGGTATCCTTCTCACTTTTTGACTAAAAATAGTCTATGCAATAAAATATTTGTTGGAGATTTCTGAACACATTTACAACTTATCATTGGTTCAGTTTATAAAGGGGTCTATGGCCCTGTTTACACCTGGTATTAAGATGTGTTTTGGTCGATCGAATTACAAGTAGGCGAGGGAGACACATTCCTGTTTACACCTGTTTTAATCCATCTCACTTTCATCCACTTCTGTCCTGATTTCTTCGAGGGGTCTATGGGCGGGTAAATGTATGGATTTTTTTCAGATCTTTCAATCTAATGGACAAAATAAGCTAGCATAATTTACATATGAACACGACCAGAGACATACGGAGAGCCGAAGCTTTCAATTCTGTTCTGACAGCTGCAAGACCGTGTCAAACGCTGTGAGTGTGTGTTAGAAATCAGCAATGGTCAGAGAACATTGTGCTTGGTATGTTTTTCGTCTTCAAACTAAACTTGGGTCAACAAAGTTTAAATCTCGTCTGGCTAGAGCGCTTCCCATAATGTTTACGCATTAGGTCACGGTCAGTAGGATGAGAGTAGACGGTCTTTCGTGGCTGTTTGAACGCATTCGACCACATGAGCGTTTACACTACGAAAGCAATCCGGTCAAATGTGTTTTCCACTACCTCTGGAAGTGGCTCAAAAAGTTTTCGACCTCGTTTACACCTGTATTTAGCGTCGTCCACTTGTGATCCGATCGACCAAAACGCATTTCTTAATACCAGGTGTAAAGATTGAAATCTAATTTGAGTTTTTTGGTTTTTAGGAGTCCCTGAACGTCATGAGTCTCCAGATATGAATGAGGTGGAGAAGCCTCAGGAGCCGGTACAGCCTCAAACTACTCCAACTAAGCCTCAGTCCAAGCCTTTCTCCCCTAAAACACTTGCAAATGCCAAGCCTTCCTCACCCAAGACTACAAGAACTACCTATCTAGGTTAGTGTGAAAAATATTACTTGAAATTATAAAATAACTGAATAATTATATAATATATACTGAATAATGTGCATTTATTTAAAGTATAAATTTTTGCCTTTCAGCCCAAATTATTAAGTGTGAGACAAAAATGAGGGACAAATGTAAAGGTGCAACCTGCAATAGGTCAGTCTGAATGAAGTAGACGTTTCTATGAAGATTTTAATAGATGGTAAGTTCTGAAAATTTACTGTTGATCTTTTTCTTCTTTTATAGGTACAACTGCCCAGCCAACTGCGTAAATAAGAAGGGGAAAGTGTGGGGAACGCTGTACTATGATGTTGTAAGTGTTACTCTGAGATTTCACATGGTCCTGTTGTTGATGATATTGTTCGATTAATTTAATAACTCCATTTTCTTTCTTCCTGTTATTGTAGCAATCAAGTATTTGCCGTGCTGCAATCCACTATGGAATAATTGACAACAATGGAGGCCTTGTAGACGTCACAAGAAAAGACAGCTTCCCGTTCTTTGTAAAGGCAACCAAGAATGGAGTAGAGTCATTCAGGTAGTCTAAATGTTATGATGATATAGTCATTTCAATTAAGTTTGTATACAATTAATTATCCACATTGATAGTTATTTAATCTAATCTGTGTTATGTGATTTTTTTGTTTTTTTGTTTATAGTAAATACAAACTTGCCAATGCATTTATGGTGTCAAAAGTGGAAGGTGAGGATTTTTACTGTTTTATCTTAATAATTCTCGTGTAAATGCAAATATTCTCATTGATCTTATAATTGTTTCAGCATGCAATCAGATATTACATTTCAAGTTATTATATTTTAAACATACTAAATCGCATAACTACAAATGGTTAATTACAAGTATAATTAAACACATTGCATACAAGCTGTAATAGAAATGATTTCAATAGAATTATGAAATTCCATATAAAGATGTACTACTTAAGTGGGTGAAAGACACTTTTAAGTTCAACTAATTGCATTTAATTTAAATTGAAACAATTATGACATCAGCTGAAATGTATAATTTTCCTTTTATCACTGTAAAGCTGTTTTGAAACAATCTGTATTGTATAAAGCGCTATATACATAAAAGTGACTTCACTTGACTTATAAGTATACTAAAGTGTATTATTATGTTAAGGCAAATATTATTATTGATCTATTGATTGATATTACTATTATTATATGTAATTATTATATTTATAACATTCCGTATATTGTAATTCATATATTAATAATATTTTATTAATAATAATAAACATTTTGTTATCTTTGACAGAAGGTCTGGTTCACCAATGATGTATTTTCCTCTTTTTTTTAGAGCAAACAATAGACTGCTACACGACAGTGGCAGAGATTTGTCCCTTCAAGACGTCCACCTCTCATTGTCCAAGGTACAGTTCAAAGTATTGTAATCACCATATAGATTACACTCTATAATAGGTCATCTGGAAGTACTTTCTAATGCACCTTACCAGTTTCACCTCTATCTCATCAGAGTGTTCTGCCAAGCTAACTGCATAAACGAACCTTCATACTGGGCTCCAGTGGTCGGCAGCAACATCTACGCTGATGTGAGTACCTGCTTCCGTGAGTGTTACAGGGCTGAGAGATGGGAAATGAGGGAGAACAGGCGTTCGTAGTCAAGCACTTATGAGGGCTAAAGTGAGCGTGCTACTCTTGTGGTGAGGGTCGACCGCGGGAATTGTCTGTGTGCGTCTTAAGGGAGTTGTTGGTGAAGGTGGGCTCCATTGTCGCCACTAATTTCTCTCCCACAGTGTAGACTGACCACAGAGCAGCAGATGTGTGAGTGGAGCTGGAGAGCAGCTCTCTTACACTGACTAATGCATGCCTGAGGTCAGGTCTTGAACTCTTAACTGTTTAGGGAACAGTTCTTCCTATAGGTGCTTTATTAACTCATTAATCAACATTATTAAACACAAATTAGTTTGATAGCTGCTGTGAAAAAGAGGTTTGCTTAATTGTTTTGAATGTGCACTTGTAGTGAACTTCACATTTTAAAAGTTTATTTTTGTAATATACTTGCAGAAAATAATATTAATGAAAGGCAGCTTAAATAGAGTAAACTAAGTTCAACTTTAAAAAAGTGCACTTTGTGATAATGTTTTACTTTAGAGTACGTTTTAAATAATTGTTTTAATAATCTTTTGTCATGCTTTAAAAAAGTACAATTTTTACACACATACAATGTAAATTACTTAATTATAATTTGAACTGTAGAGTGTTATTTGATATTACATTTAAAGGTTACATATTTTAAATGTACTACATCGGAAATCCATCATTACAAATGTGTAATTACATATATTTAAATACTGTACACGATATACAAGTTTCAATAGAAATATATTTTAGTTTACCATAAATACTTGTCAGTGCATTTGTTAAACACTATATTGCAAAGACAATAGAAATAATTATGTATGAGTATAACAGAAAAATTTACTTAAGTCCCACTTAAATTGGTCAAAAAGCACACTAAATGTCAGCTAATTACATTTAATACAGTTATTTACTGATAACTTCAGCGATCTCTCTAGCGAGCAGTCAGAAAACACTGATCATTGAATCTGTCAGATGAACTCGAAAAACGAATCAGTCCGATTTGTGAATGAATCAGTGAAATGGATCAGCTAGATTCACTGAAAAGATGACATTTACATTTGCAACGATTCAATGATTTCTTACTTAAACGTATTATTCTCTGCAATCTGGATAATTCGCTTCTCTTACATGTTTTTTTCTCACCGGAGAAGGGACCTAGCCTGGCTGTTTAGTGGTGTGTGAACTCAAATGAACTTGTTGCCTTTTGGCCTTGTTGTGACCACATTCCTCTGTAAAAGCTGAGCGTCTGCAGAGCAGGCCTCAGATCAGCAAGCTCTCCAGCAAGCTCTCATTAACCCTCATTACACAGTGGTTTGGACTTGGTCATTTGTAGAGGTAGCCTTTGATTGAGAGTGCACTTATAATGCATGAGCAATTGGATGAGTATTATAAGATAATGCCACCCAGACATGTGCGATGAGCTGTGCACATTCATTACTTTAAACCGGGGTGAAGTGAGAGTAACCTCTAGGGTCCTATGAAGTGTTTAGTGGACAGAAGCAGACACAATTGAACCTACATTTCAGGTTAAAAGAATAAAAACTGTAGGTACATGACGTTCCAGAGAGTACATACACACACTGAAACTGCCAGGCGTTTGGCCAACTTGCCTTTTCTGGAGCTCTTGAGCTCTGGCCTTGCTGGTGTGTGTACTGTAGACCTCGAAGTGATGTCATTTGTCTAGGCTCCTTTAGACTGTTTACATCTCAAGGACTGTGGAATTGAGAGTGGAAAACATAGCTGCATAGGGCTATGGCAAGAATCACTATCACTGTTGGTCGTACTTGCAACTCTGGTCCAGTTTTTTGCTTTGATTTACAGAGGTATTGACACCAGTTGGCATAAGTCTGAGCAATCTGAAGATTTTGGCAGTTTGTGTTGACAGATTTCACAGAAGTTGCGTCGTGTATAATGGGGCACATACTCTCTGTGAAATCCTGTTATCTGAGCCGATTTCAGAACACGCATTGTTGGTCTTTCAAAAACATGAAAAACTCCAAAAATTCCAAACTTTGACCGGTAGTGCAAGTAGTATATAAACACATGTGCAAGTGTGTGCTTTGAGGAAGCATGATATCAATCAACGGAACTACTAATGAAGCCTCTCTATGAGAGAATGACACAGGAGAGCATGCCGACTAAAAGAATACGCTTTTGTCTCCTCATGTCCAGGGCTCCAGTATCTGCCGAGCTGCTATCCACGCTGGAGTGATCAAAGCCGGCGGGGGATATGTGGACCTCCTGGCTCTGGATAAGAGGAAAAGTTACACCGGGACTATGAAGAATGGCATCCAGTCCGAGAGGTACACGTCCTGTATCTCGCTTCACCTCTGCTCTGGTTTCTTCCCTTTGCTTTCTCTCAGTAACTCAATTCAGCGGTCAAAAGCCATGATGGGCCAAATCTGCCTGTGGCACGTTAGTGGTTAAAGAGTAATGGTGTGGTTTCTCATCGAGGATGGACCACACAGGGACTCTTTGCTTATTCTCCGATGCTGCGCGCAAAGTGCTTAAATCGACAAAATCGGCTCCAGTGTAATGAAATCTAACACCATCATCGAAGGAATCGATCCTCGCCTCTTAAACAGTTGCCGGCCTTGACCGGCCTATAAACTGAGCATAGGAAAGCCATTCATTGACAGCTTGGATAGATTTTCTCCTCACCGCACACTATTCATATGATGCAATCTAGGGGAAATGGGGGGCAGCCCACCGTGAGAACTTTATTAACAGGGAAGTATTCACATGCTCTCCATATTACCATTGGATGGAGAAGTTGTTGGTGTCTGACTCAGTGGTCCCGGTGAAGGATAATTACAGCACATCTGATGCCAAAGAAGCAACATGTCCAATACACCAGCACCTGAAGGCCAATCCATTTATAAAT
This sequence comes from Meda fulgida, assembly GCA_030578275.1. Classification (NCBI taxonomy): domain Eukaryota; kingdom Metazoa; phylum Chordata; class Actinopteri; order Cypriniformes; family Leuciscidae; genus Meda; species Meda fulgida. Next base: position 5,896,677 of record CM060622.1, on the reverse strand, counting down.
GAATGAAAAGGCCAAGGCCAGGCCAAGAACAGTAGTCAATAATGGCTGCTGGAAGAAAGCTGAATTGAACCACAGCACGAGACGAGCACTGAGCCAGTGTTAATGTCATGGTTTCCAGAGCTAATCTGAATCTAGCGGGTACACAAATCACTGTAGTCGGTTAGAGGGCATTGACACGCTTGATTTGAACATCTACAAGAGTTAAGAAGATGATCAGACTGAGCCGACCCAGAGCTGAATCTTTATCGTTTCCTTTCTGACTGTCCTTCCTTGTGAAAAAGAAGTGTGCTACATTTCAATGAATGTGCACTTGTAATGTACTTCAGATCTTAAAAGTATATATTTTTTAAATCTGTACTTACAGATAATGATAATGAAATAAAAGGCCACTTAAGTGTACTTAAATACTGACTATGTTTCTTACACTTTTAAAAAGGACACTTTGTTATATTGTCAAAATAATAAAGGTTTTATTTTAAAATACATTTTAAATATTATAAATTATTAGACATTTCATGTAAAGTAAAAAATTGTACGTGTACTAAACGGCAACTTTATTATTGATCATATTTCAAAGACAATAGAAGTAATTATGAATTCACATATAAAGATGCACTTAAAGGGATAGTTCACCCAAAAATGAAAATTCTGTCATCATTTACTCACCTTCAAATTGTTTCAAACCTGTATGAATTTCTTTCACAAAAGAAAAACATGAAGACATTTTGAAGAATATCGGTACAGGTACAAAGAAACTCATACAGGTTTGAAACAACATGAAGGTGATTTTTATTTTTGGGTGAACTATCCCTTTAAGTCCTACGTTTGGGGATCAAAAAAGCCCTCTAAAGTTCCGCTAATTACATTTACAGTATGTAAACTTAAACTACACTTTTCATTTAATAACAATTAACATGGAATTAAGTGTCCATTCAGTTAGCACTTAAGCATATATTTTTTTAAATGTCGCACGAGGGTCTTTTTTAGGGCCGTGTTTTAAAAATAGTTGGTAAATTGTTTCTCTCTCTGTCTCTGTCTTGCAGTAAAACCAATACAGAAGGTGGTTCGTTTCGTGTCTTCGCTGTTAGAGAGTGAGATCTGATGGGACACAAAAGATTTGCTTTCGGAAGACAGAAGTGGAATGCAACCTCTTCCATCTTTCTCTGACTTTTGGAGGAAAGAGACATTTAAAGAAGACCAAAGTCTTCTCAAACTATTTCAATCGATGGGCTTCCAAAGGTTTTATATACAATTGTGAATAATATTTTGACCACACATGCAACTCTTAACAAAATGCAGTGTGGTAGAAATGGTATTTTAACAGCGGTGCTGGTTTAAATCATTGTTGTTTTTAACCAAATAAGTCTTGGATTATATTCTATTAGTCTTGAATACATGCAAAATCTCTAATTTCCATACAAAATTTATATTGATTACACTGTATTTAATCTGTACAGTTTTTTTTTGTCAGCCCTGTCTGTTTCTAATTTTTTCAGAGCAGAAATAGAGTGCAACAGTCACCACCAACTTTTTTTCTTCGAGAATTATTTTTCAAAGAAAATTAATCCGTAGGGGGAAAAAAACAAAAAAAGTCATGAACCAAAATCAACCATTTCCAAGCTGAATCACATTAAACTATGTAAATATAAAAGCTCATGGCTTATTGTTAAAATCAATATCCCTGTGAAGAAAATAAATGGGAACTTTACTTCTGGAACCTGACTGTTGCACTCTATCGCAATATTATTGAGTGTGTACAGTACAGTAGTGGGGATCTGGGCAAACAGATGCTACGCAGAGAAATGGGAAAGAAATGGAGGCAGAACTCCAAGCAAAAGAGAACTTCCCTTCATAATGAATGTGAGCCTTCCAGAGTCAACACTACTCGGTCATTATGGTAAAGGTGCAAAAACATTGAAACAATGTGCAGTCCTGGGAGAATTCAGCATCACTGAGTGCATGTTTAGGCTCATCTTTCATTATGGCACCTTCATTTTTGTTATTTATTATTATGTGTCCTTTAACCCCTGCTCAGAACTGCAAATTATGTGGAACAGAACCAAATATTTATGAATGTGACACATGATATGTGCTCACTTGAGAATCAAAAGTCAACCCAGAGTCCTACATTACTGCCAAAGCAATTTCATTGGAAGTTTAACTTATTTTTATTTTTCAAGTGCACAGTAGCGGCTGAACATCGATTTGTTTAAACCACTTTTATACTGCAACATTTCAAAAAGGTACTTGCGCTGAAAGCATGTAAAGTCATACCTCTGAGAGGAAAGAGACTGCGGTCTAAAGTATGTCTTATCTAAATGCATATTTCTTAGTTGTATAGTGTTCAGAGTCCGGGATTCAGACTAAATATAGATGTTCTTATATGGAATATGGGCCGAGGAGCACTATAATCCCTTTGAAAGCTTCTGTTTTGCTGCTTTTTACTTATCACCTACTTTTATTTGACTTTTTTCACTTTCTTGAATTGGTTACCTCAGTGCAGCAATATATTTGAGTATGATGTTTGTACAGTGTTTAAAAATGGTTTGTGTAAATATTCAGATTTGTGCTTTGTTTTCAGGATTGTCAGGATTGTAAGATGATGACTGTGTATGTCCTCGGTTTCTTTTCTAAAGCTAGAAGATAATTGTTTTTTGCACAAATTGAAAATAAGGCTATAAAAATCTATGATACTAAGATTGTGTCTGTCTTTTGCTTCAGAAAAAAATGTATTTAGGTCACTGGACTTTTTTTATATACTGTCCAATAAACAGGATATCTTGAGAACCATATCAAAAACTCCCCAAGACCACACAGGCACTGGTCAACAATTCATACTCCACTGACACTTCATACTGTCTCTTTTCAAGTGTACAAAGAATCGCGGGAGTATACGGATCACAGATATTTCAATATAAATGATTCAGACTTCAGTCGGGGTGATCGGTGGATGCATGACATGTTATAAAATAAATTCTTGTTATGTTCTTTGCCAGAACACATTCTTACTGAACAGGTTGCCTTAGCGTATGGAAAAGCATGTTTTACATCACACTGTGGCCCGTTGCAGGTAGTGCTACATGTTCCTGGATCAACATCCTAATCAACCAATCAGATTTGAGGGACAAGTCTACGTCAAGTTTAGGCTCACAACCAGAGTTAGAGCTTCTAACCAAGTGTTGTACACTTATCATTTCCCTCATAGGGATATGTTATGGGTCAGGTTAGGTTTAGAGATAGGGATATGGTTAGGATTAAATTTTCAGACAGGAATGTTGTTCCAGGATCAACAAAGTATGCTGACCCAGGAACACGTCAAACTCTGCGAAATCTTTTAGGACGTGCGATGATGGAGTCACAGCAGGCAAAAACAATGGTATATATATATGCATAAAATAAACTGCAACTAAACATAATCATGAATACCCTTGAATAACTGATAAAAGTACATTACAGTACAGTTTTTTTTACATATTTAAAATTAATGTATAATTTTCAGGTGCTGGTTACAGCAATAAAGAAAGTTTGCCGGATCTAGATGTAGATGCAGCAGCTACTTTTACTAAACACAAACTCAAAGAAACAAAATACTCAGGATACTTGAACTATACTGAACTAAATTATACAACACTTTTTTTGCCCCCATTTTTCATGAGCTGAACTCAAAGATCCAAGACTTTTTCTATGTACACAAAAGGGCTATTTCTTTGTTCACAAATCTGTCTAAATCTGTGTTAGTGAGCATTTCTCCTTTGCCGAGATAATCCATCCACATTCACAGGTGTGGCATATCCAGATGCTGATTAGACAGCATGATTATTGCACAGGTGTGCCTTAGGCTGGCCACAGTAAAAGGCCAATCTAAAATGTGGATTAGCTATCAGGTTCCCAAACAAATGCAGGCTAATGTTAGTAAAGTATCAGTGCTATCGTTATTCTGTATATTGTACGAGATTAATAGTCAGAGATCAGTTGATGCGACAGAGGTGCGAGGGAAAGTTAAAGGTAGAGGGAAAGTGTTATGAATTTCTGGATGAACCCAATCGCAGACAGTTTGCAGAACACACAAGGTTTATTGATGACAGAAAACGGGGAAAACAAAACCCACGAGGGGGAAAACAGAACAGATAGGGCAAATAATGACTAGCGACTCCAGACTAAGACTTTGACATTGAACTACACAAGAACAAACAGCTAATACAATATCACAACATCGCTAGACAGAACTCTTGACAAGGTACTTACAGGTAAGTTTCATACAATGTATAACAATGAACCGGCACAGGACAGCAAACACAAGGGGATTAAGTAGGGAGAAACAGAAAATGACAGCAGGTGACACTGACAAGGTGACAAGACGAGTATAACAAGGGGGCGGGGTAGGAGAACGAGACAACAAGCACACAACCCAAACACATGGCCATGAGCCTGCACACAAAACATGGGTTTGTCATGATCCTGCCTCAAGACTAGAGAAAGATAATGACAAGAGGGCAGAATCATGACAGAAAGGTAAAGGAAAACCAAAAAAAAGAGCCGGTGCAAGTGGATCGGTGAGACCTCCTCCTAGACCTAGGCAAAGAAAAACACTTTCCAAAGATGACGGGGGGAGAGTGGAAGCCCTTCAAACACAAAGTAGAGAAGCAACGGAGGTTGCATGTCCTCGAGAATAGGCTCGATCCTCCATCTTCAACAGGCTTTCAAATCTGCTGGCAGTCGCGAGTTATCTTCCCCCTTCCATTCGTCACGGTGCCACTGACTGTAAAAGAGCGAAAGGCGAAGCTTGAGCTTCCAGGTATGTCCCTCTTTGGCTAATGTATTTTCAAGATGAAGGCGTAACATGGCTTCCGACATTCGAGTGACTCGCTCGTATGTATTCTAAATGGCAGATTCAACGCTTACGAGAATACTTGATTCGTTGGTGGAAGTAATCACACATGAATGAGCACATGTAATTTTGAAAGAACAATGTGTAATTTTTGATTCTTAGCAAAAAAATACTGTGTAGCTTTAAGGGTATATTTTGACCCACTTAAGTAGGACTTAAAGTATCTTTATGTGTCATTTCATAATACTTCTATTGTCTTTGAAATATTGTTAAAGTTTAGGCTACTGCTGAATGTACTGAAGAAATTATGGTAAACTAAAATATATTTTCTATTAAAACTTTTATATATATGTTTAAATATATCAGTTTTATACACATTTATAATTATAAAGTTGCAATTTAGCATATTTAAAAACTATTCACTTTAAATGTAATATCAAATAACACGTACAATTTGTAATATGTCAGACATGACTTCAAAATAAGTGTATATCTTATTATAAAAGGTTATTAAAACATAATGATTTAAAATTTACTTAAAAGCACTTTTTAAAGAGTTCTTAAGTGTGTTAACACTAACATTCTTTAAAAGTTATGTAAATCTAAGGACAAAACGTTCTTAAAATAATGTTTAAAGAACGTTCTTATAATGATATTAATAGTTATATATGTTCTCTTAATGTTGAGAAAAAATTTCTTAAATCATTAAAAAAAACTGGACATTTTGAATGTTCAGAAAACATTCAGAAATAACATTTTCATAACATTTTCAAAAATGATAGAATGGAATGTTCCTCGAACATTCACATTAACCAAGAAAAAAAAAGTTCTTAATACATAACAAACCCATTATGTTATGAAAATGTTATTTCTGAATGTCAGCAAAACATTCGAAGAACATATTTTTGTTTTGCTGGGAGAGTTGAAGTGCACATTTAATACAAGTAAGCGCATTTCTTTTTCACAAGGGTAGTTATCAAAAATAAACTGGCTCAGCAACTTCTTAAAATGAGAATCAAAATCAATACATAACTTCTGCCACTTGATGAAAGAAAGCTATATTTGGCATGGACAGTTTGCATGGCATGCCATCATCTGTAAAAATCAAAACAAACAATGCATATATTGTTTTGAGGACATTTTGTTTACTTTTTATTATGGTAGACAGGGGGTTTTCATCAGTTACATGATTCTCTTCAGCCCTTTAATCTGGTCTTCCTCATGACGGAGACAAGAAGGAATTTACCAGGTTTACCATAATAGCATCTCTGAATGCTTAAAACATGCTGACACTTCAGACCTGTGTTTATTGAACATCTGTTGTTGAAAGTGCTTGCTGTTTAAACGGTCGGATACTCTCTGGAACATAACCGAACAAGCGCAAGAACAGTGTTGGGTGTATATAGAAACCTCATGTCTGCTGTGGTGATGATTTTATGATGACATTAATAGAAAAGAAAAAAAGAGATCTCTTAAATGTCTTAGCTCCTTCAATGAGAGCAAATTGAGACATTTGCTACATTTTCCTGCTTTTCAGATTTTTTTGTTCTCTATTTTGTTCCATCAAATATTATTATTATCTTTATTTTAAAGATTTGCCCGAAGACACCCAAGCTCTGCCAGAGTCTACAGGGCTAATCTACTGTCAAACCGCATGTCAATGTCGATTAAGGGGAATGTATTATTGTTTTGAATGACTTTAATAATAACCTATCATAATCAGGGTCTGAAATCTTTTACTTTGGACAACATAAATCTTTCAGCTATGATTAAAGAGAGCTGTTCTTACCCTGGCATTTCACGGTTGCTTGTGCTTCCTCATGAACACGTGTTTTAAAGCGACAAGATCTAGGACATGACGTTTGTTAATTATATGAGTCTGTTCCGGCTCGGTGTGCAATTCGAAATGGGACATTTTTTGCTATGTGAAATGGATTGTTTCTGAAAACTATGGAATAATGCAAAAATGGTGATTCGTGTGATGCACATCATCTTTAATGGTGAATGCAAACTTAAAATATCCATATATTTAGGTTAATGAGATTATTATGTTGTGTTCTCAAATTATATATTAAAATCTTTAACAGTCCCATGTTTTTCCAGATGTTTTACTGCAGCTGCAATGCCCTACTTCAATGATTGTTTGATTGAGTTTGCGACATGAGTTTTTGACACTTCAGCATTGGAAAATGTCATTTGGGATGACTCAGAGACATTAATTCACATGCTTTGGTTATAAACCCACTGCTGTGATGGAAACAATCTAGCCGAAGTCAGCAGTCAGCAGTCTTAAACGGCAGAATGAATCATATAACAAAACCGTTTTCAACTTCTAACTTTTTAGCTCAGTCACTACAGGATCACAGGGTTACTAATTTCAGTCCAGACATTTAACATGAAGAAAATATACAACCCAAAAACTCTAGGGAGGTTTGTTGTTCTGCATGCAAGAGAGATTGAATTATTGCAGGATTTTGCATTAGTATTTGTGAGGATTCTTGGAAAGGGGAAATTGGATGAGCAAAGCCAATGCATACTTTCAAAACTATGAGGGGAACTGCAGTACTATGTTTGCCATATTCATTTATCCCAGAAGTCTGGTCTTTGTTTTGGTCTTCCAATTTCTAAACCGATTATAAGCTGTCATGGAGGAGGACACAGGATTTAAGTAGACCTCGACAGAAACAATGACCAAAATGAACTCTGGAGAATGAGAGAAAGGAGGGGATAAGGTCTGGTGATGCTGGAGAACAGACAACTGGAGGAGTGTTTGTGGAAACTGAGAATCTTTCCTCCTTTCTGAATCATTCTTTTTAGTAAAAATTAGGCCATGGCATTATTGCTCAATGCCACGCTATTCGGAAAGTTACACAAAATTACAAAAAATTACTTGAAGTAATGAAGTAGGGTGCTGTCTACACTTCACAATAAATCTCTTATTTCTATTGTGTTTGCACTGTGTTAGTCATGATGAAAGCATTCATGAAAGTGTAGAAATGGAGTTTTTGGGTAAACAGTGAATCTATTTTATTCACAAATCAATTTTAAATTCGATTCAAGAGTGATTTTTGTAAATTCAGAATGATTTGATTCAATCTGATTCAGAATGAGTTTCGATGCAATTCATCTAAATTAGATGACTTGATTCAGTATTTTTTAAAGTTAATTCATAGGATTATGCAAAAAGCTTCTAATGTGTCGTAGGTAAGAAAAAGAAAAGGACAAATGTGTATTGCGTCAAGCAACCTGAAAGAAAAATACATTAAATACATGTCAGGCTACTTAAAATATAACAAAGAGTACAACGTGCTGATAAAATATTTTCGAGCTGAGCACACTCCATATTCCATTTAATTTTTTTTTTATTGATTTACAGATTTTCCATGATCGAAAATAAACAAGTCAGTAAACTAATCCAAAAAATTCAATATTATCTGTTACATTCAGTTTCCTCAAGGTCTATAAAGGGAAAAAAATCAGCTATATCCATACACAGTTCTTTGTCTCTGATTTCCACAGGGAAATGAGTGGGAACTTCTGCTCTTCTTAACACATTTTTTAGAATTGCACTGATTTTTCCTCGAAATAAGATGCAGAAAAACTACCTAGGCCTGGTGGTCATTTAACAGTCTTTGAACTATCATGATATCCATGCCACTTCTAAAGTACAATAAGGTTAAAGTATATCCTTGTGTTTCTGCATGTCATACAGACATCTGTTTAAGGATCATGCTATAACAGCGGTCAAAGGTGAGGGGCCTTAGAGACACATAGGGCCCTCCAATAACAGAAGCAAAGGAAATTGTGTGTATCTGGTGTGTAGAAGACCTGCAGTAAATCACCTGAGATCTGGGAACACCATCACTAATATACACATTTGTTCACACTGTTAAAGCCAAAAATATGCACACAAATCCAGATACATTATATAATCAGTGAGGAAAATAAGTATTTGAACACTCTGCTATTTTGCAAGTTCTCCCACTTAGAAATCATGGAGGGGTCTGAAATTGTCATCGTAGGTGCATGTCCACTGTGAGAGACATAATCTAAAAAAAATATCCAGAAATCACAATATATGATTTTTTAACTATTTATTTGTGTGATACAGCTGCAAATAAGTATTTGAACACCTGTCTATCAGCTAGAATTCGGACCCTCAAAGACCTGTTAGTCTGCCTTTAAAATGTCCACCTCCACTCCACTTATTATCCTAAATTAGATGCACCTGTTTGAGGTCGTTAGCTGCATAAAGACACCTGTCCACCCCATACAATCAGTAAGAATCCAACTACTAACATGGCCAAGACCAAAGAGCTGTCCAAAGACACTAGAGACAATTGTACACCTCCACAAGGCTGGAAAGGGCTACGGGGAAATTGCCAAGCAGCTTGGTGAAAAAAGGTCCACTGTTGGAGCAATCATTAGAAAATGGAAGAAGCTAAACGTGACTGTCAATCTCTCTCGGACTGGGGCTCCATGCAAGATCTCACCTTGTGGGGTCTCAATGATCCTGAGAAAGGTGAGAAATCAGCCCAGAACTACACGGGAGGAGCTGGTCAATGCCCTGAAAGAGCTGGGACCACCGTTTCCAAGGTTACTGTTGGTAATACACTAAGACGTCATGGTTTGAAATCATGCATGGCACGGAAGGTTCCCCTGCTTAAACCAGCACATGTCAAGTCCCGTCTTAAGTTTGCCAATGACCATTTGGATGATCCAGAGGAGTCATGGGAGAAAGTCATGTGGTCAGATGAGACCAAAATAGAACTTTTTGGTCATTATTCCACTCGCCGTGTTTGGAGGAAGAAGAATGAGGAGTACCATCCCAAGAACACCATCCCTACTGTGAAGCATGGGGGTGGTAGCATCATGCTTTGGGGGTGTTTTTCTGCACATGGGACAGGGCGACTGCACTGTATTAAGGAGAGGATTGAAAGATGGCTCGAGGCTGGGTCTTCCAATATGACAATGACCCGAAGCACACAGCCAGGATAACCAGGGAGTGGCTCTGTAAGAAGCATGTCAAGGTTCTGGTGTGGCCTAGCCAGTCTCCAGACCTAAACCCAATAGGGAATCTTTGGAGGGAGCTCAAACTCCGTGTTTCTCAGCGACAGATCAGAAACCTGACTGATCTAGAGAAGATCTGTGTGGAGGAGTGGGCCAAAATCCCTCCTGCAGTGTGTGCAAACCTGGTGAAAAACTACAGGAAACATTTGACCTCTGTAATTGCAAACAAAGGCTACTGTACCAAATATTAACATTGATTTTTCTCAGGTGTTCAAATACTTATTTGCAGCTGTATCATACAAATAAATAGTTAAAAAATCATATATTGTGATTTCTGGATATTTTTTTTTAGATTATGTCTCTCACAGTAGACATGCACCTACGATGACAATTTCAGACCCCTCCATGACTTCTAAGTGGGAGAACTTGCAAAATAGCACGGTGTTCAAATACTTATTTTCCTCACTGTAAACATGTATGCATTTTTTGGGGCAAGTAGACCAGACCTCATTAAGTGAACCGATTCTGAACTGCCTGAAATGAGCTGTGAGTATTTCTAGTCTTACTTTCTGCATGAACCTACACCGTACTGAGGCCTGGAAGAGTTTTGTTCATGTTTTCTGTGCTATGAAAGCAAATACACTTTGTATGCACTTCCAAAGGATGAGGACTTATGGCAAAATCGACTCCATTGTTACTCTTTGTATCACTGTGCATAAAGCATTGAGGAAGCCTCTGGAGCTGAAATTCAGATATGGGAACATGCGTTTCATTTCCGGCTCACGTTGTAAGCGGTAGACCAATTACAATAGACTGGGGCATCTGACCAATCAGAGCAGAGTAGGCTTTAGAGTTAAGTTTTAGGGACTGAATCCTTTATCAAACCGTTTTATCAGACACTGTGAGGAAAGAGGTATTGCTGCAATGTATATTATGAGAAAATTAAGGTGTTTTAGGAGGAGACTCCTAAAAAAAAAGAAGGAATCTTTAGAATAACATGTAATGGCTTTAATGCCACTTTAATTAACACAACATTCAATGTTTTGAACTAATTTAATGTAATTTCCCCAAACTATACAAAGATTGCATTCAGATTAAAACACATAGAACAGATGAATGTACAAAATGTGTCTATTCCCTATTCCCAGATGAATGACATCAAAAGATAATTAAGATAAATATGGTTAATGTATGTAAATAATCTATGCAAATAAATTATGCATTTAATGCTTTTAATTGTTTAGTGAGGAGAAACCATTTATGATGCAAAGAAGATATGGAATACGAGTCAAATCATGGTGCAGGACCAATTTAACCACAATGCTGTTTTTTGGTTTACAGTTTAATGTGCTCATTTTCCCCCCAAAATGACACACTTTCATGGTGGGAAGACAAGACATATGTTACAGTTTAAGATTTCTATTCCTGTATAGCATTTTACCACATTGCTAATGCACAGAGTCCCACAGTACTGCTGAGATTTTTAAAACAACAAGCTGAATCTCAGCGATGTTTTGGACCATTGATGGTGTGGTGGCTTATTGTGAGGTGCTGTTTGATGGATGTCGAGTCTTTTATTGCCACCATATGCTCATGAGATTCTCAGAAGATTATATTGGCCTCTGCAAAATGGGCTCTAAAAGGCTCTGATACCACCTCTCCCCTCCAGAGCACGGCTTCTTTTCAGGCCCACTGCAGTGTTTGAAGGAACGTTGCTGTCAGTGTACAAAATAAGGTTCGGCCATTAAAGTTAAAACAGAGAAAACCATATAAATGTCCTTTCAGAGAGCATCACATGCTTGCATACTTCATTTAATGGATATTGCATAACCCAGAAAGACTTTGAGATGAGTTAACACTGAACTGTTTGATGGAGATGGTTCTCTGTACCAACAGCACTCGTTTTAACTTTGAGTTTTGTGTTATGTTTACAGTTAAAGTACGGGTTGAGTAAAATGTCTTATTTGCTGCAGGACTACAAATCCCCTAAAATGACATTATTAGCATCTAAAAACACACACTACTAAATTTATTTAAAAAAATCCAATGCATTATACCATCAATTTTTGTCTTCATACAAATCTTTGCACGAACATTAATCATTTGAACACAATTGACACATACTGTATATATAAATTTAAAGTTAAAATAACTGGTGGGAAAATCACCTGTGCACATTTTAACAGCTTCTTCTTTCTCTGAACTTTGAGCTTGAAAGCATTTTTCCACAACACATTTTGAACTTTCGAAATACTAGTTTTTGATAAAATATTAGAAGGGACAAATATTATTTTTTATTATTTTCATTGTTGAATAATAATGTATTCATTCATTCATTCACTGATCGATTGTTTCGTTGATTGATTGATTGATTGGTTGGTCAAACATCTCAAACATTGATTAAACGTCTCTTTATCACAGCACAGAACATTAAAAACCCATTTTCTTCATTTAAAAAAATGGTAAGACACATTACTAATACATAACCCAGACACAGAAACTACAGTATGTCCACTTATATTTCTCACCCCTAATATATGATGTTACAACAACACTTATGTCCACGTCAAAGTGTGACTCATTGGAACCCTCTTATCGTCAGAGGGACTGTATTCCAAGAACTATTATGGAATCATAGGGAAAACTTTCTCATATCACTGATTGTACAGTTTTGACGTAGTCTTTGTAGGGTGGCCGATCTTGCCAACACAAATGCCAGTCGGTTTAGGTAATGAGTCCCTGTTATATTTTTGATAAGCTTGCAATGTACGGTTGAGTTGTACAACTTTAGCACATGCGCATTACAGTGTCCCCTGAGTCTGGTCGGAAAGGTTCTGGGAAAGGTTTCTCTCCCAGACTGAAAGGACAAGACTGGTAGTGAGGCGAGTTTACTTACCCCACAAGAGGCTCAGTCTCTTCAGGGCTTCTCTGCTGGCAGTAAGGAGCAAAGACAAGCCCAGGACATGATACTCGCTGGTTTCCACTTTACATTCCCCATACTGAGACTAAAACATCACAGGTTTTACAAAGATTATAACAAGTTGTCTCCCAATGTCAGTTTAACTCAACTCCATACGTGGAATGTTTTTAATCAAATTCAGTCAAAGGGTTTTATATTACCTTAAGCTGTAATTGACTTATTCTAACCATGTAGGATGTGAATGGCTTTATTTGTTCAACTGCATATAGTTAGAAGACTACAAGAAACAGATGACTATAAGAGGTCAAATTTGAGCTGTTTGTAGTTCCACTGAACTATAAATTAACTATATAGTTGGTTTGTTGTGACGTCTGTGTAGTGTGCACACATTTTGGTCATCGCAGGGTCTGGCTCTTTAAAGAGTTCAAGTGCACCAACTTTGTTGATTCATATTTTTATTTCCCAGGAGGAAAAACACCAGTCTGACATGGGCAGCGAGTCATTGAGGCCGGCCGCTGACGTGTGCTGAAAGAGGAGGGGCAGCAGCTCCAGTTCCAGACAAAATCCCCGTTCTTGGAACTGGCAATTTCAGCTGCAAAGAAGCAACTTACAGAAAAACAATTCTCCAGAAGTCTCACATCCCTCACGTCTCTCTAACTCGTTCAGACACAGCCTCCATTCCAACAGATTCTATTCTATTCTATATTCTTGCAGCACTTTTTATGTGTTGACATTCATTTTGATGAAAATGAACCCAAGCTGGTCACCAAAATGTTGCAGGTTTGAACTTATGGTGTTTTACTACAGTTATAATTTTAGTTTTACCTTTTTACCAAAAAGAAAGAAGAAAAAGAAGGTTAGTTAAGAATATGATAAACAACCAGAATTTAGAATGATTTTGTAGTAGTTTATTTATTTATTTTAAATATGGTGATAAATCCCTCATGTGTAAATAAACGATGCCTCTCATGCTGAATTAAACATGGTCTCTCTGAAATATTAATTTAAACAGAGAACTGCATGTTTAGTAAGGAGAAATTTACAATTTATTGTTCATAAATAAAATAAAATAAAATTAAAGAATAAAATTAAATACAAAAACATTTTAAATCACTAATTCCATTCCAGTAAACAATTTAAGTCCAGCTATTAGTATATAAATAAAAATGTTATTTGTTATTTTGTATTAATTAGTAGTTTATTGACTTAACAAAATGTTATAATTAGTTGGATGTTACTTCATTTCAGAACCAATGCCTATAATAATGGACATTAAAAAAAAATACAAATATCTATAAAAAATAATCTTCTGTCTGCATAAGAAATAAAGCAGGGGTGTATTTTGTGTGTTCATAAAGATTTTAGTCTGATTTACACGTTTCCCCTGACTGCCTTGTTTTTCCACAACAGTAATTCATGGTTATCTCCTCTGGTCCTCTGAAGAGAGGCTTTTACTCAGAAGAATCCTGAAGTAAGCCTCTTTCCTGGCTCTTGCACAAAGCATCTTTGTCACGTTTTCTGTGTTTAGTTCAGTTTTACGTTCTTGTTTCCCCCTGTCTATTGTGATTTTGGTTTATTCCTGTTAGTTTTTCCCGCTCCTCGTTTGTATTCAGTTTCTTCACCTGTGTCTAGTTAATTATCCCGTTAAGCCCCAGTTCTTTTAAGCCCTGTGTTTTCCCTCAGTGTGCGTGTGTGCGTGTGTGCGTGTGTGCGTGCGTGCGTGCGTGCGTGCGTGCGTGCGTGCGTGCGTGCGTGCGTGCGTGCGTGCGTGCGTGCGTGCGTGCGTGCGTGCGTGCGTGCGTTTCTTCGTCTTCGTCTTCAAGTCCTGGAGTTTGTTCTTTTGTTCCTGTATGTTTTTGGAAGTTTAAGTTTGTAAAATAAATCTCCTAAACTGTAGCTACCGTGTCCTCGTCTTCAGCTACCTACACAAAACCTGACAATCTTATAGTATCCTGACACTCTTACTGTTGTTTTTTACTTTTTTCATGCAGTATACTGAGCTACAGTTTGTTTGTCTTAAACGTCTGAGTAATTTTAAAATATTTGAGTAATTTCTCCAACACATTTTCAATGTCATTTTCAATGTTTTGGAGTTAATAAATTGTGTTGCGTGACCTGACAAAAGCAAAAGAGATACTTTTCACAGGTACACGTAAGATACTTTTCACATATTGTACATTTTTCTCCTTTGGTAAAAGAGCCAGTAACTGTTCACAAAAGTCTCTTTGAGTTTCACATCAGTGTGAACAGACTCATCTGGCAAGGTTTCTGTTGTAAACCCGTTCCTCTAAGATTCTTAGAAAGTTCCAACAAAGGCTGCCAAATCTTTGCAATCCCTAATTGAAACACAATGAACCACGCAGCAAGTATTAACTATAGCTGAAGAAAGTCCAAATCCGTGACTGTTAGTCACTTTAGCTACTGACTTATATTTACCACAGCATTGAAGACATAAATGTTGTCTGCTGTGAGTTGAAGTATTTGTTAATGGTTATTTAGAGAACAGGGATCCTCGGTCGACAGCTTCTGTACTCAGATTGACAGATACACAAATAGAAGTTTAACTGGATGACAGATGATGCCACTCTTGTTTAGTCTCAGAATGTGCTGTGAGATTTTTCTTACCAACACAGTCCAGTACATGAGAATTCAAAACTCAAACACCCTAATGTTTTGTAGCGTACCTATGTAGAACAAATGGGTTCCTTTCAGTTAACTGTACATTAGAAAGTACAATTAGAGCTTTAACCACAAGGCTACACTGCAGCTTTTCTTCCTTTAAACCAGTGGTTCACAATTTTTATGACTTGAAGAGCCACAATTCTTATTATTCAAAAAAATATTTTAAATCAAGCTCCCTGCCACAGCAAAAAGGGCTGCCCACTCTCTGTGTGTGTCTACTCACTGATCCTAATGTATGGGCACTAACTTGGATGGGTTAAATGCAGAGTACAAATTCCGAGAATGGGTTACCATACTTGGCCTTCACGTTACTTTATTTACCGGCTTCCTCTTGTGCTGATTGGTTGGATTATCTGAACGTGCTCCTTTCGAACTTTGTTAAATACACTTCATTATGAGAAAAATAAGGTGGATATGTTTACATTACTTATTAACACTGATCCCAGATCTCTGAAATACTTGATTCTCATTGGTCAATAGTGCCCAATATAAGTCCGTTCATCCGGGTAATTGAACCGATGCTACTTTCAGATCACACACCAAAGACTCTCGTGTTGCATTAACACATCTGGCGCCATCTTCTGTCTCAGTTATGGAGCCAAGGCTTATCGATGCACAAAGCCAATGAAGGATATCCCATCTGGTCCGAGCCAACAGAAGGTCTACTGTGGTACATGTCACACAAAATTGTAATAATAGCAATGGGAGGCATGTGCCACAAAACACAGTGCACCACACTCTGCTGTGACGTGGATGGCCGTGTACGTGTGCCGTTTGCCTGGGTAAGTGATGTCACCAGGTTGCACTGTGGGATGGTGACAAGCCGGTGGAGGGAGTGTGATGCTCTGGGCAATGTTCTGTTGGGAAACCCTGGGTCCGGCCATTCATGTGGATGTAAATTTGACACGGGCCGCAATCTAAACATTGATGCAGACCAGGTACACCCCTTCATGACAATGATGCTCCCTGGTGAAAGTGGTCTCTGCCACACTGTACACATTGTTCAAGAATGGTTTGAGGAACATGATGAAGAGTTCAAGGTGTTGGCTTGGGCTCTGAATTCCCCAGATCTCAATCCAATCGAGCATCTGTGGGATATGCTGGACCAACAAGTTTGATCTACGGCAGCTCCACCTCGCAGCATACAGGACTTGAAGGATGTGCTGCTGATGTCTTGGTGTCAGAGACCACAGGACATCTTCAGGGGTCTTGTAGAGTCCATGCCTTGACGGGTTGGTGCTGTTTTGGCAGCATGCAGAGGACCAACAGCATGTTAGGCAGGTGGTCTAAGTGTTTTGGCTCATCTGTGTATTGTCACAGATGCCAGCCAATACTGTCTGTTATGGCTTGCATAACAATGAGCAACATTTTTACAGCATTTATTAATATCAATAATAATGATAAAAAAGACTTTCAGATTTTCTTTCCAGTTCTGGAAGATGTAAAAATAATGGAAACTAATCACATCTAAATACAGTTACGTAGTAATAAACTGCATTAGGTTAGATTATTTTTGACAGGTAATTCTGTACTAGAATACATATAAAATGTAACCCTCAGAAACTGGCGTACAATTCACTGTTTGAGCTCTAAAACAAACTTTCATGAGCTGCTGGGCAGAGGCAGCAATACAAATGTGACACGAGAAAGAAATGACAGCATTTATGTACTTTGTAAATGGCATTTGAGAGAAAAAAGCTTCTGTATTTAACTGGATTTTTCTACATTATGTAATGTTATTGCTTAATACTAGAAGTGGTCTTTCAGAATCGAGCAGACACAGTTATATCAAATGAGTGGAAAAGTACTCTCCTGCCTGTGGCCTCACTGCTTGTGCACATTTCTCCCTCTGGGGTCGCTCTGTATGTAATCAGGTGCGCCAGAGGCCTCAATTCAAGCCAAAGTACAGGGGCTGCCAAGACTGGCCCGTTTGCTCCTTATTTTCAATCAAATCTCAGCCTCGAGAGCCAGGCTTCATGTGTGAGTGTGCGGTTCAGGGTGAAAATCTGAGCTGGAGGTTGCAGGGAGGTTATTCATCTTCAGATTTTCTACACTGAAAGATCAGTTTCAGAATGGTACAATAAGCTTGAGAAAAAGCTACATGGATTTGGCATTGTACTGGGATGCTCCATCGTTCATTATTATAGAGATTCATGCCATGCAAATACTGGTATTGTGAATGATCTAGCTAGACAATAAAGACAAGGCTGGACACACATTCTGGCTCTGTCAAATCAAACACAGATGTCCATGTGCCCCATCTGCTCCGTTTTTGTAATTTATAGTGCTCCAGATCCTTGATTTCCTCTGGACAAACATCGGCAGAAAGACATACTACTAATTCAGGGAGCCATCCATAAACATAGTCAAAAGGGAAGTCCAAAGAGCCTCTCCTGCAAAACAACATTGACAATGACGACTCAAGACATTCTGAGGAGGCTGTGATAGTTGTCCAGACCCTGTGAAATTTGGAGTGATGTGATATTATGCCTGTATTGCCAGTTTCATTGCACAAAAACACTTCTCTAAAAGAGGTTTTCACAGTGATGCCACAGAAGAACCAATTTGGGCTTCCTATAGACCTTATGCACAAGAAAAACAAGCGCGCCGCAATCTTTAGAATATTGTCTTTGAACTTCCGTTTTTTGCGGTCACTCTGTATATCTCTATGTCTATCTCTATATCTCGCTGTCCAGGAGTAATTAGCTTTTGAAGTGGATTTACTTATTGTAAAGTTAACGAAAGTTATCATGAGGATTGTAATGTTTAAAGCAGATGTCTTAACAAATGTCAGTCGACTGGGAAGACTTTAAAACAAGCCGTTCATTCATAAATACGCAAGATCACTGTTAAAATATAGACCGGAAGACAAAAGACAACGAGCGAAGTGCTGAAAAGGGGCGGGGCTACATAAGGTCTATAGAACCTTTCAGTGAACAGTTCTTAAAAGAACCAATATTGAAGAACATTTTATAATATAAAGAACTCTCGATTAAAAATAAAGACATCAATGTTTTCATGAAGAAACTCCGATCTCTATGAAGCCCCTCCTTCCGAAAAGCCCAATCTGCTCTGATTGGTTGGCTGGACGAGTGTGCGTTGTGATTAGTCAACCACTTCGAGCGTTTGGGAAATGTAACACCCCTTACCACAACCAAGAGTTTCAACACACTACTAATGCAACTCAATCAGACCTCGTCCATTTATTTTGCGTATGCCTTGGGCGGGAATTATTGGGCCTTGGGCGGGAATTATTTAAATGAGGATTATTGTGTATCCTCATTCCCAGTTGAACATGTAAAAAAGCATTATAGGACCCCTTTAAAGATTCTTCAAAGACCTACAGATACCAATAAAAAACCTTTATTTAGTGGGATTCATAGTCTGAATGGAAGGCAAAAAATATAGTAAGAATATCACACCTATATAATTAGATAAAGCCACTTGTAGCTATCATATACAAGAAGTGATAATGATGTGTGATGTACTGTACATTAAGGGAATGACATGCAAGGGTTTTAATTAAGATGATAAACTGTGACCACAACTGAAAGTCATTATGCATTACAAGTTAATCACACAGACTTTCAATCTCTGATTCATAATGTCATAACAATATTTGGTTAACAATAGATTTGTTATTATACAAAGGCTTCTAAGACTTCACTGTTGAAACACTACTGAGAGGCCTAACGTACATCAAGATGTCAGACTTTGTTTTTATGACTAATCGCTGGCTCAGCATACTATTGTGCTTTGTTGCTACACATCTTATTATAAAGGCTGCAAACAGAAAATGGGCTTTGTTTAAATCCCGAAGTTTTAAGCACATGCTTTGATGAATCTACTTTGTTTTTTCATCACCAATTCAAAGGTGCATTCAGTAGTTTGGTGCTAATTAAAAAAGTTTTACACTATAAGAAATTAATTGTTTTTAAACGTCATCTGAATGATGTACACTCACATGAGATGAAAACTACTCAGAAAATATTTCCTTAAAGTGTCTTAAAGGTATTGTAGGTAAGACTTTTATAAAAAAAACTTTTTTCCACATTTCTTTAAACTTTCTACATATATCAATGCATAATTAAAATGTAAGTACTCTGGAAAAGAGAGTATAAAATTCGAGTGTCTGTAGTCCTCTCAGGGCTGCAATAAACACAGCTACTTATCTCCATTCACATCACCATTCGTGTAAGATTCATAACATATAAGCTGTGTTTTGCATGTAATTGTCTCTTACTAGCCTCTGACCCTCCTCGAGCGCGCATGTGGGCAGCGCATGTAGAGACTATTTATATAGAGACATGCCACTTACTCAATCCTCAATACAACTATATAGGGAAAACCTGTAACGCCAAAGATGGCGGTTGTATGCACATGTCCCAGCCCTGCCGCTGGAAAGCCAATCGTCTGCTTTTAACAGTCAAGCCGGGAAACATTTAAGCCTATCGTCTGGTTCCACTGACGCATGCGCACAGTTGAGGTTTGCGACAGTGGAAAATATGTTACTGTTTGAAAAGGTGGCAGATTTGATATGCAGTGTATGTGTTTGTTGTGTAAATATCAGACATCCCAAGTGTCTACCGCATATTGATAGCGGCTCCCTGATGCCCACAAATTAGTTCAAATCTCCCAGAATCTAGAGCGAGCGAGCGAGAGCTCACACATACTGTGTTTCAAACCGTGCCGCGCGCGCACGTCAGAGAGGGAGAGAACCCTTGCGTATGCGTAGTGAAGTATAACCTGTGGGGAAAAAGGCGTTTTAAACCTTATTTTGGGGCAACGGCATCAAACTTTTTCAGCGATTTTTATCATATTTTACTGCTGTTTCTATACATGCAGTTTTTATGTCCCGGTGACCAGTGAAAGTGCAGTTCTGACTCTCTGCCCATTAATTTAGATAGGAACCTGGTCTTGTTAGTCCGAAATAGCTGCCCGGAGGCGTTGCCAAGATGGCGGCCGAGTGGCATGACTTGCCTAAAAGGACTTTGGCATGTAGCAGCGGAGGTTTTGCCATGGTTACGAGAGAGTGACAGTCGCCTAAGCCAATCCTTTGTTTCGTCCCGAATGGAAAAAATGAGCTGTGTTTAATGCAGATTAAACGGTCTAGAGTCACTCGATTTTTATACTCTTTTTATCGGAGTACTTACATTTTAATTATGCATTGATATATAGAGAAAGTTTAAACAAATTTAGAAAAAAGTTTTTTTTTATAAAAATCTTAACTACAATACCTTTAATGTGGCCCTTACTTTAATTTAATTTTAAATCTTTATATTTTTAATAATCTTTTGTTGTGACTTGAAGTACACTAATTTTGATGAGTTGACAGTGTATGTTTACACGGCAATAATGTACTAAAAATGGAAACGTTTTTCCTTTGCATTTTTTGTGTCAACATTGTCAAAATAATTCCTGTTCACATGGATCCGTGAAAACGAGTAAAAATGCTGTATTATGGTGCCAGTCCAGTAGTTGGCGAAGTCACTATGTAAAGAAAAACTATGCACCTATAGACTGAACACGTAACAGGCATGTGCATGACGTTACCGTTTTCACAAATTCACGGAGACGATAAAGGTACTGTTTTCAAAAGCAAGTCGATGAGATGAATCAATGTAACTCCACAACAACTACATATATGTATCCACTAACCATTCAGAAACGTCCAGGTGCGTCTAAAAGTTGCAACCTCTTTCTGAATCTCTCCTGGTCCGTGTATCTGATCATTTTATTTCCTATTTGTAATGGAATAACGAGAAATGAAAAGACGGATCGTTTATTGTTTTTGTTTTTTTTGCTTGGTTTAATAAACGGAAAATGAGATTTCAGATCGATTTCTCATTTTTCGTTCGTGGTTTACAAAATGAAGTTTTATGTAACAAAGTTCGGGAGGAGCATGTTCAGGTAATCAACCAATCAAATCAAGAGGAAGCCGTTATAAATAAAGCTTTTCCTCACCTCCTGTCTCACTACAAGTCTCTCAGCATCCCTCCACCACCCCACCACCCCACACTCGGCTGGGTCTACCCCAGTATAGGGGGGAGTACTCTGGGTTCGGGCAAAATTCCGAGCTCGGAGCCCTCCCTCGGACAGCAAGCTAAATACGCATTAATATTACATTTGATTTCATGTAGGCTACGTGTGAACTCGTGAATCAGTTTATGGCTTTGATATTTTGTTCGCACATGTGGGGGGCGCTGAAACGCCCCTTTCATCTGATTGGTCAAACCGCTCCGTCTTCAGTACAGCCAGAATAAAGCCTCTTTCACACAGTGCGATGATCCCGGCAAATTGCCGTCAAATTGCCAGAACGCCTTCTGTGTGAACGCAAATACGACCCGGGATTGATACCGGCATCGATGCCGGGTTGAGGACCTAGTAACATTGCCGGAATCAGTCCTGCTGTGTGAACAAAAGCCAGGACCAATGCCGTAAGGGGTGTGTCATAAGCCCCTTTCACACAGAGATTCCGGAAAATACACGGATAAAGTGACCCGGGATTTGACCCGGGTTCGTTTGATTTTGGTTCATTCACACTGCCAGTGATTTTCCGGAATCAGAGAGTGCGTTCACACACAACCCGTAAAAACCCCGTAAAGACAAGTGACATCAATGTGACTTGTAATCTCAGCAGCGTCTTAAGTTTGCTTATGAGCTGCGATCTCTCTCTCGTGAAACCACGCTTCTGCATGTTTTCTCTGATTCGACCATAAACTTGCGCTTTACGTACCATTTCACAGCTGGCGAAAGATCCCGGCTTCAGTGTCATCACTACGACACGGCATTATTACGGCTTTTGTTCACACAGCGTGCGTTCTGGGACTGAACACGGCAATGTTACTAGGTCCCCAACCCGGCATCGATCCCGGGTCGAGTTTGCCTTCACACAGAAGGCGTTCTGGCAATTTGCCGGCAATTTGCCGGGTTCAAAGCGCTGTGTGAAAGGGGCTATAGTGCCGCCGCACGTGCCATCGCGCGACTCTGTTGCTCTTAGAAGAAAGTTTGTGTTTGTCATCAACAAAGAAAGAAAATGTCTGCAAACTGGAACGAAGCAGAGACCAGGAGGTCCTTACTATCCGTGCTGAAGCTGAGATTGTTCGCCAGCATGTTCGTTCGTGTACATGTTTTCGATGCGTGCGTTACACGTCTCATCCTGACATCATGTGTCTTTACGGGATCTTTACGGGATGTGTGTGAACGCACTCACAGATCCCGGAAAATCACTGGCAGTGTAAATGGACCAAAATCAAATAATCCCGGGACAAATCCCGGGTCACATTATCCGTGTATTTTCCGGAATCTCTGTGTGAAAGGGGCTTAAGAGTCCGTACAGCACACTGACAAATCCCACTTTAAGCTTTTGCACCACTCGCTGACATGCAGAAATATGTTGCTAGGAACACAATTAGTGCTGCTGCAAAGCATTGCTCGTGTAAAAGGATCCACCGTCTTCTGAACTGAGGTGGGGAACGCAGCTAATTTGCATTGAAAGGGACACACACAAAAACGATGCGGTTTTGCTCACACCCAAAAAGGGGCAACTTTTACAACCAATGATAAATTATCTGGGTGGTATTTTGAGCTGAAATTTCACACAGACTCTTTCTGGGGGCACCAAATATTTACATTACATTGTGTGAAAAGGGACATAATATATGACCTTTAAATTTATTTCAAAGACAACATGAAATTACATATAAAGATGTACTTAAGTCCTACTTGCTTTCAGTTTAATCCCGCACTTTAAGTATATTCTTTTTAAGTATTATTTCTGCTCTTTTTAAAAGTATGCTAAAGTGTACTTCTTTTCCACAAGGCTACACAAGATGGAAAGATTTGTTGAAAGAAAAGTCCTGAGAAGTGATGCCCAAGTTGCTAATGCTTGCTTAAAATGCTAAATTAATCTGCAAACACATCACGGAAATCGGCATAGGCTGAGTTAGTAATTAGATCCAATATGTTTTCTTATTTCAACCTATTTTTGGCTTGATTGTTATTTATTTATCTATTATTAAGAGTAGCAATTTTGTTTCACCGAAAAAAAAAAGACCTTTTAAGAAGTTTGAGGCCAATACTTGCTTTGGCGTCTGTGCAAAAGCTTCATTTAAGGAGCCTGGTTTCCTGTCACAAATTCATAAATGTATTTGCACAGCGGAGGCTGCTGTCATTTATGAAAGAGCAAAGACAGCTGACAGCTTGCAACTCCATTATAAACATATGGGCAGATGGGAGGTGCTTTTGTTTTGTGCTCTCGCTGCTGTTTTTAAAGTGGCATATCTTAAGTGGGTGAAAAAATGGGGAATAACGGTGTGGTTTAAATTAACTGCTCTGCTGGTCCTTTTGCTTGTCATCACATACCATTGCTGTTGGGTAATTGCACATTAATTAGATGGAGACAGGGAACTGTATTTTATTTTAGAAGACTCAAAGCTGACTCAGAACGTGATGGTTGTGTTATTATGGGCACGGTGTCTGTGTGGAGAATATCTCCACAGCAGTGCTGTTTATGACATGGATCAGCAGAGTTTAATGAAAATCAGGCCACAGGCTGACCGTTCTGTCTTTGTCTGTGTGCTCTGGTCCTTGTCTTTCCATGGCACCTGGGAATGCTTATGACAGGCGCCAATTCCACCATGGCTTCTGAGGTTTTGAGATGCTTGGCTTCAAGTGACAGGTCTGCACTTTACTTCTCCCCACTTCTCTCGTTCTTGGCTAGTAAATCAGCATCTCCTCCCATCTGTGATCACTATATTTTCATGGTTGTGTCGTCATATTTGCGTTGATATTTTGATCTTTTAACTATCCACTTTTCTTTGATTAAAGAATTACAGACAGAGACACAATAATTTTCCCACCGTGCTCAACCACAGTGTTGTCTTAACATTTGGGCTCTAGTTTTGATGCCCTCACATAAAGTCTGTATAGAACCAAAACACTATTCTTAGACGTATTCAACCGAAAGCAGGCTTTGCAGTGGGTGGTGATGTTAAGCTTTTTGTTTTTGGCTTGAGTAAGTGCAAACACAAGTGCCAGCAGTCGTTTCTGAAGAAAAATATGGCCAAATATCCATTTTGGAGAACAATATGGATTTTGTCACATTTTAGAAAGGTAATGCATGATGAAAAAGCTGATAAACATTGGGCTCGTTCACGTATAATTGCATGATTTAATATTTGTATGGGAGAAAAAAAATCCGGCCTAATTCACAACATAATAGTACGCACATGAATTTGTTCTTAACCTTGTTCTAATGTTAATGAATTTAGAGTATTCTAAATGAGTGACTGCATGCAAAAGCTTAATCATTTGCATAAACCACGACCAAACAATCTTCATATAAGGGTTTCCCACACAACTTTTTCTTGTATGAACCTTGTCATGAACAAATTATCATTCACCAATGAGTTTCTTACAAACAATTATTCTAAATTCAATGTAGAAAGAATGTAGGAACAACTGAAACCACACATACTCAAAAAAGTAGCATCACACACACACAAGTTCTAAATAAAATCTTAAAAGGTTCCTTCAGGAGCTTCATATATAGAACCTTTTTGGACATCACAAACTACCTTGTAACCAATCACGACAACTTGTGATTGTCAACAAGTGGATCTCTGAGCTGGTGTGAGTGAGTGGAGGCGGGGCTAATTTGCATATTCATAGAACCGCATATACTAAATGAGGCAACTGAGTTAAATTCAAGCTATGTTAAGGCATGAAGACATTTTTAAATATAAAAATGTAATTTTGGTGATCAAAGATGAGTTTTAAGGGATACAATTATTCTCCTAGTATATTTGGCATACAGAGTACTTTAAAATGTAATCAAGAATCATAAGCTTATATAGAAAACAATATTGAACCTTTTCTTCTAAGAATGTATGTTTGCCTAATGTGTAGCAGTTAGTTCTGTTTGATAAATGTTTAAAATTATGTACATTCATGCATATAAAACTCCATTCATATCAGTAGTCAAATAAAAGCCGTTTCATATTACATGGAGTGGGTCTCCTCATGGGGGTTATGGAAGTAAAATAATGGCAAATGTTTTTGAAACAAAAAGACTGTTGAATTGCACTACTTGAAAAAGCTATGCATTGCATTAACCATGCTTGCATTTTAATGCATTGTATTTTTAGGACTTGCATTTTTTATTGGCTCAAATTTGACATGGTTGAATATTTAAGCTGTGAATATTTCAATTTAAAACATTTCAAACACATTTTCATCATTAAAAATTCAATAATCCATATTCACCCTTCATATTTTTAAATTTTTTTAACTTTTTAAAAATACAACCATATAATATTCAACAGGCAATTTTCGGTCCATTTTATTTTGCTTTACAAATTCGCTTCCACAAATTCAGTGGTTCAAATTCGACAGTAAATTCAACATGGACATCCAGGAACTGCAGGAAAAGCAGTAGAATACAGAGCATAATCTCCATCTGCTGTTAGTCTACCTCACCAGCAGGGGGTGCATGCGCGTGTTGTTGACGAAGACCGAGCAACAATTATAGCAAGCCATTCATTCATTAAAAACTCATTTAAAAAAATGATCGCAATATATTGTGATATATTTTGTCGTGACATGTATCGTATCGTGAGCCCCTTGCCAATACACAGCCCCACTGTTTACTGTTTTTATATAAATATATAACACCTATTACACGTAAAAACAATGTACTCAATAGCTACCCATAAACCACCGCATATTTCGCAGCATTTCACTGGAAAAATTATAGGAGGGATTTGATGCAAAAGTGATTTTTCTTTTTTTAATACTGATATCTCTTAAAACAGTCACTGGATTTAAGCTACTGTAAATCTTTATGTCATAATCCAACTGCAGACACCTGTACAGTAATGCAAAATCCAGGACAGATCACTGAATCCAGATATGGATAACATCTGTTCTTGATAGTAGTAAGACTTGGGTTGAAGATGTTGTGGTTTGAAGTTTTCCACATGCTTTATTTATTGAGAAATGAGAGAATTTGGATTACAGTCTATGCATCAGTTTGCTTTTGATCATTTTGATTCATCATTGCCACTCTTGTTGTTCTTAAACGTGTACAGCTGTTTTCTGCCCTTTTGTTTCTCTGAAGCATATGAGCATATTTATTCTCCAACAGTTTTTGGCTTCTGTGCTGGAATTGCACGCTTAGACAAACTTATGGAAACTGGCTTGTAATACACTCAGATTGAGCAACAGTGACTGGAATGTAGTGAATCACAGGGTCAGTCAAACTATTATGCACAATCGCTGTAAAATCTGTTACAGGAGCAGAATGAGGATTAAGTATTTAATTTACTATACTTTCCCTAAAGCTATAGCAAAAATAATTAAAAACATTATTTTTTACGGCAAATTGTCAATGAATATTAAAACATAAACACTTTAGCTGATATAATGGGAAACCACTCAAACTCCAATCAATCTACTTACCCATTCACCTTTTACCTGACTCTTTTTTTTAAGGCACTGAATCCAGTTCCCACAACTGACTAATGTCTGACTGTGTCATCGTCATTATGGTCATTGCCAGTATATAAAAACATGATGTTACCAATCAGTGTGTTTCTTTTATTGAAAATGTATAAGAAACATGACAATTGCAATACTGGAGTTTTTGTAAGTGAAAAAATAAGTGTACTTTAAAGCATGACAAAAATTATTAATGTGAAGTGTGGTTATGAAGCGCACAAAGATGAGTAATTGCCAGAAACAGTCTATAATCTACAAAACTCACAGTTAAACAGACATAACACACCTTAACATTGACGGAGACAGGACAAAGAGCAACTAGAGGAACTAATGAGCTAATTAACAAACCCGCTGAGAAGCTGGATCACAGTGAAACATAGAAAACAGAACATATGTCATGTCCCTGGGCTGATCTGTCCTTTCTTTCCCGGTCTCTGTCGTGTTTCTGTTTGTTTGAAGCATGGGTTTGTTTTGCCAGTTGTTTGACATGTGCTTGCTATTCCATTCATTACCTCGTAATGTGCTTCGCTGTCATTGCGGAGTCTCATCCCGCCCCCTTGTTATTCCATTCATTACCTCGTTATTGTTTAATTCACTCCACCTGGTCCAGTATCAATTAATTCCTTCTATCTCCTATTTAGTCCCCTCGTGTGTGTGTTGTCTTGTGCCAGATTGTTGTTTGAGCTATGTGTGAGCGATAGTTCCAGTCTCTGTCTTGTGTTCTACCTTGTCGTGTTGGATCTTTGCCAGTTTTTGGTTTCATCTTTTAGTTTTATTTGCTTTACCTCCTCCTGATTTTCCCTGGCAGTTCTGTTGCATTCAGCCCTGGTCTCGATCTCCGATCATGGATCGCTTTGACCTTTGCTTCACGTGATGCCTGAGAGTTGCCCGGGAGTTGCCAGAGTTGCATGCCCCTCTGCGCTACACTGCCTTGTTCTGGCTCTTCAGATGTTGTCAATCTACAGAGGACGCTACCCTGGGAGTTCCTCTGAATTTGTTCAGTCTGTATTGAGTTCCTCTCTGGATTATTGACAGGCTTTTGTGTTTCCTATTTTGGAGAAAAATAAAACATTTTTGTTGCCTGCAGTTTGAGTCGGTGTCCTGACCTGACATAACGATCTGGCCAATTATGGACTCAATTAACGATCCCCTCAGACCAGCAGTCACTCAGCAGGGCATCCTCTTGAGCCAGCATGCCTCCCAGATATCAACCACATCTGAGGATCTCGGGTTGTTAAGTTCCCAGTTTTCAGATCTAAGTGCCCAGCTCCAGGAACTACGCAGGGAGACTTCAGCTAGCAGAACTGACACCACTGCCAGCCTTTCCACTCTCCGTCAAGTGCAGGAACATCAGGCAAACAACCCGCCACCCTATGATGGTAACCCTAACTCCTGTCAAGCTTTTTTGTCACAATACTCTGTTTTTTTCCCCTTCAGCCTCGCCAGTACGCCGTGGAATGGACCATGGTTGCGTACGTCCTAATCCTGCTGACAGGAAAAGCCTGTGACTGGGGTACATCTGTGTGGGAGGCTCAAGCCTTCTCCAGATGATCCCGAACCCATGCAGTTGGGATGCCTGCGTCTCACTCCCCAGCAGAAACAAAAATGATTTGCTCGTGGCCTATGTCTCAACAGTGGAAAGGCCCGACACTTCGCCAGCGTCTGCTAAAAGACAGGGCCCATCAATAGCCAGGGGGATCCTGGTGGGTGCTTCTTCCTTTATTTCCTTCCCCTCGTCCCGCACCCTTTTTTCTGTGATGGTCAAGTTAGGGAGGTCTAATTACTCCTGTTCGGCTTTGGTGGACTCTGAGGCTGGTGGCAACTTCATGGACCGTGGTATGGCAGTGTGGTGGGGTATTCCGTCCACCCCTCTTCCTAGCTCCATCTCCGGTCTGTCCCTTGACGATTCCCCTATCCCTACCATCACTCACGTCACTCCCCCTGTAAGTCTTGTTGTCTCGGGCAATCACCGTGAGATCACGAGGTGTACCTCCAGAATTCCCTGAGTGTGCTAATGGTTCTGGTGCACCCGTGCAGGGACTCTTGCAGGGAGCCAAGGTCTTCAGTAAGTTGGACCTCCGCAATGCTTATCTGGTTCGAATATGAGAGGGGGATACGAGTGGAAGACAGCATTTATCACTATCTCTGGACACTTTGAGTACTGGACTTGCCGTTTGGCCTGACCAACGCCCCAGCCTGTCTTCCAGGCTCTGGTCAATGAAGTGCTGAGGACATGGTTAACAAATTTATTTAGTGTACCTTGACGATATTCTTATTTTTTCTCCCTCTGTTCAGGTACACACTCAACATGTACGTCAGGTGCTATAATGGCTGTTAGAGAACCAGCTGTATGTAAAAGCGGAGAAGTGCCTTTCTACGCACAGTCCGTTTTGTTCCTGGGCTACATTATTGCGGCAGTGGGGATCAGAACTGATCTCGCTAAGGTAAGGGACTCTGAGGCCGGTGGCAACTTCATGGACCGTGGTATAGCAGAGCGGTGGGGTATTCCGTCCACCCCTCTTCCTAGCTCCATCTCCGTTCAGTCCCTTGACGATTCCCCTATCCCTACCATCACTCACGTCACTCCCCCTGTAAGTCTTGTTGTCTCGGGCAATCACCGTGAGATCACGAGGTGTACCTCCAGAATTCCCTGAGTGTGCTAATGGTTCTGGCGCACCCGTGCAGGGACTCTTGCAGGGAGCCAAGGTCTTCAGTAAGTTGGACCTTCGCAATGCTTATCTGGTTCGGATACAAGAGGGGGATACGAGTGGAAGACAGCATTTATCACTATCTCTGGACACTTTGAGTACTGGACTTGCCGTTTGGCCTGACCAACGCCCTGGTCAATGAAGTGCTGAGGACATGGTTAACAAATTTGTCTTGTGTACCTTGACGATATTCTTATTTTTTCTCCCTCTGTTCAGGTACACACTCATCATGTAGGTCAGGTGCTATAATGGCTGTTAGAGAACCAGCTGTATGTAAAAGCGGAGAAGTGCCTTTCTACACACAGTCCGTTTTGTTCCTGGGCTACATTATTGCGGCAGAGGGGATCAGAGCTGATCTCGCTAAGGTAAGGGCCGTAGCTGAGTGGCCAACTCCAGACTCACGCAAGGCTCTGCTTCTGTCATGTCCCTGGGCTGATCTGTCCGTTCTTTCCCGGTCTCTGTCGTGTTTCTGTTTGTTTGAAGCATATGGGTTCGTTTTGACAGTTCACCATGTGCTTCGCTGTCATTGCGGTGTCTCATCCTGACCCCTTGTTATTCTATTCATTACCTCGTTATTGTTTTACTCATTCCACCTGGTCCAGTATCAATGAATTCCTTCTATCTCCTATTTAGACCCCTCATGTGTGTGTTGTCTTGTGCCAGATTGTTGTTTGAGCTATGTGTGAGCGATAGTTCCAGTCTCTTTGTCTTGTGTTCTACCGTGTCATGTTGGATCTTTGCCAGTTTTTGGTTTCATCTTTTAGTTTTATTTTCTCTACCTCCTCCTGATTTTCCCAGGCAGTTCTGTTGCATTCAGCCCGTGTCTTGCTCTCGGTCTCCGATCGTGGAACACCTTCGTCTCTGCCCTGCTTCACGTGCTGCCTGAGAACCGCCAGCCCCCCGCCTCTTCAGCGTGCCCCTCTGCGCTACACCGCCTTGTTATAGCTCTTCAGACATTGTCAATCTACAGAGGATGCTACCCTGGGAGTTCCACTGAACTTGTTCAGTCTGTATTGAGTTCCTGTCTGGATTATTGACAGTCCTTTGTTTCCTATTTTGAAGAAAAATAAAACCTTTTTGTTGCCTGCCATTTGAGTCTGTGTGCAGGGACGGACTTAACCATTAGGCAAACTATTCCGTTATCTCACTTTCTGCGCGAAAGTGACAAAGCTGTAATGCGCCAAAAAAACTGACGGAGAAAAAGAAGTGATTGACAGACGGTGTACAGAGTAGTAAACGGAATGAAGCGAAGCTACCCAAGCGGTGCTGAAAAAGCAGGAAACGGGAAGAAAGCGAAAACGCTTTTAGCAAAATTGCAGAAGGTAACAAACTTTTTTGTGATGCCCGATGACAACGACAACAATGCTAACGACATGTTAGAAGTCCATGGCCGTAGCCAGCTATGAAGTCACCGAAGTCCGAACATCTGTCATTTTTTTTACATTAAAAAATAAAATGTCAAGCTCTCTGAATGATTAATCAGCCGTTTAAACCACCTCATATGAGCGTTTGCAATACATGCTGCTGTAGAAAGTGCCATTTAATGTTTTGTATTTCTTTTTTTTTTTTCTTTTTTCGTTCTCTTTTAAAGATAGGATGGGGGGGGCCCATACTACCTTCGCCTTGGGCCCCCAATTTGCTAAATCCGCCACTCTCTGTGTCCTGACCTGACGCATAACCCTGACATTTAATTAAAACATAATGATTTTAAATGTACTTTAAAGTGAAACTTTTCATTTTAAAAGTGCACCTATGTGTTTTAAGGATTGTACTTTTTTACTTTTAGATCTCTACATGAAATTAATATAAAATTAATAAATAATGTCACTGACTTGCCAAAAGTAGTGGCGAAATCAAGTTATCCTTCCAGCAGAAACTCACAGGCTCTGCCAATAGTTACAGCAACATCCAAAAAAGAAGAACAGAACAGAAGCGAGTTTAACAGAAGCGAGACTTCAGGTCAATAAGGTTTGTGCTAATGGGGAGTGTGCGGTTTGTCATTTACTCACCTTGTTTTCTGACGACAGCAAAGACAGGACTGAAGCAGCATGGAAAAGCCCAGAGAAAGGGGTGTGAAAGGCAGCCAGCTGGAAATAAGCGGAGCTCCCAAAGTTCTTGGAGAATGTTGAACGTCTTTTCAACGCCAGTCAGCAGGCCTGTACAGCCATGAAGAAAGAGGTATCTATCTCCTTGAATGAAACCTGTGGTTCATTCTTAGAAAAAAGAATAAACCTTTACAATAAACGGAGAAACACTTTTATTTCGCTATTGTACTCAAAAGTGATGACAGTGTGTGTAGAGAGTAATGCTGGATAAGGTGTCATATTAGATACAGCAAAAAAGGGAATATTTACTCATGACAGGCTTGATTTGTCGAAGAAATTGGTAAAAACCAATGGGTCAAGATTTGGCAAGTAAGCATGGTCAAGTGCTCCCTGCTTATGCTGTAACTACATCACTTGGGTTAAAAAATGTTATTTCTCTATTGAGAGCTGCAGAGATTACATATGTTTGTAAGTCAAAACTCAGAAACTAGTTAGCATTTTAACACTTCCTGTTCCACCGTCATAAGTCAAAATTTTTTTTATGGGCTTTTGGTTAAATACCTGAAGTAAGGTCTGTGGTTGACACAAGCTCAAGATATTTTCACTTTTTTATTCTAAACATAAAATTAATTAGTAATACCACATTGTGGTTATGTAAAGCGTTTACTTGTCTTGTAAAAGTCTGTTGCAAGTGTCTAAATAGGACTACAGAGGTTGTCGTGGACATTAAACTCACTAGTCGGCTTTTACAGCATTGTTGAGTTTATAATTGTGCTCTTGCAAACTATTCTAACTCAAACTTTCACAGAAAGTAATGGTTTTTAGAGTAGTCAGAAGCTTAATGGCGGTGTCATTGACGTTATGTGACCGTGGGTGGTGTAGTTTATTTATAGACTGTTGAGCTTTTTACATCTGGCAATTGTATTTAGTTTTCAAAATTCATAAAGGTTTGTGAGGATTATGTTACTTGCTTTTATGATGAACAAAACTTGTAAGAAGCATACACTTTTTGTTTGTTTGTCACAGTTCTACTGTCTTTTCTACAGTAACCCAAAAGCCAATGGAAATATCATGGCCTAATAATGAGTCTTCACAGCCATTCTGTAGTTTTGTATTCTGACCAGTGTTGGGCAAGTTACTCTGTTAAAGATGTAATTAGTAGCTAGTTATTCATATTCGTCACGATTTGAATCGTATTCATCATATTCGTCACGATTTGGTCAGTTACCTGGATGCGCGGCCATATTGGAGATACTCGGATGTAAACATAGCATGGATTGCACTGTTTATGTACTACTGAACACATTGTTACACTAATTTATGATGTCTAAACCACGGAAAAAAACATGTGAAAGCTGCACAATCGTATAGAGAAGGACTTAGTAAGCAGGAAAGAGTGTGACATTTTGACAAACTAAAGTTAATATGTGGTAAAGATCCGAACGAGCTAGCTTCTCTAGCCCTTACTGCAATTCTTCCTTCTATTTCTTATCCCGACATAGGCTACGTTCAGATTGTCAGTCCAAAAAAAGCACATGAAATCAGTTTCAAGCTACATCCATATGTGGATTGAAATCATATTCAAATCACATATCAGGAAATCCGCTTCAGTCTGAGCGCTCTGATCGGATTTCGCGTGGTATGTGACTTTCTCAAGCCACGTATAATGTAAACGTCAGACGTTGTTATAGGGAACATGCTTAAAGTCGCTGTGCTGTGTTGTTGCAAAGTGCCGGACAAGCAGAAAAGAATTATTTTTGAAACGTATTTTGAAACCGGCGCAGATAAGAGTGCAGAAAAAAAGCTGTGCGTACCAGCCTCCTGCAGTAGTCCAGTGCGTCGGTTGTTACACGTTTCCATGTTGTAAAATTTAAACAAGACAACATCTCTATTGCAAATGCAAACCTCTCCATCAAAGCAACGTCATTGCCATATTGCCAAAGAGCTGCATGGACACACAAAAAGGATCTGAACAGTTGCGATACACAGTGTGGACATCATTTTAGATCAGATTCCAATCGGATGCAAAGATAATCGGATTTGGACTAAAATTGTGAATGTAGCCATAGTTAACTACTTTACGTCAACATTTTAGCCGTAGTCAACGCTTCATTTACACATGTCGCTGATGCTGTGCCTCTCTCAACCACAAACACCTTCTTTCATCAGTTTTTTGCACTCTTCTCTTTAACTTTTGGCAATTTATAGAACTCGAAATGTTTTTTCCCGGTGCGACCTATTAATACAGACCAAAATACGACCATTTTTCAGTTCGTTCAGTTCAGCGGCATTGTTTACATTCAGTGCCTCCAAAATGGCCGACTTCCGGATTGATGACGTGTAGTGAAAACCCTCTATCAGAGCTGCTCTCACACACACACACAAGCTCTTGAAGCTCTGCCCTCTGTGCAGGGAGCAGCAACTCATTTGCATTCAAAGGGACACACAAAACGATACGTTTTTACTGACACTCAAAAAGGGACAACTTTAACATGCTGTACAAAATTATCTGTGGGGTATTTTGAGCTAAAACTTCACATACACACTCTGGGGACAACAGACTTATTTTACATATTTTAAAAATGGACATTATACCACCCCTTTAATGATGGAACCCCAGACAGCAACATAGTGTCAGGCCAGATCCGGGCCACATCCGGTACATGAGGATTCCATGCTTCTGTTTCAATGTTTCTAATATCTTGTCAGGTGTTCTCCAAACTCATCAGGCATTATAGGAGAAGACTCAAAGATGCTATCTTGGAAAAAGGCGATTGCAAAAAGTTTTTAATAAAAGGGGGAAAAATAATTGATTCAAACGTGTTTTTGGAGAAAAACATTTATTTAATATTTATTTATGTATAAACACATAACGTGTTTTCCTGTTATTATTTATCATTCTATTATTGCATAAATGCATCTAATTCGCAATTCTAAAATGGTAAAATGGTGGCAGTTTTTTTTTGCTAGCTGCATGTCTTCACAAGTAAGGACTTTTTTTTTAATTAAACTTGGCATAGTGAAAGAATTACTCATCTATTAGCTATGATTAGTTTTGCAAGTGTGTGTCTGTATGTTTATGAAATCAATGGTTTGACAAAGAAGGTCCTATTGAATAAGTGTTAACAAGTGTAGGTCTTATTTGGACAGATCCTCTCGTTGTGGCTACTGTTGGCAGGGGGGCAAATATTTCTTGTTCCATCTCGTTATTGATGTATCCGCCCACGAAGCCCCTCTGCTGCTGATGAGTCGGATTATCCCTCCTGAAATCCTGACCAACACAACTTAAACTTGTTTCTAACCCACAGAGGAACAAAGAAATCCAGAGATATGCTCTTAAACAACCCGAAACTTCACACACAGGCAATTTAAGTGGAGTGATGGTAAAAATTATGGTAAAATGCACCTTCTCTGTGATGATCTGATATTACTTCTCTAAATGTCTTCACATGTTCAGATTAGTTTTATCCTCCTTGTACAGTTTTATAGGGTAAAGTTTTTTGTATGGGTTAAACTCACTTCATAATTTGTTAAATTGTGACTATTTGTTTCAATTGTATATTCGTGGAAAAATAAAAATATTTAAAAAATAATAAAACATGAAAGCATAAGAATCACCCTTCCTGTCATGGGAAAAGCTTTTGAAAATAGTAAGCATTTGGCGCCCTCTGGTGAATATTTGTGTACAAGTATTGGTCTGATATTTTTAAGTTGGCTGTTTTTCTAACTTCGTCGTTATAGTTCCTGTATAAAAATGTAAATTCAAAATTAAATTCAGTTTCATTACAACACATAGTAAATTATATGATAAAAATTGTCTTGATTTTCACTAAACGTAAGTCTAAGCAAAAGTGCAAAACTTTGTTTTCTTCTAATTTATTAAAACAAGTAAGAGAACTGTACATGATATTATACTACAACATAGATGTTTAGGCCTAGAAACCCGATATTTTGAAGTGGAAACCAACCCGACAGAACAACCCTCATGTGTTTGACATCTGGTATCTGATTGAACCATGAACCCATTGAGAGTTGTTGAATTGTAATGTTTATGTACTGGCCCTGCCATGTCACCTTCCAATAAATTAGACAATCATTTACCAGTGATCTCAATACAAAATACAGTTTGGAGGCTTTTTATTGTCTGTTAATTTTTCACTCACATTAAAAATGTAACACTGTTAGATTTTAACACAATTAATAAGCATTTCTCGTTATATGCAAAATACCATGACTCCTCGTCCCCAATTTTAGTTTCTGTGTATCAGAGGTCTTAAAGGGATAGTTCACCCAAAAATGAAAATGTTGTCATCCTTTACAGTTTCTGGTCCCCATTGACTTCCATAGTTTGGTTACCCATATTCTTCAAAATATCTTATTTTGTGTTCAGCAGAAGAAAGAAACTCAAATACAGATTTGGAACAACTTGAGGGAGAGAAAATTATGACAGAATTTTCATTTTGGGTGAATATAGTGTATAAAGTTAGTCATGTCTGAATAACGTTTATACATGTGGTTAAAGGCATGTGTGTACAGTTGGCATGTCTGCTGCTTGTCCATGTGTGAAGACCTCAGGCCCAGTGTGTGTGGGTATCAGGGGATCTTCAGACAGACCTGCTGCAGACAAAAGTCACATTAATAATGCAATTTATATGTAATGAAATAACATTAAAACATGCATTTTCTGTGAAGCTGCTTTAAAAACTATATGTATTGTCAAAAGCACTATACAAATAAACTTGAACAGAATTAAAGTGAATAACTAATAAGAAGATGCCTATAAATCAGCGTTCCATCACTTATTTTGATCAGAGACTATATTTTTTTATGGGAAATATAGTGCCATATTCCAGCTGTTCAAGTCTTATACTTATCTGAAAACAAAGATTCTGTGATCGCACAGAGCTATTATACAGAATGACTTCAAAATACTTGTGATAAAATGTTGCTCACAAGTCATATTCACTATGTTTATGCAGTGTAAGAAAAATCAGTAGAAAAATGGAAAAGGTACAAGGCCTAGAATGTATGTGAAAAAAATTGTATATTGGTATATTGTTTCATTTATACAGTGAGGCCTATGCAGTATAATATTACATTTGATTTCTTTATTTAATTTCTGTACCTGAAAACTACTGTTAAACCTACTGTTAAAAGTGTAAAGCACTGCATTTCATTTGTATCTTTGTTCTATTGTATTTACTTCTGCTATTGCTTGTATTTTCTGTTATTATTGTATTATTGTTCACTTGTCTTTAAATTAAATATTAATTAGTAGTTTTAGCTGCGGAATGGCAATTGGAATAGAGAGTATTACAATTTTGGTTTTATTGCTGCCTGTTGCTTTTATGGCCGGTAAATTTTCTTGGCAAAAAAGTTATTTTTTTTTAGGTCCTGCACTGGTAATTTTCCGCTAGGACATTATCCATTAGATTTACAGACATTTCCTTTAACTAAAACACAATCAAAATACAGCTACAACGCCTATAAAAAGTCCATATGGATAATTCCTTCAACAGTATACTGGCCCCTTATATTGTCAAATATAGTAAATAAATCTAACTATATATATATATATATATATATATATGGTAACACTTTATTTGAAGGGGTGTGCATAAGACTAACATGACAATGTCATAAACATGACATAACACCTGTCATGAACATGGAGTCTTTATGAATGTTTATGACTGTTATCATTAAGTGTCATTCGATAAATTATGACACTTTTAATGCAAAATTGACATTGTTTAAAATGTCTTGATTATGACAACTTGACATTAACCAAGACAGAAAGTACAATGTGTTCCACTTTACTTGAGGAAGTAAAATATTCATGACACAGTTATAATGGTGTCATGACGGCCAAAGTCAAAACCAACCACATATGACAGGGTAATGTAATGTTAACGCAAAGCTAAATAACTTCTTTACGTTTGATAATTAGACCTGTTATGACATATTTGTGACAGGTTGACAGGTTATGATTTCTTGGTTAATGTCAAGTTGTCATAATCAAGACATTTTTGTCTTTGTTAATGTCAAGTTGTCATAACAAAGACATTTTAAACAATGTCAACTTTGCATTAAAAGTGTCATAATTTACCGAATGACACTTAATGACAACAGTCATAAACATTCATAAAGACTCCATGTTCATGACAGGTGTTATGTCATGTTTATGACAGTGTCATGTCAGTCTTATGCACACCCCTTCAAATAAAGTGTTACCATATATATGTTTTTTTTTCTTTTCTTTTTTTTTTCTTTTTTTTTTTACTACAGTGAGCAGCTCCTCATCACTGCTTTTATTGTATGGAAAAGTGCAGCATGGACATTGTGCAAAATATTTTCTTTTGTGTTCCAAACAAAAATCCATCCAGGTTTGGAATGACATAATGCTGAGATGATAAATGATCTCAGAATTTAGATTTTAGGATGAACTATCCCTTTAAACTGCAGCTGGACTACCTGAGATTGTGATACTCACAAGAGGGTACAGGAAGGATCACCGATGTGAAGTTATGCATTGGGATATGCTCCGTCAGTATTCCTCTGGAGAGGACAGACTCTGTAGCTGTGCTGAATATGAGTGGCTCAGGATTCGACTCTACAGAAAGACAGAAAAGTTACTGTTTTATTCCATTTCCAACACATTCATAACTGCAGGTAAGTCAGAAAGAGCCTCAACTCCCTCAGAGCGCTAATGGTGAGTCTTATCTTTAGCTCGAGAGCTTAGACTGAGACGGATGGACTCCGGACTGAGATCTCCTATGGAATCTTAACCAGCTCTGAGTTCAATGAAGTTTAAGCTGGAAAAAGTTTACAGTAACTCTCTCCATAATGTCTCAGGACCAGCTCTTCTCACCTAAATCCAAGAGATTATATACAGATCCCAAATCAGCAGTATGGCAACCAAGAGGAACATTTTATTGTTCAGGAGAGTTTATGAAATTCTCAGATATCTTAGACTTTTGTTTGAACTTTGTCTCAGATGTTACTCCTAAAATTCCTTGAGAAAAATAAACATAGAAGAGACATTTTTTGACATTTTTGGCTATAAGTGGCATACTTTCAAAAAGAGCACTTAATATGGAAATAATAAATATTCTTAAATGAATATATTTAGGTGTGAACAGACTGTTTTTGGACACTTAATTGCATGTTAATTGCAATCAAATGAGCACGTATTATAGTAGTTTAAATTGTATATTAAATGCAATTAGCTGAAATTTAGTGTGTTAAATCTTTATATGGAATTGCATAATTTTATTGTCTTGGAAATGTGCAATGTATTTATAGTAAACTAAAATATACTTGAATGTAATTTCCATTGAAACTTGTATGTGACTTTTTAAATATATTTGTATTTACACATTTGCAATCATGAACTCATTTTAAATATATTAACTTTAAATGTACTATTTAATAAATCTTTAGTATGCTGGTCAAAATAAGTGTTCTTCTTTAAAGAATGACAAAAGATTATTATTGAAACTTAATGATTTAAAATGTACTTCAAAGTAAACTTTAGGTTGACTATTAAAAAATGCACTTACAAGTGTACTTAGGTGTGTTAAGAAACAGTCAGGCAGGTCTACTCTAAGTACACTTAAGTGGCCTTTTATGTCATTAATATTATATTAAATGCAAGTACAATAAGTTTGAAAAAATAGACATTTAAGAGTTGAAGTACACTACAAGTGCATTCAATACAATTAAGCACAAGAATTTGATGAGAAATGAGATCTTCAATTTGTAACTGCAGTCTGTGATATCCTGATAGTCTGACCAGTGTCTGCGACATTAATGGAACTCTCTCAATGGAGACAAATCTGAGATTCCTGGTGTACTTTTGCCAGGAGAAAGATCTGGGACGTTTGAGACTAGGGCAAGTGTGTTAATTTTCTCTCCATTTATTCTCACTGCTGGATAGAAGATATAATTTAGATATTAAAGAGATCTTCGGGACAAAGCTCATTGGTTTTGTACCTGAGGCCGGCAGTGCTTCAGGTCCTCTGGTTGCTTCTTCTCCCAGGAGCATCTCCATCAACAGGCTGTCCACATTGGCTTTCCCCAAGAGACGCATGAGCTGCAGCTGCTCCACCATCTGCCAGGCCACGCTCTGAAGTGTGGTCAGCAACAACAACAGCTCCCCAAACCGCCCTCGCTGCTCACTAGTGGACTCATCCAGCAGCACCTGGGCCTGGAATCGCAGTCGGCGCACTGCCTGAGCGCACTGCAGTCCAGGGCAATCTGAAACACAGATCGGTTGCAAAACAAAGCTCATTGAGAGATGTTTTGTGTTTATCTGAGAAAACGTTTAGAGCATGGAATGGATAACTGAGATTTTTTTATGTGCAGTGTTGGTATTTCTGTGAAAAAGTATTTTTTTATGAGCAACAAATGGCTGGTTTGAGGAGGGAAAATCATGCATTCCAACTCATGATTTGAAAGGAAGCCAATTCTTCTGTTCTGAATTCTGGCCAACTCTTTTGCCGTTTTTTCCTAGCTAACAGGGAATGTTCTCAGATCGATCTGGCAAGATTCTTTCAAAGTTATGAATAAATGTTCTTCCAGTAATGCTAATAGAACATCCGTTCAGAGTTATCTGGTCTTTAATAATGTTCTCAACATGTTGGCACAACTTTACATCGTTCAAAATAGCAGTATTTTCTTAGAACCAAGTGTAAATACAGGTCCTTCTCAAAAAATTAGCATATTGTGATAAAGTTCATTATTTTCCATAATGTAATGATAAAAATTAAACTTTCATATATTTTAGATTCATTGCACACCAACTGAAATATTTCAGGTCTTTTATTGTTTTAATACTGATGATTTTGGCATACAGCTCATGAAAACCCAAAATTCCTATCTCAAAAAATTAGCATATCATGAAAAGGTTCTCTAAACGAGCTATTAACCTAATCATCTGAATCAACTAATTAACTCTAAACACCTGCAAAAGATTCCTGAGGCTTTTAAAAACTCTCAGCCTGTTTCATTACTCGAAACCGCAATCATGGGTAAGACTGCCCACCTGACTGCTGTCCAGAAGGCCATCATTGAAACCCTCAAGCAAGAGGGTGAGACACAGAAAGAAATTTCTGAACAAATAGGCTGTTCCCAGGGTGCTGTATCAAGGAAGTATCATAAGTCTGTGGGAAGGAAAAAGTGTGGCAAAAAACGCTGCACAACGAGAAGAGGTGACCGGACCCTGAGGAAGATTGTGGAGAAGGACCGATTCCAGACCTTGGGGGACCTGCGGAAGCAGTGGACTGAGTCTGGAGTAGAAACATCCAGAGTCACCGTGCACAGGCGTGTGCAGGAAATGGGCTACAGGTGCCGCATTCCCCAGGTCAAGCCACTTTTGAACCAGAAACAGCGGCAGAAGCGCCTGACCTGGGCTACAGAGAAGCAGCACTGGACTGTTGCTCAGTGGTCCAAAGTACTTTTTTCAGATGAAAGCAAATTTTGCATTTTATTCGGAAATCAAGGTGCCAGAGTCTGGAGGAAGACTGGGGAGAAGGAAATGCCAAAATGGCTGAAGTCCAGAGTCAAGTGCCCACAGTCATTGATGGTCTGGGGTGCCATGTCAGCTGCTTGTGTTGGTCCACTGTGTTTTATCAAGGGCAGGGTCAATGCAGCTAGCTATCAGGAGATTTTGGAGCACTTCATGATTCCACCTGCTGAAAAGCTTTATGGAGATGACGATTTCATTTTTCAGCATGACCTGGCACCTGCTCACAGTGCCAAAACCTCTGGTAAATGGTTTACTGACCATGGTATTACTGTGCTCAATTGGCCAGCCAACTCTCCTGACCTGAACCCCATAGAAAATCTGTGGGATATTGTGAAGACAAAGTTGAGAGACGCAAGACCCAACACTCTGGATGAGCTTACGGCCGCTATCGAAGCATCCTGGGCCTCCATAACACCTCAGCAGTGCCACAGGCTGATTGCCTCCATGCCACGCCACATTGAAGCAGTCATTTCTGCTAAAGGATTCCCGACCAAGTTTTGAGTACATAACTGAACATAATTATTTGAAGGTTGACTTTTTTTGTATTAAAAACACTTCTTTTATTGGTCGGATGAAATATGTTAATTTTTTGAGATAGGAATTTGGGGTTTTCATGAGCTGTATGCCAAAATCATCAGTATTAAGACAATAAAACACCTGAAATATTTCAGTTGGTGTGCAATGAATCTAAAATATATGAAAGTTTAATTTTTATCATTACATTATGGAAAATAATGAACTTTATCACAATATGCTATTTTTTTTTAGAAGGACCTGTATTGTTAGATTCTATTTATATACAGTAGCAAATACTATTTACACCTCAGAATATTGTAGTACAAAGAGTATGCAATAACGACATATTCAGTGAATATGATTATATTTATTAAAATCATAAATGGATACTAATGGTGGGCAGAGCTATGTAAATAGCCTTTGCTGGATTTTTGCATATAGTGCAAATAGACACCCTATTACATTTTTTTTAAAGAAAATGTGTTTTATTTAAAATAATTTTGAGTAGAGAATGAAAAACAGGCCCCACTTTATATTAAGTGTCTTTAACTACTATGTACTAACATTGAAATT
The DNA here is from genome assembly GCA_030578275.1 of Meda fulgida. Lineage (NCBI taxonomy): Eukaryota > Metazoa > Chordata > Actinopteri > Cypriniformes > Leuciscidae > Meda > Meda fulgida. Next base: position 5,854,367 of record CM060622.1, on the reverse strand, counting down.
AATAAGTTGGTACAGTGCACTTATTGTGTAAATGTTTTTACATTGTACTTATATTTAAAAATATTTGCACATAATTACATCTATAATGTTCATCTATAATTACACTATTGACCCTTCCCTTACCGAATAACCCACTCTTAAACCAACCCATACCACAGCTAACCTTACCTGTTTCCCACCTCAATAGCAGCACAAGTGTTTTGCAATACAACAAGAACACAATAAGTTAACTGAATATAACAATTTTTTACACCTAATATAAAGGGTGACTGAAAAAAAGAGAAAAGTTTTTAATGTTGTTTATACTGTATGCCTATATGGTGTTTTTAATATGGTTTAAGAAAAACTATGAGCAAAGTCATAAGTCAACACCATTGCTAAATATTTTCTCCTTCAAACTGCAGTGAAAAAAAAAAGACAAACAGTTTGAAATCAATTGTCACAGTCTTCATCTGCACCAGTCCGTCCTTTCTGCACTTGCACTTCCAGAGCCCACTGATCCTGAGCCAGAGCTTCCGTCGCTGGTCCCGTCCAGCACAGATCCCAAGCCAGAGCTTCCACCGCTGGTCCCGTCCAGCATAGATCCCGAGCCAGAGCTTCCACCGCTGGTCCCGTCCAGTACAGATCCCGAGCCTGGGCCTTCGCTGCTGGTCCTGCCCAGCACAGTGCTCCAGCCAGCCCTGGAGGACACAGTGCTTCTTGTGGGATCCATGGCTGTTTTGTGTGTGTGGGCAGCACACACATTTGTCACAGCCCATGAACCTAGCGCAAAATCCTCTTCGCCGCTGGTTCCGTCCAGCACCAAGCCCCCTTCGCCGCTGGTTCCGTCCAGCACCAAGCCCCCTTCGCCGCTGGTTCCGTCCAGCACCAAGCCCCCTTCGCCGCTGGTTCCGTCCAGCACCAAGCCCCCTTCGCCGCTGGTTCCGTCCAGCACCAAACCCCCTTCGCCGCTGGTTCCGTCCAGCACCAAGCCCCCTTCGCCTCTGGTTCCGTCCAGCACCAAGCCCCCTTCGCCGCTGGTTCCGTCCAGCACCAAGCCCCCTTCGCCGCTGGTTCCGTCCAGCACCAAGCCCCCTTCGCCGCTGGTTCCGTCCAGCACCAAGCCCCCTTCGCCGCTGGTTCCGTCCAGCACAAAGCCCCCTTCGCCGCTGGTTCCATCCAGCCCAGCCGAGCCTTCACCGCTGGTGCACGTCATCCACACAGAGACTATGCATGTCCCGTCTGCCCAGCCAGAGACTCTTCCTGTGCCTGTGTTTGTGTCTGTCTCTGTGTCTGTTCCTGAGCCGGTGTCTGTCCCTGAGCCGGTGTCTGTTCCTGTCCCAGTGTCTGTTCTCGTTCCTGTCCTTCTCCCCAAGAATTTTTTTGGCGGGGGCTATACACCTCCGCCCTGGCCACCCGAAGGGGTCTCTCCGCCCTGGCCACCCGAAGGGGTATATCCACCCTGGCCACCCGAAGGGTCCTCACCGCCCTGGCCACCCGAAGGGTCCTCACCGCCCTGGCCACCCGAAGGGTCCTCACCGCCATGGCCACCCGAAGGGTCCTCACCGCCCTGGACGCCCGAGGGTCCAAAAGCTTCGCCCTGGAAGCCCGAGAGTTCGTCTGCTCCGCCCTGGCCACGCCCACGTCCTGCTCCGCCCTGACCCCTCCCACGTCCTGCTCCGCCATGGCCGCCTGCACGTCCTGCTAAGCCCTGGAGGCTTCCTGCTCCAGATCAGCCATGCCCTCGTCAGCCTCCAGGGGGCCCACCCCCCACCCCATTGATGTTATACGGCGCGAGGTCGCGCCTTTTTGAAGGGGGGCGTTATGTCACAGTCTTCGTCTGCACCAGTCCGTCCTTGTTTCTGCACTTCACTTCCCAGAATCCTCTTCATCTCCACACCTGAACTCACTCCTTCACTTACCAGCCTGTTCCTCGTTATCATCATCTGTGTCACCTGTCTTCACTTCATTAATGTTCATTTGTCTCTGTATTTAGTTTGCCTTTGTTCATTCAGTCTTGGTCGGTCGTTGTCTATGTAAAGTTGTGAGTCTGAAGTCCTGGAGTGTTTTCCTGTCTTCAAGTTTGTAAATAAAGCCTCTAAATTGAGTTCCTTTCGTCCTCGCATTCTGAAACCTGCACAACGCCTGACATCAATGGTCTTTCTGATGTCACAAACTACCTTGTAACCAATCACATCAACTTGTGCTCATCAACGAGTGGATCTCTGAGCTGGTGAGAGTGAGTGGAGGCGGGGCAAATTTGCATATTCATAAAACCGCGTATGCTAAATGAGGCAAGGGTGTAGAGTTACATTCAAGCTATTTTGAGGCACAAAGGAATTTTGTTTTCAAGGAAAAAACACTTTAAAATGTCATTTTGGTGATCAGAGATGAGTTTTAAGGGGTAAAAAGATTGACTACAGGGAGACTTTAAAAATTCAGGTTATTAGATTTTCATGTTAACCACATGAAGATAAAAAATTGACAACCTCTACTCAAACCAAAGTAAATTAAACAAAGGAATTCTTACTGACCAACCTGGCTCCACTGTTATAATCAGACCTCCAGGCAGGAAAGTCTAGAACTCAACAATCCACACCAGCATGTCCCAGATATTAATAGATTCTCATAAAGCATCATGAAACCAAAGATGTCAGTACAACAAATCAGTTCCAGGAACAAGCACAGAAGCTCCTGGCACAGGCAGTGTGCTTGACTGGAAATACAGTGATGATCCCTGACTAACCTGGGGCGAAGAAGACAATGGTTTTGAGACAGACAAATTCTGTGTCTGTGATGTTCAGCTCTTTCAGAGGTCTCACCAGCTCTTCCAAGATACGAGCTGCTACCTTGGACATCTCCTGCTCGGTGCCTCTAAAAGGTATGATGAAGTCGTTTCCTGTACAAACACATAATGACTAATCATGCTCACATTCAAGGTAGCCATTTTCGGGTCATTCAAATGCATTACCTTCTGAGCTTTTTAAAAAAATGTATATTCCTATGTTGTCATTAAAGCACAAAGGTGTATATTTCAGATATAGCCCTGGCACTTAAAATGTGTTGATTATAACTTGATAAATTATTTTGAACCCTTTACCCAATATACACAATTTGAATGGCCCATTTATAAGTGACCACACACACATGCACACATAAACACACACAGGGCCCTATTTTAACGATCTAAGCCCATGGTCTAAAGCTCACCGCGCAAGTGCACTTAGGGTGTGTCCAAATCCACTTTTGCTAGTTTAACGACGGGACAAATGGTCTAAAAGGGTTGTCCCTATTCTCTTAATTAGTAATGGGTGTGGGCGTACATGCAATCCAATCAGAGTCTCATTTCCCATTCCCTTTAAAAGTCAGTTGTGCGCGCACCTTGGCGGATTCGCTATTTACATGGCGGAATGCAAGTGGAAAAACTGAACGCTTCCCTAGCAAGGAAATGGATCTGCTCGTGCACGAGGTTAAAGCTGCGAGCAGACCATCTACGGGACAAGCCGGATGCCACCATATCTTTATGTACACAATATTAATCTATTACAATGTAATCCTTTTATTTGTAATATTTAGCATGTTTCTATGCTGCGCCTCCCTGTCTGTGTAATATGCAGAGTGTACGCGCGTTGTGCACCCACCTAGGCACACATTACTAACAAGCCCTTTAAAAACCAAAAATAATACTGCGCCATTGACTTTAGACCAGGTTTTTGTTGGTCAATGGCGCAGTCTATCAGTTGCCTCAAAATAGCAGTGCGCCAGAACACACCTCATTTTCAGACCAGCACGCCCATGGGCGAACGGATGGGTGCAAATGCATTTGCTATTTAAACAACGTGGCACAGGACGTGAAAATGATAATTTCGTCGGGCTGAAACTAGCAAAAAACACTTAAAAAACACACACTCACTCAATCACTCTCACTCATTCACTAACTCACTCACTTGCTCACTCACTCACTCACTCACTTGCTCACTCACTCACTCACTCACTTGCTCACTCACTCACTCACTCGCTCACTCACTCACTCACCCAGCAGGATGATGTCATTGTAGGGAAGTGAACGTCGTGCCACCCCTAAGATGAGGTGCTCTGCAGAGTGAGCTCTCAACAGCGCCACCTGCACACACATCAACATACAAGACACTTGGTGCCTGCCATATACCAGAAGTTATAGCTCATGATCAAACAAACACAATTGGGAACAGGCCTACCCTGTCATCCACCGATAGCTCACAGAATTCAGGGATACGCTTGGCCCACTCCACAAGGAGGAGGAGCTGCTGTTTCATGGACTCACACACATCACCCACACAGGCGATCTTCTTGCTGTTGATGTCCCTCATGAGATTCTGGGAGGGGTTCTGTAGACAGCAGAATGAATACAGTTAGTGAGTACATAAACTGAAGCTGAAACTGGAACAGAATGAAAAATATTGTTTGAACTCAAGAAGCAAAATGTATGAGGTAAATAAGTGGTTCTCAAACTTTTAGGTATTTAGGTACACCTGGTATTAAGATGTTTTTTGAATCACAAGTGGACGACGCTAAATACGGGTGTAAACGAGGTCTAAAAAGTTTTGAGCTTGTCCACTTTCGACCACTTGCAGAGGTAGTGGAAAACGCATTCGACCGGATTGCTTTTGTAGTGTAAACGCTCATGTGGTCGAATGTGTTTGAACAGCCACAAAAGACCGTCTACTCTCATCCTACTGACCTAATGCGTAAACATTATGGGAAGCGCACTAGCCAGACAGGATTTAAACTTTGTTTGTGTCAGGGTTCTGTCACTTCTGTCAAGTCTATTTCTTGTTTTTGTGACAGAGCCCTGACACTCCTATTTTGTCTTGTCTGTGTGCCTTGTTTTATGTGCTTTCATGTCATGTTTTGTCTTGTGCTGTGTTGCATGCAGCTTGTATTTATCACTGGCTGCGTGCTTTCATGTTGTCATGTTTTGTGTGAACACGTGGCTTATGAGTGTTCTCATTAGCTTCATTAGTTCATGTCTTGTTTTGTTGGGGCACATGGCTGGTGATTTGTGTTTGCTGGCCATCATGTGTTTGCCACGTTTGGTGTGAGCACATGGCTTGTCATGTATGTTTCCTTATGCCATGTGCTCTCCTGTCGATTATCTAGCCCCTCCCATCTTGTTACCTGCTTATTGATTAATTTGACCCCCCTGTCCTCCTTCGTTACATGCTTTGTTTGCTCCCTATTTAGGCCACGTTTACACATAGCCGGGTATTTAGTGAAACAAATAGGAATATTGTTCATAAATGTGAATGTTTTGAAAGTAAGTTGATCAGAAAGCTCACCTGAGTGAAAGCCTCTGCCTGCATCAGCACATCGATGGTGAGAGTGCCCATGGCTTGGCCTTCTCTACGACAGCTGATACGGTCGCGCTCATTCTGAACAGCTAAAAGACACAAGCCAAGATCAGTGAAAAATGATAGCAATTTACCCATGTTTCCTTAGGGAAATCAGATAACAATGGAGCCAGACCATGTACTTTAAATAGAAATAGTCAAAATTTAGCAAATACACAGTGTAACACCGGAAAATAACTTTGCATTTAATATTATTAAATTGCATTAATATAATTTAATACATTTCATTTTATTGCACTTAACATGCAATTAAGTGTATGAAAACATTATATAGATTGCACTTAAATATATTATTTTAAAGTATGTGATTTCTATAATAATTACTTTTTTTTAAACTATGATACAGTGCACTTTTACAAGGGCAGGTATTGTGTTTATACAGTTAACTAGATACCTTTTTTCAATTTTAATCTGAAGAACAGCCCTGCCCAAAACAAAAAGAGTAGTAAGTACAATTTATTAGATCTTTTCAGATACCATCAGGTATATCACTCAACGTTACTGTTTCTCTGGAGCTGTGTTAATTTTTTTAAATGGATGCAGCTTCATCCTTCGGACAGTACTTACTCTATTGCAATGAATGGAAATGACAAAGGACATTAGCCATCATCACTGTGAAACTTTAACAAGATGTCTTAGGCTCATGCATGGAGCAGAACAGTACCTTTCAAAAGATTTTAATCAGTGGCCCAGATACTTTTATATTGTTTCTTTGCTTTTCACCTTGAGAGTATATTAAAATGTATATGATGGTTTTGGGAATTGCCTTATTGTAATAGTTTGAGCTCACCCATTTGTTCAATATCTTGAATTCACAGAGGTATGCAGACATTCATAAGTATTGGGATAAGTCCAAAAACTCAATTAGTTTATTTGAAGGCCTAGTCCAGATCTGTGACCTTGAAGAAAGCCTTTAAACTCTGCATCATAAGCTAAAATGAAATGGACTTTTCTCATACTTTTACCTTCTTTCCTCATGCCGGCTCTGAAACACTTTCGAAGTCTGCAATATCGACATTGGTTTCTTTTGTCTTTGTCCACCACACACTGCCTGCTGAACCTTCACACAACGAAAGACAGATATACATAGGTTACTAATTCTCACATTTGAAGAGATCCAATGAAACACTTCAGGCCATGCTCTTACAACTTCTGATGAAGGTGTTTTTTTATAAGACAATATGTCAGTCAACTCCTGTGGAGCTGTGAAATAACATTTATGTTAAGCTCTGACATCAACTTTTGATGTTGTACAGTATAGGATTGCATTTAGAGAAATTATGTATATACACACTTCAGTAACTTTACAACAAGGTCTCATTTGTGAGCTAAACAGTGAGCAATGCATTTTTAAATTAGTTAATAAAAATACAATTGCTTGTTCGTACATGTAGTTCACAGTATTAAGTTAACAGATTCTCCCCTGGTTTCACAGAAAAGGCTTAAGCTAGTCCTAGACTAAAATGCATTATTGAGCTGTTTTAGAAAGCAACTTGCATTAACATATCTTAACAATACAGTATTAAAAGTAATTGTATTTCAATTGTGTATATATATAATAAAGTATTGTTTTGTCTGGTTTCAACACAATAAGAATGTTTCTAAAAGCAATTTTAATCATATTTTTTATTTGATTTTTATTTTAATTCTGCTTTCTTCAATTATTAATTATGTTCATAATTCAATATAAAGGTACAATATGTGACATTTTTGTTAAATAACTAATTTAAATAAGGAGACAATATATCATTAGTATTTTTTATCTTATTTTTAATTTTAGACCTGAAGGGATGGTTTTAGTGGGAAATTGCGCGTCATATCCGTATAGTTCAGTAGTTGCTCAGGCTACTTTGACGGACCTGTGTGAGTTCACTGAATTGCATGTTAGTTGTCACAACCAGCAAGAAAAGTTGACATAAAGCACGCTAATTCTTAAATCTTGGGGAAATAAACTGTTTAAACAAACGTCGAACTGAGGAGAGTCTGCTGACAAAGAGAGAACGGACAGAGCTCGAAATAAAACGAGAATCTGCAATGGCTCGGCGAGAACTGAGGGATTTGAAATGTTGTAAAAGCGACGCGAAGATGACGTTTATATTACTCAACAGGTTAGTACGGCATTTTCTTGAACAGATAAAGTTGGATTATTCTCTAACAGAGTTTGTTGTAAAGCATCATTGTGAGTGAAGAAGGGTCATTTCACTGTGGTTCTAGGTTGCTGGCCTTGAATTTATTTTCAAAGAAGTAGGGCTGTTTATTAATGGGTATACAGTAATATCTTCAGTCAGCTCGAGATCCTTTCTATCTGGTTATCTCTAGGACTTGTGAATGTTTAATGAGCAGTAGGACAGTTACATTCATCCGCAAAGTCACGCAGAGCCGAAGCACAACCAAAACAACGGTCTTCCGCAAAAAGTAGGCCTATGCATTTATGTGCTCTTAATAACAAACAGTATCTGAAATCTTAATCTCAAAAGTGAATTTCAAACCCTTTTATTGGTTACTACTCTTTCTGCTTTGTATAACACCAATTCACAGAGACCACACTAGCATGTTTAGAGATGAATTAAAAATTGAATGGTAAGTGTGTAAAGCAGACAGTCATGAATCTGAAGGTGAATTCTCACCTGCATGTGTAGGCATGGTTCTTGCGCACACTCCTTCTAAAGAAGCCCTTGCAGCCATCACAGCTGGAAGCACCATAATGTTTTCCTGTAGCTCTGTCTGCACAGATAGCACAGAGATTCATGCTGCTCTGCTGCGGCGCAGGCACTGCGACTGATGGAGGTGCATGGCCTGGTATTAGTGGATCTTAATTGGAAAAAGAGTGGAGAAAACAGATTTTGATGTATTAAATATCAGCTTAACTATACAGTACTGTTCAAAAGTTTGGGTTCTGTACATTTTTTTTTTGAAGAAGTCAAAGCTTACAGAGGCTGCATTTGTTTGAAAAACAAAACTAAAACAGTAAAAACAGTAATATTGTGCAATATTATAACAATTTAAAATAACTGTTTTCTATTTTAATACTTAAAAATGTGATGGCAAAGCTGGATTTTCAGCATCATTCCTCCAGTCTTCAGTGTCACACGATCCTTCAGAAATCATTCTAAGATGCTGATTTGCTGCTCAAGAAACATTTTTTATCATCATCATAGTCGAAAACAGTGTTTCTATTATTTATTGAAACTTTTTTTTAAATAATAATATGATTTTCTCTAAAGGGATAGTTCACCCAAAAATGAAAAAATAAATTCTGTCATACTCACCCTCATGTCTTTTCAAACCTGTAAGACTTTCGTTCATCTTCGGAACACAAATGAAGATCTTTTTGATAAAATCTGAGATCTTTCTGTCCCTCCATTGACAGCTACACAACTACCATATGAATTGAGTGGTTTAGTTCAAATTTTCCGAAGAGACTCGATCTCTTTAAATAATGAACAGATTGGCTGTTATTAACACAAACATTCATCAACTCGCACATCAGTTGGGGTTAACGGAAGCTCAGGCATGTTCGCTTGACGTGCGAGAACCAATGAGGTTTATCCTCGTGTTACGCATCACGTTTGTGCTTCAACAATAACCAATGAGGTTTATCCTCGTGTTACGCATCACGTTTAAGCTTCAACAATAACCAATGAGGTTTATCCTCGTGTTACGCATCACGTTTGAGCTTCAACAAGAACCAATGAGGTTTGTTCTCACGCGTCAAGCAGATTCGGTTGAGCTTCTGTTTATGTTCGCTGATCAATGTTTATATGTGAATAAAAGTTAAAAAAAATTCAATTAAATCTGAAGAGTCTCTTCAGAAAATGTGGACTGAACTCCATTCACATGGATTAGTTTTTTAATCTCTTTATGAAATTTTTGAAGTGGTAGTTGTGCAGCTGTTAATGGAGGGACAGAAAGCTCTAGGATTTAATTTAAAAGGTCTTCATTCGTGTTCTGAAGATGAACAAAAGTCTTATGGGTTTGGAACGACATGAGGGAGAGTAATTCATGACAGAATTTTAATTTTGGGAAAAGTATCTCTTTAATATATTTAATACTTTTAAACACTTTGCACAAATTAATCAAAATAAAAAAAAGCAGCTAAACGGCTAAATAGTGTATCTGGTTGTTGCAGGTTTTCTGTAGCAATTTCTGTGAAGTGGAAAACTGAATGGATCCAGTGGTCTAATCAAGCTTGTCTGTGTATTATCAGTAATTATCACCTAGAGCTCTTTACTTCATCAAAGGCAAATCTATGCAGATTAATCTTGTCTGTGTATTTTTTCATGTAATGCAGGGGTCTTTAATTTTTTTAATGCAAATGAAATATTCATTATTGATGTACAGAGTCACACAGGCTACATCATGTACATTTCATTTTAATTTTACTTCAATTTGATGAAACCGAAGTTTTTTTGCGTGTTGTATGTATTGTGACATATATCTGAGATAAGTTGTTTCTCGAACATGAACAAATGTGTGGGTCCATGGGAAATTTATTGGATGCTTGTGGTTTGCTATTGGTGGATCTCATGAGAGTGACAGGTTGTCCCGCACTCGTGCTATTAAACACATCATCAGAGAAGAGATGAGATGTCGCTGCAAGAGGGAGGGGAAGTTTGATTAAAGATTACAAGGGCACATGGATTAAAAAAAAGTGCACAGCTAAATACTGCAATATTCTATAAAAAATAAGAACTGTGTGATTTTCATGGTGACTTTAACACATTTTAATGTGGGAGGGACAATAACACTGAACTTTAGCTTCTTAACTATTTTTGGTTGAAGTTAACAATAATTCATTTAGTTTTTTTTCCACATTTGAGGCCGAGATTGAGATAATTGGCAGTCCCCTTGTACAGACCCCTGATGTAAATGGTTGGAATTTTAAGTCAGCGGATGAAATGTGTCCAATAACCCAGTGGGTCACCCGAGTGTCTGTACTTATTACTTTGCGAAAGAGAAACTCTATTTAATTAAACAGGTCAGTGAAAAGACTCTGTCTACATCTATTTCCAAGGTAATTTCGCAGTGTTAGCTAAAATTTAATTGAATTCCCTCATGTGTTGCATTAAATTGGGATATATTTGATTGCTACCAGTTTGCATCCCAAGCCAGTGAACGTCACATCTTCACTTAGGCGATGCAGGAATAAAGCCTAATGTATGCAAATAATAACCTGCACTTTAAACCCACTCAGAGAGGTAATATCCTCTAACATACAGAACGGCTCTGGGTGCAAAGGCCAGTTGTATTATATTAAGAGTCTGCAACGCTTCTGGCACCCACGCATGTGTGCTTTGGTAAGATGGATCCTGTATATCTGAATCAGCAGCGCTTCTAATGATTATAGAAAATTAGATTATAATGGAAAGCAGGAACAGGTTGAAGTGGTGTGTGCACAGGCATTTTGGAAAGTCCTCTTATTCCCAGATAGTAATTGAAATAGCAGCATCTCATGCAATAGGACCTAATGTCATTGTGAAGTTACCTTTTGGTGCCCTGCTCTGTGAGCAAATGGCCTAAACACTCAAGTATGGAAGAGTTTAAAAAGGAGAATGGTTAAACACATGCACTACTTGGCTTGCATTACAGTTCTCCATGTTCATTGGCAGCAGACATGCATACAAACTGCTGACAGACCGCTTTTAAACATTTATCTTTGTGTTTATGTTTTAAGTCAGCCGTGCATGTAGTGTATATGCAACTCAAATGCAATATCAATCATATTTAAACAAGTCTCCCCTGCTGAAAAGGCCAACTTTGCTGGTCAACAGGATAAATTGTGTTTTGGAAGCTGGTCGCGAGAATGGGATGCTATGGTGCACCAGGATAGGTCAATGACAGGGCACTTATGTTTTTTTTTTATCTATCAATTTATTTTTTTAAATTTAATTTCAAGAATGTCAGGGCAAATGTCCTGATATCATAATGAAGAAAATGCCTCAATCATATTCTATTTTTTTTAATATTATTGTTTCTAAAAATTCAAAGTCATGTGGTACATAAAACAGAAAATTATGAATCCTTGAGAGAGCCCTTGAAGACCCTCATGACTGTATGTCAAGGTCAATACGCCTTTTAATACAATATTAACACAATATTTGAACTTTTTAACATGTCAAGGCAAGATTAGTTCAGGTATGAAAATGTCATGTGATAGCCAAAAGCTTTATTGATATGATATTCATTAATAATAATCCATGATATTTATATAATAAATACATTTTACCTTGAAAATTTTTATTTCAAAATACATTCAAATTGGTACAAAGGTTTTTCAAGACCACATGAAACCAACAGGAATACAAAAAATGCATTTCTAAAGATATTTCCTTTACTTTGTCATGGACGCTCTTATACAGTAAGTCAGTGACCCAACTAAACCAGCTAGACTTCCTTGATTGATTAGAAAGACCATGCAGGTTTACATGGTTAAGATGGTTCACCAGCACTAACCAGCATTAACTAGCCCAGCTGGCCTTTTCAACAGGGTCTTCAAGCATAGAACAAGGCTTGTCTTCAGAATTCATCGCTGTTATTTTGCGTCAATAACTGGGTAATGAGTCAGCAGACCAAAGGTTAGACGTACCTGTTTGTACAGGGAGAACACGAAGACCGTCAAACTCTAGCATGGTGAATGTAGGGTCCAGGGTTATTCCATAGTCAGTTACGCTCAGGTCGAGTGAAGTCCTAGAGATCTTCATGGTAAAGTCTGGATTCGGCCTGTATCTGAGAATCAACAGCACACTGTAAAGCTCACTAGCGTTTCACTCAGCGGCTTTTTGAGTCCATCCGAGCTTGTAAGCACTTCTGCCTCAGCATATCATAGTGCTCTTGGATCTATTACTTTGCCCTTCCTTGTAAATGGACTTCAAATGTTGGAATCACATAGATGTCTTCCAGAGATCGTTGTTCAGCCGTACGTTGCCTGCATGCAGGGTCTGAAGTGAAGCGCTTTGATTTACTGAGGAAACAGTAATTAATGTCCAAGACTCATCAAAGCTAGACTGATAGACAGGCTGAGATTTTTCCAAATGTCTATGTGTTTGCTGTTCTCTTATCAGTGTAGAGGGAATCATAAAGGGGAGGGTTCTGGATCAAGTAAACATGACTCACTTTTCAGTGGGAAATGATATCAAGCTCATATGTATCAGCATAGTGTTGTTCGTTTATTTGCTTTGAGTTTAAAAGACGCACCTTATCATGAGTCGAGCAGAGGCCGACAGCAGCATCGCAGACGTAGTGTGAACTTGTTAAGTGTGCACAGTGTTTTGGTGGCCCGATGCCCATCTTCTTTCTTCAAGAGAAAAAAGCCAGTAGCTTTTATTTTTAAACTTTGCCCTTTTGGTACATTTGCTATCAGGTCAATGGTGCTATTGATCAAAGACAGCATGATAACATGTTATTGAGTTACATTCCTTCTCTTGTGCCGCATTAAAATTGGATCACATTGCTGGTGATACAATGAGATCAACTTGTGCTCTTTCACCATAATTGTATTAGCTATCAACTAAATCAACAAGAAAACTATTCAGTGCCCCCTAAAAGTATTTGGATATATAAATGTGCAGTCAGTAAGTTTTTGTTTATTTCTCAGGCAAGTTATTTCATAACCAATTGACCATCTCATCATGACAAATGTACAGGTTTAAAAATTGTGAATTTATTGTCCTCAAAACTCTTAAAGGGGCTATATGGAACTTTTTCCCCAAAATAAACGTAACAATAGCCTTTTTATTTTACCATTTATGACTCAAACATGTCCTGTTGAGCATACTGGCACCTTGTCCGCTCATAGTGGGTGCAACTATAAGCCTGTATCCTATTTTTCCTATTTTCTGTCGGGTCGGATTATCCCGCGCTGTCTGCGGATGTGACGTCAAGCGCGTTCATGTTAAACGTTTCAGATCACTCTGCCACCACCGCTAGTCAGCAAGTAGCCTACACTCGCAAGCAGTGCAATGGATTTTGATATTTTGTGACTGTTCTTACCTCTGTAAACATAATGTTGGCCTCCTTGCAGCAGATGACTTGTGAAGTGTGCACGTACGAGCGCTGCGAGAGCGAGCAGAAAGGAAGAGCAGTTCTGTTTTTTGGCCACAGGTGTCAGTCGCGAGTTTAAATTTCAGAAAAACGCATATAGCCTCTTTAAGACATAAATTTAGCCACTTTATTTTCAGCAATTTTCAGTGACTTCTTGAAAAAATTATAATAAAAAAACAAGCCCAAAATGACTAAAAATAAGCAGACTTGGCAACACTGGTTGCTGCCACTTCACATCGAAACGGTTTGTTAATCTTTTTTTTAATTTATTTTTATTTTATATGTTGCAGCATTAACTTTGTAGTATTACGTTTGCTTGTTATATTGTTTGGTTATTTTCTTCTTCTTCTTGTGAACGGCAGTGAAGTGGCACAGCTGACGCTGGTAGATCACATGCCCATATATGTGAAGTGTCTTAGCTGAGGTGTAGGCTAGTTCATCACATTAATTATGAATATGTTCCACAGACATTTGACAACCAGAATGTAGTTGTATCAGTGTTTCTCAACTGGTGGGTTGCGGAGTGTGCAGTCAGACACAACTAAAAAAGTAATTCTAAATGTTTTTCTGATGCGAGTTTTTAATTTTGAAAGACGTGCGTGAACTAGGGGTGGGAGATATTGACAAAAATGAATATCTCTATTTTTTTTTCAATATCTCGATATCGATATTCAGACGATATTTTTGCAATCCTTCAAAGAAATGTGTGCAAACTGGCAAAGAAGGTCCAGTTGGTCTTTTGACTTGCTGCATTTGATTTGACCTATTATTGTATAGATTTACTAGTACATAAAGATATGAGACATTATTGATTTAAAGACTCCTACACTTTTTAAAATAATAAAATATTATTCAATAAAGTCTTTATTGTTCTTTTATATTTTTAATAGGGGTGTAACGGTTCACAAAATTCACGGTTCGGTTTGATGCGATACACTGGTGTCACGGCTCGGTATGTTTTCGATGCAGCAAAAAATAAAGAAATGCCATAGAAATTTCCTATTTATTAAAAGAAAAAATATTTTTAAATAAGTGTGAGTTTTCCTACATCTTGAAACTTTTAGTTTTATAAATAGGGGTAATCTTTGAAGGATGAACAAATAATGTTTTGGTCATCACATTAAAAATAACATTTAAATAACATATAACATTTGAGTTTTGAAGTGCTGGAAAAAGATGTGTGACGTACTTGAAAGCATTTTAATATTTCTGCAAAACTTCCATGGTTACAAGTTAGTGTTACTACATTAAATCCATGGTGAATGATCTGTGGACTTAAAACCTATAACTAGTTCATTCATGGAACGATGTTTCTCCTGGATTCCACGTTAGCGCTGTTTGATCCGTTATACCGGAGAAATTGTAACGCTTCTCACTAGATCTCGCAGCGATGTTATTACTACAGAGGTGAATCCAAATGCTTTGTTTACTGGATTTCTTATGTGGTGTCGCTTAATCAAGATCGGCTCGCGCTGCACTGACATTCGTCCGAACGGTCCGTGAGAGAATGAGTAGAATAATGAGTTTCGTTCCGCTTTCATTACATTTGCCATTTGATGTTGCGCAACGTTGTGGTGTTCGCTCCAGCGCGGATTTTGGTCAGCAGGAAAAATGGTCCAACCACCGGAATGGTTCGGATTGTAATGCGTACCGAACCGATCTCTTGGGAAAATGTATTCCATCTTTTGGACTCATTATACAACGCAATTTTCTAATGATGCAATCACGAAGCTCACCACTTGAGGACGCCACAGACATTTAAGAAAAACTTTTTAACTTCAGACTTAATTTTTCCGCAAACAACGCACATTTTGCCTTTTCTAGCAGCTATTTTATTAATCGTACATCGGCTTTACTCTTTTGGATTGTTGCTTCAATCTAAGAAACGTCATAACACACAGATAAGAACTTCGTAGTTGTATATTGCAAATTAGTAGCAGCTTTACTCTCGTGCAATTGAGGAACGATCGTGATTTTGTACAAAAAATAAAATAAAATACAGTCAAACAAACCCCTACAGTATTAAAATCGCTACATATAATTGTTTAGAAGGTTAGTGTGCGTTATTTGTTTTCTCTTTAACTTCCTTCAGCTCTTTTCATGTTTGGGGGGTCGGATTGTACAAATTATGAAATATTCGATATCCCAATTTTGCATATCGTCCAGACAACAATTTGGATATTATCGTCTAAACGATATATCGCACACCTCTAGCGTGAACGCTCTTCTGTCAGACGCAGTTTAAGTAAAACGTGTAGTCCTGATTCAGTATCTCCTGTCAAATTAGATTTTGTCAGGTTATGTCAGTGACAATATTCTAACATTATTTTTGTAGATTATTACGAAATAAAAAGTCTTTCACCTCAGAAAATACAAACTTTCCTGCCCTGTCAGATGTTCACCAATTCTCTATCCCCCATTTTCACAGACAAGGCTTAAGCTAGTCCCAGACTTAAATGCATGTTTGAGCAGTTAGCAACTTGTACTGACATATCATAAAATTATGTCATTGTTTTGTCTCAGGATGCACACCAGTAATGTTTTTTTTGTTTTTTTTTTCTTTTTTTTTTTACAAGGCACGCTTAAAAAAAGCTACTTTATTGTCCTAAATGAACTAAGACCCAATCCTGGCTTAATCTAAACCCTGTCTGTGAAACCAGACCTTTATATAAAGAGTAAAGGAAATGACGAGCATGCAACGTTGTAGTTACGTGTCAATTAGTAAGTTACGAAATACCAAAAAGTACCAATAAATGATGTAACTGCTACATCATACTGGGGGGAAGAATTACCATGCATCCAGATATGATGTTCATGGTCATCAGGATCAGTCCATATTTTTTATTAACCGTTCATGTTAGTATTGTGCATTTAAAATAGTAACTGTTGTTTCCGTAACCTTTACCCAAATTACCACTTTATTTTCAGTTTGTGCTTTTTTTCTGTATTTTTCACGACTTTTGTGGCTCATACCGACTTGCCTTTATTGTATTAACAAAAACTAGTTTGGGACTGCCTTACCTGTAGGCCTACTGTTTATTCATCAGTGTTAGTAATAATCTTACAATTTATGTCTATGTTAAGTAAAGAGGGAAGGTACTTGTGTGTGAACCATTTTTGAAAAATAAGTTTGCTTGGTTCAAATCTCCAAAAAATTTGGGTCAAGGCTTAATGACAGTAAAATGGTCCCATGTAATTTATAAAGCTGTGATTTCTGAAAGGTGTAGTGGCCTGTGCTATCCAACATTGCAAGACATTTCTTATTAAATTTCCTTAATTGTGTATTTTAAATAATGTGCTCTATACAATATATTTTTAAGAACAATATTTCTATGAACTCCCTTCGCAAAATGATAATTCTCCATTGATGTATATCATTTATTACTAAAATTTGTACAATATTACACTTTCCAGCTCAATAACCAAAAAGAGCTATTTAAAACGGAAAAGATTATAAAATAACAATAAATTGGAGTAGGATAGAACGTAGTCATTTTATTTTGACAAATTATTACAAATTATGTCAGGCTGCACATTACATTTTTAGAAAGAAAAAAAAATAGAAAGATCAATCATGCTTTGCTGTAATAGGATTTCCATGGTGAGCATCGCTCCTTCTCTAAATGTCACGCTAGGCCGTGGGTCAGACCTCCCTCAGCACACAATAACACACACAGACCACGCTTTAGATGATTGATGGGTCATAAAAACCTGTCAGTCACTGCACAGCTGAGAAGTGTGCCATAGTCCCCATGAAAGTTATCGCTGCACTTTATTTCAGAACAGTTTGATTTCTAGGTTATTGGCTTGAAATGTTTATGTATGTTATTTATGTTATCTATTTAATTCTGAATAATCATGCATTTTGTTTTAATTTTAATTTTTAAAAGTAATGAACACTGACCAGAAATTGTTTCTGCATTTCATCGCTAGGTGGAGACAAAGTACAGAGTATACATCAATACCTCGCTTAGATTTTTGAAGAGCATTCACAGACCAAATGCCAGACCTAAAACCACATGCACCTTTTTATGAAGGAACCGCATGAAATGTCTTACCATTACAAGAAAAGGTTCAGATTGCGGTGCTCTATTCTATGCATTAAGTGACTAAAATAAGTGTCTCACCTGTCTTAAATCTGAATGCGTCCAGCCAGTTGTAAGGCTCTGTCAGTGCACCAGAATTTACTCCTCACAGGTGCACTCGAGGCAGCTCTACCTGTCTGCATGTGTGGACTGAAGAATGATTGATGTGCGAGAGCAGCTGTATTTCAGAGTCAGTGCCTGTGCAGTTTGGAAAGGTAAAGCAGCAAAGCAAAATCGGACTTGGCTGTTGCTCAGTCCTGTCACAACTTTGCTAGTAATGCGGCGGCTATTAACCAAACATAAATGATATCTCTGACGCTTAATAAAGCAGTCTAGCATCTGAAAGTCTTACTTTTTTAAATCTTTTGTTTGGTGGAGTCAAATGAAGTTATGCTTTTAGGTAATACAGGCTTAGAATTCTATAAAATTCTGCAAAAATGTAAGTAACATATTTTGGCGTATATATGTATACGTACTATTCACAAAGCTCAGGTTCATGCAAATAATTGGAATGAGCAGAACTTGAGGTAATAAGGCAGTAGAGAGTATGATTACATACTCAATGGAGATGCATAATATCCATGCTACATATTTTATACAGACCTCAGTTAATTCTGCAATAGCAATAGCTGAAATAATGCACTGTATCATTACTGAGGCAGTTTGCTAATGGGAAAAAATCTGAGCATAAAAATACATGACCAGGAGGTGTAGAATGTGAATTACTTTGTGGTATACAGGACGGTGATGCATTGCACCATCTAGTCATTAAGCTCTGCACAATTGAATTATCAACAAAATTGAACCACTCCAAATATTCACTTTATTAGTTAGAGCATCAAGACTTTTAGTTGAAGGGACTTAATGGTTTTTGTGAGTTCCATTTGCTACCATTTCAGTAATGAAGTTGCAGATTTTTCAGACGGATCTGTTTTTAGGCCCATTAATATCCACAGACAATTCCGATCGCACCTTACCATGAAAGTGAATGTGACCACATACTTATTGGATGTTTGTAGAAGAGAATCTGCATTAGTGCATTAGAAGACTGCAAACTTCATGCAAAAAGTATGCATGTTCCTCGTTACGAAAACGAGACGTCTGTAGTTTAATTCCAAAAAAAAATGGAGGAGGGATAAAAAAAAAAGGAGCAAAAATGGGTTATAAACACATGGCAGTTGTATGATTTAGTGAAGCAATAAAGAATAGAAAGGTGGCCATTCATCATGGGAGCAAGCTCACCAGGAGAGGACCTGTCACGGACACCGCCAAGTCCGGGAGGCAGTTCAGAGCGCACACTCCAAAAATGGGCTCGGACCAATGGCTTTTCCAGACATCTTCAGATGCAGACGAGCATGCTGAGCGTTCAGTGCTGTCCGCCATTTCTAAGCAGTCACTAGGGGAAGATTCCGGGCAGATGGACAAAAGCATAATATGGACAGTATTCCAGTGCAAAGCCATGACCTGCATGAAGAAAAGGCCCTGCGTACATCAATGGATTGATATGATGACTTGAAATTTTAAGAAATAACGTGTGATCGAAGTGATTACATATGATTACATGAGACTTTCAGAAGTGATTTTGTAGAATTAGCCACAAGTACAGCCATAGATGATGTGATGTACAGTGCAAAGTGAAGGTTCATGGATCTAATTTGTAAATTGCTGAAATGGAGAAAGAAAATATCCACTCTGTTCTCACTACACTACTTTCACTGCAAAAGAAGTAAATAAATGTATTAAAACAAGAATTGTATATGATATAATATAAAAAAATATGTTGTTATAATATTCAGTGTTGGGAAAAGTTACTTTTTAAAGTAATGTGTTACAGTATTGCGTTACTCCCTAAAAATAACAAATTGCATTACTTGCGTTGCTTTTTATAGAAAGTAGGGTTGCACGATAAATCGCAGTTAACATGAAATCGTGCTTAAACCAATTTGGCTAAGTGCTATTATGAAATCGCAAAAGCTGCAGTTATTTATTTTTTATGCGCAGCTTGTCAGTGAATCACGGCTCTGTGCTCCATTTGAAAGCATTGTGAGTTTGAGTCGCTTATAACGTGCATTTGAAAAAGCAACAAGCATCAAATATGAGAAGTATTTTCAAACCTCTTGTCCAACAAAAGACAACATAACATCTTTACTCCAAACTGAAAACATCCTTCTGTGAGATGATGTGGCTTATTACGCAGAATAAGGCACACAACATATTTTTTCATAGTATTCAATAGTGTGATAAAGGCTATGTCGATTAGCATTGAAGTCTAAATATAAATTTTAGTATTTAGTCTTATCATGAAACAACTCAGATAAACCAACGCTATCACAACCAATTACAAGGTGGCCAATTCGAACAAATTCGTATAACCTCATTCGTACGACCTCATTCATATGAATTTGTATGATTTGTCTAAACCCCAGTGATGGGTAGGTTTAGGGGCGGGGTCAGGGGTAGGCCATTCATACGAATTCATACAAATTGGGCAACTCGTTAAATATATACGAATTACTGTGAGATCGGGTTGGATAAACCATATATTGTCATAGTTGTGTGTTTATTAGTTATGTTTAATCAAACAAAGCGTTCTATTTATTCAGCTACAGCTATAGTATGATGCCCATAGGGCTTTCCTGGAATGACTTGCTACATATTTGGAATTTCTGCACGAGAGCGCCCTCTGGCTTTCAGATGGAGCAACATTTAGTACTGATCACAGAGCCATGCTTCACTGAGAAGCTGCGCATAAAATAATCTCAGCCTTTGCCAAATCGAATGTGGTTAAATTTCGATTAATCGTGCAGCTCCACTAGAAAGTAATCCGTTTCGTTACTTTTTCTGGGACTGGGATTTCTTGTTTGGAAAATTTATGACAAATAAAAAAAGTTTGTGCCAAAAGTGAAATGAATAAGCCTCAGGCTGAAGGAAATGCAAATTCACGCCTGTGCAGTAGAGGGCGCAGCTTACTTCAGCAATACAAATAATAATTGATCTAACGTAATTTTTGCTCATTTGTATGGTTGAATTGGATCATCGGTTAGCAAAAACAATATTGGTTCATACATTTATTTGTTTTATTAAACATATATAATTATTGCAGGTTTGCATAATATTCTATTGAGTTTGCATTTCACAATTTTTTTTTCCATTTTGAGGAATACTGAACTGAATCTGTTTTTGTGATCAGATTTAGGGCCAGATTTAATAAACGGCAAATTAGCGCGAGAGCGCAATTCCAAAAAGCGCTGATGGGAGTGGAAAATTCTGTGCATCATCTTCTGAAGACGCGCAAATTAAAGAACATAGACGCAGCCGGATCATTTCCATGCAAATTACCGTATGGTTTAAGACAGGCTTTTTAAATAATGGTGAAATACCGGTAAATTGACTGGCGCAAACCTTAGCAAATCACCTCGCGTGATTCTTTTAAATACTCTCCTCCCATAAGTTTTGCGTCTGAAAGGGAAACTCCTACAAATGCATATGCAATAAGCTCAGAAGCAAAAATAACTGTCCACACCTGTTCAGCTCTAATTTTTCACTGCGTGTCTTTAGTGAATCCTGACAGTAGTTTTTTAATGCCAAGAGAGGGTTTGCGCTGGCGCAAGCTGTTAGTAAATCTGGCCCTTAGTCTAGAACTACAATGACCATCATGTTCACACTTCACACAGCACACAGTGCCTCTGAACTTACTCACGATTTCTCTCAATATGGGGACAAGAGAGCTGTCAGTCAATAAATGGGAAACAAAGAAACTTGCATTACTTAATTAAAAAAGTAACTCAGATATGTTGTCGTCATTTTAGAAGTAATGCATTACATTACAAGTTACTTGAAAAAAGGTCATCTGATTACGTAACTGATTGTTTTTTTTGTTGTTGTTTTGTATTACTATTCAAAATCTCTTTACTTGAAGTATATGTATAAAGCACTTACAATAAAAACGGCTTGTAGAATCACAGTTGTAACACAAAATATAATTCTGTTATCAACTAAAATAGTTTCATAGCCAAATCCAGTCCAATCAAACGTGGGCATCTCCAGTGAAAGAGTTAAAGGCGATCCTCTTTCATATGCAATCTGTGGGATTTTAAGGCCATGACACATAGTATAGGCCACGATCTGGTTGTGTGATTACACCCATATGCAGACTACCATGCTTTTATAATGTGGGGTCAAAGTGTCACACACTCACACTGAAAACTGCTATGGCAGTATTGTTCATTAACTCTTATAAACTTGAGTTCACTTCATGTGGGTGGAACAAACTGCTGTAAGCACAAGGTCATGAATGTTTCCCATGAAGATTCCAGCAGAGATCTAACTATTTCCTCTGTCGGAAGCGGTAAAATAGATTGTTTTGTTGTTGTTTTATTTCTTGTTTTACAGACATATCCATCCGATGTGCCACTCCGCATGTTTTAACCATTTATTTAGTCTTCGCCCACAAGATGTTCTATTTTCTAAATATGGCTATTTGAACTCGGCTCCATCTTCATTCCAGTTGTATCAGCATTTACATCAGCTTTCCCCTTCAGTCATTCTTCACTTTTTAGTCGCTAAGGAAATGTGGTTTAGATAGAAATGCTTGACTTTTAAGTTTCTGCAGAAAATGTGCAACACCTTGTGTGGACCGAGTATGTCCATAACTGCTAATAAAAGGGAAAACACATGCTGGCCCCTCTGAAGAATTATAAAAAACACTGCAGCAATTCAAGTCGTCTATGAAGCAGCTTTTAATTAAAACCACTTGTTTCTGAACTTGTACTTAATGTTTCCCATTAGTCATGTTTGAGGGATTACAGACAGCTCCAATGAAAGTCAAGGATTAAATGGAAAATGCAGATGTGCGAACAATGCAGCTTGTTTTATTGTGATCACCGTCGTTTAGTAAGGATGAAAGATTAACTGGGTTTGACAAGGTTTCCTAATTTCTTTACAATTAATGTTGACTTTGCTTTTTGACAGGATTGCTCAGGTTTGCGGGAAGGGGGCTCCAGGTCAAACGTACTTTCATGTAATGAAAGTTTAATTATCTTATTTCTCTTTATTTTATATATTCATTATTTTATAGGCCTGTTTTACTTAATATACTGAAAAAAATTTGGAGTAGGATTTACTTGAAAAAAGCTAGGCAACTTTTTCCACTCAGAAAATGCTAGTAAATTTACAAAGATTTAAAACCTAAACATATTTATCAGTAGCTTTAATTAGAAATCTTTAAGTTAAAATTTACTTGGAATATGGAATTAAGTAAACTTTACTTAACCTAGTTAAGTGAAAGTAACAAAGAATATAAGTAATTTTAACTTGGCTAGTAAAAGGTTGATTAATATCGATTTAGTTCAAATTTCCTTTGCATTACATTTCACTCAAACAATTTTATTGATTTATACCAGTCATTTATAGTATGTGTTTTAATTTACACTTCATCATGTCAGATGTTAAGTCTGATGTGAATGCAAACACCTCAATACTTCGTAGACAATACACAATGACGGTAACATTTGATGGATCGTTTTTGTGTTTGAATGTGTCATTTTGAGCAGAAAATTTACTTGAAATGTCACAAAATGGCAAGGTACTAATCCTGACAACAAAAGCAATGATAAAACAGTGTAAATACAGCTGGAAACCAGTGGAAAATGAACCTCATTAATTATTCAAGGTCCAGTGCATGATGGGAACCCCAGTATCAGAAAAGTTGAGTAATTTTAATTTTATTGAGTTGATATTTACGCTTTCATTTCTACTCGCTTGAATTAAGCACTGATATGGAATTTACTTAGTTTTTTTTATTCTTGCCTGAACTAACTTTTTCTTGTAAATTACATTGTTTTTTTTTCAGTAGTATTTACCATACCAAAAAATCATTTTTTTCAGTGTAGCTGTGATCTTAACTGAAATGAAAATATTTCTTGATGTTTTTATTAGTATGACAAAGTTGTTCTTCTATCTTGTTTTATGTAAGAATTGTTTTGTTTTTAATTAAATTGAATTTTTTTATAAATATAAATTATTAATAAATAAATTACAACATTTTTCACAGTCCTATACTCTCTCTCTCTCTCTCACACACACACACACACACACACACACACACACACACACACACACACACACACACACACACACACACACACACACACACACACACACACACACACACCTTTTTGGCATCTTTATTTTTAAGTGATGCTATAGAAGAATCACTAGCATTTTCATAAACAAAATATATTTTTTCCACTATAAAGAACCTCTAGTATCGGAATGCTTCCATGGATGTTATAGGTTCTTCATGGAACCGTAGATGCCAATAAAGAACCTTTATTTTTAAGAGTGAAGGGAAATTGTTTTGAATTGCGTAGGGGCTTGAATTCCATTCCTACTCTATTCACATTTGAGATGCTTAAACCCCTTTGACACTTGGGGTTTCCCTGTCGTGCGGATATCCCTGTTGCTCGGCAAATGTTTAAAGGGCAAGTTGAGTCTTGGAGGATGTCTTTGCTCCGTCCATCATTACGCCAGTGCCCTTGGCTGGAGCATCATGTCCACACATGCTGAACTTGGCAGAGGATCAGTGAGTTGGAAGCGCATGCCTGTACATTAATTATGCCTTTCACGTACCCACCACTGCGCTAGCTGTATGTCTTTAATTATATACCCGGAGTTTGACCTCTTAGCAACAGAGTACTTGTTTTCTTCTAAAGTTTGTAGCGGCTCCTCTGAGATTCATAGAACGTGCGTGAAGTGATGCATCAACAGTGTGTTTTGATTATTAAAATGCGGAGAGGTATGATTCAACATAAGCACATTGGATGAACTCATCTCAGGAGTTTTTCCTCAAAGGGAAAGTCAGTCAAATAAGTTGGCGATGAGCTGTAATTCATTTTTAGACTAGACTGTCTGCCAGGCATATGGGTAAAATCCAAGTGATGTGTAATGGGTTACTTGTAAGCCTGGTATTATTATTATTATTATGAGAAATCTATGAGCAATTTCATTGCGCTGACAGTTTTAATTAATGTGTTATTTGTGCTCTTTAAAGCATCCCAACCCTGCATTCGGAGGAGGCTGATTTGTGAGGCTAAGAAAAGTGTGTGCTGTTGGGAAGAGAAATGAATCTGTGCAACGGATGAAAGTAATGTATGAAAGTAATTATTTTTGCTTTTCGAGATTTGGGCATATTTATGGGGCATTACTGTAGAAGCGGGCTGTTTAAAGTTATTTGCAGAGAGCACACATTGTTTTCATCAAGCACATGAGAAGTGGAGGGCACGGCCGAGAGAGATGTGACCTCAGCGATATAGTAGTGTGCAGCTTGACTCATCCGATGGGGCCTCAACAGTTGTTATGCAAGCTACACATAATTAATAATGGAAGCAGGTTTAAAAGTTGACAACTCCTTGAATCGCCGTCTATCTGGAGTCTCTTTTGCGAAAGGCAGCCGGAGTTGGGTTATTATCCAGGGTTATTATCGTTAACTAAAACCGAAACCATAAAAATAAAAAAAACCTCTTTAAATAAAGGTTCTTTATTGGCATCAATGGTTCCATGAGAAAAACTTTTAACATTCTTGGAATCTTTCTAATCCACAAAAGGTTTTTTATTTAATAAATCAACTATAAAGCAATATTTTTTTTATTTTTTTTAAGAATTGTTGGCTGAAAGGTTCTTTGGGGAACTAAAAAGGTTCTTCTATGGCATCGCTACAAAAAAACCCACTTTTGGACACTTTATTTATTTATTTTTACATAAAAATAAACTGAAATATAATAATTAGAAAAATAAAGCTTATTTTATTTCAACTAGTTGCCAAAGCAACATCTCATTTTTTTATTTAGTTTAAGTTGAAGTACTAAAATAAGTAAAGCTAATTAAACTAAAACTAAAAGTTAATAAAAACTATATAGCTACACACACACACATATATATATAAATATATAAATATATAACTCAAAATACAAAATAAACAAAATAGAAAAAACTAAACAAAATTATAAAAACTTCTATGAAAATGAAAATATATAAAAATGTCTAATTCAAAATATTAAGAAACTATAATATTTCAATGAAACTAAAACAACACTGGTTGATTCTGTATGAGTACTGTATGAGCGACATAACCGTTGTCTGACATTAAGAAAGAAAGAAAGCATTGTTACGCCATGCTGCAGCAGACAATGGATCGTCTGGAATGAAAAGTAAACTTGGTCGTACAATAAAAACAATTATTCCACAGCTCTTACGGAGCCAAGGCGTGCTGAGCGTTTGCAAAATGAGAGTGTCTATTCACATCAGTGACTCGTAAATTATTTAAATGCATTCTTCAAGAAGAATTTTGGAATGTATCATTAGATACTTGGACGGCGCTATGTGTTACATCCCCCCCGTCCTCGGCTCAGGGTAAATGGGTTAGGTGTGTGGAACAGATTCGGATTCTTTAAAAAAAAAAAAAAAATCGTATCATGTTATATTGGACTGTACAATAGGCTGTGTAGATGACAGGGGTGGAAAAGCCGGGTTTCTTTTTTACCGGCTTGACTCCAGAGCAAAGAGTAAGTGCTGACTCGCGGGACCCACTTACAACTAAGACATGGTGTGCTTTCATCCCATCTGGCTGAATGGCGAAATAAATAAAAAGAATGGAAAATGGCTGCTCTCTGGGCTGTACCCCTGCTCCCCGGCTCTTTGTTAAAACCCTATCTCTACTGCTCCATTGCCCCCAGCTACATTAAATCCCATTAAATTCACCTTCATTAAAGCAGCCCCTCTCTCCTCCTCGCTGCGGCCCCTAATGTGGGTCCTCTCAAGGACAGATCCGTAATGAGGGTAGGCTGGATTTAACCTTGAAGAGTACAGGTTTTCTTTTCAAAATCAATAACTTATGTTTCAAACCACTACTAGATCCAGGCTATAATTTTCAGGCATTAATTGCACAGATTATGTTTCTCCTCCAAAACTGTAATGCCAAAAATGCCATTTAACTTTAAACTGCACTGTGTTTATGTTTTTTTTTCTCTCTTACAAAATCCCACCGTCTTGCTCGTGACCGATGGCAATTGACAGCTCGCACGTTTTCTTTATCAGCAAGTCTTTGTGCGTACACACAGCGTGCTTGTTCTGGCTGGCCAGCGGGGCAGATGAGATTTCAAAGAGTCGCTACACTATGTATAAACAATATAGGCAACAGGAACACTTTTCCAAAGCTAAGCCGGAAAAGTTGCAGCACGGACTTTACTCGGGTCCTCGTGAAATTGCAGGGCAGTGTCGTCATACGCAGCAAATAGGTAAAAATTGACTTCCGTTTGAGTAATTTGATTCGGACTCAGTCAGTCGTACCATGGTGAGGGAGGAAGTGGAAAATGGGGAATTATGAGAGGAGATTTGAACATGGAGCATGATGGGAAAGACAAGAGCAGGAAAAAGGCGGAACACCTGAGATAAAGGAAGAAGTTCACACTTCATTTTCCTTTTCTTTAACTTTCTAAACATTCGTCTTCTCCGCATGGGGACGCGTGTCATCGCAGAGATCCCGTGAAATGTATTAATTTGTCCTGCGGTGATAATTTCTGCTCGACATATTCATAATGTGAAATATTGGATCTCATCCTAAGTTGGGGTGGGGGGAAGGGGTGATCGTGGCAGCTTAATTTTTTAATCAAATCCTCGCTTTAATGGAGCTTTATTAAATTACATAGCTCATACTTGGGGAGTGGAGCGGCGGCGGCGCTGCTATGGTGTAAAAAGGGCTTTTTAGGATAATTAAATAAAATTAATAAAAACCCAAAGCCGAGTGGGAAGTAAAAAGAATGGGAAGGAGGGAAACCCAGCGGCCACATCTACACTCAGATCCATTCTGTCTCGTTCGGATCCTTGGGAATGCACCATGACATATTAGCAGAGTGGGGGATGCCTCTTGAATTAAGAATATGTCACTTTTTCCATCATAAGAGTGAGCGATGTGTACGCCTATGCAAATCAGGGTTAGATTTTATTCAGTATGCAAATGGAAGGCTGATGTATTGATATCTAAGATTTCATCGTGATTAATATCCTTGGGTAGATGTTAAATGGTTATCAATCTTATTTTTCAAAATCTTGATTATTGTATACTTATGTCAAAGACCTGTAATGTTGCCTGGAGGCAAAACAAAGCAGAGAATTCTGGATCTTTTTATTGTCACAGAAAAGCACTGTGACACTACCATAAATATTGTTGTACAGAATGCCGCCATAATGTGCACTAATGTAATGTTTTAAAAGTCATTATGTGCTGTTTTATCCAAGTACATGTGTTGACGGATATTTGGCACAGATGATGCATGTGAACAGCTTAATTGAGCATGTAATAGGGCTAATTGGAGCAGTGATGTATTGCTATTGTTATAAAAGTCCCACAGGGCCTCTGTTTGTCCTCTTTGGCATGGCAGTAGATTGGCCTTGCCTCGCTTTATGAAGCAAGCTTTTTTTCTTACTTTAGTTAGATCCTGTCCTTTATGTAACTGATATATTACAAAAAAAGAAAAAGGAAAAAAAGAAACAATGCAACTACAAATAAAGTAAATCCTAAAAACATATAGTGAAACTGAATCTCATTTCATTTGGCTCATTGGAAAAACGTGCCTCTACCACCCCAAAAACGTCCCTATACATACAGTTCACTGCAGATTATGGTTGAAATGAACACTAGTGGCAGCAAAACACCAACAACTTTTATTCCTTTTCACACAAATGTTATGATTTGTGAAATTATTATTACTGCACAATTCTTTGCATAATAGTGTGTTATGACTTCAGTACGCTATTACCATAAAGTGTGATATGTATACTACATTTTGATGTTTGCGTCACATAACCAGCTCTATTTGTGTAGCTTTTCTGAATATGGTTGCCAGTGTTGTATTTGAGTCCTTAATATGGTTACGTTCACACAGAGTTCGGTTATTTACGGGAGTGACACCTCATTCCGTAACTCACACCCGTACATTTTCAGGACTCACAATCGCATTCTTGGAAAACACGCGCTGTGTTAACGGAACTGGACTGGACAACTAGAGCTACGTTCACACTTTCAGATTTTGGGATTGGCAATTTATTTATTTATTACAGGTGTGAGTCTCGAAATATCCTGTTCAAACTAGGACTGGAACAAATGATTCAAACGATTAACCTATCGATTATTTTCCAATTAATCGAATCATTAATTTTAATCGAATCGATTTAATCCCCTTCCCCTTTAATTTAGTGCTTTTATCTCTGAATAGTTAATTAATCCTTTGGTTAATTTACCGATAAATTTTAAAAGTATTAAAAGTATTTACCAATTAATAATAAATGTAACTAATCTATGTGTAAACTTTTACCCAATGATATTATTTATCACAAAAGATAAGGTTTATGCAGTGTAGGTCTAATTAGGAAAAGTGTTTATTACGACTGCGTTGAGTGTTCACAGTCACATTTTTGGGATTTACAGCAGCAACTGCTTACAAGTGTGAATCCTGATATGTTTTGTTCAGTCAGAAGATTAAAGCTCTGCTTAATTATGAGCATGGCGTTTAATTCGTTTTACCACGATTGACAGCACATAATAAAATAAACGAGTTCATCCATTAGATACCAACAACCAGGTTTAAAGGATTAGTTCACTTAATTTACTCACCCCCATGTCATCCAGGATGTTCATGCCTTTTTTTCTTCAGTCAAAAAGAAATTAAGTTTTTTTGGAGATTCCATATTCCATTATTTTTGTAGATGACTGTTTGCTAGTTAAAACAGAAGTCGTGCTAACCCTACTGTGATATGACAACTGCTCTCTCTGGCTCAGCTGCAGCTGAACGAGAATGAGATTGCGTGGGTGTTTGAATCGAGATCGCAATCTTTTAACGATTAATCATGCAGCTCTATGTGACATTGGTTGAATTCTATTCTATAGGCCTTCATGAACTGGTCATTGTTAAATTTAATTCCCTAGATGAAACTTATATGGGTGAGAAATAGTGAAAAACCCAAGAGGGGCTTTGACTATGTTGTGGGGATCTTGTGTTATTGCCCATGATCACATCATCCCTGGTGATTAGGGCTGGAAGGCCAACACGTTACACACACAAATGGATGTGGCTGGCATCTGTGTGCTTACGACGTGTGCCAACTGGTTCTAAATTTCTCTCTTTTTCTCTCTCACTGGGATATGGGCTGCAGTGGGGTTTTGTTTTGAATTAGTTTACAGGCTGTATAAAATTAAGAGCACCCCACTGTGATGTGTAGTACCTGGCCTGAAGGCCCTCTCAGGCTATCTCAGGTTGAAAAGTACATTTTAAACCTTCCAGAGCAGTAAATAATTAAGCATGGCTATAATAGGCTACTAGTGTTGCTTGGGTTGTGTGTTTCATACATTGTCTGTCTTGCCCTAAACTATTAAAACTGCAATTAAAACATTCATTCGAGGAAAAAGGCACTAGATGATCCTTGCAGAACATTTTTTTTTATTATTGTTTTATGAACACCGTTAAAGGGATAGTTCACCCAAAAATGAAAATTCTGTCATTAATTACTCTCTCATGTCGTTCCAAACCTGTAAGACTTTAGTTCACCTTCGGAACACAAATGAAGAAGATCTTTTTGATGAAATTGGAGAGATTTCTGTCCCTCGACTGACAGCTAAGCAACTACCACTTTGACGCTTCAAAAAGTTCATAAAGTGATCGTAAAAATAATCCATATAAATTGGGTGGTTTAGTACAAATTTCCTGAAGAGACTCGATCGATTTACATGATCAACAGAATGAATTAGGCTTTTATTCTTTAACTAACAATAACCATGTCATGCACTTAAAAAAAAAACTAATTTAATCAGGTTGCATGCCATGCCTTTATCCTTGAACTAATCTAACGTAACCTACAACATTACAGATTGCGTTTGGTACTGTGTTGTGACACCCACTTGATGTTCAATGTGAAGTCTGGGTCTTGAAGCAAAACCAGTTGAAACGCGTTGATCTATTCATGACCTCTTTTTACTGACTAACCTTCAGTACATTATGCTAAAGTATTCTTTGCACAGCTCAGTGTCCCCAGGTTTGGATGAATCAACCTGAGGGTGTTTTGTTCATTTGTTTCTGTGGTAAACGTTATCACTGGATGAACTAAAGTATTTTAAGTGTATTAACATTAAACCTTAGCGCAGCTGAGATCATCTTCCCCCTCTCTCAAAAAGACACGTTAAGCTCATATTTCAGATCTCTGAGGATAATGTCATGGATTAGCGTGAAACTCAACTGTTACAATGGCTCTCAAAGCTGTAGAAAGGATTTTATGCATCCCTTTTTCTTGAATGATGGAAAACCAAAGCACACTGTGCTTGTTTAAAGTGTTATGTGACTTTTAAAGGCAATTAAACAACACTGGAAGTTTCATGTTGGATGAATTTGTAACCAGCAGTGCTGTAAATGGGTGTACGGTTACAGAAATCGCAATGCAATAACTATACAGACCTTCTATATTCTTGACGATTTTTGGTCTGGGTTTCTTGTTGCCTTGATGTACTAGACTATCCACTGCTTGTCATTCCTGGTAAGAGCTGTAAAGTTACAGATAGTGAACTTGATGATGGCTTTGGAGAAGAGTGCCAGACACTTTTATGTCTCTCTATCCATTGAACTTTTTAATGCACTGATATTTTTTTCTCGCCACTACCCCACTGGCTGTGTGCTTTAATTAGATTACACTCAAGGAATCACTGTGGTTCAGAATGCCAATTTGTGTCCCAGACTGTGTAAAATTTGCTTTTCCACTTGCTGCCAAACAGAGCAGGTGAGAGCAGACGAGGTCCTCAGGCAGGAAGAAGAACAGACGATTCTTTATACGTTTTACTCTCGTTCTTTCAATCTCGGCCTCTCTCTCTTACTCATTTCTTTGGTCTCTTTGCTGTGTCCTTCTCTAACAACTTTCTACATGAGAGGTTAAACTTATTATGCAGAAGTCTAAAATACAAATCAAGCAAAAACAGAATACTGCAGATTTGATTGAAAAAGTATTAGTGCCATCAAATCGATTAATCGTGATTAATCGGATCTTACATAAGTCAATATATATATATATATATATAAAGAGAGAGAGAGATATATATATATATAGATATAGATACTAAATATGTACTGAGATACTAAAGATAGATAGATAGATAGATAGATAGAGATACTACATATGTACTGAGATACTAAAGATATTAGTGCCATCAAATCGATTAATCGTGATTAATCGGATCTTACATAAGTCAATATATATATATATATATAAAGAGAGAGAGAGAGAGATATATATATAGATATAGATACTAAATATGTACTGAGATACTAAAGATTGATAGATAGATAGATAGATAGATAGATAGATAGATAGATAGATAGATAGATAGATAGATAGAGATACTACATATGTACTGAGATACTAAAGTCAAACACAGAGTAGTGGTGTCTTTTTCCCAAATAAATCTGAAACGTAATTGAATAATTCAATGACTCACCCATTACTGGCTGGATTATTGCCGCATTTGGTTTGGGACGTCAACAGTGTCGCCATTTTGGAGCCTTTAACAGAATGGAAGTAAATGGAGATGTTTTGGTGATAAACATTAAAAAAAGTTGACATTTTATAAGTGAAGTCAATAATTTATTTTACCATTACCCATATATTTTTTTTTTAGTCGGTTGCCATAATATCCGGAAAGTGTTTCATATAGGCCTACTGTGTATTGTTGAACAGATAATCAACTCATTTTGAATTATGAAAAAGACACTGTAAATGTTTAATATCTCCGTTTATAGTCACCGGTTTTGTGTTAGCTTTGTATATTTCTGTCATCGCTGTCTAAGAGTAATTAGCTCGTGAAGTGGATTTAATGAAAGTTATCACGTGCTTTGTAATTTTTAAAGCGGATGTCATAACAAATTTTAAAATGAGCAGTTCATTCATAAATCCATAAGATCTTATCTTCATGCTGTGGAAATACAAACTGGAAGAAGGAACAGGAGCGCAGCGCTGAAAAGGGGCGGGGCTTCAGAGGTCAATAGCTTTGTAGGAGAGAGAGAGAGAGAGAGAGAGAGATAACATCTTTGCTATCTATCACAATACTTCACAGAGTGTTGCACAACATTCAAATAAAGCTGCAATTCTATTTTGGAGGGATGCCAGGGAAGAAAAGTTCCCGAAGAACATGAAATATCATTATTACTGTAGGACATGTTGCTTCCAATAACAATCTGACTTTTTATTTAGTCTGTCACAAATCTATAATTTACATTGAAAATATAGTCGCTGTGTTTGAAGAGATGGGCCAAGGAAAGCAAAGGAGAAGTGAACAGCTGTGGGTGATTAGACGAGGCCTTGAAATGGCCAGGGATTCAAAGTAAACATGGACCTTTTCCACAGTCAACAACATTTACAAATGTAGAAGGAAGCTACTGAATTTGTGAAGAATGTGCGGCAGAAATTGAAAGCATGAAGGCAACAGATGGTGAAAATTAAATCCATGCAGCGGAGCAGCAAACAGGACTGAGAGTTTATTCTTATGACGGTGGACCTTGTCGTGCTTTTAGACCGTTCCGGGTCAACACTCACAGGTTTACATCCATCCTTTCCCCTGTCCGCTGTTCTCTTCACATTCCACCAGGGAAGAAAAAATGCCTTAGTACACAAGCGTATTACAGCAAAAAATATAATATTGATATTTTTCATTTTAAATGCGTCTTTTATTTGTGTCACTGAATTTTGAACTTGTGTATGAATTATATTTGTTAAATATTTTGACTATCAAATTTGCACTTGACAATATACACTTAAGATAAATAATGAATATTTAAAAGTTTATTATTTACATGATTAACATATTTTATCTAATTAATCACATGCTGATTAAGTAATCGAATTGCTTGCAATTGATCACACATATTTGCATTTGGTGAGAAAAGACCCAAATATGTTTTGAATATATTATTCGAGAAAGATAATTAAATTATTACATTTTTGTGCCAGGCGAGAATATCATTGAATAGTCAAAAAGTGATTTTAGAAGTCAGTATAGAGAGAGAGACAGTATTAATATATAATAGTATAAATTAATTAATATTAAGTAATATAAATTTAAAATGTAGCTTTGAAGCATAACATGCTCTGAATTATTTAAAAAAAAAATATTATTATTATATTATTATTATTATTATTATTATTTTAAATATGTGTCTTGATATTTTTCCCCCAACATTTTTGAGGACAATATTTTATGTGAATCTAAATCCTGGTTAGAACTGTAGCTCATTCCCTGTTTAAGCAGTGAATAAGTCTTAAATCTATCAAAGCTCTTTCATGCCTGACATCGCCTTGCACAAAGAAGAGTGGTATGTGGATGACACATGTGGAAAATTCACAGTGAGGGTTTGAACGGTCAGAAGCAGTTCTGGCGCACTTTGTCTGTTTCTCACAATGTTCCTAGAGCACTAGCACTTGGAAAGCTAAACATTTGGTGTTTTTTGCCCGTTTACTCAAAAGACACAGTTCATCCACTGAAAATCGAATTCCACACCTCTTTTGTCTTCATGGATTGTCTTTATCCATGATGCTACAACAAGAAAAAACTGGCATAAATGTCACAAATTATGTGTTCTGATTTGAGAAGGCATTTGATTTGACTTGTAAAATGGTGGGTTAGTCTGGGTGAGAGGAGTTGGGTATTGGTTTTCAAAGCCAGGCACAACTTCAGAGGATCGGGTTTTAACATTTGCTTTTTGTTTAACCCCACTGCTTGAGGAAACGAAATGCCGCCTTTCACAAGAGACCGAAACACCTCGTTGATCAGATTTTAAAAAGGCATGGCACACCATTCACTGTCGGTTCATTTCACTCTCAATATTTCAACATCTTACTAATATGCATAGGTCGGTCTTTATAGCGAGTTCAGAGTCGGTTCTGGCGTGCTGTGCCACGCATGTTATCTTAATG
The DNA here is from genome assembly GCA_030578275.1 of Meda fulgida. NCBI lineage: Eukaryota > Metazoa > Chordata > Actinopteri > Cypriniformes > Leuciscidae > Meda > Meda fulgida. The sequence goes on along the minus strand of CM060622.1, from coordinate 5,819,872 downwards.
CTTGCCTGAGTTCCTTGGATTCATACTTTGAAATATTTATGGATTATTATTTCAGCAAATGTGAACGGCATTTTGGAGCTTTTCTGAATATCTGATGTGATTAATCACTGTTTTTCAAGAACCGCAGACAATGTAGCCTTTTAACTTTTTTTTTGTCTTATAAATTTACATTTTATAACAATATGGTTAGAAATCGCTCGTCTCCAAGGTAGAGTTTAACGTAAAGTTACACTAGAAGCTTAGTAATTACTAGCTAGTTTGTAACTAACGGACGGTTTGCAATGCATGACACCGTTTTCAACTTAAAGCGAAAAACTATTTATGTGGTTCGGCTGTTCATTTACACGACAACATTGGCCTGAAAATGCAAACTTTTGAAAACTGGTTTCAAAGTGGAAGTTTTTGAAAACGATACTGTTATCGGCTCTGTGTAAACTACAAAAATGTGAATTAGTGAAAAACGGTCATGCACATGTGTAAGTGTTCAGTCTAAATGCACGTAGTGTTTCTTTATAAAGTTACATCGCCAACAACTGGCCAAGTATGCATAATACAGCGTTTTTAGATGTTTTCTCGGATCCATGTGATCAGGGAAAATAATTTATTCACATAATGTTCTCTCTTTTAAAATGTAAACGAGTGTAAATGTCAACATCATATACAGTATGTCTAAAGGATTAAAGTCTGTTAGTTAAAACTATAGTTTATTGAAGCAATTCAGTCAATCTTCTAATTTTATTCCACCTGTTACTCCTGGTTGGAGGCTTCTGTAAATATTTATTTTATATGTAGAGTCAAGTTAACTAAGTTAAAGGGCTGCAAAAACTTGCTGTAATGCCCCTTTATGTCAAAACTAGGCTGAGTTGTAACTTGCGCAGAACTGGTGCAACCAGCTCCAGCCCGTGCTATGCTGATTATCTAAGAACAAAGATTTTGTATCTTTCCAAACAGCCTGTCCATCCTAAGACCATGACGGCTGTTATGATACTTGATGTTTTGTATTTTTCAGCTTTGTCCAGATGCTTAATTCAACTGTGCTTTAGATATGTCGTCCTCAATACCCTGAACCTTCAGTAAAAGGCTTTCCTCAGTCTCGCTGGGAAAAGAGGGGTCGACATGGACCTCCTTCTCTACTCCAAGTGGCTGTTCTCTTCTCCTTTTGCTCATCTGGAGAGTGGGAGTTTCTGTGGTTTTTATGACTTAATGACTCCTGTCGGCTCTGATCAGGGAGCTGAGATGAATGTTGCCAGCTGTTGCAACCCTTCTTTCCCCTTCTCATGTGCACTCTCTCTCTCTGCTCTGCTTTTTCTGGCCTCACGGTGGGGATGGAGCTTCATTTTTAGAGGGGTTTCGAAAGTTTAAAGTGCTTTAGGATGGTTTTCACCCATGGCAAACGTAGAGCTTTGCCCTGGCTGTGCGATTCCACACCTTGGGTGTGCAGATAATGATTGGATTGACATAGTGAAAATCAGTCATGAATAGATGCATCAGATTAGAACTTTGTTTCTGTTCTGGGACTGACATAAAGTGGTAAAATGTACTGTCAGTTTGTTATTCTGTATTCTGTATTAAAGACCAGAGTCAAGGGAACAGTTAAAATCTTCATTTAAAGACTGAAATCTTAGCTGGCCAGGATCTGGGGCTGGAACGACACTCCCTGGAGGTGGGCTGGGGTCATTAGTTTTAGTTCGCCCTTTTGATGTTGAGCGTTCTCTTAAGGCGGCCTGGCCTGAAGGATATTTAATTTTGCTCCAGCAAATTTCCAGTTAGGAATAATTTGAACTGAGCATCTGTCAAAGGAGCAACCGTTTAAATACATTGGTCTCGGTTAAAGAGGCAGAAAATGAAGCAGATTAGCCCGAGTACCTTTCCCCAGCGCGAACTGGGCCCGGTCGGGGCCGGTATCAAGGCTGCCGTACGGAGGGCAGAGAAGAAAACGCTCCCACTCCCATCTTATTAACATCCATGCCCAGCACCTCTGGAGTTCAATCACGCGTCTGTTGCCCACCTCCCTTTCCCGAGCTGTGCCATACACCCCGGTGCATGCCGCTGCAGTTGAAGAGGGATTGTTTTAGGATTCTCCATGCCTTGATATTTTATTTACAAATCTTCAAGGAGAGAAAAGGCCAGTACATTGCTTTCTCAGACGCCCATAGTAACTTGGGAACGCAGCATCCCTGGTGTCTCTACATCAAAGATCTCCTTGTGTTCCTACAGGGTGAGCGGAGGGAACTTTTATCAGGGTACACAATCTGAGGCGATGTTTTATCACTAGAAGAGTGTTGAAAGAGCATGCATTAGAGTGTCTGACAGCTGCTGTCAGGCTTTATTGGGACTGACTGGGCCGGTCTGTTGGAAAATCATCTTGGCTTGTCTTTTTGTCCAACAACAGTAAAGGGGTTTGTGTCGGAGCTCAAATCACCATGTGTACCCATCATCTATTCACTCGATAGAAGACTGGAAGTAACATGGCATTGACACAGATGACACAGTAGACACAAGGTCTGAGTGTCCTGTCACCTGTCGTTTTGCATATTCTCTATGCAGGTTTTATTATTGTTTCCTGTCAGATGACAAGTCTTTCATATTGATTTTGGGACTCATTTTATCACTCGCCACGTATAAGGGAGGGTGTGTAACGACAGAGAACCAGAGCTAAAATAGCTTGTGCATGGGTCAATGCCATGATGCATTTTTCTGTCAGAATCTATTAATTTACAATAAAAGCCATTCATACATGCAATGACTTGAAAACTCCACTGCTATGATGAGCATTTTAATTTCTGAATTAAAATTGGTTTTGATATGTTTCCTGGGGAGCATAAAGTCAAAAAAATGTCAGGGTTATACAACTGTCCTCATATAATGACATTCTTGAAAATGAAAGTTTATTGAGTAGATAGCCATAACTACTTATTATTTCTTACAAAAAAATAAATCATGACAACACGTTGAATAGTTTTAACATGTTAATGGATATGACACTGTTAATGTATCTTGTCTTGGTAGACTAAATCTCCTGTACGCTGCTGCAGACAGAGCATATATGGACTTGCTACTGCCAGTACACAGACACACTGCTGTGAGCATGTAAGATGTGATGCTGCTGCATCAATAGGCATACATAAATCCCATAGGAGATGTAGACGGGTGGAACTGGGGGAGGTGGAGGGTTTCTTATAGCGCACTGCATGTCCAACTTACAGTGAACACTGAACCAGACTACTACTAAATGTTGAGCCAGAAATCTAACTGGCTACAGATTCAGCAGAGGCCAATAAGCTTGTGCTATGTTGTTAATGATCGCTAGCAAATTGCATGTAAAGGACCTATCAGCCTGAGATATCTAGGATTTTATGACTGAACGGTGCAACCAACAAACATAACACAGGAAATCATGATATCATAAAGATGACCTCTGCAGACCATGTCAGTAGGTCTCTTTAAACATGAGATGATCTGGCCTTTTTATGATGTTTATTTATTCCTGATATTTGTAAAAAAAAAAAAAAAAAAAAAATGTACCTGGAAAAAAATTTAAAACCGTTTTTCCAAATAATGGTTAGGATGTACATACATGTATTCAGGTTGTAAGGAAAATGTATTATTTTTTGCTTAAAGGTACACCACATGACATTAATTATTATATTGAAACTTCTTAAAAATGGTATGAGTTTTCAAAACTGTATGAAACCAACATGAATACAAATAATACATTTTTAAAATTTAAGAAAGCCCTATATTAGTTTCTGCATATATATATATATATATATATATATATGAAATTCAGCATTTTGAATTCGGAAAAGTTTTGCATAAGATGTGTTTGAGGCTGATCTCTATGAGGAAATGTATTACTTTAACATTCTGTAAATTCAATCACGTACACTAGATATTTTCTTTCAGCTCAAAAACTGGCCGAACAAAAGTTGTCATTAGAAACTAACGTATTATCAGCAGCAAGCAACTGTTGCAATACACTGATTTCAGCACCTTCACTCGCATATAACTTTATATGGGACAGCGATGATCTAAACATATATTTAAATCCAACTAGCAACAAGTATCCATCTAAATCCTATTCCTTTTCCATCTCCCCATGTCATTTTCTCTCTCTCCATCCACCTGTGGGTGGATAAAGACAGGTTGCGTGAGCTGAGCAGCCCAGACGCTATCTTCTGGGAAAAATAAACAGCACATTAGTTCCAGATCATCTTGGAAGAATATGAAACAGAGGAGAGCAGTGGAGGGGTTAGTGGAAGTCCACTCCAGGGGGGAGGCCGGGGATTATTAGGGAGCTGGGAATCGTATTAAACTCAGAGCTTTGCCTTTCTCTCTTGCCTTCTTTTCATCCTCACTTCTCTGTTTTTGCCATGTGCTGTAAATTAACAGCACCCTTCAACTCAGTCCACCACTTTCTCTCTTCATTTTAGTAAGGCAGTGAAATATGTTTAAGGGCCAGGTTCACAAGCATTTTCCGCTTCGTCTTGGTTCCTCCGTCTAAAATGTCCTGCTGGCGTGATTCTCCCAGAGGTTGTGAAAAGGAATCCGTAAATCTTGCTCCGTTAGTACTTTCTCCTCCCTTGTGAGATTTCATTGTTGCGTGTAAAACTAGAGGAGTCGCACAATGATCCACACGATTAACCTTAAAGTTGCCATTCATTAGTATCAAAGATTAACTAGTCCTTAGTGTTAATCCTCTACAAATTACAACTATAGAACATTTAGAATGTTGAAAATACTCTGCTATCTCTAGAGTCTGTAGTACGTTGATTAATCCATTTGCTTTCACTCGTTTCCAGATGTACAGTGTAACGTTCCTCTCCCTATCCTAATCTCCCTAAGAACGGCTATTAGTCAGTATGCTAATGCCAGCATGTACGGTATCACTCTGTGCCCCTGGTACAAGTGATGGGTTGTTAGCGCTGAATTTTCATTGCAGGGATGAAGCCTCAAGCCCTGGTTGTAGGAACTAATTGTGCCACCTGAGAGCAGGATTGAATTAGAGCGAGAGCCAGTTATTGAATGAGTGAAAGTGGGAGAGGAAGATCGGGAAGCGAGTATGTTTGATGTTTCAGAGTCGTGTTGCTATTACAGGCTTTGAAGTAAGATTGGGTGTTAAATAAGCAGGAAATGGGCAGCAGTTAGTTTCTCTAAAGTTCTTCCATCCCCTGTGCTCGAAGCCGAGCCGGGGGCGTTGGCGACTACATCCGGGCGGATTCCTCTCCTGTGCGGCGCTGCTCTGGAATGGGCTGTCAGGGTTCATTAGCTAAACTTGTCTCCCTTCGGAGCTGAGCAACTTGGCCAGTGATTTAAAACCAATCTCCAGTACCTGGTCTCTCTTTTATGAACTTCCGTGCCATTACCACCAACTCCTCCACAGTGTTTCACCTATAAGAATTCCTCTGGAGTGAGGTAGAGGGAGATCATCTCCCGTTTAATGAACTCTGAGTCAGGGCTCTGTGAGTCAAATGTACTTTTCTAAGCTAAGTTTGATTCAATATTTATGTTTGTGAAAGTTATGAGATGCACCGTTTCCTCTTTTCTTTGTTATACTTAAAATTTTAAAAAGTGATCTGCTGTTTGAGCTGTAGCTTAGAGGTTAGTGCACATGAAACAAAGTGTGCTTAATTGTATTGAGTTTGCAATTGTAGTGTACAATATTAAAAGTATATTTAAAAAACTGTACTTGCTGAGGATATAATATTAAAGGCCCACTGAAGTGCCTTAAAACACACCTTCAAATTGTTGACAAACTGTTCCACTGAAACAGGAAGACAGGGCAGTACATATCAAATGGCTCCTCCCCTTTTTGAAAATAGCCAATAGCGTTTAATTTATATCACAGCTTGGCCAGAGCCGTTGAGCTCGCAAAAGCTGAGTTTCCTACTATTTAACCGTTTCTCTTCCAAATCTCATCCATATCCCTTTGAAAAATAGCATTCTGTGCAGAATTGGATAATTAGATAAACAGTTAAACAGTATAGCTAACATATTTATACTAAAAGCCAAAAAAATTCACTTTGATTTCATGGGGACTTTAATGAAATAAAAGGCCACTTAAGTGTACTTAAAAAGAGTACACTTTCATCACTGTTTCTTAATACAAGTGGGGATACTTTTAAAAAGTGCACATTATAATGTCAAATTAAAAGTTACACTTTAAATTACTGATGATTTAAATTACTTTAAATAATGATATTTAAATCATTGTTTAAACAATCTTTTTTATGCTTTAAAAGAAGTGTTGACTAACATATTAGAGCTTATGAAAAGTAATTTATTATAAAGTTAAACTAATTGCTTTTTAATACACATTGAAACTAAATACATTTTAATTTAAATGGCAGTTTAAAAACATTACATTCAGTTTGCACTTAAGTATATTCTTTTCAAGTATATTATTTCCATAGAAAGTACTGTTTAAAAGTATGCTAAATTCTTTTTCTCAAGGGTTTAGATATTTTAATTATGCTATTTTTTTATTTATTTTTTTACCAGTGGTGCTTTTAACTAGTTTTAGCTTTTAGTCTGTTTGCATGGTACTGTAAAAGTCTCTCAGGAATAAAGTTGCATCTGCATTAGTAGCCTTTTTTTCAAGAGGTTTTAACTAAACAAACTGTCTAAATTAAAGCTTAAACTAATGCATACATTAAACGGTATATATTAAAAAGTTATTTCAATGCAAAAATAGCCATACATACAGATGGATGTCGACTAGTATTTATAGTAAAAAACCTAAAACTAGTTGATGTTCAAAATATGTAGTTTTGCACATATTATATTATTGCATTATATGGAGTCAGATAGATAGAATATTTTTCTAAAAAAGTCTATTTGTGTTCCCCAGAAAGCAAGTCATGTGCATCTTGGTTGGCTTTATGGTGAGTAAATGATGAGATAATTTTCATTTTTGGCTGAAGTATCCCTTTAACTGATATCAACTGGTCTGCTTTTTATAGTTGATTTTATGAGTTCAGCGTCACAATTGTGCCACTATTCAAATACAGACCAACATTAAAACTGGCCGGGGTTTTACTGTCCTCCTTTCAGATGAAGTCCTGCCTTCCTCTGTGTAACTGGACAAAATAGCTGTGCTCTCCACTCCTCTTATGGCGCCTGAGTTGCAGTTTGACTCTATCTGTGAAGTCGTCTCAGTGGGCAAAAAGGCCAAGAGTGATTCACTGCCTCACTTGAGTACAAGGAGGTGGAGAACACAGGGTGAAAGGGCAGGTGTCTGCCGTAGAATATAATTAGATAGAAGAAAAGCTTTGTCCTCAATATTGTTGCTTTGGGCATTCTTTAATTGCCCCCCTCCCCCTTTTCTTTTCCGACTTCCCTTCAGTTTCTTGAAAGCTCGTTTGCATTAATTCTGAAGGACTTTTACAATGATCACGGATGCATTCGACGACTTCTCGCACACACTTAAGCATGCGCGCATTATCCGTGCCACCTGGTCACACCGATTTCCTTTCGTTTGCACACAAACGCTGTGGTTGAAGAGTGAACATTGGATTGTTATGAACTCTAAGTGATCTAAGCACCTTCAGAAGATGATTCATCTTTATCCCTGATTGCTTTTTCAAACGGCTTCGCTCTTTTCTTATGCAAGCGCTCAGTGCATGTTCACGGGCCTCGGAAAAGTGCTTGCCCCACGTGGCAGAACATGCTGCTTTAGCCTGGCACAGCAGGAGATAAAGTGTCGAGTCTTTGCCCCCTCCCGAGGCTCTACGGCTCCACACCCCCGGCTCACGCACAGAGTACATGTGTAATAAACAGGAAGTGGCCTTAGGCTCTCCCGCTGTGTCTTAGGAGCTCAGTCATTTCAATATGTATTCAAAAGAGCTACCTCTCCAGGGATCAGCACTATGGCATACCAGGCTCACATACAAAGAGATGGATTTCATCGTGGATTTTACCTACTGCACCAAGGAACATGATGCTTATGATAGATGCCTTTCATCTGTTTTTATCCAAGCTGTTACCTGAAATAAGATTTAGTTAAAAACGGCTAAAATATTAATCAACAAAACAGTCTGACTTAAATATTCCTGCGAGGAGTTTAAAATTGTATCATTCAGGGGGCGCAGTGACTGTTATATTTTAAAAATGAACTTTGTTTATTTTGTTTATTAAACGTGCAGTTTGTAATAATGTCAAATTAAATTTTACTTTAAAGTACATTCTAATTCAATATATGTTTTAATAATCTTTTTTGTGTGCTTTAAATTCTATTTAATTTATCCCGTCCATCGGATGAGACGTTAAACCGAGGCCCTGACTCTCTGTGGTCACAAAAAATCCCAGGATGTCTTTCGAAAGAGAAGGGGTGTAACCCCCGGCATCCTGGCCAAATTTGCCCAGTGGCCTCTGTCCATCATGGCCTCCTAATAATCCCCATATGTATATATACCAATTGGCTTCATCACTCTGTCTCCTCTCCACCAGTAAGCTGGTGTGTGGTGGGCGTTCTGGCGCAATATGGCTGCCGTCGCATCATCCAGGTGGATGCTGCACATTGGTGGTGGTTGAGGAGATTTATATATATATATATATATATATATATATATATATATATATACATTATGTAATTTCAAGTGTTTCTGTAATAAACAGTGTTTATTACATACTTTAAAAAAGTAAAGGGTTAGTGAAAAAATACATTTTAAAACATTAGTTTAAAAAGTAAAGTGTACTTTTTTCCACAAAGATTTTCTTTCCCATGGGCTAGTTGTTGGACTGTCCAGTCTGATCTTATAAATATCCATAGGTTTTTTAAGTAAATTTGTGTGCATTTAGATATATGCTGAAATATAAAATATAACTGTAACTGTCTGTAAAATTTAAATGCTATATTTGTTTATATCCATTTCACTATTATTCATATATTCAATAAATAAACATTTTACATCTCTAAACTGATACGTGCTTTATATGCTGCCAATACCTTGATTATGTATGTTTCAGTGTCAATGCAAATGTACAAAAATGTATGCTAGAATCACACGTTACATGCAAATACCTATGATTACAGTGGACATGTTGGATGTTGGTTGCATGGATTACAAAAATGTTCAACTATTATAGTTTTTCACTATAGCCCTGAGAATGTTTCTCAATGTAATTAACCACACACTGGGTCTACACAATTAGAACAGATAAAATTTAGTTTCAAAAATTTGTTCAGTTTGCTTCGGCTGAAGAAAGTCGATGTGTTTTATAACTTGAATGCACTGCACCATTTTTGAATGGGTTTTAAAGCTGATTGGTGTTTTCAAAGGAAGGCAATCTTAAATCTGTGAAATAGAACAGGAGCTGTCATGTCCAGCTGGATGTCTCTGATGTTTTGTGAGAACCTAGCAAACAGTATCCAGCTCAGGCTTGCAAAGCACAGCACCTTATGTGAGAACTTCATCAATAGTAATTCAAGGATGAAATTTATTATTTTGATAAATCTCACTCTTTGCAATTACAACCCAGGCTAACTGGAAATTGTACATGTGAGGACATTTCTGCAAAATGATATTACGTTACTTCATGTTTCGCGACACTTTGAAAGTGAAATCTGCACGAGTGGTGTTAAATGTGCGTTCAGTCTTATTAAAAACTGATTTTAACGTATTCCCAAGTTTTTTTTACATTGTTTTTTGTGCGTACTGCGGCAGTTCAGATATGTATGGTATGTAGGGCGGGGAGAAAAAATCGATTCACTTAGCTTTGCGATTTATTTTTTTATTTTTTTACGATACTAAAATAGATTTTTTTGACAAAATCATATCGCAACATTCAAAGCTGTGTTGGCGCTGCCGCTGAACCGGAAAGAGTTGTCATGAAACAGGTTCACAAACAGTCTTTTCAACCTCATAGTATCATTATTTCTGTGATGCAATAGTTAAAATGATCATAGAAGTACTTGGGTAAAAGTTTAAATTTCAAATATGAACACTGATTTCTACGATAGCGATCAAAAGCAGCATTTGATATAAACTTGGTGCTTAAAATAACGCATTTATCGATTACATTGTTTCACTAAGTGGCGACAAGTGACTGTTAAATTTTCTTTATTTGTTATTGATTCATATTCAAGAGAATGTGGTATTGTATGATGCTTCTGTAATAAAAGTCAGAAAGATGTGTTTATTTGTTTTTGTAAATATGACTCATCTTATACATCATGTACAGTCTGTATACGATTTAACTTTTCCTGATGGTCTAGTGTTAAAAAAAAATTGCAATATATTGCAATATCGAATCGCAATACTTGTAGAATCGCAATTCTTAAAAAGATTGCAATACATATCGTATCGGCACCCAAGTATCGTGATAGTTTTGCATTGGGCGATAGGTGTATCGTCCCAGCCCCAATGGGATGAGGTGTTCAAAGGTTCATTCTCTAACGTGTTTGAAAAAAAAAAACATGCCACCTACACTAAACCCTACCAGAAACGTAGCTTACAGTGTTGATAAAAACGCATTTGCTGATGCAACCGTGCCATATAGCTTGCTTTGATAAAAACGCATTTGCTGATGCAACCGTGCCGTATTAGCTTGCTTTTACAAGTGCCTTTTATTATGACTTATGTTTCACTGGATTTGTACACGAGTGCTTCGCATTGTAAGTGCAGTGCTGTACCAGGTGACCTACCGAGGAAGTTTACCATGTCAGAAAAGCCATACAACGTCAAATGTATTAGTTTACATATGATGCACTATAGTAAAAGTGTTTTGAGGTCATAACATATTGTGCAAGGAAGCGGGCAAATATAAGTCTTAATTAATTGATAACCTGCCAATTAAACAAAACTTACAACTTTTGTAAACAAAACTTCTGTGAAAAGAATTAGAAGTTGTAGCTGTTTTACTGACATTAGTGTTCAGTTCAACTGCTAACTGCAGTGAAAGGTAGGTAAAGACACATTTTATAATGAGCCCATGCTGCATATTCACATCACAATCTGCTTACCTTGTCAAGGTTTATTCAAGAAAGTAAGGATCAAACATAAGGTTCGGTCACAGAACAGCAGATACAGATCGACATTAAAACGGAAATTCATTTGAAAATGTGTCCTCCTCGATGTCTGTTGTGGATATGCACCTGACCTAAGTGTTATGTTGCCAAATAAATCATCCTTTAAGAGGGAAACATATTACTATTCCTCTAAAAACACATTTGTTAAAATCCATGGTTTAGCTTTATCAGCTCCATTTAGGCTAGCTAGCAGCACTGAAGAATAGGTTGTCTAGATTAAACCCAGCATTAATGCTGCCCATCTCTCATTAAAACCTTAATCGTGCGTAAAATGAGATTGATGGAAATTTATCCAAAAGGTCAGGGAAAAGGGATTTCTAACCCCTACAGAGGATTTAATGGACAGGATTTTAATTTAGCCGCCTCTCCAAACACCAGAAGCTGCAAAAGATCTTACGAAACCCCTTTCCAGTGGCCGTCTCTCTACATGTTATGCATGTCTCCTCCCCTTTCCTCTCATCCCCTCATTCTCACTCCTCTGAATGTCTGATGAACAGATGAAAGGCAGGAGAGTCGGCTGGGTAGCTCTGTTTTAGTCATAAGGGCAGGAAGGGGCAGCACATTGCTGTGCCAATAGTTCCTCGATGAAACACGAGGTCTGTGGCCTTTACTGCCCCCTCTCAGAGTTACTTTCTTAGTTGTGCAAAGTAGAAGCTGGGCAGAAGATACTCTTCTAGGATTAGCATATATTCCATATGCCAAGCATTGCTTATGTAAGGGATAATGTGCGTTCAGCTGGTCATTATCACAAAATAAACCCTGACAGGGTGCTCGGCAGGTCTCGTAACACCCTGAAAGCCTGAATGTACATTATCCTGCTGATTACATGGTAATAAAAACGTTCCATAGTACAATACTCCATTACAATGTAGAAAACAATCAGCCTAAACAATTTTTTTATTTATACATTTATAACCCTATTAGGAAATATAGAGTGACTACTGATATTTGTATGCATTTTATCTAAATAGTCATTATTTTCACTCACTCACTCACTCACTCACTCACTCACTCACTCACTCACTCACTCACTCACTCTTTATACACTTTTAGAATCATTTTACGTTCATTTTTTAACATTCAATGACACGATTGACCAATCAGAATGAAGTATTCCAAATATCCATGTATTAATAGGATTTCCCTATTTCTTCTACAGTAAAGTTTAAGGCCAAGGTTTTGAAACGCAGGCTCCCCATCCCCAGCTCGCACAGTGAACCTAATGTATTTATTTTTGATAAGCTTGCCGTGTTGCATTGAGCCCAATAAGACCAATGTGCAGTAACAGGATTAAAAAAGCACAGTGGGTGAAAGGAAGGCCATGCACGCACATCATCACATCACGACTGCTCGGAAAAGTTGTGTTCTTCAAACTCCCCTGTACATCTGGCTTATTTTGGGAGCCATGAGACCACAGAACAAGTATTAGCGCTACACTTCCATCCATTCCTGTATGCATTCCTGTGCGTGTATGTGTGTGCGCTCGCCTTTTAGGTCGAGGAATATTTTGGCAGCGCAGCGGAGAGAGCGATGAATGTTGTTAACCATTGAATCATTCTGCAGTTTAGTAGCTCGCCTCCGCATGGCACGCAGAGGCATGAAGCAAAAGCCTGCTGTTTTAAAGGTTCATTTCACATCTCCTCCTGAGCAAGGCGGCTTAGTAGCCTGGCCGTTGATTGATTGTTGAGACCATTGATCTAATTTTGAAGCCTTTTGAATTTTGTCTCCCCTGTCCCTCCTCTTTGTAAGGAGTTGAATAAACCTAATTTCCCCACGCCACATGCAGAGGCAGTTCAGCCTGAGTGGGGGAAAACAGAGGGAATAAATAAATAAAGAAATCCCCAGAACCAGGCCCTTCACAGCAGAGTGGGATTTTTATAGACTGGATCAATTAAATTTGTCTTATTTGGAACGGTGGGGCTCCGTAACTCGATAAGAGGTAATGTGGTTGAAAATGCCTCTTGCTGGGCAGCCATTAGGCGGGAGAATGTTACTGTGGGAGTATTAACATGCAAGGATTACACAGAAACAAGCCTGGTCTGAAGCAATTAGAGTCAGGAATGGCCTCGGAAAGATGAGAAGAGGGCATTTGCACAGCGAGAGTCCTGGCTGCTCCGACCTGCTGCGGGGTCACAGAGAGAAAGATGGAGATCTTGAAATGCAGGGGCAAGGGCGAAGGCTCTGTGCTCTTCTTCCTCTCCCCGTCATATACATCTCTTGCCCCCTGTGGACTGGTGAAGAGGTCTGAGGAAGAGTAGTGTATATCTCAGTATGGTGCTCACCCTACAAATTTTTTTTTTGCCTGGACATTCTGTGATCATTTACTCGCTCTCATGTTGTTCCAAACATGATCATTTTTTTTATTTTTTTCCATGCACAAAAGAAACATTTGGCATTATGTTCCTGCTGCTCTTTTTCATACAATGAAGGTACAAAAAAGTAGACCACACATTTTCTATGTTATCGTTATCGGCCCAAATTTGGCCGATATATTAAAGCTGATAAATAATGGATACTTTTCTTCAGCTGAGACACTTCAGAGGCACAGTGTTCGCCATGATGGTTTTGAATAGCTTGAAATAGGATTGGAATCACTTCAAAAGAGGAAAATAAAGTTAAGTGCTACATGTGCAGCACATTTAAGCTACATAAAATTATGATGAGAACATTACAATTGTGTGCTTGGGACAATGCTTTTAATGGTAAGACTTTGCTTTTGTAATCAGGCTCTCAAAAATTAAATGAAAATTTTGATTTATTGGCCAATATATCGGTTATCGGTTTTCAATTACAAAGACTTAGCGGTTATCGGTATCGGCCAAACAAATCCTTTATATACACAATATTCAGAGCAGAACAGGAATTAAAAATGTAAGTTTAAAACAAACAAATGTTAATGGCATTAATTTTAAACAACATTTATTATAATTACCAAGCCAAAACACTTGTACTCACGCACCGCTCTCAGTAAGCATGAATCCAAATGTGTGCGCTTTGCACGTTTTGCGTGGTTGCCGTTAATAGCATTATACAACCATTGTAAACATGCAATGATCACAGGATGTTTCAGAGATAAAAGAAAAACTTTACTTACTTAGGTTGTCAAACAAAACAAAAAATGACAAAGTAGTTGCACCATTGTACCATCGTAAAGCAGTCCATTTGACTCAGGCACTATGTTCCTAATCTTTTGAAGGCATACAACAGGAAAACTACGGACATTTGAGTTATCTGTTGAAAAATTTTAAAACTCATTCATATTTGTATACAGGATATTGCTATCACAGCAGGTTTGATGTCAGTGATAAGAAGTGAAAAACAACAGAATTTTGGGTATAGCTTCAGAAGACTTGGAATATAGTGCATGAAAGCAACCTCCTGTCTCAAATTCTCCTTCATTATCTCTCAAATACCAAACCAAAACATGAACATTTTAAAGGAATAGTTCACCCAAAAATGAAAATGATGTCATACCTTTATGTTGTTCCAAGCCCAATTTACTTCTGTAAACCTCAAGCAGAGATGTACAGATATTTGCGCTGCTCTTTTGCACACAATCCAAGTTATCAAGGTCTCTATAAAGCTACAAAAAGTAGCTTGATGGAACATAAACAACATAAAGGTATGACATCATTTTCATTTTTGGGTGACCTATTCCTTTAATATTTTCATGTTTTGGTTTGGTATTTGAGAGATATTGAAGGAGAATTTGAGACAGGAGGTTGCTTTCTTTACTTTTAAAATGTAACTTTGTAGGCTTTTGAATTTGGTTAGCGCACACCTTTTAAAAAAATTTGTTTTTTAGTACTGCCACTTTTTAGCTGTGCTTACTTTACTTTAATAGCATTGCATCAATACAAAACCCTTTGTTATTGCTTTTAAATGAACTCCTTTTATGTTTCTGGTGTTAAAATCATATGTGAAACAGGTGAACAACTTTTTCTACTTTAGTTGTACTGCCATCCCTCATGCCCTCAATATCTCCACCACCCTCTTCAATCTCACTTGCCCCTATTTGATCATCCTTCTATTATGAGTGTGTGTGTGTGTGTACTATCTGTCTGAGTACATTAGCGAGTACCGGCCCGTCGTTTAATAAGTATTAAAATGGGCAGAGACGCAAGGCTGCCTGAGGACATGTAACAGGGTCCCTCATGCCACCAGCCCCTCCTCTGATGAAATTACCCACTCCTGTTTAATTGGGATTGCTAGCTTCTCTGCTTGATTGCTCATGCCCACATTGGCATGAAGTGGCAGGCCAGTGTTCCACTAAAGCTGTGACTATAGCTGGTGCCATGCTCACTTACTCAGTAACCCCCCCCCCCCCACCCCCCCCCCCCACCCCCGTCTCGCTGCTCTGCTTCCAGCCGATTACATAATCCACTAATACAAATTTGCCCTGACTAATTAGCATCATCAGCTCGTGGCATAATTTAATCGGACGAGCCATGTTTCTCCCTTTCTGTGCTGTGCTGTGCTTAGTGTGTGGCCTGGGCACGACTTCAGCGTTTCCTCTGCCGGGTGGCTGATTCCATTCCACGGGGTTATTTAACGCAGAACGGATGAGGTGGGGAAAAAGGAGTGTTGAACAAGGAGAGGAGAAAGTATTTTCTGAACCTCAGAAAATAAAACTGTTAGACAAATGTTACAACGGCAGAATCTGGATGTGCCCATGCTCTAGAAATCTAAAAATATTTGGCCAAATAATTCTCATTCATCTCTATTGCAAAAAATTTGTCAACTTTGTTCCTTGCCACTCACCTCTACAGCCTAGTGTTCAGCCCGTTTCATTTTTTTTTTACAAGCCTTCAAAAAATGGCACTAGTAAAACTTTTATATTTATATATATCTATATATCTACAGGTCCTTCTCAAAAAATTAGCATATTGTGATGAAGTTCATTATTTTCCATAATGTAATGATAAAAATTAAACTTTCATATGTTTTAGATTCATTGCACACCAACTGAAATATTTCAGGTGTTTTTTTATTGTTTTAATACTGATGATTTTGGCATACAGCTCATGAAAACCCCAAATTCCTGTCTCAAAAAATTAGCATATCATGAAAAGGTTCTCTAAACGAGCTATTAACCTAATCATCTGAATCAACTAATTAACTCTAAACACCTGCAAAAGATTCCTGAGGCTTTTAAAAACTCCCAGCCTGTTTCATTACTCAAAACCGCAATCATGGGTAAGACTGCCGACCTGACTGCTGTCCAGAAGGCCATCATTGACACCCTCAAGCAAGAGGGTAAGACACAGAAAGAAATTTCTGAACAAATAGGCTGTTCCCAGAGTGCTGTATCAAGGCACCTCAGTGGGAAGTCTAAAGGAAGGAAAAAGTGTGGCAAAAAACGCTGCACAACGAGAAGAGGTGACCGGACCCTGAGGAAGATTGTGGAGAAGGACCGATTCCAGACCTTGGGGGACCTGCGGAAGCAGTGGACTGAGTCTGGAGTAGAAACATCCAGAGCCACCGTGCACAGGCGTGTGCAGGAAATGGGCTACAGGTGCCGCATTCCCCAGGTCAAGACACTTTCGAACCAGAAACAGCGGCAGAAGCGCCTGACCTGGGCTACAGAGAAGCAGCACTGGACTGTTGCTCGGTTGTTGCATGTCATTTGGAAATCAAGGTGCCAGAGTCTGGAGGAAGACTGGGGAGAAGGAAATGCCAAAATGCCTGAAGTCCAGTGTCAAGTACCCACAGTCAGTGATGGTCTGGGGTGCCATGTCAGCTGCTGGTGTTGGTCCACTGTGTTTTATCAAGGGCAGGGTCAATGCAGCTAGCTATCAGGAGATTTTGGAGCACTTCATGCTTCCACCTGCTGAAAAGCTTTATGGAGATGAAGATTTCATTTTTCAGCACGAACTGGCACCTGCTCACAGTGCCAACACCATGGTAAATGGCTTACTGACCATAGTATTACTGTGCTCAATTGGCCTGCCAACTCTCCTGACCTGAACCCAATAGAGAATCTGGGGGATATTGTGAAGACAAAGTTGAGAGACGCAAGACCCAACACTCTGGATGAGCTTAAGGCCGCTATTGAAGCATCCTGGGCCTCCATAACACCCCAGCAGTGCCACAGGCTGATTGCCTCCATGCCACGCCGCATTGAAGCAGTCATTTCTGCAAAAGGATTCCCGACCAAGTATTGAGTGCATAACTGAACATAATTATTTGAAGGTTGACCTTTTTTTTGTATTAAAAACACTTATTTTATTGGTCGGATGAAATATGCTTATTTTTTGAGACAGAAATTTTGGGTTTTCATGAGCTGTATACCAAAATCATCAGTATTAAAACAATAAAGACCTGAAATACTTCAGTTGGTGTGCAATGAATCTAAAATATATGAAAGTTTAATTTTTATCATTACATTATGGAAAATAATGAACTTTATCACAATATGCTAATTTTTTGAGAAGGACCTGTATATATATGTGTATGTATATACAGTGTATATATATATATATATATATATATATAGTAGGGAGAGCACCCTAGCAGATATAGGCAGGTGGTGCTGGGGAAGCTGTAGGGCTAGGAAAATTCCCATGGAGCACTGCACTGCACCGCACTGGATTTAAATGGATAGTTCACGCAAAAATGAAAATTGTTGTCATTTACTCACCCTCGAGTTGTTCCAAACCTGAATGAATTTCTTTCTTCTGCTGAACACAAAATAAGATATTTTGAAGAATGTCGGTAACCAAGCAGTAAAAACCATACAGTAAAAACAGTAATATAATTACAATTTTAAACAATTTATTTCTATTTTAATGTAAATTATTCTAATTTGCTGATTTGTTGCGTAAGAAACATCTCTTATTATCAATGTTGAAAACAGTTTTGCTGCTTAATATTTTTGTGGAATCCATGATATATTTTTCCCCAGAATGTTTTGATCAATAGAAAGTTTAAATTATTTTATTTTCTAACAATGTAAATGTCTGTACTGTCACTATTAATTAATTTAATTCTTGCATTCTTCATTCTTGCTAGATAAAAGTATTAATTTCTTTAAAAAAACATAAATATATACAAGTTAAATATTTGTGATTTATATCTTGCTTTCCAAAATGTTATTCCATTAGACTACTATGAATGTCTGTCAATAAAGAAAGATGCTCTTTCTCAAAAAAAGCACTGTAAAAGTAGTCCATATGACTCTTGCGCTATATTCCAAGTCTCTTATAGCCTTACAACTGCATTTACATGAGGAATAGGCCAACAACTACGGGGTTGGAGCTGTGAGTAAATGGTCTTTGGCCGTACTATCCCTTTAACGAACGGCAAGCATGAGGAATATTGATTTGTTAACCTTCAGAGCATTGTGACAGTGTGTAACAGCATGATTAGTGGTTAATGAATGTCTGGGGAATTCTGCTGAGCAGCATGTTGGCTTTTTGAAATTTGAGATTTTGACCCTTATGTTTTTAGCATGTCAGTTTACATCTTTCTGCCTCGATTAGCCTTTCTCTTCCACCTTTGTTCCCCTCTCTTCCAGAGTCTTCAGTAGTTCAGTCTGTGCGAAAAGGGCTTTAGCATCAGTAAAATTGAGGTGGCCGCCACCCCGGCTCAGATGGGCTGGAGTGTGATGAGATCAGACGAGTGTGTGTGTGTGTGTGATGGTGGCAGGTTCAGTGAGCATGGCGCTTCCCATTGTTGTCTCGAGGTCTGCAGGCTAATCAGGACAGTGACACTATATGAAATGGGGATGACAATTGGATTTACACACAAAGCACGGCATAAGAATATTTAATGCGGTCATTAGTGAGGACTTGAGTTCATGGGGGAGAAAGTGAAGAAATTAAGTTTGAGTGCATCCAATTAAGCTTGATTGCACGCATTCATTTACATTCTATTATGCTGATACTGACAGGCTCCTAAATGCAAGCTGAGTGTTTTGCCTGAGCTGGGAAGTGCAATACCTTCAAATAAATGATGTGACTTCTAATTTGACATCTTTCCAAACTCCCTTCCATGTGCTTGCTTTATTTCTTGCCCAACCCAAGGTTGTTCTTTCATAGCTCAGGAGAATAAATCAAGTTCTTGATTTTATTTAAATTTCATTAAAACAATTTTGCCTCAGGAATTTTTTTCAAAAAATGGAAATAAATGAGAAAATTGTTGACATGTTGACAATATCAGGTTAGTGGTATAAAATGAATGTGGCAACACAATAAGGTTCATTTTGTTAACATTTGTTAATGCATTAGGTTTCATGAACTAACGATAAACAGTAATGCGTTTATGTAAATATCTTTTATATACAAATAGATTAACATTTTTAGTTTTGTTTACATTTATAAATTGACAAAAGGTAATGTATTATGAACAAACTTGAATCAACTATGTAAAATAGCATATTTATAAATTAAACTTGATTAATAAATGCTGTATGAAACCAATTAACTAATGTTTACAAATTAAACCATATTGTACCTAGCTTAACTTGAACGTAGAAGAATTTTGATTGTATGCATCAAGTCATATTGAAATCTCTGAATAGGAAAATCTGACCACAATTCATTTTGTAAAGTCTGGAGTAGGTATACGAGTCTGGAGAAAATATGAGAAATAAGAGACTTTAAACTCTTATTTAAAAAAAATAGAATAAGGGGGAATAGTTGAGATATTAAGGACTAAAGATCTCTTTTGTAGTTTTTATTTCCTATAATCCCTTGTGAAAAAGAGGTATACTTCAGCGTACTGCAATTTAGTACATTTAAATATATTAACTTTAAATGTACAAACAAATTATTATAAAGAATTTTACATGTGCTTTAGCATGTTATTCAAGAGGAAGTGTAAAAAGAAGAAGTCCATAAAAAGAAGTGTACTTCTTTAAAGCATGACAAAAGGTTATGGAAACATAGTGCTTTAAAATATACTTTCTATTAAAACTAGGCCTAATATTAATATTTCATTAATATTATATTTCATTAATATTAAACAAGTACAGTTGTTTAAAAAATATACTTTTAAGATCTGAAGTACACTGCAAGTGCACATTCAATACAATTAAACACACTTTCATTCTTTCTGCAGTTTTTCTTCACTAAACCACTACTCATGCCATATGGATACAAAATAGAATAAGCATGTCTGATATGTTATTTCAACGGAAATCAGTGCTGTTATCATGGTGTGTCCCGTGCTGGTGATCTGTGTACACATTGCTCTTATATCTCAGCAGCAACAGTTCGGGATTTGTGTTGGGACAGCAAGCAGCAGTCAGGGGGAGAGTGAGAGTGAAATTAGAGGAGGGGAGATGTGAAATATTGATGGTCTCTCTCTGTGTCCATCGCAAGTCCATTCATTATTCATCCCACCTTGAATGTTGAATTGCCGCCCTCTCATGCAGGGTCCTGCCCACTCATGTGTTTGCTCTTTCTGGGCTGCTGGAGACTCTGTGTAGCTCTGCTGACATTTGGCTCTGCTCTGGCTTTGGTCATTCGCACGCTGCCCCTTTCTATTTCTGACTTATTTTTTTCTTTTTGAAAAGAGTCAACAGTCGCCTGAGTGATAAAGATGGATGCTGTCGGCGTATTATGGACCCATGAAATCAGGGGTGGCTTTTGGATTTCTTACCTTAGAGAACATAAACAGCATTAATATTCTGTCTCCCTCTTTTCCATCGTTTATAAAACTGTACACAGGAAAAGAAAAAAAAAACTTTTGTGGGATCTGAAAGTTTGATGGCACTAGTAAAAGTGTTTTTATTTACACTGAACATTTTGTCCCCATTTCCATGAGCTGAACTCAAAGATCTAAGACTTTTTCTATGTACACAAAATGTCTATTTCTCTCAAATATTGTTCCCAAATCTGTGTTAGTGAGCACTTCTCCTTTGCCGAGATAATCCATCCTCCTCATATATCAAGATGCTGATTAGACAGCATGATTATTGCACAGATGTGCCTTAGGCTGGCCACAATAAAAGGCCATTCTAAAATGTGCAGTTTTACTGTATTGGGGGGGATCCGAAAACCAGTCAGTATCTGTTGTGACCACCATTTTCCTCACGCAGTGCAACAGATCTCCTTTGCATAGACTTGATCAGGTTGTTGATTGTGGCCTGTGGAATATTGGTCCACTCCTCTTCAATGGCTGTGCAAAGTTTCTGGATATTGGCAGGACCTGGAACACGTTGTCGTATACGGCGATCCAGAGCATCCCAAACATGCTCAATGGGTGACATGTCCGGTGAGTATGCTGGCCTGGCAAAAACTGGGATGTTTTCAGCTTCTAGGAATTGTGTACAGATCTTGGCAACATGGGGCCGTGCATTATCATGCTGCAACATGAGGTTATGGTCATGGAGGAATGGGACAACAATGGGCCTCAGGATCTCGTCACAGTGTCTCTGTGCATTCAAAATGCCATCAATAAAATGCACATGTGTTTGTTGTCCATAACATACGCCTGCCCATGCCATAACTATGGGCATAAAAATGATCTGCAAGGTTACAAAGCTTACAAAGGTCACTATGGGCCACTCAATCCACAACATTGACATCAGCAAACCGCTCACCCACACGATGCCATACACACTGTCTGCCGTCTGACCTGAAGAGTGAAACCCGGGATTCATCCGTGAAGAGAACACCTCTCCAAAGTGCCAGATGCCATCGAATGTGAGCATTTGCCCACTCAAGTTGGTTACGACGACGAACTGCAGTCAGGTCAAGACCCCAATGAGGACAACGAGCATGTAGATGAGCTTCCCTGAGACGGTTTCTGACAGTTTGTGCAGAAATTCTTTGGTTATGCAAACAGGTTGTTGCAGCAGCTGCCCTGGGACGGTGTGGTTACATGTAGTCTGCGGTTCTGAGGCCGGTTGGATGTACTGCCAAATTCTCTGAAACGCCTTTGGAGATGGATTATGGTAGAGAAATGAACATTCAATTCACGGGCAACAGCTCTGGTGGACATTCCTGCAGTCAGCATGCCAATTGCACGCTCCCTCAAAACTTGCGACATCTGTGGCATTGTGCTGTGTGACAAAACTGCACATTTTAGATTGGCCTTTTATTGTGGCCAGCCTAAGGCACACCTGTGCAATAATCATGCTGTCTAATCAGCATCTTGATATGCCACACCTGAGAGGTGGATGGATTATCTCGGCAAAGGAGAAGTGCTCACTAACACAGATTTAGACAGATTTGTGAACAATATTTGAGAGAAATAGGCCTTTTGTGTACATAGAAAAAGTCTTAGATCTTTGAGTTCAGCTCATGAAAAATGGGGTCAAAAACAAAAGTGTATAATTTTGTTCAGTGTATCTTATATTTTGCCTAGACACACTATATATGCTTATATACACACACCACCAGTCAAAAGTTTGGAATAATTATGATTTTCCCCCATGTTTTTGAAAGAAGTCTCTTATGCTCACTGAGGCTGTTTTTAGTTGAACAAAAACAGTGAAAACAGTAATATTGCATGTGGAATATTACAATTTAAAATTACTTTAGAATGTTTTCTATTTTAATATATATTTTTTAAATGTATTGTTTTCCTGTGATTCAAATCTGAATTTTCAGCAGCAGAATCTTCATTCTTCAGTGTCAAAGGATCCTTCAGAAATGATTCTAATATGCTGATTTGTTCTGTTGTTGTGGCCAATTGTTATCAGTTATTATTGCTGCTCAAAGTTTAATAATGTTAATGCTTCTTATCAAAGTTGAAAACTTTTTTGCTTCTTAATCATTTTGCATAGGTTGGAGTGATACATTCTTACCATGGTGCACAGAGGAGTTAAAAAGAACAGCATAAAGAACAACATTATAAATATCTTTAAAGTCACTTTTGATCAATTTAATGTGTCCTTACTGAATAAAAATCTTAATTTCTTTAAAAAAATCTTGCTAACTGCAAACTTTTGAATGGTATATACTCTTGAATGCGTGCCCCTTTTTGTGCCCACAACAGGAAAATGACATGCTTGAACTCAAATGGTTGTCTTACCTAAACCCGTTGGAGTATGCACATATTGTGGTATCATTTGAAAGACAAATGGAGCTTTATTCTCCAAGTTTCAGAATTAAATTAAGCTAAAATAAGTTAGAGAAGCTGAAGTATAATGGAATGAAAATGTTTTTCATCTTTTTATCTTTTTCATCTTGGTAACAAAATAATCTGAGGGATAGAGAAAGCTGTTACACTTACTTTTACATGTGCCACATATACTAAACCATTCTTTAAAAAATGTTAAATAATTACAAACAATTTCATGATGTTAAAAGTTGGTGTTTTTTATTTAAATATTTTAGTGGTTTCATTACTAAATTCACACAAAACCTAACTATCTGCAAACCCCCCCCCAAAAATCCTTTTTACAACCTTAAAATATTTTTTTGTCATTCACAGAATGATCAGTCGTGTCCATAATAAAAACAGATGCTACATCACTAGGCTATACATAAACAATCGATATATTGATGGTCGATTCAGACAGCAATCGGCCTCCAAAAGCAATTGTTTGGAGGCTGCACATAAACTAATCGCAACGATGGCCAGTCACTCAGGCAAAATACATAATTTAATCTCCAAAAATGTTATCATTCTGTCGCTGACTTCACTCTTTGAGTCATTCTCTTCTTCTCTAACACGTCTGCATGAGGGATATAAAATGTTTTTTTGGCGACAAGGATTTGTTTTTCAAGTAAATAAAGTGAAAACAGCGTGGTCTGGTATGCGGAACAATAACAGTGACGTGACTAGTGACAGGTGCACCTGTCAGACGAGATCTGGCTTCTGAATGGTCCAGACAACTGTACATAATCATAAAAACGACTCAAATATGTGCATATGCAGAAACAGCACCCGCGTTGTTGGAATCGTCTTGGCATTGACTAAAAGTTTTGTCCATCAGGATTTATTACAAGATGTCACAAAATCCGACAGTACTGTTTGGAAATTATGTTAAACTACCACCCTATTTTGAAAAATAAACTTTGGAGAGAGGCTCATTTGTTTTTGAGAGTCTAATGTATCGGATACAGTGTTACTACATAAACAGTGCTCAGATTGCATAATTTCTAGAAAGAGGATGGAGAGCAGATCGTTCAGGCAAAATCTGACATAAACAATGGACAATTTATCAATAATTGACAGATTTAACGCGCTTGTGGTCAAAAAGTGCTGTTGGATGTTTTTCAATCGATATTTGTCATGGGCATTTTACCCAAGTGTGACGGATTAGGTTTATCTCGCAATTGCTATTTCATAACAAAGGAATGAAGTTTAGTTTTGATTTTGCGTTTTGTCATCTGCACTCCCAACACAAATTACAATACTGTTGCTGGAACATTTATATCATAGAACAGACACTGTAAATTGACTCTAAACCCTTAGAACTTTCAAATGATGTATAATTTGTTATCATTCTTAATATTTTTAGACATTATTCTATGTAGTAAATGTAAACAAAGTGACGTCAAGCACGAGGTCGGTTCAGTGCGCGTCAAGAGGATATATTCAAATAGAAAAATACATTTTTAAATCATAGTAATTTTTCACAGTAGTACTGTTGTTACTGTATTTTTTATCAAATAAATGCAACTTTGGTTAGCATAAGAGACTTCTTTCAAAAAATTGACCATTATTGTATGTTTTTTTTTTTTTTTTTAAGGAATGACCCAAACCAGAACTTAAGTTGCCCACTTACGAGTGCCACCATGCATAATGTCTCCACCAAAAGCATTTATTTATTTTTGGTCTGAATGTGCCAGTGTGTCATTCGCTACATGTGATGTGGGCTATTTGAAACTCATTTTGGTGTCCCACACAAGAGACCCGTTAAAGGGAAGCTCCTCTCCTGAGCTGCTATCATCCAATGGAAAATGGGCAAGCAGTGTGTGGAAATTGGACCAGGTGGGTTTTGGGGCTTCAAAGTTCTCCTTGTAATCCTGTGAAAAAGCAGAGAAGTGCATTGAGACGTGAAGAACATCTCCCAGGTACTGCACACAAAGACATGGCTCGCGGCCAGGTCTGGCTTAACGTCAGACCCCTTTGATGCCACGCGATCCTGTAACTTTTGTTAGTTTATTTGGCTGCATTTTTATGTATAATGTGTATTTGGACTGTTAGAGTCTTTCTGAAAGGAAATCCTGCTGAAATAACCCTGGAGTCTGAACGGTCTTGCTAAAGGCATCAGTCGACTCAAAGGGCTCAGCTGCCAGGTGTTCAATAACACAGGCTCAGAAAGCACCAGGTCAATCTCGGGATAAATCTTGAGTGGAAAGAAAGAGTCAACGTAAGCAAAGAAGATCCTATCAAATTCATATTTTCTGAGCTTAATGGTAATTTCTGATGATAGTGATCGATAGATGAACTTTCAGATAACTGGTTAGAAATGATTTAAATGCATGGAGGGCTTGAGCCGGAGATGAGAAAGCTCCTCTCAGTCCCTCTGAAGTCCTTGGGTGTAAATCCATCAAACCTGCTCTTGACTGTGTGATTTCCCATTTCTCTCTCTCAAAGAAAAAAAAAGAGAAAGACAAATTGGGAAAAATCTATGGAATTGCATTTGTGAGTGACAAAAGTGTAATGCTCATAGCAATAGATGGGATGCAATTATAATTAATAGAATTAAAATGTAAAATATCATGAATTATTAAATAATTATCATTAGATTTTTGGTAGTTGCACCACATGACAACTAATCTTGCCTTGTTATTCAATTGTGTATTTTAAGAGATTTTGACATTGACAAAGTCATGAGTGTCTTCAGAGGTCCTTTTATGATATTAGTTTTCTGTTGTTGATTAGACCACATGACTGATTTTGAGGGCAAAAACTTCAAATTTGAATGTGTCTATTAATACTATGTACTTACATTAGATTTAAATAAAAGGACAATGCAAAATTGTGCTGACTAAATGATTAGGCTAATTTAAAATTTTAGTACAAAGTCATAGACACTTAATATAAAGGGGGTCTCAAAAATTATTGTAATTTTAAAGGCCCTTAATGAAGACTTGATTTTGGGATGTCCTAGAATGTTTTTATGCTTGATTGTTAAAAAAAGCATTATTTTTCATATATTTTTCATTATTACAGCTCCTTTCTCCCCAGGAAAACGTCGTTTTCGATGAAGCCCCTCCTTCCGAAATACGAAATGTTCTGTGATAGGTTATCTGGCCCAGTGTGATGTGATTGGCAGAGCTTAGCGCGTGTTTGGGAAATGTCCCGTCCCATCATAACCGCAAACTCTACTCAGATCTAAATATTAACAATGCTGTCAATTACAAACCATAAAACTTATAATTGGGACTGTAATAGAAAACACAACCACAAATAAGACTAAATAGATACACTAATAATATAATATACTTACAAGTTGTGATCCATAAACAGCAGATTGTCCCGACAAAATGGGAACGGCTACGTCTTTCTGGAGAATCATTTGAGCGTATAGCCTGCATTATACTCTCTTCTGTCTGCTGTTCTCCCTAAAATGTGCAGCGCATAGACAAACGTTGAGGTTATAATGTACAGGAACCATTTTAAAAATATATTAACCACTTTAAGTTCGTCAGCCTTATGGCAAACTTTTTTCGGAATGGAAAAAACGGTGACAACACTCTTCATCTTCTCTAGCGCAGACAACTTTTTTTTTTGCGTATTCCGTGGGCGAGGATTATTTAAATGAGGAACATTATGACTTCATAAGAACTGTAAAAAGTGTGTTGTAGTCCAAACGAGCCGTTCGTTGTAGTTCTTGAAAAGTGAATTCTGTTAAATAAAAGATCTTCCTTAGGAGTGGACTTTGAGCTTTGTAACCTTGCAGATCATTTTTATGCTCAAACTGCAACATTACAGACTAATTAAAGTTAAAAAAGTGAAAAGCATGATAGGACCCCTTTAAGTCAAAGACTAAAAATACGATGGTAAAAACTGTTAATTAATTAACACTAAGTTCCATTACTCTATACTCGCTTACTCTATAGACCTTTTGAGATCATGTAAGTTTACAGTAAATTCTGTTGTACAGTTTTTGGAAGTGAAAAAAAAAACAAGTAATAAATTACAGTGAAAAACTGCAAATTGATATTTCAAGAGTCCTCATTGTGGCAGTTTTTTTTTCTCTACAATAAGTGTTTTTTCTTTCCGTTATGCACATTTTTTTATGTAATCTGTTAGTGTCATGTGTGTCACCTTGATGCTGTTTTGTATTTGTGTGTATGCTTGTGATGAACTTTGATTCATTTATGTGGCTTCCTCTTTAACATTCTCTTTAACTTTGTAAGGTGGTTGTCAATAAAGATAAAAAGCTGTTGTGAAATATAGTGGCAGAAATCATCCATTCACATGTGTACATTTGGTCTGTCCAGTTCAGTCTATGGGGCCGTTTACACAACACCGTTTTCAACTATAAACTGAGAACTTTTTATGCATTTTAGCCGTTCATTTATACGACAATGGCGTTTTGGGGGGCTGAAAATCGGCCTGGAAGCAGAATACAGCAGTTATAGGCGTTTCCGCGAATTCTGTGTGAACGGGGATTGTTTTAACAACTTTGTCGTCTGTATGAGATAAACGTAAAGAAAAAACGTTTCAGTTTTTACATCGTTGCCGTAAACGTACCCTCAGTCTGATGTGTGTCAGGTCAGGAGTAAACCCAGATCTGTTTACATACATTAAACAAACAAAAAAAGGTACCAGCAAACTAATGCATGACATTCTTGTGTATCACTGTTGCATCTCGAAAACTTGCTAGGGAGGAAAATGTGAAAAGAAGCTACCAATATTCCCTGTGCCTGCTCAGAAGAAAGGCAGCTTGGTTGTCAAGTTTCAAGGGTATTCTCCCCAGTGTGTAAAGTGTTGTTCTGGTAAACTAAAGTGAAGGAACTGTTCACAGACATGAAAGGACACATGGTGGTATCAAAGGGCTTGCTTCAGACCCAATCTAGTCAAGCTGATTTCTGGAATTTTCTGTAATGCGACACATGAAACAGAGGAGCAGGTGATGGAGGAGATCTTTCAAATCCAACCCCCCTGTGTCTTTGCGGGTCAGTAGGCTGCTCTACGGGGAGGAAGCCATTTTGTGCGATGGGAGATAATGGAACGGTTGCGTGGAGAGCATGAGGATGATTGTTAATGTTGAGACGTGTGGTCTGGCGTAATTCTTACAGCTGGAAGCTGTCTCATAGATGATGATGATGATGATGATGATGATGATGTTGATGATTGCGTGCTTATATTTGAATGAAATTAGTCTGAATGCGATGCCAAAAAATAGCCCAGAGTCGCACTAACAACTATCCCGTTTTATTCTCGCTCTCTCTGCCCCCCCCCCCCCCTGCATTAAGATGGATGTATGCTGTGCCTTTCCGACTTATTTGAATCTGTGCCGCAGACGTCCAATTTTTATCACCTTAGAGGTGGAGATTCACAGCAGACCTGCAAATATGAAAAGTACATTTGTGCTCCATTCCGATTTATTCCCATCTGCCTGCAATGCCGGCAATATTAGAAAGCACAGCAATTTTGGGCTGTATTTTCTGACCGAGCAGTTTGAATCTGGCCCATCTGCAGCCCATTAAATTATATGAAATCACTGGTATTTTTCAAATACATGCAAGGTTGAAAACCGTTAATAAATCTGCGGATGAGCAGCAGTGGTTGCGTAAAAATGATGTCAGGGTGATTTAAGCCTGTCAGTGGAAATTGCTCTCGTCCAATAATGATGAGGTAAAGTGGGCGGAATTAGAGTTGAATTAGACAGGGGTAGAGGACTTTTCACATTTGCTTGCTTATTTGGGGTTTTTTTTGGATTTCACCAGGTTCTGTCTCAGCTTTGTTCAACTGCTGCAAGCTCAGGAAAAATCTCAGTACTTACAATTTGCATCTCAAATATTTCTTCTAATACATGAATGTCTACACTAGAGATGCACCGAATCCAGGATTCGGTTTTGGATTCGGCCGAATATTGGGCTTTTTAACAGGGTTCGGTTTCTGCCGAACCTTAGAATTTTTTTCCACCAAACCGAACCCTAGGCTTGCACTATGCGCGCTACGTCGATGTCACGCTTTTGAAATGCTCTCGCGGTACTTTGATGTCATACACCGATCGGTCTGTACAGCGCCAGTTCAAGTCAAACAAGCCTGTAGTGTTATGCGTTGTGTCAGGAAGAAAACAGACTCACGGAGGTGACTGGCTTCTCACAGCTCGCACTTTATTTCCCAATCGAACTCGTGTAACTGTCTGCCACTCGTTCTACCGTCCACAGCGTTACTTAACAAAATAAAATAAAAATGAGCATCAAACAGAAATAACTCGCATACATGGGGTGTTCGAGGTGCACGGCACACACAATACAGACTGCAGACAGTTCAATAGGGAGCGCACAGCTCTTAAAGGTGCAGTGTGTGATTTTTAGCGACATCTAGCGGTTCGGTTGCGAGTTGCACTAATGGCTCCGCCCACTGCTCACCCCTCCCTCTCGAAGAAGCTACGGTGGCTAAAACGGGACAAACATGTCGTCGACTGAGACAGCAGAGAATAGCCAGAGTAAGCTGAGAGTGTGTAACATTGTCACTGTTTCTGTACCACAGTCCATTATAAACCACATCATGGATAAAGTTTACAAAGCCATAGTCAGGTGAGGGTCTTATATAACATATAAGACCTAATATATAATATAATAATAGTAATCAGCTGATTGTCTCACAAACGTAACCAGCACATTTCTCCCCACATAGCTAACCCCATAATACAGCAAGGGAGAAGAACCACATGAAACTATGCAACTATATTTTTTTCTAACAGGGTAGTAAAAGTTTACCTGGCTAATATGAGCTTACTGTGGCTGAGCTGGTTAAAGCGTAAAGCCTTGTTTAAACTCGACGCGTTCGCATGAGCCCAAAGGTCCACGCGGCAAAAATGACATGATTGTAACAGCGTGTGCGCCTCCGCATCCCTTAGACACCATTTACTACATACAATAGGCTTTTTTTCTCTGATTTTGAAAACTCTTCGCGAACGACTTAAAATGCTTCCAAGATCGAATTGTCGCGATCGACGGGTTGGTGATTCCTGTAACATACTGTTTTACGGTCAATGAAAAGAGTACTCAGCTGTCTCACGAACGCAACCAGCACATTTATCCCCACATAGCAAAGCCATGCGACACAGCGAGGGAGAATAACTAAGTTACATGAAACAATCCAACTACATATTTTACACCACTGACAAGGGAAAGTCACTACTCACGGTGTCTATCTGGCTTCTAGCTTTCTGCGGCTTCTCTTTCAAGGTAGTGACGAAACACGCTTTGTAGCGCTGTGTGTTCGCTGTCGGCTACGGTAGAAACATGACGTCACAATATGGCAACCTTCGTAGAAGGGGATTCCCGCGCCTATGTAGATATAAATGACTCATTCTAAGGTAAAACAAACTTAACGGTTCATTAAGTAAGGTCTTTATACACCACTAAACACATAGTTATGGATCTTATATTGCATTTCTGTCAATAGATCCACAGAAATATTACAAACTGGACCTTTAAAGGGGACGCATCTTATTTCCACTCGTTACAGTAGGTGGACCGTTCGAATGCAGTAGGCTGTGAGAAAGTGAAAATGGAACTTTTGAGCAGAAAAAGTGTTGTTTTGCAGTACTTTCAGTCAAAAGAAGGCAATTCAAGTCGAGCTGCACGTTCAATTTGCAATGCCAGTTTGTCTCGTGGTGGCAAGGACTCTAAACAACACACATCATCGCCGCTGTTAAAATGCATAATGTTGCTTATTCTTTTTTTTTCTTTCTTTTTTTTTACAGTTAAAATAAAATAAAACGAAAAATCCACGTTTTTTACTTCATTAATGTGTTTACTTTGTTAATGGACTGAGGATGAGAGTAGGATTCGGTATTCGGTTTCGGATTCGGCAGAATCTTAACCAGTTGATTCTGTATTCGCCGAACCCCACAAATCTGGATTCGGTGCATCCCTAGTCTACATCTCCTCTTGCTCTTTTACTCTGTTTATCTTTCTTTATAGTGAATTGTTTTATAGAAATCCATAAGAGAGGGAGATTGTGCAGATGGCTTCTTTGTGATTGTATGTCCTTTAGCACTGTCTGTCCAGGATTCTGTCCTCCACCTGCAGAGGGCGATGTTGTCTTTTACATAAACCTACTCATCTCTCCATTCATACACCTTGGCTATGTTCAAACTAGTGTATGGTCATGCTATTACTATTACTTTATGCAAATTGTATTAATGGAATAACTGACTACATGACAAAACTTGCAGTGTACAACAGATCTATATTGATTGCAACATTTGGCAATGTGTTTGACTAGCAGTAATATCTGCTGCTGTCACTCTGTATTCATGTTATTTGACCACATTGACAAATGTTGAATTACTGAATTAGAAGTAATTTAAACTGCAATCTGACAACTGAACAGCACTCACATAAAGCAAGATCATGTTGACAACGAGGCATGATTCTTTTTGAAACATTCATTGTTGCATATTGTGTTCTGTTTCACATACTGTTTTAATATACAGTCTACACTACAGCCCTCATTTAATAGTAAGATAGCATTTAATTCAAAGTCGAGTGTAGGATAATCCTGCTGATATCTCTGATTTCCGCGGCTTTCATTGTCTGGTGCTTGAAAATTTACTTAAGAAAATCAAATGCTACCATTAACAATCAGAGAAATCATAATCACAGAATCAGAGTTCTTGAGTTCAAATCACATTAGCTATTGCACTTTTCCCAGTATGAAGTTAGAAATTCTGACTTTTCGTAACTGACTAGAGCACACTCTAAATCTCAACTCCAGGCTTGCACCTTTAAGAATCATTTTTGCCTCTAATGTACCAGGCAACATTCCTTGTGAAAGACCTTTTTAACTTCTGTAAAAAAAAAATTCAGTAATGTTTTCATTTTCATATATATGCATATAAAAATTATATTTTTAGTCCTGACCATTGCAAGTAATCACACTGTGTTCTCAAAATAAACCAGCGTTAGCATTGTCAGTGGTAGTCAGGCACTATTGTGCCTCTTACTGTAGTGCTATTCTCTGAGCTCATGTGTTAGATTGAGAGGATGTGTTGATGAGACAGCTGATGGTGGTTCTGGTGGTCTGTAGTTTGGGTGTGTGTGGAAGCGAGATGGTTAACACCCTGCCACAACACAACCTCAGGCTCTGCTCTTCTCTCTCTCTCTCTCTCTCTCTCTCTCTCTCTCTCTCTCTCTCTCTCTCTCTCTCTCTCTCTCTCTCTCTCTCTCTCCCTCTCTTCCTTTCTTTCTTTCTTTCTTTCTTTCTTTCTTTCTCTCTCTTTTGTTCTCCTGCTCAACTATGAAGACACCTTATCTTCTTTGACAGTCTGACCACTGCTGCCTGTTCTGATGCATTCAACATGCCTTTATTGCATCATACATAAATCAGAGAAATGTCTTTATTTTTTTCTTCTGTTTTTCTTTTCTCTGCTTTTTTTTTTATCTGGGTAGATAAAGGCAAATGGCGTACCAACAGTGTTCCCATATGCTCCGCCTCTTCGGCTGCTACCACTTCGGCCACATGCACCGTTTTTACTCTTTGATATTATTCAGCTTCTTATTATGACAATCTGGGGAGATTTACATTTAACATAATATATGTGAGTTTCAATTAATCTATGATGGGTATACCAAAAAAGCTGTAAATTAAGGAAAGAAACACAATTCTGCCATTTCCTTGCTCCCCCTTTCTTGCGGTGGTTGCGGTGTGGCACACATTACTGAAGCTGAGGAGCCTCAGACTCATTCAGGGTACAGTGGGGGCTGTACATTATACAGCGAGGGAAGGGTCGTTGGTGGGTGGGGGTGGGGGGTGCTGGAGGGGTTGTCAAGACACCACTTTTTTCTCCCTCCCTATCCTCTCCACTCCACTGTGGGTAGTCTCATACCTTGTGTTCCTCCACTGCCAACCAATTACCTGGCATTCCTGCCCTTCTCTCCGGTGCAAGCTGGCTGCAGTTGCATGATGGGATTTTTGTATATTGAAGTCCATCTGACAAAGAGATAAAGGTGTAGGAACAGGGCTCTGCCACTACATTAGATTAGTGTTTCTTGCAAACCGCTTTTCGCTGACACTGATTGTGGGGAAAATAGACATTGGGGTTGGCAGCAAAAGAACAGGAAACGAAGGCATGCACGGCATTGGCAAATTTAATTTACCCTTTTTTTTAACCTTACTCTCAGCCAAACTCTCTTTTGCCTCAGATCCGCCAGTTGCTAATAGATTAACCTGTGCTACATCAACGAGGGCTGGAGTGATTGCGGTTTGTGTAATTTGTGTGGCATTCCCCAAGTCTTTGTCTGAGGCCCGATCGAGTTCTCCACTCTCTCCAGTGCTTATTGAGTCCCTTTAATGCTACCACAGCTAGGCTGCAATGACAGTTAGTGGATGAGAGAGGCTCAATGGAAGATCAGCATTTATTCAGGTTGAGCTCCTCACTCTCAGCCCTATTTGTAACCTGTCCAGAGCAGAGTCCCCTGCTCCCCCTCACCACATCCAGCTCGAACTATCAGTCTCTGTCTGCTCGTGGCGGGGAGGCTGCATACCCACACAACTCATTGGCTCTGGCAGGAGGGGATCTTAGTGATGGACCGATGTTCATATATCAAACGTGGGTTGTGTGTGACAGTCCGGTCCCCGAACGGGTGAAATAATGAGTCTAGCAAAAAAGTAACAAAGCTGAAAAATGGGATGGGTTGCTTCGACCTGCCATCACTTATCTGAAATTTTATCAGCCCTTGTAAGGAGCCGTGGAGCTTGATTGTAGGTTTGTGTGTGGCCTGATAGGTTCAGGATTGAGATTCCATGAAAAATGTTCTTCTAAAAGATGATTTGATTTCTATCTGTTTTGCTGCCAGTCTTCATGCCACTGCCGTCTCCACCCTTACAATGATTTGTGAGGGTCCAAATATGGATTTTTTGCCAAAATTCGAAACTAAAAGCCAGTAGAGGTTAATTAATGGCACACACACACTATGTGTATACATTTGTATACATTGTATACATTTATACATTTTTGTGTGATGTTTATAAAAATCATAAAAATATATATATATAGAATTATTATAATAAATAATATTAGAATTATTTACAAATATATACCAAGAAACAGGCCCCTGTGAAATAAAACACACACACACACACACACACACACACACACACACACACACACACACACACACACACACACACACACACACACACACACACACACACACACACACACAAAAACGAGATGTGATTGCTCACACACCTGGAACAGATAAAGGCCCTTTCATGTTTGTGGGTCTCCACTGAGGTCATTGTGAGCTGGTGCACTGAGAGAGTTTTACAATGCAAAGCTAGAGAAAAAAATAAAATCTAACCGTACACTGCCAGAGATTGCCAGGTGCCACAGAGAGAGAAGAGAAATAGACAAAGACAGAGAGAGAAAAAGATTTTTATTAGTCAGCCAACTCTGAGCTGTCCCTCTGGCTCTCTCAGGATGTCTCACGGGCCTTTGCTTCCTTCTGCATTCACTCAAAAGGAACAAAAATAAGACTTGTCAATGTTTTATGTCATTCTACTTATCAACGGAATATATGTAAAATCTACACATGTCAAGTTCTCTTCAGCTTCATCTTGTTTATCACATTAAAGAGACACAGCAGCCGCTTTTCCCCCTACCTGAATTAACCTCTATCCTCAGGGCTTTTGCCTCACACAATTTTTGACGTGACACACGCCGTTGTAAACGGCGCTTCAGAGCTCGGATCAAACGCCCTCCCCAGACATAAATAAAATCAGAAAATCAGACATTAGCGGCACTACAATACAATGCTGCACGTCACCATGTGTCAACAGATCTAACGCCATCATGGTCTACATGCGTATTAGGATTGCAGAATGTTTGTTTCTTGTGTTCTTGGAGGGTGTGGTTAGGAGAAGCCCAGGGTGACCTGATTACTGTACTATTTATTCTACATTTTATGATGCAGATAAAGCTTTTACCAGGCTATGGGAAACACATTTGTCTTTTTTTTGTGTCCATATTTGTCATATGGCCACCATTATGTGCGCATCTGTTGTTTAACTGCTGTTTAAACCTTCCAAAAGAGTGTTGAAGACAGTGCCAGTGGACTCCTGTCTACTTTAACCTGCTTTAAGGTGAAGCTTGCAATTTTTCCCCCAAATGTTTAAGTACTTTGTTCTATCTTCCATAGATGTTTAATTCAAAAATGAGAATTCTGCTATTATTTGCTCTTCATTCACCCTCATGTTATTCCAAACCCTTTCTTCCGTGAAACACAAAAATAGATATTTTGAAGAATGCAGTCTTTCATTGAAAACATACATTGACCAGGATCAGATATATATATATATATATATATATATATATATATATATATATATATATATATATATATATATATATATATTAGACAGACAGACTCAATGTATTTCAAATATTATTACTACATGTTAGAAATTAATATATTGCTAATCTTCAGCATAGTTGGAGTACAAACATGTTTTTCTCATTACTCTCATTGTTAATTAATTTAAATAATTATTGTAATTTAAAGTGACCCAACATAGCAACATTTGTCAATACCTGTTATAAGTTGTTTAGTGTTTGGTTAATTTGTTTATCTGAATGGATGAGAGGGGATTTTAGAAACCAGTTTGGAAGAACCATGGTGAGAATGAAGTACACTTCAGCATACAATTCAGCATAGCTTTTTAATATGGTGTAATTCCCTGTAAAATGGCCTGTAATTCAGTGGCCTTTGGGGGCGCGGCGTCTCTGGGCGTGAAAATCAATACGACAGTGGAGAAGTCTTCAGTGTGGCCTTTCTGTTGAGCCATGGTGAGGCAGCAGTTAGGCTAATTCTGTAATGGCGGTGTGGACAGGGGGATTGGGGATATCTAAGTCTGGATCTGAGGCAGATCAATGTGTTACGGCAGAATCGTTTAACCTCTCTCTTATAACGGCTGCATTCCTGCATCCTCTCCAAAGACCTGCTGCACACCTGCTAGAGAAGAAGAACTTGGTTTTGTGGCACACGGAGATCACATACTCACGACTTTAAATCAACGGACGTCTTTATGCTGTCTGGGAGGATGACACCCAAGTAACTCTACTTTTGATTCGCTCGCCCTGAAGCAAAGCCATGTGTAATGAAGCATGCGATACAAAATATTTGGCCGTGAATAATTATAATCTCATGATGGCAGACCAGCTTCAACATTCATGTGAGAAGGCATGCTCTGCATTTTTGAATGTATATTGTTGTATTCATGCAAGACTGTGCATTTCCACCCTTAATATCTGGTTTGAACTGAATCAGAAGCCACCATCCGTATGACGCAGCAACACGAGAGAGGCGAACGAGAAAAAGCCAGAGGCAAAGCCAGGCTTAACCAGCGTCGAACGGAGAGGGAGATTTCATTGTGTCCATCTGGATTGACATCAACAGCAATCGCTTGTTTCTGATTTATTAGATAGTCACGGAAATTAATTTCGCTCAGAAATGCATGGTTGGGAATTGGATGGAGAAATTGTGCGAGAGAATCCGCAATTGTTTTTCTCTCACTGTCCCTCCAGAGGTGAAGATAGCCGCTGATCTCCACACTATAAATGAAAAATGTATTGTATATATACAAAGGAAGGGTCGCTCCAACCAGGCTGTAATTAACTTTTCTATCTTTCTCATCAATCCAGAGAGCAGCCCTGAACATCCATTAACAATATCCCCAAAACTGCCTCGAGCCTTCTACAATGTATTCCTAATGTTTATCGGTATATATGATGGAGATTACTGGGTTATATTCTATCTGTATACATGTCTCTTCGAACTTTTTATGAATTTGTGGTAGAAAACGTAATGCCCACATCACAAATTTAGCAAATACAAGCAATTTTTGTACATTAAGCACGGAAAAAATTCATGCCCTCAACAAGAATATTTTCATGACTGTATAATGATATAAAATACTACCATATACCAGGCTAATTGACACACTTTTCATAGAATTATTACTTCTTATCTAGAATTATTACTAGTTAATAATTTAATTATTTTATACTTTTTTTTTTAAGTTATGTTGTGCACTTTTTTGGTTGATTAACACTATAATATATTAAACCTATAGTTTTATGAGACCGGAAATAAAAACTAGCTCTTCTCATCTGTCACATTTTCATGATAAGGTTCTTTTTTATAATTAATATAGTTAAATATTTAATATACATTTATTTTAATATGATTCATTTTCACCATTTTTGTCTTTAAAATGTTTCAACAATTTTTAATGACTAAATAAACCAGTATTAAATCAGATAAAACCCCAAAGGGAAGTTCCCTATTCAAGTCTTATATCAAAATATGATAACCATATTAAAATAACCATATTTATAGTTTAAAACATTTTATATGTTAAACGTCTTTGTCAATCAACAAATCAATCAATCCATTAATACATTTTAACTGGGGAGAGTATTAGCTATTTTTTTTATTTTTAACTTCAATTTTTATATTTTCGACTAATTAATGTCTTGATAATATCAATGAGTGTAAATCAAAAGGACAAACATTGTGCCAATCTAACGTCATCTCCTCAGTTTGGTACTGAATAATTACCATATTCATATATTTACATATTTACCTTTCCAAAAGCCCATGGTGGTTTTTATTAGTTGTTTGTTTGTGTAAAAAGATGTGCAAATCAGTGTATGATGTGTGTTGTGACTGTTTCTCTTACATGTCTCTGTGTGACATAAGCTATTTTCTACCACAGCATTATGTAAATGTGTTTAATGGCAACAGCCAATGGGTGATGGTGTTTTTTTCACAGGTAGACCTGACCTCATGATGATCACATATTCACACACTCTCCCCTCCTGCTCAGCACAGCTGTTTGATTGAATTTGAATAAGCAAATAATACAACGAGCTTTCCTGACGTTCCAGCAGCCTTACAGAGGAAACAGACAAACACACCTGCGCATGCGCAGCCGGGGACACGCAAATATATACACACCACACCCTCTATTTCAACACACACACACACACACACACACACACACACACACACACACACACACACACACACACACACACACATTCAATCGGATATTTGATTGTTTTTTCTCTCTCTCTGTCTCTCTCTCCTCACTATCTTTTCCATTTTCTCCCTCATCAGGGATGTTCCTCCATTTCCTCAGTAGAATGCAAATTGGTAGAAACACTGATCAGAACTTATTACAAAATGGAGCCTTGCTCAGAGGAAAAAAGAGGGGTGCACGGTATAAGAGAAAGGTGGTGGGGGAGCCTGCGGGAGGGGAATGACGTTTGGTCGCAGAGATGGGAAAATTAGATTTATTTTTTTCATGGGGTCTAGAGTGGGGGATGGTGAAGGGGTTCAGTAATATTGTCTTGAGATATATATATATACATACACACACACACACACACACATAATATATACATACACATATATACTGTATATATATATATGTATGTATATATAATGTGTGTGTGTGTATATATATATATATATATATTATTTACATTATTGTATCATAATATATAACTAATAAATACATTTTTACTACATATAAAAGGTATAGGAAAATGAAAATAATTTGTGAATAGCTTTAGCTCCCATCTTTGGTCGCGTCCCAGTCTAGTTCCATCCTCTTCGGCACCTCCTTGGGCACATTTTATCCGCTCTATCCCAAGGTTATCCCGCGTCTGGACATCTAATCATCTAGGCTGGGTTCAGAAAGGGTGGGGAGGCTGTATCTTGTTGTGCCCCCTTCATCCTCACCTCCACACACTGCCTGTCCTCTGTCATTATGCATTCAAGCCTTCGTCCACACTCCCAGCACACCCACTGTGATGAATGAGTCTGACCTTGGCAAATAGAGAGGTTGGAATACAATAATTTTTAGATTTTTTTTTCCCACAAAATTTCATTCTCTATTTTGACCCTCCATTGGATTGACGGATGACCAAGTATTTTCCCCGCACCTAATATAGGCACGAATCTGAACGTTTTAGATTGATTCACGTAAAATGGAGGCGGCTGCCACATATGTGTGCCATTATGGGTAATTGAGGCAGTTATGTCTCTTGTCCCTTTGACCTAAATGGATCATTTTTTTGCACCTTGTCAAAAATAATAAAAAAGGAGCATGTAGCTGAGGAATTCAGCTGCTCTGTTCTGTCTTTGTGGATTTTCTTCATTTTTTAGACAATTTACTTTGCAATTAAGCTTTTTGAGAAGAGATTGCTTTAATAGGGCTGTGTTTCCTTGCAGGATGTGCACGCAGACTGATGTACTGGTGTGATGTTGCACTAATGAACATGGTGAGTACACATCCTGTAACAGATGAAATACTGAGAAAATAATTATCTGCTTCCTGTCATATCTACAATAATATATTTAATAATATTAAAATAAATAGGTAACACACACACACACACACACACACACACACACACACACACACATATATATATGTACACTTTAAAACAAATCTGTTCAATTTACCGTTAAATAATAAATAATAAATAAAACCGTTAATAAAATGCCAGCTGTGGTTACCATAAATGTACCGTAAAAAATACGGGAGCAGCATTTTAGGTTTTACAGACTTAACTCAAATTTCCAGTTAAAAAACATATTCCATTATCTAATATAATGTTAATTTACAGATATATTGAAGTACTACTATCTGTTTTGTACCATTGTAATACACACTGACAATCACGAATCACAGTGGTGATTAGAATCAAAGCTTATCACAAGCGGCTTATTCCATGAAGTGTATACTAGTATATAGAAGCTGCAGTGTCATTCACACAGACACTAGACACCATCATGGTAATATGGTAAAAAAATGCAATAAACATTCATTTATGAACATTAAATGTAACATAAAACCCTAATATATATATATACCTGATTTGAAAAAAACTAAGAAAACTATGAAGAAACAGTTATTTCATCCAAAAATACATCAAATATGAAGCGTCACGCAGGGAATTGTGGGAATTGTTTTTCACTAAATTATACAATAATTTGTTCTTTTTCACGTCCAAAAACTGTAAAATACAGTTAGATCTTTTACCGTTAAAATTATGACAATTTTTTACAGTGATATATATATATATATGTATGTGGGTGTTTAAACCTGACCAGATATTATTCAGTTGTACATATATAATGAATTAATAGGAGCATAAACATATTTAATGCCAGCATAAGCATATTACAAAATGAAAGCCTCTCACCCTGATGTTAGTCTCAGTGTTTGGCTGTGTGATTCAGTACCAGTGATTTATCAGTAGATGGCGTGTCGTGCTCAGCAATCCCTCCTGCTCTGGCTGGGATCTGTGCTTGTTCACCCCTGGCTTGTGACAACGTTCTTGGCAAGGCCTCCCCAACCCTTAGCATCTTCTCCATCTTTTCTGTCTCTGTCTCTCATTCATTCTCTCTCTCTCTCTCTCTCTCTCTCTCTCTCTCTCTCTCTCTCTCTCTCTCTCTCTCGATCCAGGGGGCCCGGTCTGTGAGGTGGCAGTTGTAACAAGCTGCCAGGGACAGCACAGCTCAAATGAAGCAAATCAAAGAGAAAAGGGGGGAGAGTGGGAAAGGTAGTGCAGCGAGTCCCCTGCAGTGAACAGCCATTCCACTGAATATGAAATGAATTTGTATGGCCTGACATGATAAGCCCAAGGATAACCCTCCACTCAGGCTCCATGTTTATGTCCTGTTTCTCTTCACAACATAACACAAAGCAAGAGCCGGCCGCAATACAACAGCTGTAGTGGTCCAGTATTTATCCCAGTACAATCATTTAGTCCAATACATGTTTAAAAAAAAAAGGTCTTACTCTGCAAAAAAGATTTTCTTACTGAGTCTGTCTGTCTGTCTGTCTAATTGATTAATTGGTGTTTAATAGTATTTTTTACTTTCATTGCACATTTGCAAAATGTAATAATAATCAGAGTAAACTATATATCTTAATATAAAATAAGTGTTCAGATAGTGTAGGAAAGTTAAATGTTTTTAAATGTATTCAGAGATGTGGCATTTTATAACAAGCTCTAGCTGGCTGCCCAGATAAATGATATAAATAATTATTAGAATTATTAGATTTATTATAATTATTATTATCATCAATAATTAAAAAATGTGTT
Source organism: Meda fulgida (assembly GCA_030578275.1). NCBI lineage: Eukaryota > Metazoa > Chordata > Actinopteri > Cypriniformes > Leuciscidae > Meda > Meda fulgida. Next base: position 5,778,620 of record CM060622.1, on the reverse strand, counting down.
AGATTTGAATACAATCTATCAATTGAGATGTTACCAAATTAAGTACATCTGTTGTTTTTTCTTCTGCACTCATTTGTTATTTCTGTATTTTCTGACTCAGACATCTCATCTTTTCTTTTGCATTCTGTCTGTCTTCCTGGTTCTACATGTCCCTCTGGGTCCAGGTCAACTCAGACACACACACACACACACACACACACACACTGAGATGCAGGGGCTTTGTGCAGCCCTTCAACCGAGAGACCAGGAGTCTGCGAAGGGAAAATAAAAGCAGGGTTATCATCTACAGCCGCAAATGTGTCTGATGTGAAGAGAAAGGCCATTTTGATTGCCCATCCAAGAGAGTGAGTGCAAAATATTGTATATAATAATGTATGGTAATGCAGCTGTTTTTATGGCCCTGTTTTGTCCCTATCTGTCCCATCCCGGTGCTCCGAAATGCTCCCATTTACACTCATATCCACAATTTAGAGAATTCCTGCAAAGCCGGCACAAAAACGCGAGATGAGAAAGCTCCTTTCTTCTATTCTCTCTCTCCAGAACAGTTTGTGTTTTTCAGCTCCACTGAACTTCAAGAATTGCAGAGTTAACATGGCTTCACCCCAGGCCCTCAGTCTATTCTGCAGGATGCTTTTACACTAGATGCCAGTTTGAGAAGACCGCTGCATGCCTATTTCAAGGTAATAGCACTGCAGTCCTCTATCGTGGAGGATACCATTACCTCTGCAGTTCATTTTTAATAAACCTCATTCTCTTTTCCGCAACGTTTTATCGGCCTCGCTATTTTTGCAAGACCCTTTAAAATAATCGATGTAACCTATTCATATTTAGTCATATCTCTGATTTAAATATCAAGTCAGTTTGGATGTTTTTTTTGTTTGTTTTTTTAGTTATTTAACACTTTACAATAAGGTTTCATTTTTTAACATAGTTAACAACATAAGCATGAACAATTCTTCTACAACATTTGTTAATGTTAATTTCAACATTTTCTAATACAAAATTTGTATTTGTTAACATTAAGTAATGCACTAACATGAACAGCGATGAACAATTATATTTTTTAAACTTACATTGACAAATATTAATAAATGTTGTAACAATATTGTATTGCTCATGGTTAGTTAATGCCTTAACTAACATTAACTAAAAGGACCTTATTGTAAATTGTCACCCGCTTGACTATAAGGTTCCATTTATTAACATTAGTTAACTATATTAGTTAACATGAACTAACAATGAAAAATACTTCTAAAGCATTTATTAATGTTAGTTTCAAAATTTACAAATACATTATTAAAATTAAAAGTTGAATTGGTTAATATTATTTAATGGACAACGTTAAATAACAACGTTAAAGATGAATAAATACATGTTTTGCTCACTTAATGCGTTAGAGACTTTCCTTTCTTCTATTATTCAATCACTTCTATATCTTCTTCAGTAAAATGATTAATTTGGTTTATCAAACATGCTTGCATGGGGTTATTGTATTATAAAATAGAAAATTTGTTTTGTTAGTTTTCTGTTATTTGTTAATTAAAAATATATAAATGATGTACATCTATGGTCTGGTTGTTTGGTTTCTTCTAAACGGTTTTAATGAACCTCACAGCCGCCAGTTGGACCGATGATAGCGGCGGTGAAGCATTCTGACAGGCTGTTTCTGCACACACGAGCTCAGATGTTCATACAGAATAAAGCCGGCGATCCCTTATCCTGAAAAGGATTGCCTTTTTTTTTTTTGCCCTTCTTTAACTTATAAACCTCTCTTTGTGCTTATTGAACTCTATTTTTTCTACATTTTTCACTCTCACATGGTGGTGCCACTACTACCTTGCTCTTAAATAAGAGCGACTGATTCTGTCAATGTCACACTGTACATGCAGAGGGGCTCTTTGAAAGTTTTCTTCTGTTCGACAATGTGTTCTCTTGTTATGGACAAGGCTGAATGTGGAATAGCTGAGATGGGGACATTGTGGCTTGTGTTGATGCCGGACTGTAAGTCATTTCTAAATGCTTTCGTGAGCCCTGCTGGAGGTGTTTTTCGCTTTGGTTTTCCTGGCCGAGCACAATAGGAGTAATCTTAGCAGAGAGCTGCTCCCAATTGCGGAATCCTACAAAAGGGGGTTTGGGGGGTGGAATGTGGGGCAATTCTGAATCTGACCTACCCCTACTCTCTAAAACCTCCCTTAAACAGACAGCAGCGTGACACACTGTTTCCTCACTGAAACTCCGCTGACCACCGAGTACATGACGGTTTCTTCTAACCCACATCCATTCTTTTTTTTTTATTTGTTTTTTATTTATGTCTTAAACGGATATTTTTGCTTTTGTTATGAGAAAGTTGATAGAGGTGATCATGAATATGAAATTGTATTTATGAATAGAAATAATTAGGCATAATAAAAATAATTAGGCAAAATAATTAGAGAATAATTAATTCTAAGTTAGTGTTCACAAATACAATGATTCGGTCCTTGGATTTAGAGGTTTTGATTGTGACAATTTAGAGAATTAACATTTCCATTAAAATATTCAAGTTATGTATTTTACTGATTATACTCCATATCTTTGACATCAATAAAAATTAACTTTATTTGAAAAACCTTTTTTAAGGATATAGAACATTGACATTATGGGTATAATAAAGGTTTTTAAATGCTTGTAAAAAGAGATAAAATGGCATTTCCCTGAAACATAATATGATTTAAATGAAGGTGAAGCTGTTCTAAGTGGTCCTGTGCTGTAGGGATATAGAGAGGAAAAGTTTTTTTTTTTTTTTTACATGAATGTTTTGGCCAAACCGCTGAATCCGAGTCCGCATGAGCAACATGGAATCCACGGTTAAAACTATGGAGACTAGACTATCCCTCACATTAATATAAAAAAAGAAAAAGAAAAAAAAGCCATTTCAATTGGAAAATATACAGTTTTGAGGATATAATGTTTAGGTTTAAGTAAACTTGAATATTTAAAAATGATGTTATGCTCTTTTTTTTACATAAATTACATTCTTTTATTTACTCATTCTTGCTTTTAGCGTAATTTATACGTAATCTGCTAGAATAAAAAGGGATCGTTTACTAAATCTTTATTAGTAATAATATTTTTCAAAAAACAACACTTCGGCTCATCTCACATTGTTGAGACCGAGAGATTGTGAGGGATGGGGGAGGGGGTTGCGTATGGCCAGTTGCCCCTTATTTATTTTTTCATTTTTACTTGTGCCTGCTGATGTATCAGGACCGTCCATGTTCTGCCTCTTCTTTGAATAATAATCAGAAATAGAGTGGGCCCCATTTTTTACCCTCCTCTTGCCCTTCCATCTCATCAGCTGCTCTGATAGCCATGAATCTCGTCACTTAATTTTTTCATCAGGATGTGCATAGTAGGGGTGTGTGAGAGCGTGCTGAGAGGGGCCGCAAGATGACCGCTGAACCTACAGCACCACACACACACACACACACACACACACACACACTGCCCATCTTGTTCTTAGCCAGACACTTTAACACAACACAATTTTAGCAAAATACCTATTGCATTAACTCTTATTGTGAACTCCGACAAGAAGTTATGCATAAATACAAGTGTTTGCAATGTATTTATTTAAAAAAGAAAATAAAATAAAAAAAGCCTGCAGAGAATAGCACTTCTTCACAGCATGGTTGTGCTTGTAAATGAAGTAGGGTTTCCTCTTCCCGAGTTCCCATATGTGCTCGGCATGTCTTTTGTTGTAATTGTGCAGCCTTCTGTACTTTGTTCCTTCAACTTGAACTTGACACTGTTTTTTTTTTTTCCTTTTTTCTTCTCTCTTTTGACTTTATACAAGGCTAGAGTGATTAACTTTGACAATGGGCATTTTTTCCCCATCTTCAGGCAGATATTCGCAGTCCCTTTGACAGCTGTCATTTACCATTAGCCCTGTGCTGTTCGCTGGAAATAATTTGATTTCTTATTCCTGTTTGAAACGCTGCCAGTGGTATCGGTCGTGCCTTGATAGGGAAAAGCTGCGGCTCACATGCGCTCGCACAGTCACAGTCACTCACATAGAACGCTTACACCCGTTTCAGTGTAATCTCTCCCTCTCCTGAGAGTGTTAATTGGCTTTTAATTACTCTTAATTGCAGCAGCTAATTAAGATTTTTTTTCAGTGTTAAATACGCACAGAAGTTAAGTGGGTGGAAATAATTAAGCTTAATTAGTTAAAGAGATTAATTATCATTAGTCATATGGCAGGTATAATTGTAAAAATTCCCACCTGCAATTAATGCCGTCACATATTTAATGAAATACATTGTATATCAAATGTTAATTCTGACTTTCTCTGATAATTAATTAGTGACAGAGTCAGATCATACCAACAGTTCACATTTGAGATGTGAATAACAGGTTCTTTAAGTTGTATCAATTAATACAGGCTGTCTTGATGAGTTTTACAGCACTGAGTTGAGCCATTTATATTTTGCTGACTGTTTAATTACACACTGCTTGTTAAAAGAAAAAAAAATGTAATGTATATATTAAAGACGCACGGTGTTTAAAGTTTTAGCAATTGTTTTTTTTTATTTAATTTAAAGTAATTGTATATAAAATGATAGCACACTATAATAATGTTTACTAAAATATATTAAGGTATGAAATAAATAAGACATAGTTGACCAAACAATGAAAATGCCGTCATCATTTACTCATTCTCATGTTGTTCCAAGCCTTAATGACTTTCTTTCTTCTGTAGAACACAAAAGAAGACTGATTCCATTGACTTCCATTTCTATAAAAAAAAAAAATATCTGCATTTATCTTCCACAGAATTAATTTGTACCGTTTTTGAAATGACATGATTTTCATTTTTGGGTGAACAGTCCTTTTAATATGACAGAATCAATCTGAATATTAGATTACATCAATAAAATTTTTAAAGGGATAGTTCACTCAAAAATACTGTCATCATATGTCGTTACAAAGACTTTTGTTCATCTTCAGAACACAAATGAAGATATTTTTGATGAAATCTGAGATCTTTCTGTCCCTCCATTGACAGCTACACAACTACCACTTTGACGCTTCAAAAAGTTCATAAAGAGATCAAACTAATCCACATGAATTTTAGTCCGGTTTAGTCCAAATTTTCTGAAAAGTTACGGTCGCTTTATATGATGAACAGATTGAATTTAGGCTTTTATTTACATAAAAGTTCCTTTGTTTCGAAGATGAACAAAACTCTTACGGGTTTGGATCAACATGAGGGTGAGTAATTAATAAAAGAAAGTTTGGGTGAACTATCACTTTAAGACTAATTTGTACATCTTTAAAGTAACTATATGCACATTTTTCACTACACATATCGTGTAGCGATCTGTAATGTGGTCTAAAACGATTCCATGCAGTAAAATACCATGCTTGGTGAGGGCAGCATTAAATTCAGCAATGGTTGTAGATTGACCCTGTGTCTTTTATCACACTGATGAAGTCCTTGAAGGGTACGTGCTCTCAGGATGTGCCCTGGCCATGCGCAGAATAGAATAGCACCAATCACATCACTTAAGTTTTATAGGAAATGTACTATTTTACTACATCAAATTTTACATTTGTAATGTGGCTGGATGTAGCCGACAAAGTGTTGCAGCACATTACATCGCTTTAGGCTTTGTTAGCTCTCTGTTTTTCTCTCCATCTATATCTTTCATTTGTCCACACGCAATGTTCCCTCTCTCTCTGTCTGTGTTCAATTGGAGGACTCGGTCTCTGTCACATTCTGTGAAATTGTATTTCAGGAAGATGGATCCTTTTCCTTATATACATGACACGCAGGGAAGCATGACCACCCCATCCCCCCATATAAGAGACCCGTTGCTTACCTACTCGCTCACTAATACACATACATGGCACACGTGTGCGCAGACTACACACTCTCCTCTTTGCCCTCAAGACGTTTTGCTGGTATTTGCCGTCTGATGACGTTCAACTGACCTGACTGTTTTGCTCCCAGTGGCTTGATGCGATAAAATGCAACATTTCTGTTATTTAAATTTTGTGAACGAATACCACTCCTATACCATTTTACAGTAAAATCCGACCACAGTAATGGGCCGTTTACACGACACCGTTTTCAACTAAAAACGTATCACTTTGTTATGCGTTTTGGCCATTCACTTACACGACAATGGTGTTTTGGGGGCCTGGAAACAATACCGTTATCTTCTCCGTGTAAACTACAAAACCGGGAACTTGTGAATCCGGTGATGTCATGCGTATTACGTGATCAGTCTAAGAACGCCAACTATAAAAACAACTAAAATGATAACTATAGCGTCCACACCGATGCACGATAATGCTCTATTTATTATAAGCATGTACAAGCTAGTACATTAGCATTTAAAGTGACAGATGACAAGAGCTCTTTAAAGCAGGATTCTGATTGGCTGTCAATGTTTTTAGCATTCATCAGTTGGGAAAAAACTTTTTGAAAGTGATTCCAAGGATATTGTTCATCTGTGCCGTTATCCTTGTAGTTGTGGTGTGGACTATTTTTTTTTTTTAAACTACAGGCTCTATTTTAACGATTTAAGCGGTCTAAAGCGCACGGCACAAGAGAGAAAAAATGGTCGGCGTGCCCAGCGCATGGTCTAAAAGGGTTGTCCCTATTCTCTTAATGAGGAATGGGTGTGTTTTGGGCTTGACGTGCAATAAACCAATCAGAGTCTCATCTCCCATTCCCTTTAATAGCCAGTTCCACTCGCGCCATGGCAGATTCGCTATTTACATGGGGGAATTTGCATGTGGATAAACTGAACGCTTTTCTAGCTAGGAAACGGATCTGCTTGTGCCCGAGGTTAAAGAAGCGAGCAGACCATGTACTGGACAAAGTGTATGTGCGTTGTGGATCCGCCTATAGGCACACATTACTAAAACGCTCTTTAAATAACAAAAAAGAATATTGCGCCATTGACACTGGCACAGTCTATTTCAGTAGCCTCAAAATAGCAACCCGCCAGCAATGCACCTGAACACGCCTCGTTTTCAGTCCAGCACGCCCATGGGCGAACGGATGGGTGCAAATGCATTTGCTATTTAAACAACGTGGCACAGTACGTGAAAATTATTACTGTGTCGGACTGAAACTAGCAAAAAACACTTGCGTCGCATTGCGCCAGTTTTATAATAGTGCCCCATATCTTTATCATTTTTAGTTATCATCCGGGCCATTAGAGTGTGTGCGAGCTTATTGCTGTACCGTATACGTGATAAACCTGTACGGGTTTGCTAGTAGAGGCCATAGACGGAGGGATTTACAGGGTTAGTGTTGTTGTTTGTCTCCTCTGGGCACTATAGGGAGTACATGTGCTCCGCAGGTGGAGTCAGAATTCGCCAGGCCTTGCGTTCACCCAACTCCGATCGTAGAGCTGGAGAACGGTGCCTAGAGAATCTCCACCAGATGTGTGTATGTGCAGCTGTGTGTGGGTCATAGGGCCAGCAGAGACTCCTGGATGAGCCGCGCTGATAGGCAGCACCAGTAGAAATATAAACTAGATTAATAAAACAACAGTGCGGGACTCAAAGGAGCCAACAGACTCCTCTCTGCTCCCCTCCCTCCTTGTTACCGGCGCTCCCTAATTTCAGCAGGAGACCGGGCTTCACGGGCCTCGCAGAGGCAGCGCCATGTTTGATTCCGCCTGTGTTTTCCCTCTTGTAACACACTCCTACTTAACCAGGACAAAGATCATGTGTGGATGAGGAGCAGCGGGCCCTGCTCTGTCTCTCCACTCCTTCTTGTTATCCACCCAGCTTGCCTCTTCTCATATGCTCCAGTGACCCCAAACACACATTCATTTGCACGGCACTGGCTCACCTGACTTTTGCTGGAGAGTTTGAGAATTGGATTAAGAATTAAGCATCATCAGGCACGTGAAGTAAAGTGAAAGTACATTTTAAATGCAAACAATACAATAAGAACAAACAAATCTTTGAAAATTAAGTTGCATGATTATTGTGTATAAAGAGGCAGAAATCCTGCATTCACATGTGTAAATGTGGCTATTACACTTGAATTGTAATTTCTGCAGATCGATTTTTTTCTTCTTCCATGGAACAAAATGTCAAATCTGGCAAATTGCAATTTTGCTTGGTTTATTAAAACTGTAGACTGAAGACCTATACATTTTACACTTGATCTAACCCATAAAAATGTCTTTTGTTGTTGGTAACCTAATTTGTCAAGTTGATTTTAGTCATTAAATATTGCTTTGTTCTTGAATAAATCCAGTTAGTTTAAACTTCAGGTTACCTGGAAAAAAAGAAGCGTAAAATGTGATTTGAAGTGTACACCAATTTTGGTGTAGCATGAAATGCAGTCTGGGTTCAAATCTCAACCGAAATCTGTAAAAACAAATTACTTAAATGTGTGCATGATGTGGAAACATCTAAATTAACCGTTTTTATTTAAGTCAAAATGTTATTTAATCTGACGAAATTAAACTTGGTGTACATCTAAACTAATTTATTTAATTCAAAAATGTTATTTCATCTTATAGGGTATGGTTAGGGTTAGTTGCTTGTAATAATGCAAAATTTACCTTTATTACTATAGTAAGTACATGTAACGTGCAAATCTAGATTACACCAACAAAAGTGATTTTTATGGGTTAGATCAAGTAGAAAATTTGCAGGTGTTCAAATAAATGCATGAAATCAGTTCATTTATATGTACACCAAGCATAACCGGTTGATTTATTCAGATTAAATAACACCCCATGATGTTACCACATGAAGCATACTTTTAAATAGTTGAGATTTAAACCTGTCTTACACTTTTTACACAACCAAAAAGATGTGCTTTACATGTTACATCTGAACAAAATGTTTTGGTTACACTTTATTTCGATGGTCCACTTTAGACATATACTAACTATAACTTTGAAACTACATGTAAACTACCTCTCATTAGAGTATTAATAGACTGTAGTAGACTGTTAGGGTCAGGGTTATGGTCCTTGCACACTAAGTCGGAAATTTTCGTATGCGTTTTTTCATATTTGTCACTCGGTGGCTCTGAATTGTCAAAACACCTTTTTAAAATGCTTGCTAGGGATGCGCAAAACGCAAAAAATCTAACCAGATCTGAACTTTTTATATGACGGATGAAAGTTTCGGGGGCAGTGTGTAAACGTGATTGACACAGCGTGAGGTCATTTTTTTTTTTTTTACGTGCGATAATTTCAGACAGAAATTTTCAGAAAAAAGTTGAGATGTAGTTGCAGAGTTAATTATAGTCAATATCTGGTAGAGGAGCATCAAATTAAAGTGTTAGCAGATATTAATAAGACAGTCTACTAATACTCTAAGGTGAGTTAGTTGACATGTAGTTGCAAAGTTACTTATAGGTAGTAGATTGTCTAAAGTGGACCATTGAATGGTTTTTACCAATGGTTTTTTTTGGTCATATATATTGGACTAAATCAACCTGACAAATTAGGTTATACTAAACAAAAGTCCTTTTTATGTGTAACCAGAAATAGATTATTGAGCTAACAACCGCAGTTTTGCACTTTTCCAGTCTATCTCGCCTATGGCTTCAAGTGAGCCAGGACTACCACTGATGCCCCTCCAAAAAAGGTAGAAATGGCTTGTCTGTGAAACCAAAAGTGGGGTTTAATGTTCTTGTGTCTTGTAAAATGGAGGGAAATCTGGGCTGAGATGGTTTAGGATTTGGCTTTGATATAATCCTATGCTAAATTCAAATCTAGTACTGTGGAGGACTGCTTTTCTGTCTCTCTTTTATGACACTCTCTCTCTCTCTTTTATGACACTCTCTCTCTCTCTCTCTCTCTCTCTCTCTCTCTCTCTCTCTCTCTCTCTCTCTCTCTCTCTCTCTCTCTGATGTGTCTTAAAAAGTGATGATAGCGGATGGCTTCCCAGCTAGCGGAGCCCCAAGGCAAAATGTACATGGCTGCTAGGGACTGTTACGCTTTCTGCTTTCAGAAACAAGCAAACCCCCTTAAAGGATGCTGTAGTGTGGGGAGAGAATGTCTGTGAGCCGAAAAAAAGAAAGAAAAAAGGTTGAGATAGAAAAAGAGAGGGAGAATTGGGAGGCAGGGGATGAACGTAGGAAGGAAAAGGAGCCCAAGAGGGTGGGAGCGCTAGGCGGTCTGAGAGAGAGAGAGAGAGAGAGAGAGAGAGAGAGAGAGAGAGAGAGAGAGAGAAAAAAGTCCTCACAGTCCCCCAGTTCTTTGTAGAACATTTAGCTTTGACCCTCCCTTGCTTTTTCTCCTCCCTTCCACCTCTCTCTCTCTCTCACACACACACACACACACACACACACACCCACACACACACACACACACACACAGGCCAACAGATCTGCAGGATACAGTAGTCGCCAGCATTTTATATCTACCACACCACAGTGCTGTTTTAATACATATCTCCACTTGAATAGTGTGTTTGTGCCCACAGGTCGCAGTAAGCAGGACTAGGGGCCGACAGAGAATATAGACCGACAGAAAGACGTGTTCATGATGCAGTAAAAAATACGTCCATACAGATAGCAGTATAAGGCATGAGCTAGAAGCCCTTTTTTTCTTTTTTTTTTTTTGGTTGAAGAGTAAAGATTGCTTTGGCTGTGAGCTGAGGAGAGACTGAACCCGAGGAACTCTGGGTAAGTTGTGGGCTTTTTCTTCCCCCTGTCTCTGCACTGCTGATTACGATGCTGCTGATTGATTGGTTCACGCTTCTGGATTATCATGGGCGGCTCGTCACCGGGTACCTGATGATGAGAGAATAGAGAGAGAGAGAGAGAGAGAGAGAGAGAGAGAGAGAGAGAGAGAGAGAGAGAGAGAGAGAGAGAGAGAGAGAAGGGAAAAAAGCGATGAGAACAAAAAAAAAAATTGCCAAATGCAGGGAGCTCTGAAAGTGACACGGTGTGATTTTTGTCTGTTTACTCCTGTGTTTGCATGTTGTGTGTGTGGTCCCAGTGCAGCGGGCACGTGCTTGTGAGGTGTTGGGGAGGGGTTAGGCTGATGCCCGTGTAGCGGCAGGCCTTTTTGTGAATATGCAGATGAGGGGCGCGTGCTGTGCGCGAGGGGGGCAAGAAGTGTTTACGCTCGCCCTATAGGGAGTCTGATGCTCCACAGATTGCAGGATTTTTTTTTTTCATTTTTTTTTTCTGTGCGATGCTGTTCTGGAGAGCGAGGTGGGATGGGATGAACTGATAGAAAGATACGACCTGGGAAAGAGCGGAAATGGCAGCATGAGCTTCAGGCTGTATTTTCATGCCACTGACAAGACATGATGATCGCTGACCCCCTCCGGTCGCTCTCCAAACACACACACACACACACACACACACACACACACACACACACACACACACACACACACACACACTTCACCCCTCCCCGAAGTGCCGTGGCTTTTTTCAGCCTCATTTGCATGTCAAAGCATTGGAAGGCACTGTGCAGATTAGTATGAGATGACATAACGATGTAATGAATTAAACGCTGCCGTTTAGCTGTTGCACGGAGCCGCTCTGCTCACGGAGCTCGTGGGAAACTGATCCACTGTTTCTCTTTTCTTTTCTTTTTTTTGCATTTGCAACAGTCCCTCCTTTTTGCAAAATACTACATTTCTATAAAATATGTTTTATAAATATGTACCAAGATTTTTTGGACTATTCTTTAAATGTCTTTGATTGACTTATGTGACTATATTAGTCGTTCTATTCTTCTTTTCCTTATTTTAGTAGCATTGTGATGTTTAAATATTTGGAATGTATTTTTTGTTTTGTATTTTATGTTTTAGTAAGTTTTTTGTTATTTTTATTATTATTTCTAATGTGTGTATAAGTCTATTTATTTTTATGTCAGTTTAGTTAGTTATTTTAGTACAAGTTCAACTAAATGAGAAATATTGCTGTGGCAACTAGCTGAAATAAAATAAGTTTCAACTTTTTAGATTTTATTTTATTTCTGTTAATGTTCATTTTTTATGGTTTTATATCAGGGCATACATTTTTCCCCAACTCAATTGTTGATGACAAACAATAATTTCTCTAGTGCATTTCAATCTGTAAACATCAAGATTGGAGCATTATTTAAACAAAAAACAAACAAAAACAGACACAACCAATATGGATTTATAATATTGAACATATTGATTATCAGCTGTAGTATATTTAAAAGACAGACTTCTCTCTGGTGATACATGACTTCCTTCTCCAATCATTTACTCCATGTGACCCCACCCATTTCTTACAACCGACTTAAGGCCCGCCCCTTTCTTACAATCGACGTAAGCCCCGCCCCTTTCTAACAATCTACTGCCTGCTCGCATTCAGATCTGCCTCCTGCATCCAATGAAAAGAACCCGCCCTACATTTTTATTCATACGCCTTTTATAGTTGTTTTTATTTTTAGTAATCCGTTTCACTTAGATGTAGCCGACGTCACAATACAGAATACATTAATTTTACCTTGATGTGTTACTCATGGTGCGAGGTGATGAAAAAACACTGAGATGTGACACAAAGCCAAAAATTGCCTTTTTAGACCAACAATTAAACAAATATTGTGTTATACATCAGTATACATCCTCTGTGCAGTGTACCTCTAACAGATTGATTGCATATGGATATTAAGTTTTGAAGACTTCAAAAGCCAGTCTTTTGTAAGGTTTTTCAAGGATTTGCTCATCTGCTGAAAATAGTTCATTTTCATGTTTTTTTTCTCAGAAAATATATGCAAATAGCATTAATATATACAGTCAGTATATCATGTAATTTATTTGAATCAAAGTTTTAATTAATTGACAGTTCAGTTCTGATAATAATAGAAATGAATCTTTTTCGCCGATTCTCTTATAAAACTGTATCCTGCTAGTAACTATTTGAAGAGCTTTTCTAAGACCATCACAAAGAAATGATTGCAGTTCACCATAACCCCTCCACTCTCATTCTCCCTCTTTCTATACATGTTCACTATTTCTTTTCTCCTCTTTCTGTCATTTGTCCTTTTTCCTGTCATTTTTGTATCCTTTCTCTTGTTTCTGATCTCATCTACGCTGCTGTTTTTTTGAGGAGGTGTTTGACAGCTATTGTGTGAATGAACTCTTCAGCTCAGTATATTATAATTTGTTTTACATTGCAATAACTAGAAGATGCTGATTTCCTCTTGTAGCGGCTCCTAAAACCATTTCTACTCTCATCTATAAAACACACACACATCTCACGCCTCTCAAGACTCTGGCAATAACCCGGCGTGAAAAAAAAAAACCTACTACAATGAACGTCCTTGGGGACAGAGAAGTCCCTAAAACCTTGCATCTCATAGTCTGGTGAGAGAGAGATGACTTGTGTGTGTGTGTGTGTGTGTGTGTGTGTGTGTGTGTTAATGGCTTTGTACTGTTGAGCCGCACATTGATTGATGTCCAGGAAGAGGCGGTGGTTTTATGAAGCTGAGAGAGACGCAGGCACGGCGGGCCGCTCTCCTGTGGGTCTCAGCGGTCACACATATCAAGGCTGGAGAGACTGCCACCATATTGCAGGAGTGTGTCTCTACTATTGACTATGTCACCTGAGCAAACTAGCTGGCAGCTGGATTGCTCCCCTGTCTCTCCAAACTTCATTTTCTCTCTTTTATTTTATTCCTTTTTTATCATCTCAATTCACTTCTCTCACTCTGTATTGATTAGAGGTGTCCAACGCTGACTTGATATCTGTCACCTTTTTAGGACGCCTGCTCTCTTATTTCATTACATGAACTTGAAAATGTGATAAAACCCCCCAACAAAGTTTGATGTCGAACTTGAATATAATGGCATCAAAATGTACAGACAATGTTCATGCCACTAAAATATTTTTCCAAATGTTCTCTTAGAATTCTATTTGTACAAATAAATTTGACTGATTTCAATTATTTTCAATCACAAATAAGCAAGAGTGACGGTGCAATGATGATTGCGTTTTCTCTCTACTTGAGAAAAGCAAGTGAGATAAAAAAAGAAACTATTATTTAAAAAAATAGATTATTTTCATCTGCTTTGTAAAGTTTAAATGAGTTTTGAAACCAAAGTTTATCAGTATAAGCGTATTGGTTTTCACATGAATGACAAATGTTGACACTGTTCCACTGGAAAAAAAAACAAAACAAACAATTTTCACTAATTTTCACAAAAATCACAAGTAACAATTTTGAAGTAGAAAGACTTAAATAGTATGTTCTTGTAAAACACTCCAAATCATTAAAGAGTTATAACAGGTTCAACTGCTTTAAATGCACATTACTCTAAAAAATGCTGGGTTGTTTCAACCCAAATTTGGGTCAAAATGGACAAACCCAACTGTTGGGTGAGGTTTTTAAATTCAATTTTTAACCCAACGGTTGGGTTTGTCCATATTTGACCCAAATTTGGGTTGAAACAACCCAGCATTTTTTTAGTGTAATATTAATATCATACAATATTGAAACAGTGACATGCTCCTATTTGATATACAGTGTTGTTGAAATCATTTATTTGCCCTCAATCATTGTTTCAATCGCCCCTGTAACACTGATTTTCCTGAACTTGATTGTTGCAGAAAGGCAAATTAACCAGTAAAGTCTGTGCCATGAAATGCTCATGATTCCTGTTTGTTCGACTGTCGAGCTGAGTGGCAACTGAATAATCAATTAGTTTCCTGTCGTAGTACAAATACCTCATTGATTTCATTGATTTATGTATCAAGCTGTAATTTGATTTCCAGAGTGTGCCATTTGAATGTGAAAGCGGTTGAATCAGGGGTTGTGTTGTGCGTTTCTCTGCGGTTGAGGAGGTGCAGTGTAGCGCTGGACTCTAGGGTAATGAGGACGCTCTCTGACAGCTAGCCTAAAGTGTATGGATGTGTTTGGTGCTAGTAATCGGCTGCATGAACCCAGGGTGGACGTGTGTGTGTGTGTGTGTGTGTGTGTGTGTGTGTGTGTGTGTGTGTGTGTGTGTGTGTGTGTGAGAGAGTGATTTGATGCTTTATGGCTGTGATGCACAAACAGAGAGACACACACACACACACACACACACACACACACACACACACACACAGATCAGAGGTCCTCTGGGATTCATGCTTCGCTTCCCTCTCGCTCGGCTAAACACACAGAGGCGAACGCATGAACACTCATAGAACACTCTTTATTAGAATGTATCTACAAATCATACACACAGTCAGTCTAATCCATACCAACACACATCCCATTGGTTTCCCTACTGAGATGAAAATATTTCAACTTATCAATGCCTCTTACCTTAAAGGAATTAATAAATAGCATCGCTCACATTCGTAATGATGCATTGAGTTCGAAAAGCAAGCAACATCGCATTTTTTTTTTTTTTTTCTCTGCAAAGTATAGAAGGCGTTGAATCCCCAAACAAATGCTTTTCCAATATGGCGAAGAACATGAATAATGTGACATCATTTATTTCTCTTAGCGGAGCTGCAGATGTGGCTTTAATTGCATTATAAGGTTTGTTTTGCTCCAGACCACATCTCAATTTGAGTTTTGGAGCCTGTGGCAGCGGTGCCACTGATACAATTAATTTAAAGTAGCCCCGACTGGACCAGTGAAATTGCACACGCTAATAAATACATATATGGCTGAATAAATATTGATCGTGCTGGCTATGTGGACAATACAAGTTTGACTTGATTTCCACAATTTGCAAGCCAGCAAGGATTTGTTAAGTTGTCTCTGGGCTTGCGAAGCTGCAATAATGTGTTTGGGCAAGTGTGTGCGTGCGTATATGTAGCATATGTGTCAAAGCATAAGTCAACAAATAGGTGGGTGAGTGTGTGTTACGGTGTCCGAGCCGAACTCACTCCACACTGCAGTTTTCGCTTTCTCCTCTTGGTGCTCTATTGCCAATAACGAGGATGGGCAGGAAAGGGAATTATTGGTATTGATCTACCCAAGGGGATCATTAGGAATCACTATCAATCCACAGCTCTGTGCCGCACAGTACCGGCCAGCACAGACATTGCCAATTTGTCCCTATTAGAGAGGCTGGTCTGTGTGTGTCTGCTTGTAGAGAGGCTCCTGGAGCCCAGTGCTGCTGACCTGAGGACAGTGGTGTAGTGCTGGTCAATTCTCAACAGAGCTGAGAGAGACATGCCACATCCAGACAAAATGGGATTATGTGAAAACCTGGAATGAAAAAGACATGCATTTAACGTTAATGCTTTATTTGGGCATCTATGCATTTTTTAAAGGGAATAGTGTACCCAAATAATGATTTATTCAGCGTCATGTCATTCCAAAACTGCATGACTAGTTTGTGGAACATAGAAAAAGGTGATATTTTGAGAAATGTCTCAGTGTCTATATAGTGCAAGTCAGTGGGGACTTTCTCCGTTTTGTTACAGAGAAGAAAGAAATGTATCCAGGTTTGGAATGACATGAGTGCTGTCTTTAGTACAGAATTTCATTTTTATATTATCTATATGGGTATTGGGTGAATCTATATATTTAAAGGGATGTTCAGGGTTAAATATAAAGGAAACTGTATATAATACGCTGTAATCACAACTTACAGAACACATTTGACAATTACATGTCTATGAAGCAACATGCTTAACTATTTAAAAGGTTTGTGTGTGTGTGTGTGTGTGTGTGTGTGTGTGTGTGTGTGCGCGTGTGTGTGTGTATATATATATATTTATACTTTTGGATGTTTATATTTAATTTTATATGACAACAATAACAAAAATAATTGTAATAATAGCAATAATACATTATTAAACATTATTATTTTATGAATTTAGATTTGCCAAACTGTGCTACAAATGCTGGGTTAAATTGACAAAAGCTTTAACCCAGAACATTCCTAAACGAATTTTTTTTTTTTTACTCTTTCTTTGGGATCATTATGTTCAGAACCCTATAATCAAGAACCATGTTTTGCTGTATAACATTGAGTTGAGCTAAATGATGGATGTTACATTTAAGGTTCTCCATAACGGTTTATTGCTTTCTGGGTTCTTTACAGAACCATTTTGTAGATGTTCTCCCATAAAGCAGATGACAAAGAAAAAAACTACCTTTTTGTTTAAGATTTTACATTGAACATCAATTTTTATAAAATTGTTTCATGCACTTTCCACATACGCATCCAAGGGTCACTGCTGATCATTTTTCTCCTGGATTTCTTATCAGTATCTTCTTTGCTCTCTTGACTGGTTTGTTGATCAGCAGTTGCGTATGGCTGCTCCTACATCACGCTTTAGATCAGACACGCTGCTCAGAAAAACATTGTGTTGTGATGTAGCGAGTCCTTTCACTCCGTAATACAAAATCTAATATCGCTGTACCGTGAGCCCTTCAATATCCCTCTCTTTCTATTTCTCTTTCTCTTCTGCTTTGTTTTGTTTCCTGCCAAGTGTACACACGAAAGATTGGCAAATTTAATAGACCTTCACCTTCAGAAATCTCATGCTTCTTTACAGGACCTCCCGTCTTAACCCAGTTCATTCAACAACGTGTCAACAGTGAGCGTGCTCACAGAAACACACACAGACATTTGTTCCTCCACATTTTAACGGCTTTTATGAAAATCCATGAGTGTTCATCCACCTCAATAGCATTTGGAATGGTGTTATAGAAAAGTCCATGACAAAAGATATGTCCCCTGTACCTGGAGAATACTGATGCGTTATTCTGGAATGGTCTGAATGTTTATAGGGTACTGTGGGGAACTGTGGACATTTAGTGTGATGAATAAAGGAACAATCCGTGAAAACAAAAACGCTGGCAAAAATATACATGTACTTCTTTCAAGGATGTCAGTACTGATTTATCCTGGCCAAGAGAGGCAACTATGTCCAGAGCCCTTTTTCCCATGATCTTTGACCCTAGTGTGACCTCTGTGACCCTGAGCGGCTGCTGATGTGGACTTTCTCACAGACACCGCACAATTGTGCTGTAATGTCATCGACACGTTGACCATTTAAGGTCTAGAGCGACGGACAGATTGCAGGTACACTGACCTAACAGATTCTCAAAATTGTCAAAAAGATTTTCGAAAGAATATTTTTATCGAGGTGATTAAGTGCAAAATTAATTATAAAATGTTTGCTAAATGTCGTATATTAAATTAAGATTGTAAATGTTTTATATTTCCAGTGACAAGAAATTGCACAATTGCAACAAGCTGCAATAGCTATATATATATAAACTCATGTAAAGTGATATATGCTATGTAGCAAATCTCAACAGCCTGATTTCTTTTTTATTTAGTTGCAAAATATATGTATGTATCTATATATAAGTATGTATATTTCAATATACTCACATTGGACGATACTATAGCATATCTCAACTGCTGGATTCATCCAGCTTGTATCATCGCAAAATGTAAATTATATTATCACCCAGCTCTAATAAGACTATAACGAGTGAAGATATTAGGATATTATTATTAGGATAGTTTTTCCGTAAAAATGTGTATTGTGAAAAGCACTATATAGTAAATTGGTAACACTTTACAAATGAGGCCTCATTTATTACCTTTGTTAATGTTAGTTAATGAAATTAAAACTCATCATTGTTCATTTTAACTCCGGTCCATTATGTAGTATTAAGATAAAACTTTTGATTTTAATAATGGGTTAGTAAATGTTGAATTTATGTTAGTTTATGTTAAGTAATGTAGCTAACTAATGTTAACAAATGGAATCTTATTGTGTAAAGTGAGTTTACAAATTTAATAATAGCTAAATTAAATTCTAACCTGTATTAAATGTTTTGTGCTTTTATGTAAGATTTAGTCAAAATGTCAAAAAATTTAAGTCAAACAAGATTTAATATGACTAAATCAGCCTGACTGCATAATGTTACATAAGGTCATTTTTAAGCGTCAGATCAGGTGGAAAAATCTCTTTAAGATGCTCTCACAAGCTCAGTCCTGAATCTTTGCTGTGCGTAACGCGTCTCTCAGCACCACCATTTTATCTCAAAGCCATGTTCACAGAGCAAGAAAGAGTCGATCAGGGAACACAGAGAAACATTCAACCAGACCAGACTCAGAATCAGCAGTTATCTGTGTGCATGTGTAATAGCAGAGCGAGATGAAGTGACCACACGGTTTATTTTGATATGATGTTTTGTTGCTGCCCCTCATGGTGTCTGCTTTGTCCAATAGAGGGCAGTATCCACTGCCCAGAGCGTGACCACTAGCACAGCTTTAGATTATAGGGGTTTTCCCCCTCTCTATTTTTTTTATATTTTTTTTTACACAAACAAATCTGGCACCTTTGGTTTTATTGTCTTTTTCATGCTAGTCTGATCATCCTTTACTTTTGTGTGTGTCTGCGTGTGTGTGTGTGTGTGTGTGTGTGTGTGTGTGTGTGTGTGTGTGTGTGTGTGTGTGTGTAAAACATTTACATGTTATACGTGTTTGTGTATATATAGGAAATAATTGTGAGTTCAACTAAACATATTTATTCATAAATGTAGTAAAATGTATATACATTTTTAAAAGGAGGAGGAGACATTGCATATCTGAAATTGATATTTATACATCATAATAAATAAGATTTCCAGTGATGTATGGTTTGTTAGGATAGGACAATATTTGGCCGAGATATGACTTTTTTGAAAATCTGGAATCTGAGGGTGCAAAAAAATCGAAACATTGAGAAAATTGCCTTTAAAGTTGTCCATTTATGTTCGCGCTTTTACTGCATCCACTCACAAAAATATATTTATGGTAGGAAATTTACAAATATCTTCATGGAACATGATCTTTACTTAATATCCGAAAGATTTTTGGCATAAAAGAAAAAATAATAATTTTGACCCATACAATGTATTGTTGGCTATTGCCACAAATATACCTGTGCTACTTGTGACTGTTTTTTTGGTCCGGGGTCACACATGTTCAGAAACATAGTAAAGTGCATGTTTACGGAGTGCAGGTCCTCCTGGTGTGTGTTAGCGTGTGGATCCACAAACATGTGGCTTTCCACCCCCAGAAGTGAATGTGAAATGTAACATGAAGAACAGCTGTTAAAGGAAGCAGTGCTTCTTGTGTGTGTGTGTGTGTGTGTGTGTGTGCGTGTGTGTGTGTGTGTGTGTGTGTTTTGATGAGCCAGTGGAGGCAGACGGTCTAGGTATAATCAGATAAAACCAGGGATTGCTCACTAGCCGCAAAAAGGCCACAAATGAAAACATATATTAAAAACAGAAGACACACAAGGCATCGGCGTTGTATTTTTGCTCACGGGACGTACAAGCTGCCGCGCTCACAGGCAGATCGGCATCATAATAAGCGCGTATACGTAAGCCTACGTGCGTCTGTGTTCCTGACAGACCTGCGGACAGGGAGCCGGAGAAAAAGCGGAGAGATAGATGAGGGCCACGCGGAGGCTGTGGGTGTTTTAATTATAGGGGCTCTGTAGCGCGCTATCTTTCCTGGGCTTTAGCTCTGTCTCATGAATTGAGCGCTACCTTTATCCCTAAGCCTTCAGCTCCTCTGGCCAAACAAAGAAAAAAGGGAAGGGCAAGGCTGAGGTTTTAAAGCCGTTACTATGCCACGCTTACCATTAATATCCCTTCAATCACGGCTTTTTTATGTGGTGCCGAGCTCGCTAACCCCTTTAAACTGACCCTCATGGCTTTTATTACAGCCGTCCCAGGCCATATAAAAATATCCTACTAGAAGCTTTCAGATGAACCGCGTTTTACTTCAGCTCCAGCCGAATAAGCACAGGGAAGGAGCGCTTACTGTCTTCCTTCCTCTGTGTATTTCTTGTGTACTCGCCCTCCTCTCCGTCTCCTTTCCTCTCCTCCTCCCTGTTTTTTTTTATTTTATTTTCTTTCTATCTGCAGAGTAGATCATCGAAATGCCAAGCGTTCCGGATACATAGTGTCTATGACAACACTATTGGCTGGAAATGGCTTGTATGGATGGGCATGCTAGTCACATGACCTCACCCTAGAGTCTTGCTGAAAGAGACTCAAGCTAAGATTCCACATATAGACATGCCAGAGGATTTGACATTTCTTTGAGGCCAGAATGATTGGGATGTTTTCAAGTAAAACAGGACGGATCCTTTTTAAAGAAACATTTGTATAAATCTGTAATTTTTTATTGTATTTTATGCAAGTTGTATAGACCTTACTGTGTAATTATACATTTAAGTGGTGAGTAATATTAATTAACATGTGCATACTATAGGGTTAGAGTTAGGTTTAGGGTTAGTTGCATATTTTATTTAGCATCATTTATTGTTATCACGAACTATATATATGTTTAAAAAACACCTTGTAAATCTTTATTTTTTAAATCTTTATTGTAATTCAGCCAGAGCTTTGCAAATGTGGATTTTTCAAATCTGTATTTTATACAAGTCGTATAGCCATTTTGTTTTAAAAAAAACGCTTTGTTAAATGTTTGTCTACATTTTATAAAAAAAACAATGTTTGGATTTTTTTAAAATCTTGAAACGCTAAATAAATGCTTTCAGCATCCTGAGCTGTCATTTAACCACTATATAAAAACGTATAATATATGTAAACAGAAGATAATAAAATGTTACATTTTCATATCTGTAAATTCCCAAATTCCTTAAATCCTTAAATGATTACCGTGGATGTTTGTATTATTCGTTCTGTACAGTATCTCCATGACAACATTTTTTTTTTTTTTTTTTTTTTTTTTTGCTGATGGTTCCCGTCTTGACATTTCTCCATTTGGTGAAAATTGTGAATTGCCTTGACTCTTTCTTCAGCCAAGAAAAAAAAAAATGTGTTATGGGGGGTGTTGGGGGGATCTAATGGGCGTCTGGACTGATTGTCCTCAGCCGTGGCAGTAGAGACAAAGCAGATGAATTGTGAAATGTATTCGAAGAGATTGGAGACAAGTGCATGTCAGCACCCCCTCCATCTCTAGTCCTCCACCCACCCTCTCCTCTCCTCTTCTATCCTCTCCTCTCTTCCCTCTGGATTTCTCCCTCTCCATCTTCTCTCTTTTTGTCTGACACGCTGCATAAAAAAGGCATGACAGCGCTGCTCTGTTTGAGCGAAATATTAGAAAAAGAAAAATGCAATTTTCTCCGCTTTCAGATGACTTATCCACGCAGTTTATATTTGTTTGATATTTGCTCGGTTGCATTTTAATTGTCAAATATTATGATGGGCATCACATAGCATTTCATTTGAATGATCAAAATCAACAGTAGTCATGCAGAGAAGAAATCATTAGTGAATCGAATGTATAAGAAAAAAGCAGTATCTCATATATTATTTTAAATATATTTGGAAAATTGTTTTGAATAATTAATTAAAATGGTCACACTTTATTTTACAGTGTCCTTGCTACATGTTAAATATAGATAGTAATAACAATATATTATGCACACAAAAAATTGACCCTAAACCCAAACCCTAACCTGTACATGTAGTTAACTAATATTACTCACCAATTAAATGTATAATTACACTAACAAAGACACACACACACAAAAAAAATAGAATTATTATAAATCAAATAAGTTAATTATTTTGGTGATTTCAGCCTTTAAAATGATCAGGTTCATCTTTGCATTTGAGTCTGACTGGCCGTTGTCCCGTCTGAGGGAGCGTCTGGCCCCTGTCTGGGTTTCGTCTGGCCCCTGCCCCAACCTGTGACCCTTAACTGGGAATGGACGGAGTCAGTTAGTCAGCTGTGTGTGTGTGTGTGTGTGTGTGTGTGTGTGTGTGTGTGTGTGTGTGTGTGTGTGTGTGTGTGTGTGTGTGTGTGTGTGTGTGTGTGTGTGTGTGTGTGTGTGTGTGAGGTAAGGTCCTGTAATCTCTACATTTTGGGGACAAAATGTCCCAAACAAAGATGACAATAACTGAAATCCTTGTCCTATCCTTGTGGGGAAATGTTTTTGTCCCCATGAGGAAAACCGCTTATAAATCATACTAAGTGATGTTTTTTTTGAAAATGTAAAAATGCAGGAAGTTTTCTTTGGGTAGGAGATATAATGATTTTTATACTGAGCAAACTGTATATTCTGTCTATGGAATGTCCCCATAAAACATAGAAACTCAATTGTGTGTGTGTGTGTGTGTGTGCGTGTGTGTGTTTCCTCCTCATCACAAGAGAGAGTCCAGCCTCTTCTGCGAGACTGAATTTTACATTTCCTGTCTTATGTGTGGCTTTGAATAAAATCACGGTGTATATTCTGCAGAGAACAAAGAGAGAGCGGAATCTTCTAATAACGTATATGTGTGTTTGCTGCAGACATAAAGAGCTGCAACTGAGACGGCCTTTCCGTTTGTGAATGAAAATGAATCGATAGATCAGTTTTCGAATTTGTGAAAGATGATTATAAAGCCTGTTGACTCAGTAGTAAATGGCAGCTCGGCTCTCACACTCTTTGTTTTCAGGTGAATGTATTTATTATTCATTCTTGCATCAGTGTATATCTCAGGCCCTCCATATTTGACTATGAATAATGGAAGAGCTTGTGGAGCATAGAGGTGGAGGTGTGTGTGTGTGTGTGTGTGTGTGTGTGTGTGTGTGTGTGTGTGCGGAGCTGTGACTGGCCACTGCTGGGTCCTGCTCGGTCTGCCTCAGTGCCCTTAATAACAGTGTATAAATCAAGAGTCTCCTGTCAGCCACGCTGCCTTCATTAAAATCAAATGGGAAACTGGCCTCTTTGGATCCAATTTTAATAAAACCAGGTAATCAAATACGGCTCAAAAAATAGGTCATCATTTCACAGCCTCTGAGATGGCCGCCACACAGTGTTTTGTGTACACGCAGTGTTAAGAGGGTCGGAGACCTCCCTACGTCACACACACACACACACACACACACACACACACACACACACACACTGCATTCATACAGTACATGCTCACACACACACTGACTTGAAAGGCCAAGAATAGTCTGTGATTGAAAGCGATGCAGTGAAAATTTTTGACAGATATTTTGTCATTCAACTTTCCATGAAGTTGATTGAATTGACAATGAACTCATGAACTTCAAACGAGTGTGTATATGTGAGTGTGTGTGTGTAATATCCTCTGATTTATTCATATAAAACATCTCAAATTTTCAAGCCTAACATTTATACAGTGAACTTTCAAATCTGCATTTTTAATCAAAATTATCTTAAATGTATGAAACGGTTTTGAAGTTATTTCACAGGCATGTTTTGATCATTTCTCTCGAAAACTTCTGACATGGCATATTAAATATGCATTTAAAAATCACACCATGAATTATATTATATTTTTTTGCATGTCATAAAAAAAAGTTGAAATATTCATTCAGAATCCAAACCGTTTAGAGTATTTCAGTAAGATTTTTGTTTCTTGCGGTGTGTTTGCTGTTTGAACTGGCTCTGAAGGGCGACACATCGCTGTGACAGATCCTTTGGTGCATAAGGTGATGTGTCGACAATGTTTTGGGGCTTTTCGGCCATGATTTCAGTTGCAGATGCTTTGGTTCCCGAGCGCCGATGTCGGACTGTCTGTCTGTGGTTTTTCGACACAGATGACTGGCCGAAATCCAGCCAGGCGTGTATCACACTCTTACAGCGGGTGTATACGAGGAACAAGAACCATCAGCCCCCATTTGGTCCCCCCTAAATAACCTTTATCACCTCATTCCTGCTCCATCTGAGGGGCACATACGCTGACCGCACTGATTTATACCGCTGGACTGTATTTTTAGATGACGGTATATAAAGCGAGATGTGACGGTAGTACATCACAAACAGTTTGATCAGGATATAAGGTTATTTAGCATTAACAGATTTTATATGCTATTTTAATTTATTTAATAATTTATAATCATTTTAAATGTAAATGAAAGGAAATCCACATGTCAAGATGCACAATCACTAAATTGTGGAATCTAATAAATATAGATTTTAAAAAAAATAAACAGCACTGAATATTTCTGTGACAAGATGGAGACAGGAAGATCTTTCTAATGCAGGCGATGAGCAGAAGAGGGCACTGTCACTCGCTCTATTTTTTATTTCTTTTCTCTCTCTCTCTCTCTCTCTCTATTTCTCTCTCTTTTCCTCCCTCCGTGAGCTTCATTCGCTCCCCTATCTTCCTTTGAAAATACACAGGCAAAAAAACCCTGCACCTCATGTGCCTTATGGTGTGCATTAGTCCCTCCGACACAACCATAAATATATATGAGAAATTCGAATGATTTTTTTTTTACTTTAGCATTTTTATTTACTTTAGCCTATTTTTATTTGTTCCTGTATTTTTAGCAATTAATAGAGGACAATATTTAAGCCACATTGTAAAAAAAAAAAAAAAAAAAAAAAAAAAAATGAAAGGCTGCACTTGTTACCTTAAGAATATATTTCTACCCTCTTAAAAATACTATTTGTATGATTTAATTTAAATGTAGATATCACACACAGACAAATCATTTGGTAACACTTTACAATAAGGTCTTATTTATTAACATTAATGCTTTAACCAACATCAACTAACAACGAGCAATGCATTCTTACAGCATTTATTAACCTTTGTTGATATTAGTTAATAAAAACATTTGTGCATATTAACTACTGTTAACAGATACAAGTTTGGATCTTAAAAATGTATTAGTACATATTAAGATTAACATTGACTAAGATTGATAAATGCTTTAGAAGTATTGTTCATTCATGTTAACTAATGTTCACAAAATAAACCTTATTGAAAGTCGGTAACACTTTACCATAAGGTTCATTAGGTAACATTAGTTAATGTATTAACTAACATGAACTAACAATGAGCAATACATCTGTAACTATATTAGTTAATCTTTGTTAATGTTAGTTAATAAAAATACAGCTGTTCATTGTTTGTTCATGTTAGTTCATACATTAACTAATGTTAACAAATACAACCTTTGATTTTAATAATGTATTATTAAATGCTGAAGAAGTATAGTTAATTCTTTGTTCATGTTAAATAAGGTAGTTAACTAATGAACCTTATTGTAAAGTGTTACCGTAAAGTCTCACAGATAATTCTCTGTCTGTATAATTTCATCAAAGTTCATCAGCTCAAAGCCTGTGATGGACTGGCCATCCGTCCAGTGTGTGTCCTGCCCTCGGTCCGAGACGATGGGATGGGTGTCACTGTAGGATGAGCGGTTTGGGGAAATGGATGTATCTGCTCCATAACGCAAAACCACACCACAAAACGCTCACACTGGCTTGTTCCTCTGCCTGCAGCGAATGCCATTTTTCATGCGCGTCCTCTCATCCGACATGTTGATCGACTCGGTGAAACATATTTTGGGGTCAGAACTGTCGGTCAACCTGCATATTAAGAAATCACAGCAGAGTCTTGGCGTTTTGAAGATGGTATTGAAATGGGGAACAATGACAGCATTTCTCCTTTA
Organism: Meda fulgida; assembly: GCA_030578275.1. Lineage (NCBI taxonomy): Eukaryota > Metazoa > Chordata > Actinopteri > Cypriniformes > Leuciscidae > Meda > Meda fulgida. The sequence goes on along the minus strand of CM060622.1, from coordinate 5,752,241 downwards.
CACACGTGCTAAATGAAGAGTGCTATTCTCTGTGGGGATGTTTCCTTTTTATTACGTGTTTATGTAAACCCTCAGAGAGCTTAATACAGCACTGGCTGCCAGGTTGCTTTATTCACGTTCTTCTTTCAGATCTTTAGAGCTGCCAGATTTGCCTTTTTAAAAATAGTGGTCATGTTTTCTGTCTTGTCTTTTTTCCCTCTTTTAATCTCTGTGGCCCTATTTTCTTGATTCCTCAAAGTGGATGCCACCCCCCAATGCCTTTATATCCACACACACATACACGGATACACATATACATGGAAATGGAGGAACGCACTGCAGTGATTCCAGTCCCTCCATACACACACCAACACAAACAAACAATAGCTTCCTGGGTCCAATTGCTCATTCTGTCTCCCAGTGGCCCCCTCACACTCTTTCTCTTTCCTCTGATGGGCCACTGTAGTTCAGATCTCTCCCTCCTGCATTTGTCCTCTCTCCTCTCCTCCCGCTGCTTGTCTTCCTGTTGCCGGTCTGGGCTAGCATGTTAGCTCGGGCCCCCGCTGGCTTGAATGAATACACATCTTCATATCTGCTATGGGGAAGGTGCCGGTTATAGACAACTGCATCCAGCCTTCTCACTATCAAAGGGTTATCAGGGTCCCTCAGGCACTTTGAGGGGCAGCTCTCAAAAAGAGAGAGAATAGTGTGGATGGGGTCTTATATAGTACATATAGATTTACTTATTGTGCACATGAGCGAATATATGTATTATTTATGTTATATACTATATTATTAATATCAATATAAATATATGTATGTGTGTGTGTGTGTATATATATATATATAATGAAAATAACATTATTATTGATAACTTTATATGTGTATTTAATATTTATAAATTATATATATAAATTAGTATTATTGTTGTTTTATATTTTAAGAATTTTATTTAATAATTTTAACATGTAGTTTTAATATATTATCGATCGTAAAAATGTATCAAATAACACATTTAATAATTAATGTACTATAAATATTAGTATTATTGATCATAATTGTATATATGTATTTTTATTAATTGCAACGAATGAATCATATTCATTAAAAAAAAAAAAAAAAAAAAAAAAAATATATATATATATATATATATATATATATATATATAGATGTAATGTATACATTATTAAAATTAGTAACAATAAATGAAGGACATGGTTTTATTTACGTTCTTTAAACAAGGCACCATGCCATTAGTTGTGACAAATTATCGAAATAATAACTAAGCATTAAGTAACAGTTGGCAGTAATTTAGGCCTGTAGATTTATTTTTATAAATGTAAAGGCGGTGTGTGTAACAGCAGGCAGGCAAACTGACGCTGTATGCTAGCCGAGTCTGTTCCTCAGCACTGTGTTAGCATGTCAAGCTGGACTGCCGTAATGAATTGCCATCCCCAAATTTTGCAAGTTAAAAAGTGAGAATGAAAGTAAACCTTTGTTTATGTCACCTATCAGCATGAAATATTTACCATTCTCTGGCTCCCGGCTCGCTGTCTCCCAGCAGCGTGATAAAAGCTAAGCATCCCGTCTTAACCCCTTCCTGTCCTGCCATCGTTGAACTTCAGAACAAGCAGGAAAAGACATCATAAAAAACCTCCCCTGTGACTCAAAGCCCGTTTCAGGTGCTTTCCCTTTCTCTCGTAGAAAACAGTCCTCCGGGAACCGCGAGAGCATTTGACCGGGTGATTGTGGCAGCACTGTAAATATATTATTCCAGAATCTGTCTGTAAGCAGGTTTTATGAATCTCTACATGTGTGGTTTACATGTGCTTTTCGCATGTTGATGTGTTTGTGTGGTTTTATGCTGATTTGTTTCAAAAACGAAAGCCACATCTTTTTTTTTGTACGTATGTGCAAAAACCCCCCGCTTGAATAGGTGTGTGTGAATGATGGAGAAGCATCTGGCTTTTTATGCAATGAAGTCTGTCTGCGGCACATTTCTCTCGGTGGAGGTGTGGGTGTGGGTATAAAATGCCTGCGGTTGCCTTGCAGGACTGATGCTTCTGAAACCCACCATCTCTCTGCATTCCCTTTCAACACAAAAAAACATGTCCCCCAGCTAAGGTGCTCCTACACTGCTTTCACCATCACTATTTCAAGAGAAAACAAAACTGTGAGCTGTGCTCGCCCAGATACTAGAAGTTGTAAAGGTGCGTTCGCCGGCTTTTCTGAGGTAAATTGTAAGTGCGGCTTCTCGCTGCACCGTGGAGGCCGATCAGGGCCGAAACCTTAAAGGGATAGTTCACCCAAAAATGAAAATTAGCCCATGATTTACTCACCCTGAAGCCATCCTAGGTGTATATGACATTCTTCTTTCAGACGAATACAATCAGAGTTATATCAAAAAATGTCCTGGCTCTTCTAAGCTTTATAATTGGAGTCAATGGGTGTATTTTTTTTTAGAAGTCCATCAAAGCGCATCCATCCATGATTAAAGTGCTCCACACGTCTCCGGGGGTTAATAAAGGCCTTCTGAAGTGAAGCGGCGCGTTCGTGTAAGAAAAGTATCCATATTTAAAACTTTATCGACTATAATAACTAGCATCTGGCAGACACCCGTACGAAAGTCGACTTACGCCAAAAGAGTAACATTTGACGATGTATGACGTATATGATGTAGGAGTAGTGTAAGCTTTGACGCCTCTCGTGGTTCAAACAAACAGGGCTGAGCAACCGCGTTCGTCATTACGTTGTGCATCAAGTTCAAGTGTTACTCTTTCGCCATAAATCGATGCGTACGGCCGTCTTGCCGCAAGCTAGTTATTTCAGTCGCTAAATATAATGGGAGCCCATTGACTCCCATTATAAAGCTTGGAAGAGCCAGGACATTTTTTGATATAACTCTGATTGTATTCGGCGGAAAGAAGAATGTCATATACACCTAGGATGATTTCAGGGTGAGTAAATCATGGGCTAATTTTCATGTTTGGGTGAACTATCACTTTAACTTTCTCTCTTTCGCCTCAGTGCCAGCTGTGTCGGAAATGTGCTTCCTGTAATACACACGGCCCCCTCGCGTGGATTTGCGCAAGGTATTCATCACATCATGCAGCCAACGACATGTTGGGATTAGAAAATGATGTTTTATTTGCATGCCGCGGTGGTTGTGTGTAGTATTATATTCTGCGTGAGCGGGAAGAACCGAGTCACCTTGTTTGAGCTGCTAAGATCGCAAACAAATAATGCAAACACAAAGGAAAACGGTGAATTTCAAATCGGTTCTGACTTTGAAATCATCTCCAGTGGTTCCTGTTTTCTCTCTAATCAGAAACGTATTAGTTCCATCAGTGGCAGAAAGGCTTTTGAAGTAGATCTAACAACATAAATATCTAAATGTCGAGGCAGAAAGCTGGATGTGATTTCCATGCAGGTGAGAGCCGAGGGCTTCTCTAATTGGACAGCGTGCGATGTGGCCATTCCTCGCATATTTATGTGCATATTTACCATCAAACATTTCTTTTACTCTAGATTTGCCTGACTAATAATTCATCTGTTTTTCATTCTGTATAGGACATGTTTTTTTCGGATTCTCTGTGTTGTCTGGTTTGGGGAAGGCGAACGAAAGAAAGCATTTGGGGTTCTGGTTTAGAGTCCTGTCAGTATATGTTTTTTTGTTCCTTAAAGGGTGTAGTGTGTGCGTGTGTGTGGTGTGGCGGGGGGAGCGAGAGGGCTGCACGATCATAAATATTAGAAGCTGCAGGGAGACAAAGGGGCTAAAATGGAAAGGCTTGGCTGGACGAGGGGACCTGGCCATGTCATGTACCTCAGTCATTTTTCTTCTGCGCTTAGAACTCAGTCAGGGGTTTAATTGGAATCCAGACTTCAAAGAAGCCCCCCCCCCCCCCGTTCCACCCGCCCCTCCTCTGCCTTTCTCTAGCCCGCGTCCACTCACTCCATCCACCGCTCGCTGCAGAATGGATGCAGGTATGGACACTGCATCTGCGCTAACGGTGGCTATAAAACAACAGTGCTTCCAATCTCATCGCAGTGTTTTTTTTCTCCAGATCTTATGAGCTGGTGCTTTTGTCAAAACCCCAAAAATTAGATCTCTGTAATATCTCTGTAAAAAGATTAAACGGAGAGAGGGTGGAGAATCTTGCATAACCTTGTAAAGCATGAAATATGACATAATCAGAAATATATATATATATATAAAATATTTTAATGAAACAGATTATTGAATCTTTACTCAAAATAAATATTTATAAAAATAAATAAATAAAGTTTGTATGTCTTTTTTGTTAAGCATCATATCAGGCTTTTATGGCTCATAGGATGATATAGGGAAATATGCACCTTAAGCTTTAAAAAAGACACCTTAGTTTTATTCAGACTGAGCAAAAATACGCAGTTTGTTGCATTTGCTGATATTTATATGGCCAGAAAGAAAGTTGAAATTCTGACAGCTTGTAATGTAAATTAATCGTTATAAAAGTATAACATACTACTTTCATAAAATGCATACATATCAATTGACACTCTGAATCTCCCAATAGTCTGTCTTATAAGATAATATTTAAATGCTCAGTTTTATGTAGTCTTTATTGTGGGGGGTAAAACATATAAAGCTATGCAATACAATGATGATTGTATTTTAACATGATTTTTCTATACAAATGGTGTATGAATAATCAAGAAAAGCCTAAGTTGCTTAAGTCCAGTAAGTGTTCATCTTGAAATATTAACAATATAAATATTATTCATATGTTTACCTCATACAACTCAGTATAGAGCCCACATCAAAAAGACTTTTTAGAATTATACTAAAAGGCCTTTTATTTGCTAAAAAGCAGATGACACGAAGTCTATTGGGTACAACAGCAAAGTTTTGATCATGCTGTTTATTTAGTGGCCTCAGAAATGTGTGTTTTAAATATGATACAGTAGGCTTAGAGAGAGATGCTCCAATCAAAAGTCAGAGATCAAATTCTCTAAAGACCAAATTATCTAAGCTACATTACCCACATTTACTTAATAACTTACTCTTAGTATATAGATGGACAGATCAATTGACTTTTCTTCTGTGGAACACAAACACAAAAGAAGATAATTGAAGAATGTTTAAACTGATGAAAGTCAGAGGGATCCAAAACAACATGGACCTGATTGATTTTCATTGTATGGCCAAAGAAAGGCCTTTTTTTCCACAAAAGATTTGAGGATGAGTAAATAATGACATATTTTCATTTTTGAGCGAACTATCCCTTTAAATCTCCTGAGCTGCGAAAGAGCAAGCTCTGAGCAATAGCAGTTTCTTCTCGGCTTATATGCGGGTATGTGCCTTTACAACTCAGCCATGTGCCAAATATTGTCATATATGTCTTGAGAGCAGCATATGATAAGTGAGAGAGGGCTGTTTGTATCTGTCACCAAACATGTGCCTGCAGAGTGATGAGAACTCCAACAGGCCACTGAGAGGAGCTGTGCGCCCCAAACACTGAACACAGCTTGTGCTTGTATTTATGCTCCCATAAAACTCCTCATAACTGATTAACATATGCTTGCTGTACTTCATTTGTTGAACACAACAACAAGAAGTTTCAGTAGGATCAGATTCTTGTTTTATTTTCGGTCGGTCAAAGTGAAAAGTAAAGGTTATTGGATGTCTCGGGGTGAGAAAAATTGTCTATACTGTAATTAATAGGATATGTGGTTGATATACAGTAATATATGCTCCACTGTAATTAAACACTGTTCATGCAGGCCTTGTTAGCACTCTGGAGGAGACATTTTTGAAACCATACCTGATTTAATATGTTTCATAGATGTAATTATAGGTAGGAATAAGAGTACCTATTTTCAGACCTCTAACAAATCATTTTTTTCCCCATTACAGATGGAAAAGGTGTTAATGACACCTTGTCTTTTGATTTTGCTGCATGAATTATGAAGCAGCTGTATTATTTGAAGTGCAGTTAAAAGGTGAATTTCAATCTTCAGAGGACGAGAGATGTACGGACACCCCAATTTAGTCACTTTTCCACCAGAGCAAAAGTTTCATGTTGGAACAAATGTGAAAGTGTTCATACCGGGGACCGTTTTTTCTTCTTCATGGGTAATGACAGGAAGTTTTTCTTCTATCCTTGCAGGAGCGGACGGGTGAAAAATAGCCGCTCTTCTTTTGAAGTGTTATGGATGTGGCTTTATGCTGATGTGTGTATCAGCATCTCTAATGTCACACACGTGGTGGAGTTTGGCCGTCAAACACTTGATCTACAGTACGTCTGCCTCTGATCTCAGTAGAAAGTCCACGTGTAATAAAAGACAGATGTATTTTGCTCGTAATTGACATAAGTACTTTTTACAAGCATTCCACTCTCGTTATAAAATATAGATTTTTTTGTGATATGAAAATTCATTTTAGGGGAAAAGGGAGTTTTATGTCTGTCCATTATTAGAGTTGGACTGGCATTAAATAAATAGTTCACCTGAAAATAATTTACTAACACTCATGTCTATCCAAAACGATACAACATTTTTTTTTCTTCCGTAGAACAGAAAAGAAGATATTTTGAAGAATGTGCTGGTTGTTTCCTGTTATGCAAATACAATTAATGGAAATTGAAGCTTTAAGCTTCAAAAAGGATGCAAGAGTATTCTATAAACAAATTGTTCCTATATTCCAAAACTTCTGAAGCTATATCAGATGTTCAATGAATAACAACTTAATATTCCTCATTCACTCTTTTTTTTTTTTGAGATCTAGTTTTAGTTTCGTGATAGTGGTCAACAGCTCAGTAGATTAGAAGTGATTATTGTGATCATTGATCAGTGATCACTGATTCTGAACTGCAGAAACAAGAGGTCAGCAATTCGTCTCACTTCCTGTTACAATGTAACAAATTTGCATAATGCCAGCCAAAGGTCTTCATTGGCTGCCTGCAAACAACGTCTTCTTTGACCCTCAAACACTGTAGTTAGCTGAAGAATGGAAGAGTTTGATTCGTGTTGTCGACATGTTGAGTAGACCTGTTTTCTGCTCTTCGAACCCACTTTAGACACACTTCAAAAAGACGAGGACTCGTGCTGGAATTGATTCAGAAAAATGTATACCATTGTTCGTACCACTGTGTATCAAGCACTGTGGAAGATCCAGAGCTGAAATTCAGTTATGGTAATAGGAGTTTCGTTTCCGACACACATTGTAACAGTAGACCAATAGACCAACAGCAGACTGGGCCATCTGACCAATCAGAGAAGAGTAGGCTCTTGAAAAGGAGGAGTTTAGAGTGACGGAATCCTTTATTGAACCGTTTCAGACACTGAGAAAAAGAGGTGATGCTGCAGTGTGTATTATGACCTCTAAAACAAAATTAGAAATCTTTAATATAGGGGCAAATACCTAAAAAATATTTAGGTATTTATCACAGTTGTTTAGAGGCAGGATTATTATAGTTAAATGAAACCATACAAAATCATTTTTATTGCTTGAAATAAAGTAAAAGTTAACTGAATTTATATATATATATATATATATATATATATATATATATATATATATATATAGGCTATATATTTTTTTATTATTTTTTTATACAAATATTATTATCTTAAATTATTTAATTTGCCATGGCAACATTAAAAAAAAATAAAAAAGCGATATATATATATATATATATATATATATATATATATATATATATATATATATATATATAAAACTCACGAACAAACACTGAACAAAATGACTAAAACTTTAAAACTAAAATGGTGAAAAAATAAAAACGAATTAAAAATATGAATAAATCTATGATAGTATCTCCAAAATAATATTGTGAATAGGTTAACACTCAATACTGCATTCTAGAAGCTTCTCCTCTCGGCCTGCTCTGTCCTTTCTTACTTTTCTTATTATTCTGTGTCTATCCGCACTCAGTAGCTCCATCCCACAGATCAAGGGATGACATGATGAGAGGAGAAAGAAGGAAAAACAGGCTGGAAGAAAGAAAGAGATACACACACACACACACACACACACACACACACACACACACACACACACACACACACACACACACACACACACAAAGCGAATGATATAAAGAGAAGGAGAGTTCCTCAAATTAGAGATCTCTCCACAGAACATCCCAGCAGGACACTGACTTAAAGGGATAGATGCATCTCCGGTGCCTCTCACACCCTTGTCTTACTCTTCACCGCAAAAAAACACACATTGTAGTCTGACGCATGAGCACTCACCAACGCAGCTGTGCTCCCCCTCCTCTAACACACACCTCATTTCCATTCGCTTTTATCAAATATGAAAATAGAGGGACCCCGCGCTCCCCTTGCCATACCCCAAAAGACCCCTGCACAATGGATGAGGCGTTAAGAGCCCTGCTCGCTGTAGATGAGGAGAGGTGAGGGGTTTTAGGGTGACATTGGCTTTCATGGTAATTATCTTTGTACTTACCTTTGTCAAGGCGGTGCATTTTGAGAGCAGTGCTGATGTGCGGTACAGTGACCAAAGATCAGTGACAGAATATAGTGGAAAGGATGTGATTTTGTGTGTGTGTGTGTGTGTGTGTGTGTGCTCACCCTCAGACCATCATCATAGATTTGAGATGTAATGCAACTAATTTAAACTTAATTTGAATTTAAATGCACTGGTAATACTACAACAGAGTTTATGAGGATCTTGTAATTTATCATTTAAATTAGTTAAAATATTAAATATTAGTGCATGAACCTGATTTCATTAGGTTACACACAGGATTTTCAACTGGGGGTCGGTGGATAAATAAACATACAACATAGAACATATTAAAAATATATTATATAAACATTCATACGTCAAGGGTCAGAAAGATAAAAAAAACAATAATAATAAAATAACATGAAAGGATGCATTAAATTGACTGAAAGTGACATTAAAGACTATATTTTCAAAATATTTCTATTTCAAATAAATGCTGTTCTTTTGAACTTTATATTCATCGTAGAATCCGGAAAAAAAGTTTCATGGTTTCCACAAAAAGATTAAGCACACACAAACACAAAGCGTTTAACACATTGGTTTTAAATATTGATAATAAATATTGGTTTTAAATATTGGTAATATTGATAATAAAATATTGATCATAAAAATAATAAAAGTTTCTTGAGCAGCAAATCAGCATATTATTAAGATTTATGAAGGATCATGTGACACTGAAGACTGGAATAATGAGGCTGAAAAATAACAGAATAAATGACATTTTAAAACGTATTAAAATAGAAAACAGTTGTTTTACATTGCAATATGGCAAAACAAAAATTTATGAGAATAATTGAGATTATTCTTAATTAATGGAAGATATTATGAGATACTGAGAATCTTTTGCATTTTAATTAAAGTCTACCAAACAACCCCTGGGTTACACCGATTAAAATCAATGTTTAAGGGACAGGTGTGGTAGAAAAAGCTCCGTAACTCTTTATAAAGTTATAAATTATACATATAAACACAATATACACAGTTTACTGTGTGTGTGTGAGAGTGTGTAAAGCATGACACCCTATAGATGATGTGCACATATAGTTGTCCTGGAGATGGACAGTTGATTGCTCCTCAGCACCTCTCAGTGAACTGAGCTAGCCAGAGGTCTGCAGGGTTGGAGACAGAGCGAGGAGACAGAAACAGTGTTAGAGAGCTCTGATCTGTTTCAAAAACGCCTCCGGTCTGCCAACAACAGAGATCTTGACTGCAGTTTAACACTGCAGTTTTCCTCTCGCACACAAACACACGCACACACACACACACTTCTGCAATCTCTCTTCCTCATCTGGGCTGATAACAAACTCCAGAGTGCAGGAGAGCAGTGAGTGGAGATGGGTGAGACACACACACACACACGGGTTTTCCATGTTTTATGGGGACTTTCTATTGGCATAATGATTTTACACTGATTTTGTACTGTGCAAACTTGTATATTCTATCCCCTGATTTATAAAAACAGTTTAACAGCATTAAGTCCATCCGTCCGTCCGTGCTTGGACGTGCACAGAATGTCTTTTTCTTTGACCTCTCTGTACTGGGAACTGTTTTTCAGTTGTTTTAGATACGGTATTGTACATACGGATCTTAAAGAGACCTACATTTTTGTCCTGCTGACAAACAGCATAATGCAGGCTAAGGGCGGTGTTGTTTTGAGAATAAGTAGATGGTGTTAGAATAAGTGATTTTGAAGAGAGGAGAAGGAGGAGTGTGGCAAGGTCAAACGTGTGTGGTAGTCTGAGGCCAGAGAGTTTTTCACTGTCCAATCAACAGCCATGCTTTATCTCAGATATCTGTACATGACCAAATGAGCTGGCAAAGAACACTACATTTTTGTAGAATTTTCCGAAATTTGGTGTGATTATACATACATTGTATATTTCTAAAAAGCACACCCTTATTACTTTCATATTTCATATTGCTTAAGCATTACAACAAAATATTTTATTTCTTTAATGTGATAAACGCTTCCATTCAAAAGTTTGGGTTCGGTAAGATTTATTCATGTTTTTGAAAGACCTAATGCTCATCAAGGCTGCATTTATGTGTTCAAAAATACAGTAAAAACAGTAACATTGATATAATTTTACAATTTAAAATAACTGTTTCCTATTTTAATATATTCATAAATGTAATTTATTCCTGTGATGCAAAGCTGAATTTTCAGCATCATTAGGCCTACTCCAGTTTTCAGTGTCACATGATCCTTCAGAAATCATACTAATATGCTGATTTGATGTTCAAGAAACATTTATTATTGTTAATTAACAGCAATGATGAAAATAGTTGCTGTTTTTTGGATACCAAGCTAAATTTTTTTAGGGAATTCTTTGATGAATAGAAAGTTTAAAAAATCAGCATTTATATGAAACAATGTTTTGTAACAATGTAAAAGGCTTTTGCTGTCACTTTTTGATTCATTTAATGTATTTTTTGCTAAATAATAATAATCCCCCCCCCCCCCCCCCCATTTTAATGCATTTTCACATATACTTTATAGGTATTATTTTAATACATATTTTAAGACATACATATTTAAGGTTTCAAATAGGGTGAATTTTGGTATCGTGTTGAATTTAACTTGATTTTTTATATTTAAATTATAATATAACACAGCAACCTGTTTCTGAATACATGATAAAACATATCTGAGTTTCTCTGTCCATATACATAATAATAATAATAAACTTTATTTTATATAGCACTTTTAAATGTTACTTCTCAAAGCGCTTTAGACAGAAAAGGATACAATGTAAAGGTAAAATGTAAATGCATAAATAACAAGAGATAAAACATCAAAACAATAAACTAAACATACTGAAAAACATACAATATTCGAAATAAAGATACAAGATATACAATATACTACACTACAAAATCACATATAAGCAAGTCTATGAGAAAGATATATTCTGCACGCACACACACACACACACACACACACACACACACACACACACACACATATATATATATACAGTATATCTATCAGAAAGACACTTCAGTCTTCAACACCCACACTTATGTTCACAAGTTTGCATTCAGACTCCTCTGAACGAAACCCAGCAACAACTCTTTTTTTCCCTCTTCCTTCTCTCTTTTTTCTTCACTCACGGTGTGCTTTAAATGTGCGGTTGAGGTATGGAGGTGCGTCTGTTCAATGAGCCGTCCAGGGTCCAGCTTTGCCAGGAAGACAGAATAAATTGTTTTAAATAAGCTATCGAATTGGGCCAAAACTGCTGGTGGCGTTCTCCCTTCCTCTGCTGTCTCGTTCTCTCTCGCTCCTCTTTAAGCCCCCGCTGACAGGACTCTGCTGACAGTGGGACACTATCTCCACCTGTGCTGGGATGTCATGCTGTCGTTTATGCCCCATTGTCCTTCAAATGGCAACATTAGTGATTTCTGTGCGACTGGAGAGAAACTGACTATAGTGCTCCGGGGTTTAGCCCCGGTCCAAATTAGACTGGAGGAAAAAAACAGGAGCGCGTCTGTTATTCAGCTCTAAGAATAAAGCTGTGCAAATGCTCTAAGTGGAAAGCTGTGCTCTGTAACTAATTTAGTGATGTATTTTTGTATTTTTTTTTGTCTTGAAACCTTTGTGTGACTTTTGGAGAGCTAATGTTTCTGATTACTGAACCCCCCCCTCCATCTTTTTCCTCCTTTTCGAGACACAAGTTATTTATGAAATTCCCAAAGCAGCTTAGGATAAATGACACGCGGCGGAATAGAGAAGCATGGCGGACTTTAAAATCATTAGAATAAGAAGAGGCTCGGTGTACAGAGTGTTAGCAAGAACAAGCGCCCCAGAAATGCACTTGATGGCTTTCCCACTGCATCATTCGCTCGAGTCTGACAGCGGATGGATTGCCAGATACAAAGAAGCCTGGTACTCCAGCGTCTTCTGATTTAAATGTCACTTTTGAAATAAAAAAGGTATCACTCTAGTGTGAGTCTGATGTAGACATTAGTCTGAGTGGGACTGGTTGAGAAGCAAACCGAGTCATCTGAATGGGGATAAATGGAGGAAATGAAAGATAGACAGGCTGGGGAAAGCAGGATTGATGGCTGTAAACATCACAATGGTAGAGCGTGGATTTGCAATTATGGGATATTGTTTCATGATCTTCTGAAACACATGGATATTGAACTCATTTGGGGGAAAACGGAAAGAAAGAAGGCCGTGTTATGACAAAACTTCTTAAAGCACAGTTTTTATAAAACTAAGTAGCGAACAAAGTCCAAACTATTGATGTAGCTCACAATGGAAGATGAAGAATATACAACTTATCTGACATGTTTGTCGAAGCATTATCCTAATCTAAAAGTATAAGTCATCCATGTTGGTTTACCTCAACTGTGTTAAAGAAATTATCTATGAATTATTGATTAAATCTTTTAAATATAACAACTGATGGTGATACTAAGCTTTGCCTCCAAATGATATTTTCATTTTTAAAATTCAGCGTCTTTTTCACAAGGGAAGATATTTCATGTTTATTTTCATATTTATGTTTGATAGTGAGAATTGGTCCCCAAATTAAGTGTTACCATACTATTTACTAGTTGCTTTTTAGCTTGCATATTAGGATATTGCCTGTTTATTAGTACTTATAAAGCACATATTAATACCTTATTCTGCATGATCATATTCTACATCCCTTAATCCTACCCAATACCTAAACTGAAACATTACAACAATACCTAAACTAACAATTAATAAGATGCAAATTAGGAGTTTATTGAGAAAAAAAGCTGTAGTTAATATTGCATGTGTTCCTATAATATTTGCAACATGAGCCTCGTTGTTCATTGTTTTAGGTATGACCAAATGGAGGCAGTATTTTTCATGTACAGACACACAAACACACACACACACTGAAACGCCTCACACATTCTGAACAATGAGAGGATGAAGATTGGGTTTTAAATTGAACGGCATTGTCTTCTCAGATGCTGCCCATCGCCACATTGATTTATCTGTGCATATTTTAATTTGTCCTGGATACAATAGACCATTATCACAATCACTGGCGGAAATTACCCGTTTATTTCTGCATTCATTTCGCGATTTTAATTGATGGTGGCTTTTTAATGATGCTATCCAATTAAAAGGGGAATAAAATGTTCAGCTGAGTTATTTAAGAAAGAGTACAATACTTGCCTGCACAAACATATTTTAGCAAACCAATATGTTAAAGTTAACTTTTTTAATTGATGTCACGGTGACTTCAGGTTTGGAGTGCCACGGACTGTACAATTATTGACAGTGTCAGAACTGTCCTATAACTCGACAAAAATGCACGTTTTGAGGTGCAGTTTCAGCTCTAGACCCGGTCTAACTGAACCACAGTCAAGTCACCTTTATTTATATAACACTTTTTACAGTACAGATTGTTTCAAAGCAGAGATAACAGGAAAGTAATGCAACTAAGTTTGTTTCCAGAAGAAAAGAGCGTCACAGTCCAGCTTAAGTACGTTCAGTGATGGTTCATTTTTGTTGAAATTTTTTTTTAATTTAGTTCATTTATATATATATATATATATAGCCGCTCTGGAGAAAACTGTGATGTCATCGTCCAGCTCAGTTCAGTTCTCATATTATGGTGTCAATGCAGGCAGATCAATATTATTGTTCAATTAAATTAAAAATTAAATTCAATTAAATGTCCCCAACTAAGCAAGCCAAAAGCCAATGGCGACAAAAGCGAAAAAGGTGAGAGTCAGTCAAGGGGAACAGGGTTGTGAGCAGTGCACATTTACTGTTGAATAATTAATAAGTATATCATAATAATAAGTATAATAAGTAATAATAATTAAAGCCTGCATTTATTTTATCCAAAATACAGCAAAAACAGTAATATTTTAAATGACATATTCAAACTGACAGTGTTGGAAGGATAAGCACCCATAGTCTCAGACCTCAAAAAACTTCCACAGTGACACACACACACATTTGTGTATTTGACTGTCTGCTGTTTATTGTTTGTCAGAGCAAGAGGATGCATGAGTGTGTGAGGCCAGTCGTTCCTCCAGCTCCGGCTCCATTGTCCCCCTGCCAGACACATTTGAACTTAATACTCCATGAAATAACGCGGCCATCAAACCATTGTAATCGTGTCAGGTTAATAGAAGAAGTGAAATTATTTTCCCTCGCAATCTTTCAAACTCACCCACTTCTCTTCTCGTGCACCAGCACATTTCCGATCACGCTGTTATATTGTGTTTGTTCCGCTCCCATAAAATGCTTTCCTTCTCTTTAGTGATTATTCTCAGTATCTGGGCTGAGAGGCTCACACAGTTTTTTCGAACAACTTGCGATCCTAATAAAGCCCTTTCCCGCTGTCCATCTCACATAACTCTCTTTTACATGTATGAACTCGTGTAGCATCAGCATTGCTCATCGCTGTGAGGTGACGGTGACCAGAAGCATCCAACATGTGTTGCTGTGTCCACCTGGATGATGCGACGGCAGCCATATTGAGCCAGAACGCCCACCACACACCAGCTTGCTGGTGGAGAAGAGACTGTGATGAAGCCAATCAGTATATGGAGATGATTAGGAGGCCATGATGGACAGAGGCCAAGGGGTAAATTTGGCCAGGATGCCATGGTTACACCCTTACTCTTTTTCGAAGTACATCCTGGCATCCTGACCACAGAGAGTCAGGACCTCGGTTTAACATTTCATCCGAAGGACGTTGCTCTTTGACAGTATAGTGTCCCCATCACTACACTGGGGCGATAGGACCCACACATACCACAGGGAGAGCGCCCCCTGCTGGCCTCGCTAACACCTCTTCCAGCAGCAACCTGGTTTTCTCAGGAGGTCTCCCATCCAGGCTCAGCCCTGCTTAGCGTCAGTGGGAAACCAGTCTTGGGCTACAGGGTGATATGGCTGCTGGCTCAATATAGTAGAACAGCTGGACTCTTAAAGGGATAGTTGACTAAAAAAAAAAAAAACAAGAACATTCTGTATTAACCCTCATGTCGTTCCAAACTCGTATGACTCTTTCTTCTGTGGAACACAAAATATATTGTGAAGAATATTGGGTACCAAACTGCCTATATTGAGACATTTCTTGAAATATTTTCTTTTATTCTTCCACAGAAGAACTACATGAGGGTGAGTAAATAATGACAGAATTGTCATTTTCAGGTACAGTTTTAATACAATGCCATCTCTAGCATCATTTGCAATCATTCATGTCGTTCAAACAACAACAACAAAACGCCTTACAAGTTAAGTCCCAGTTAGTTAACGCATTAACTAACATTAACTAACAATGAGCAATACATTTGTTACAGTATTTTTTAATCTATGTTAACGTTAGTTAAAAAAGTACAACTGTTCATTAGTTCATGTTAAATAAAGTTTCCAAAAGAGGGGTTTATGCCATCAGTGATCCGTTCTTAAAAGAACAATTTTTTTCTAAGTGTGATTTTAATAATCTAAAGAACCTTTTTCCACTTTAAAAAACCTTTGTGTGATGGAAAGATTTGTAATGTTAAATGTTCTTCACAGAACCATAGATGCCAATAAAGAACCTTTGATTTTATGAATGTAGCTATTAAATAATATTAGCACATATTACTTTTTATTTAATAATGGATTAATTCAAATGAATTGAGAATAAAAATGCTTTAAAAGTATTTTATATTAGTTCATGTTAACTAATGTGTAACAAATGGAATCTTATTGTAAAGTGAAACATGAACGTAAAGTGAACTACTGTTTTCCATATAACATACCTGGGCTATGACTGGTATAGATCAGTCAAGCAACTGTTATTTTAGATTTATTTATCTATAAATTGTATTTATCTATAAATTTGATTATGCATGATTACAAATGGGGACATCAAGTGTTTTGTTCTCATATTTAAAGTGTAAGGAGAATTTTCCTCAGCATTTGAACAAATCAACCCTCTTCTCCATTTCCCATTGACAAAACAATTAGGACAAATGACCAGCTGATTAAATGTTTCCAAAAAAAAATTTGGTTTTGTCAAAAGAAGGAAAATTGTCTAGCTTGAATTAAGAGAGGGGCTTAAAGAAATATAATCAGTGGTCTCAAAATAGAGATTTTTAAGAGGGGGAATTATGACTGAGGAGCTATTGAAAGCTAATTTTAAATAATTATGTGTGCTGTTCTCATGACAGTGAGAAATAATTTAGTAATTGGCTCCATGTTCCATAATTTAAGAAAATGATTGTCATTATGTGTGTATAATCATAGTTCTGGTGGTCAGATGACATTGAGGAATGTGGCTGTTCGTGAAGCTCAGACCAGGAGTACATGGATGGGTCATGTACGTCTGTATATTTCATAAGAATGCCTCTCAGATTTCACACTTTTTTTTCCCAAACAATAATCCATCTGTCAGTCACATATGGCACTGCTCCAACACTCCTCTCTTCAGGAAGCAAGAGAACTTCCTGTTCAGAGATGCCCTGGTCCATGCGACTTCCTCTCTCTCATGTGGTTCTGGATTATATTTCTTTCCTGGCCATATCTGCGTTTCTCACATACCTCATGAATTCCAACCTCAGCAGGGGGGCTACGTCCAGAACTGGCTCTTTTCTTTTGCCGGCTTTAAAAAAACTGCGCCCACCCCGGCATTATTCGCTGAGGAAGAGATACACACTCGACAAGCCCCATATTCAAGTTATATACTTATTGGTTGGTAATGTTTTCTTTAGGATTGTATTTCTATTCTAATAATGGTTAACTTAGTGTAAAGTTCACAATTCAAGTCAAAAACATGCACTAATCTAATAAAAAAATAATCTTGCACAATCATGTTTTCTAACCACTTTTAGCTCGGTAGAAAATTTTCCATAAGGATTTTTTTTGTTGTTGTTGTGGAATTTTTATTGGATTTAATGATCAAGACTATTTTTTCCTTAAGGTTTTGGTTTTCATGTTTTATGGGGATATTCCATAGAGATAATGATTCTTTTTTTTTTTTTTTTTTTTTTTTACTGCACAGATATATTCTATCCACTAGCCCTAAACCCACACATCAGAAAGCATTTTTACATTTTCAAAAAACATCACTTAGTATGATTTATAAGCTGTTTTCCTCATGGGGACCAACAAATTATTTCAGATATTGCTATCTTTGTTGAAGACATTTTGTCCCCATAATGTAGAGTTTACCAGGACACACGCACTACTGTTCAAAATTTTGGGGTCAGTTTTTCTGAGAGAGAGATAAATAGTTTTATTCAGTGAGGATGCATTAAATTGATCGACAGTGACAGTAAAGACACTTACAATGTTACAAAGGTTTTTATTACGATATATACAATTACAATAATATTTCAAAGTTTTTACTATATATTTGATGAAATAAATTCAGCCTTGGTGAGTAGAAGAGACTTCAAAAACATTTAAAAAATCTTACCGACCCCAAACTTTTGAATGGTAGCGTGTATCTACTATTTCAGGAGTGGTAGATTTGGACCCCGCATTGCATCATGTGAATACTACAAGCAACACAACATTTAAACGTGATAAGGAAGAGTTTGCTGTTGCTGAATCAGATACCAGTATAACCAGGTGCTAGAAATGTGCTCTTCCAGGCCAAGTATTTGTGTGTATGCTGATTTATAGTGGGGCGAGAGAGCAGGGCCCTGGAAGTGCAGAGGCAGTGCTTCAAATACAGATTGTCGGTGGCCTCTGGTGTGATTGCTGACCCAAGGTGAGGCACTTAGTGATTTATCTCCTGCAGTATCCCCCATCTCTCCTTCTCAATGATACAGCCTGTACTGTAGACTCGCTGGGCTTTCGCCGGACCCCAGTATATAATATAAGGCTAGATTGAAAGTCCCTATAACCCTAAACCTCCACAGTGTTCACCTCCATGCTCTAGCATAATATATACATCCCAGAATGCCCTTTATTGCAACCACTGACTTATATTTTCTAGTGTATCTTCTTCCTTTATCTTTTGTTCGCTTTTTCAATTTCTCTCTCTCTCTCTCACACACACACACACACACACACACACACACACACACACACACACACACACACACACACACACACACACACACACACACACACACACTCTTCCTCTTTGCTCCAAGCCCCACAGCTGTCTGAAGCTGAGGCTGGCTAATGAGGAAATATCTTCTCAGCTGAGTGGATTCGATGCCAAGAGGAAAACCTGCAGAATCAGCCCAACAGCTTCATCTGTCTAGTGTGTGTATGTGTGTGTGTGTGTGTAACGCGCTCTGCTCTTAACATATTTCACCGCATGGGACAGCTGCTGACATCCCCATGCCCCGAGATCCTTCTGGAGCAGATTTACAGTGATTTTCAGTGCAATTATACCTGCCAGTTCTGACTGGTAGAGTTGCCCTCCTCAGCGCTCATGTCTCAATGCTAGGAAGCTGACCAAGAGCCTCCACCTCCAGATGGAGGGTGCAGGGTATAAGACTTACACTCTTCCATAGCCGAATCCACATCTCAGACTCTGCATTTCGCGTACACGGGCCTGTGCACGCACCTGCAGCCCTGGACATCATTTACAGTTAGTGAGGAGTGAAAATTAGATCTCGGGCTTGTTGTCTGTCACCAAGAAGCGCTTATGTGTTTCATGGTTGTTGGCGATGGGCTTGTGTGTGTGTGTGTCCACCCACAGGCAGGACTACGGGGATCTTTCCAGGCTCTGTGTCAATCACAGCATCCCTTACTGAGAGTGGGTGACCCCTACAGTAGTAACACCCTCAAACATCTGAGGATAGAATGAGAAAAAACACGAAATCCTGTTTTAGATCTACTCTGACATATTAGCATGTTTAAGCAAATACTACAAAGTAAAAATGGGATGTATTTACCCTCTGGTGCTCTACTCGCGTCGGTCAAAAATGACCGAAATATATATTTTTATTTCAATTAAATTAATGGTATATATTTTAGTTCGATCTTTTTTTTTATTTAATATTCTGTATTTTTAGGGGATTTTATGAAACCAAATTATGTTAATGCTGTATTTATAATCTGTATTTACATTTATTCACTTTTTGAGCATAGATGTGAAAATTAAAAGTCCAACTTAAACTGTCGTAAATCTTGAATGCTTTAGAGCGCAGAATTAATTTTGATCTCTTTCCAAAGACGACACTTGGCAGATTATTGCTAAAGTGAAAAACGTTTTAAAAAGTTACAGAAATTTACGTGTATTGTTATGAAAAATGTTCAAAAATACTATTTTAAATTTTATATGAAACAAAAACATGTTTTACTCTAAAATGGTGAGAATATCAAAGCTATAAATCTAAACAAGTTGTGGTCAAAAGATCTCAAAAGATGAGCTTTCCGTAAGATTTTGTTTGGCTGCAGTACCAAACTCTTCCGCTAGAAAGAAATTTGTCTCCCATTAATTTCCAACGTGGTCATTTTTGACTGTGAGAAGCAATAGAAATGTTACTATTTCAGGACCATTTAACCTGTTAGATTTATGACCAGGATTTTTGTGTGTGTGTTCTCATAGCAAGTGCCAAAACCTTTACCAAGTTTTGTACCATTCCGATGAACAAAAAAACCCAACAAAAAAACAAATGTAACATTTTTCTGTCAAAAATGACTGAATTCTACTGGTCACTTGTTTTATTAGTGAATGAAGCAGCATTTTTTAATGAATGGGCTGAATGAAGAATTCAGTGACTCATATAAGACTCTCTTACTGGTAATACTATGTAACCTTCAGAAAAGTAAATTTAAAAATAATTTAAAAACTAACGCACAGACTGACTGAGTGGAACTAATATGGACAAGCAGAGTAAAAAAAGTCCCAGTGCTGATGCTGGCGAAATATCAGAAATCTTGGAACACTGCTCGACCAATCAAATTTGAGGTCTGGAACTAACTGAAAATAACTAATATGGTGCATGTAATTTATCATATTTTAAAATACACTTATACTTAAGACTTCTAGTTTTAGCCATAACTATGTAAGCATGTTAAAAGTCTGCCATATTGATGCCAAAAGCCAGTAAGCATCTTCCATTTTTGATTCCTTGAACCTTCTGACCTTTGAACTCGTTCTCTTAGAATAGGCTGGGTCTCTTTGACTGTGCCATATATCATCTTTTATATCCATTTATATCTCACCATAAAAACAACTGCCTGTCTAATCAGAGAGTCTATAGCCAGAGAGAGAATCTCAGGTTCCACTAGGCTATTGATGATGGTGGTTCATGAAGGAGGCATACGAGATATACTAGATTTCTTCTGTGTGTTTATGACGACCATCTTATCTATGTGTTTGCCATAATGTGAGTGAGTGGTAGCTTGAGCAGGAGAGGGAGAAAAAAAATATTGAGAGAAAATAACAGCGAGAAGAATGCAGGTGTATGGCCAATGATCTATAGGGATCAAGGAAATGAGGACGAGAAGGTATTAAAAGAGAAGGGGGACGTCGTCTCTAGAAGGAAATAGTAATATCCTCTAGTACCCATACTGTCACTCCAACAGCCAGCCTGCTGTAATTCTTTTAAGGGACTCATCCCTCATTTTCTGATTAATGTCAGCAGTCGGGGCCAGTGTGAAGAATCAGTCTAATTGATGCGCAGTAATGTATTTGTCAACAGAAAGTGGTCCCATCTGGCCCTGCATGATGACTCTCACGGGCAGCTGTTTGAGGTTTGTGAAGGGCTGAATGGGAGAGCTTGGTTATTGAGATCATTAACGGTTTGTGTCCTGAATGATTTTATGACTTCACCTAGGTGAATGACGCCTGACGAAGGGGCTGTTTACACGACACTGTTTTCAAATAAAAATGTAAAACGTTTTGTGTGTTTTGGCCGTTCATTTACATGGGTGGCTAAAAACTCAAACTTTTGAAAACGGGTTTCAAAGTGGACGTTTTTGAAAACAGTCTACGTGTAAACAACAAAAACGTGAATCTCTGAAGACGATGACATCATGCGCATGCGTATTTTGTAGTGTTTCATCACCATCTAATGGCCTGGCAGTAGAATACAAAATCTATTTTTAGTCGTTTTCGCGGATCCATGTGAATGGGGATCGTTTTGACAATGGTGTCGTCTGAACGCTGAAATCTCGAAGGAAAAACTTCTCCGTTGTCGTTTATTGTTGTTGTGTAAACGTACACTAATTAGAAAGGAAAATATACATATACATTATGCGTGTGATTAGTTAAACATAGTGGGTAGTGCATAAGCTCCGATATATTGCACGGTGACCCTTATGCAGACCATGCGAGTCTGGATGGTGTAATTTCCTGACTGTTATGCCCTTGATTTCCCTTTGAAGGTGAGCTTTATGACAGTGTTGTAGTACTCGAGAACGGACTCTGTTCTGGTCTATTCTGACTTGCACATGTGAGCCACTCTGTTCTATCGTGTCTCTGTGCGCTGTGGAGGTTTGTGTGACACTGACAAGCTTAAATCATCTAAATTATTCAGATCTCAGTCTTGACTTAGACTTGATCCTCTTCCGTCTTGGTCTTTACTAGGACTCAACCTACTTATGTCTCTGCATAGATTCGGACTTAAATAAGCTGGTCTCGGCTTCAACACTGCTTTATGGCCAAAAATAATTTAGGAACCAGAACATTAGAGCCATGTTTTTCACTAGCAGCTGGAACTGGATCTTGTATGCAGTGATTTGTTACCAATTAGTTCCCACTTAGAAAATTAAACCCAAAAGTTTCTGCAAGCACTCTAAAGACTGTTCCTCTAGTAACTCCATCATAAGCACATACAATATATATTGAAGCTCCTTGAGTTACTAAATAGGATTGGGATAGTCCTGCTCCTGGAGTTTAGCTCCAACCTTGCCCAACACTCTTGCCTGGAAGTTTCTAGTAATCTGAGGGGCTGTTTACACTTCAACTAAAACTGTAAAACTTTTAATGTGTTTTGGCCTTTCGTTTACACGACAACGGCGTTTTGGGTGCCTGAAAACGCAAACTTTTGAAAATGGGTTTCAAACGGATTCGTTTTCGCGGATCCGTGTGAATGAGGATTGTTTTGACAATGGTGTCATCTGTACGCGGAAAACTCAATGGAAAACGTCTTTGTTTTAAGCATATCGCTGTTGTGCAAACGTACCCTTAAAGACCTTGATTAGCTGGATCAGGTGTGTTGAATTAGAATTAGAGCTAAACTCTGAAGGATAGTGGCCCTTCAGGAGCAGGATTGGACACCCCTGAAATAGGATATTTCAGAGGGTACTAAGAGGTTCTCCAAAAGGTTCCACCAGTCTGAAGAACCCCATGTGGTGCCTCAAGTATATTTCCATTTTTATAGTGACGCATCCAACTATCCCTCTCTTTCTCAACTCTAGGCCTAGACTGGTGAATAATTAACATGCCTTTCTCTCAATACTGCTCACCCCATATCCAGAGTTGACGACTCAGCTGTAATGTGTCCATTTATCTGCCGTGGACAGAGGGGCAGAGTCAGGCCTCCACCATCAGAGAGCACTCGCATGGAACGCGGTCCCCAGGCCCCACGTTGACAGCTTCCCTCTCTCGTGCCCTTTCCAGTCAGCAGGCAGACACCGAACAGCCAGCACATATTCATATTCATAGGGAAACGCTGAATGTCATGTTTACCTGTCAAGGTCGTGATTAGGATGAACTGTTATCAGGTATGTAAGTGAACCCCCCCACCAGCACCACCACCTTCACCCTCACGTGCGTCTCGAAACGAGAGCAGTCAACAAAACCATCCGACAGAAGAGCCTTTGATTCTCTGTCTCTATTTATTCTAATGTATCTTGCCGTTACAACAGTAGCTCATAATGAATTCTGATAAATTAAAGGTTTTATTGTTCGGCTGCCATCGCTGTCTTTGATCAACATGCCAATTACGGAGGGTAATTTTCCTGCTCTCTTTTTCTCCTCTCTTAAGAGGTTTTCCGCCAAGTGGAGGGAGTTGACACCCGCTTGACAGATTCTTTTTTAATTCTTTTTTTTCTTTCTGTTTTATCATTACAGTTACACACGCTCAGGAATTTCATTGTCTTTCACCCCTTTCTCCCTGATAGTTCTGTAGAAGAAGTAAGAGAAAAGAATATCTGTTGACTCAATTGGGGATGTCACAGAGGAATCTTTAACCTGAATGGAAGCGTTTTGACTCCTCTTATATGAAATGACAGATGAGGACGCAGTCTGTCTTCATCGAGGTAGATGTACACAGACAAGTGCGCCTCTCCCCTAACTAGTGCACGGGTCTAAAAATAAGTAAATAAAACAAACTAACATGCTGGGGGCAGATGGGAGATGGAGGGGTGCTTTTTTCATAAACAATATATGAGGTGCTTTTTGCAAGTCAAATCCTTAAAGATTCACTGTTGGCTTTCTCTTCTCAGCATCTTTTAAAATGCACTTCTGCGTGCCAAAGGAAATGGCAGGAAAACATCAGAGGGGGCAGGGAGATTGTGTGTGTGTGTGTGCGTGTGTGTGTGTGTGTGTGTATGCATGGTGTATTAATAAACAGAAAACAACGCATTAACAATATAACGGCTGACATAAAGATTGCTGCCTTGTGCCTTCCGTGTGCGCTCAGTTCTCCCTCTCTTCCCGAAGTGGCCCTGGAGATGTTTGCCGAAGTAAATTCACTCTGTTGCATGCTCAAACTCCCATCAGCGCCCTTACATGGCCATGGTCTTATGCAACGAGCAGTAGCCCGCACCCGTAGAAGCTTCCAGAATCTGTGCAAAACCACAAGAGAATGTCCAGTAATTAGGTCTTACCATTAGCCCCCATAGGCCCCTACCAATCCACCCTTGCACGTCACTGTTAAAAGTGGAGATGAGTTGTAACTGGCAGTTGTGCAGTGACCTGTGTGCATCAAAGCATCCTTTCTTTATTGGGTTGTCTCCTGTCCACACTAATGGCCACAGGGGGGCTGAGCCTCGACTTCACCTGACCAGCCCTCACAAAGCCAGGTCTCTAGAGCCGACAGGCGGAACGAAAATCGCGTTAACCCACCTCAAACCAAAACACGTACACACACACCCACAGAAATTGTGCATTTCTCTTGATTTTGCCCTGAGATCAGTGGTAGGTGTCAGCATGGCTCATTATTGTTTACTAGCAATTGTCATTGGGGTTATGTGTCATCACCTATATAAAGAAAACTAGAATCTTCTGCCTAACTTAGCTCAATGTCTCAAAACATTTCTTATTTTTCATCGTCACCTGCTCTAGAGAAGAGTGTGGTTTTGTATATGGCTAATTTGAAATTCTTATTTGAACCATGATTTATTTCTGTACTTTGTACTTTGGAGTACCATATAAATACTAATGTTAAGAATTATGTGTATGATAATCATTCAGTTCCATATTTATTTGGTGTGTATAAATATATATATATATATATATATATATATATATATATATATATATATATAGTACCATGCTAGTATACCATCACTGTACCATAGTGCTTTTTTGTAGTTATCACTTACTTATCACTGTACCTTTTTGTTTTTGTACCTTATCGCTGCTTTCTCATCATGTCAATGTCATGATGGATACATCATTTAATATCCATGTTTTTAAAAGGAAAAACTGCATATTACCAGTTTAATAATTCCCAACATTTACCTGACTTTAGGGCATGTCTTTATGTTTTAACTTATGTGCCTTGGAAGAATGCTGGTCATGTTCCAGTCTAGACCAAATCTCTTTTCATCTACTGGCTTTGTTAGACTTTACTTCATGTATTCACTTGAACAGGCTTAGTCTTAAACAGTGCGCAGCCTTGGTCAATCCACAACATTGACACACACACACACGCACGCACACTAATGTCCCTTTAATAGTGGAAATGTAGGCCACTGAAACTGGCAGAGTGATCACCCTTAGGCCTGGAACAGCAAGGAATTGAAGATGAATTAAAAGTGCATTTGCCATCATCATGGCCCAGACCCATTGACATGTTATATTTTTTCTTTCTCTCTAGATTTAGAAGGCCTCTTCTCATTTACTTAGGCTGCCCTATGCCAGAAGGTATAGCTGCTCATTTCCAGTGCCCCGGACAATGCTTCCACTTAAACACACACACGCACACACACGCACACACCCACACACACACACCATCGATCTCTCGCACATTATTTGCTGGGTGACGAGCGTTCTCCCTTTGGAGCATCACAGCAGGTGGAAGCTGCAGCCCCTTGGCCAGGTTTTTTTTTTCTTTTTATTTAATGCATCTCAACTTCCATGTCATATTTTCCTCTCTTTAATTGATACACAGACCAGCGCTGTTGCCCAGTACAGCATTATAAGGCTTCTCCTCCAAACAGACCCTTATCCTCCTCTAATAGGCGTCTCTCTCCTCTGAGGCCCTCAGCTGTGTCTGGCCAATGCTAGCGCTTTGCACCGAGGCATCTCTGCGTAGCCCATTAGTTCTCTCTCCCCCCTCCGGTCCGGGCCCTACATCACTACCCATGTGTGCCTCGGCCATATTAGGAGGGATGCTGCCACGGTAAACATTCTTCATCTTGCAGGTTTTCTGTTTTCTGTGGTGTGCACGATGAAGAGATACTGCCTTCGGTGCAGTTTCTCTGCTCGCTGTAGCCCTGGGAGGTATCAAATGCTGTAGGGCTTATTTAAACTATTTGTCACCTCTATACTTTACATTGGTAATCAACTGGGATTTAACTAGGTTTTGTTTAGATGTATATGTTGTTATTGCACATTTTCAGTCAGGAAGGGGGGGAAACGTTCTGTCTTCTGGCGAAACAACCACACAAAAAGCACATTCCTGGCAGCTATGCTCCTTTTTAAGTCATCAGGGTAAAAAGTGCTGAAGCGCTGTGTGGAGCAAAGAAGTGTTTTGCTACTCAACCGGTTTTAACAGTCAAAGGCAAGTCTGTCAGTGTTATGGAAGAAACATAGTAGCAGAAATCCAACAGATTGACCCTTTTTATATTGCACATTTCACATAATCATAAACACCTTCAAAAACAGACTTTCAGCATCGACAGGGCTGATGCTGGGTTATTTCTTAAATGATTACTTATACTAAAAATATTCTAGCACAGTAAATCTCAAACTTTGTAACTTCAAAGTCTCTATTGTCAAAGTCAATATTCAAAGGCCTCCTAAACAGTCAGAGAGTTTTTTTTCTTGTACTTCTGCTGAAACTATGACGTTAATTATAAGGTGTTTATTTTGGTAATTTATATTAAGTGTAATTAATCTAAGGGTCTTTTGAATTTGATGTTGACGCATTGATCTTAAAAATAAGTAAATAAATAAATCTTGCTTTGTGTAAAAGTTCTTCAAATACAAAATTAGTTTATTCAGAAATCTTCATAACTTGCTTGTAGCTCTGCTCAACTAGCCTATCATTTTTAAACAAAACATGGGTAAAGGAAGTGTCTGAAGAATAAAAAAAATGTTCCTGATTTGTTAGTTTGTTACACTATAAACTTTAAAAAATTAAATGATCAATAAGTTATTATACCATATGATTTTACAGTGCTTTTTATGTTTTTATACAATATTCAACTCAATTTTTTAAGTCAGTTTAATGTAATTTAAGTTGAAATGACTTAAACATCTAAGTTGACTCTACATAAAAATTCAAGGCAGCGACTTTTTTTATATTTTTCACAGTGATATACAGACTTTTACATTTGAATTAACACCCCTATCAAAAGTTTAGGACCCCTTCTAAAAAGAGCAAGCAAGTGACAAAGTCCGGTCACACCTGATGCAGAGGGGTTGAAAAATCAGCGCACCTTTTGAATCTTTACCGGTGCGTACATAGATAGATTGACAAAGCAGTTTGTTCTACCAAATTTAACAATGATATATCATTATCACAACTTTCCAGGGAGATCTATAAAATCAATGGCTCCACAAGTTGAGCGGGATTAGTATTACTTACATGCTGAGAGGGTGTTAAAGCTCTCGGGTATGGATCGGAGTGGCGGCTCGGATCAATGGCATTTGTGGACACTAAGCTCAATAACAAGTCCTTCCAAGAACTGGAAGAGGAAGAAGAAAGAAAAAGATGTGAAAGGCAAATTTGCCAGGAGAGGAGCTAATATCCTGTATGCGCTTGGCTGAACATGAGCAAAGGAAAGAGAGAAGCAGGAAGAGGGAGAGAGAGAGAGAGAGAGAGAGAGAGAGAGAGAGAGAGAGAGAGAGAGAGAGAGAGCCAAGGGGTGCGTGTATGGATTCTTTTTCCTTTTAATTGTATCAATAAAGATCTAGGTGACGTTATTGATAACATGCCTTCATGGGTATTGGCAGATGGACAAAACAAATTCATTGAACCATCAGTGTGAATCGGACTTTCTGTGTCGTCCCTCAATACTAAGTGAATGGTGACTGATCTGTCGTGTGAGATGTATATTTACAGTGCACGCCGTCTTTTTAGAGACAAGTGAAATGTGCACGCTCAAACTGAAGGTAATCGTTGACGAAATTCAGACGGACAGACATTCCACGTGCCAAGTTCCTATCTGTCTGTGAGTGTTCGTAAGGCGGTTTGCAGATGCTGTAATTGGATCTGCAAAAGTCAAATTTCCTGTTTGGTGCTGAAGTCCTGACAACATGACAAAGGATGGCGTGTTTAGATAATGGAGATGTTTGCCCAAAGGGATAGCATTAATCGTGAGAAGAATGACCGGTAGCAGCCTCAAATCTGAGCAAGATGAAACAAGTAAGGCAGCACTGATACATCATATCCTGCTCTGCAAGAAATGTTCAGTTTTGGACAGTTAAAGTCCTTTTGAGAAGTCATTCTCTAGAATGTTGTGCCCAGAGTCCAGACATCAATACATACTTTGAAAGTCCTTTCAATGTACAATATTAGCCTGGTGAAAACCTGAGAGGTGAAAATGGTCCATTTGTAAAATTCAATGTTGGAGCAAAAGTATTAGTTTGTTATACAGTATAATTTCTAATATAGTCTCTTATGCTGGGTTCAGATTACACGATATCAGCCTGTTTTTTGCACAATCCATTTGGCGTAGAGTGTTGTGGTGATTCGTAAATGACAATGGGCGTCGAGATGCAAGCAGCGGTCGATTCATCTCGTATAGTGTGTCATAGTGGACGACAGCCGACGCCACATCTGTGATGCTTCAAGATGTCCCGACATGTTTAATTTTTTACCCGTCCTCCATGATGGGTTCCGTCACATCTGCGAAGTTGACCAATAGGAGCGCAGAAGCTCTTCCGTACACAGGCATTGCAAAACGAAAGAGAGATGATGTCATTGTTTCTGCTAGGTGGAATTATACAATGGAGGAAAGGTTCGTGGCAACAACATTCCCTGAAGGTACTACAACGACAGAGTGAACAAAAGATAAATGCTGGCGAACGACAGCGGAGGCACTTCAGCAACCCAGTGAGTGCTGGGACTAGCATTAAGCTAACACGCCGCTTTGGTAGCCATTGTTTGCTACGCTCTTGTCTCCGGAAGTCAGTTGCAAGTTCCGTCTTCTTGATGACATCACGCATATTGTTAAAGACGCCAAGCGATGATTGGGCGATGATTACAATAATATGTAGTCTGATATGTTGCATTTAAGAGTCAAAATGGTATAATCTGCCACAGTGACTATCATAACAGACAAAAATATTGTGTAGTCTGACTCTTAACCTAGCATTATGCTCACCAAGGCTGCATTAATTTGACCAAAAATACAGAAAACAAATGTAAAGAAAAAAAACACAATTTAATTCAAATGAGTGTTTTCTTTTTAATACATTTTAAAATGTAATTTATTCCTGTGATGATGCAAAGCTGAATTTTGAGCAGCCATTTCGCCAGACTTCAGTCACATGATCCTTCAGAAATCATTCTGATGCTGATTTGGTGCTCAAGAAACATTTATCTTTTGATAAATTTAATGCATTCTTGCTTAACAAAGTATTATTATTATTATTTCTTAATCTTACTGACTCCAATCTTTTGAACAGTGGTGTATATATAAATTTATTATCAGCACCTGGACCAACGTTTCTATAATTTCATGATAATATTAAAAGAGGATGGAAAAATGAGTAGGGCCAGAATTCAAAATGACCCAAAACATAAGTAGACTATACCATACACTGTAAAGGTATAAT
This sequence comes from Meda fulgida, assembly GCA_030578275.1. Classification (NCBI taxonomy): domain Eukaryota; kingdom Metazoa; phylum Chordata; class Actinopteri; order Cypriniformes; family Leuciscidae; genus Meda; species Meda fulgida. The sequence goes on along the minus strand of CM060622.1, from coordinate 5,722,649 downwards.
AAAATGTCTTTATTGGCATTGATGGTTCCATAAAGAACCGTTAACTTCCATGGAACATTTTCATTTTACAAAATGTTCTTTACAGTAGTTTTTTATTTATTTAGATTGTTAAATGGTTCTGTTAAGAACAGCTCAATGAAAGGAACCAAAAATGGTTGATTTATTTTAACCTTTATTTTTAAGAGTGTAGTGGGCCTCCCTCATTCTCTGTTATATGCCTCCTTTCCTGAGCTGATGGCAGAATCCAAATCAGAGGAATTGTGTTTTACATGTACCCCTAATCATTTTTTATAATGTTTTGAGACCATTAAGTGAAGAAAACTTCTTTTTGTAAAATCACAAGACGGTGAAGACAGAAAATAAATGAATCACAGCATTTCTTAGATCATTCTAATATTTGATATTTGCTAACACTGACTACAATGAAGTCCTTGAATTAGATTAATAAGAGAACTTGACAAGGGCAGATAAACTGTTTTCACAAAATACCACAGAGATGAGATTTCACTATTCTGAAGATAATTTGCTCTATTAATTATGAGTTTTTACATTTGTAAAGCCCCAGATCAATCACCGGCTCTAAAGCACGAGTGGCTCCGATTTGCATATAAAATGCATTTCTCCATCTGTCAAGTCACTCTTTTTCTCTCTTTTTCTTTTTTGTTGGGGATCAGTCTGTTTGCTCTTTGATTACACATTCAAACACTGACCAGGCGCTTGTCCAAACAGCACGACTGGAGAGCAGCTAGTGAAGTGTAGTCAAACATCTCCTTCCCTGGAGTACAACGCCACATCACTGCGGTGGGGTGCCCTCACACACGGAGAACAACACCAAAGTGAGAGACGCTGGGGAAAAAGTGAAAGACGGAAGAAGAGAGGAGAGTGTGAAAGCGGGGCCCTTAAAGAGTTCTAATGAGAGGCTCATAACTGCCTCAAATGGGGCCAGTCTTTGCACCCATGTTTTGATGAAGATGAGAGATGGAGTGAGCAAAAAGAAAAGGTGGCGTAATTAAACAGCCTAATGAGTTTGGGGGGTCTTTTGTCAGTGCAGAGGATTCTTAAAGGAGGGGGTATTTTATGGCTGGAAAATCTTCTCTTTCAATACTGTCAAAGAAGTTTCTTGCAGAGTAGTTATCACAGCATGTCAAATTGCTCTTGCTCGAGAAATAATTTAGATTTTTTTCCCCCCTCACAGAGTGCTCCGAAACAAAAGGCACCCCTCTGGTCTAATTTGCCTTGGTAGGGTCCCTCCGGGTGGGGGGTCCGCATGGACAGAGAGAGCCCTGTCTCCTCACAGGAGGATTAGAGGGCCGGGAGGGGGCGAGGTGAGGAAGGGGTGTCACAGTCCCCTTGCAATTTCACCCAAAATGCTGCAATTGTCTCTGAGCTCGAACAGGGCAGAGCAACAACGCTCATTTTCCCCTCCATTCATTATCTCTCCTGTATTTACTTATCTTTGTCTCAGAATGGAAAAAATCAAAGTGTTTAAAGGGCCTCTTTCATGTGGAGAAAGGTTTTTAACAGCGAATTTCACTCTGACACGGCTGTGTTAAAGCCAAGGGAACGCTTATGCTCCGAAGACAGTATGAATAGCAAATGAGTACTTTTCTACTTTTCTTTGGTATTATGTACTGAATTAGATCCTTGATTTCTTCAAATTACATTTCCCAAGGGCCCCCCGTATAATGTGCTCCTTTTGGGCTGCGATGTACAATTTTATGGTGTCAAATTAGCACAAAGAAAATTACACCATTCTTCCTGGAGAAGGCGCCTTACTTGGGTTATTTTTTATTTTTTTTACCTCATGTGCCACATCTTTTAATGATTTATATATTTCTTTGAAAATAATTCCCCTCATCAAGCATCCTTGGCTCAAGAGCATTTGGCTGGAGCTTATAAAAGTGAGCTAGCTGCACTGGATTTACATCCTAATAAACGCAGGCCAGGGGGAAAAATATATTCTTCTCTGTTTACAATAAAATAAACTTAATTGACATTGTCATTCCAAATGACTGTCAGAGCCCAAATGTTCAATTGGAGTCGGCACAGCGCTTTGCTGTTTTTTTATATATATTTTTTTTTTTACGAATGATTTCCAAGAAATTATTGCTGCCAGCCTCATGCTAGTGAGGTTAAAAGCATGATTTTTGTGGTGCTGGAGATGTGGAGACAATACTGTATCTTAAACTTGGAATGAGCACAAACTTTTTTTCCCAGGGAAAAAAAGAGAAAAACACAAACTGAAAAGAGTTACATACTCTTTGAAGTGCTGCTAAAAGTTGTGCCTGGTCTGACGAATTTCAGGATGCTAGCGTAGCATCAATATTCGAGCGGGTGCCAAATGGCGCACACACATGGCGTATACTTTCTAAATTGCAAATTCTCAAGCGAACCATGTCTTCAACAGGTGCTGTGCGTTTGTCTAGCTCTCGGAACGCGCCCTTTATCTGAGGTGTTTATGACAAAAATTTTAATATGTCCAGTTTAAAGGTCCCTTTCCTTCCCCTGATTCCCAGTTACACGCGGACCCAAGTGAAATGGTTCGTCTCTTATCTTTTCAAAGCCAGATGATTCTGTTTTTGCTTCATTATTGTATTTATGCTGAAACGTGTTGGCTGTTCCACTACGCTGAGGAGGTCTGAATCTTCAAAGACGGACCTTGAAATTGAATGGTGGATGGAGCTTGAGCTAGCATGAACGATGTTTAATTCTACAAAGAGGGAACGTAATAACAATACACCTTCCTGTGAGAAACTGAAGGCCAAAAGAGTAATGAGTTAAAAGAATACAATTTAAAATATTTCTATCTCCAATAACAAATGTGCTGCACAGACTAAAATGCCAACGTTTGCTCCTTTATTGTTTCGTCTCGAAGACAATGGGGCTCGTGAAGCTGGGCATTTTGTGTCGGGCTGCTTCCATTAGTTGGAGTTTTGAAAAAACAAACAAACTGGATATTCTTGATGGAGAAAGAAAGAAAAAAAAAACGGATGTTTTATGATGCCACCTACAATTTTAGCCCTGTATCACAGTGAGAGCTGTGACTTTAAAAACCCTTGTCACGGCCACCCACAAATTCTAGCCAGAGTGAACTCTACAAAACATTTTCGTGGACAATTAAATTTTTTCCCCATCCAACTTAATTACTGCTATTCCTGTAGTAATATGTGGCTGATTTGAGAGACATAATTAGGTGGGATATTGAGGCAGACCTCTGGGGTCCAAGACCTTGTGGATCAGAGAGAATGAGAGAAAGAGACAGAGATATAGAAAAATAGATAGTTAGACGGAGAACGAGCAAGAGAGATAGAGAGATGCCATTTTCTCAAATTATTCTGGGGGACGAGAGCTCCCAGGAAGCTTATTCAGCTAAGGCCTGGTAATTAAATTATAATTTAACCTGCTGACTCTAGAGCAAGAAGGCCCCGGCTGGGATGGGGGTGGGAGATCACTGACAGGATTTATACTTAATGAAATAATAAAGCAACAGCGGCAGCAAGACTGCTCACACGAGTCGGAATACGCTCAGTGTTTACGTTTGTGTGTGTGCATAAAAGTTTGTGTATTTGTTTTAGCTATAACTGCAGGTGCCTATTTTTTCCCTCTATTGTTCTGTTCTCTCCTGGCGGTAGATATCACGTTCCCTCCTTCCTCTTCCTCGGGTGAGATTAAGGGAAACGACATTAGGAGAAGTGTGAGAGAAAGAGATCTCGCACAGCGCCATTTCAAGGCAGCGCCTCTTGTCCACAGCAGAGACTGGTAAGATGGACTCCCTCCTCAGTGTTAGCGCTCACTAACCCAGCCTCTGGCTCATTAACCCCCCCACCACACACACAGACACGCGCGCACCCCACCCTGGCCCAGTGCTGGTGTGCCTGACGGACAGCTCTAGTTAGCTGTCCCTTAGAGCACAGGGAGAGAAAGTGGTGAATGACTGGAGCACAAATGACAGGTGCAGTTAAAATGGTGAGGCGCAGAAAGGCTGCAGGACAGAGAGGCTGGAGTTTAGTTTGTTTCTCTTCCATTTCTCTTCTTTTTCTGACAGGAATTGAAGAAACGGTGAAAGAAATTTGAGGTCCCTTTATTCCTTATAAAAGTCATTTTCCAGTAACACCGTAGAGTGATGGTATAAGATGGAAATGCCATGGTACTACATGATTCATACTATATTCATAAACCATGCAGTGTGGTCCAAATCTTAAGACATTTGAAAATAATTAATTTATAATAATTTTTTTAAACTGATTTTTTAAATATTTCTATTAACACATTAAACATTATAAATATAAATATGATGTTTAATGTTAAAATTATATATATATATATATATGTATATATATATATATATATATATATATATATATATATATATATATATAATTTATATATATATATATTCAACTTTATGTTGCTTAACTTTACTTGCTGTTTTTGCTCTATTTTCACCACAAAAATAATAGAAAGAATCCTCGTTTTAGAATTAATCGGTTGAGTAAATGATTCAATTACCGATTCACGTAACAGTCACCGCGTTCCAATTCGCATATCCGTCCTAAATAGTATTCGGAATGAGAATTAGTGTTTCTCAAATCTTAGTATCCTGAATATTATAACCTCAACATTTGTCTATGCGCTGCACATTTTATATAGAACAGCTTCCAGAAGAGAGTATAATGCAGGATACACACACAAAAGCTTCTCCTGAAAGATGTAGCCATTCCCATTTTGTCAGAACAATCTGTTGTTTATGGATCACAACATGTCTTAGTTTTTGTAGTTTTGTTTTCTAATAAGTTTTATGTAGTTGCTATGGTGTAAACAAATGGCAAAGCTTTGCCTCCGCAGCCCGCTAGCCTGCTAACTAACATTACAGTATTGATTTAGTGTTTACTGTAGCTTTTGTAAGACTGTTCCCGCCCCTTAGGAAAATTAGCCATGATTTTGTGACCTATTATTGTTTGTATTACCATAGTTTTCTGACAAATATGATTAAATGGTGGATAACATCGTATCTATAAGAAAAAAAGAAAAGAAAAAAAACATACCACTCTGAAACATCCTGAGAAATCCGCGCTTGCAAAGTCCGTGCATGAAATCAGTTCAGCACAATCCTCTTGTTCGTTAACATTGTCAGGGTCTGAATCGGCCTTGAATTGGTTTGAAATTGATGACATCATTAATATTTACATCTGAGTAGAGCTTGCGATTATAAAGGGACGGCACATTTCCCAAACATACGCTAAGCTCTGCCAATCACAACACACTGGGCCAGCTAACCAATCACAGCACATGTCGTATTTCAGAAGGAGGGGCTTCATCAACAACTTTGCATTCAATCAGACTGGGGAGAGAGCAGCTGTAATGATGTAAAAAATTAACAATCAAGAATGAAAACATATTCTAGTACACCCCAAAAACTAAATCAAGACTTTGTAAAAGGGCAAAATAGGAGATAAAGGGGTTTGAGTGATTTAATAATCAGTATAAAAGCTGACGGAAATATATTTATTCAATGTGACTTGACTGGCAGTTTTAGTTTTGCATTTAGTTTTACAATTTCATTGTTCTCCAGTCAAGTATTTTATATTTAAAACATTAATCTCTTATTTACTGTATGCAATTGTAATTGCAGTGTTAATGCATTTATGCCACCTCTTAGCTGCATTAAACTATGTGTTTAAATACATCACATTAAATACATTCAGATGTAGCTTCTGTGCCACCTCTGCAATGCAAAGATTTGTTTTGTTGGTATTGATTTCATCTGATTGGTAACAGCTCTATTCTGTCTTAGTATCCTGTTTGAATTTATTGATTAAATGTAAGAATTTGACATAAAAGATGATTTAATAAGGTTTGAAAAGGTGTAAAATGTCCCAGGAAATCAATTTAAGGGGGAATTATAACTCCAAACACAAATGACTGAAGTAAACCGCAGTTTTACACATGTAAGTGAATTGTATTGCTTTAGCAAATAATATTTTTGCACTGTGTTTGCTTGTAAGTACCTGACTGTCGTAGAAAAACAAACCAACAGTGTCCATACAATTGCTGTGTGAATGTTTTCATGTTTTTCTGGCCCCTTTGCTCAGCTCTCTCTCTCTCTCTCTCGCTCTCTCTCTCTCTCTCTCTCTCTCTCTCTAGAAGCTGATTTGCATCTTTAGCTCACCTCCTCACCCAATCTCTCCTCCACTTTTTTTATCTGTGTCTGCCCACCACCTTCAGTCCAGCCTCATGTATAAAGTAATCAGATTTTCTCAGCAGCTCTTGGATAGAAATAGATGGATATGAGAGAAAGGATGGATGGGAATGGGGAGAGATGGACGGGACTTAATAGATCAATTTATGCTGCTCTGGAGAGGGATGGGTTTCTTTATTTCTTTCTTTCTTTCTCTCTTTTCTTGCGTTCTTTCTTTTTCTTGTTCCTTTTCTCTCTGCTCGTCCATCTCTTTTTCTAAATTTTCCTTTGTCTTTTGCTCAGCCTGTCTTTAGTGAGAGTTTGTTGACATGGCTTCCCTCAACAGACTGTCTTTAAGCTCGGCACACACCGTTTGTTTTCTTTGTGTGATTTCATATGTGCAAATAAACAGCATGCACGAATGTGTAGGTGAGATGTGCTATGGCTAAATGCACGCACACACACACACAAACACACACGCACACTTCTCTTGAGAAGGTGAACCGTACCATTATCATTCACGCCACCCCCAGCGTTCATTATCCAGCCAGCCTTCAATGCCGGGCCTATCTGAAGATTATTAAAAGGATTATCAATGGCAGAGTTATAATTAGCAGTAATGGAAGGCGAGCAGTTGCCTCTGCCATATAGTAATTATTGATGCAGATCTGAGGGGATTAAACTTCATAATGTAGAGATTGCTCTGAGGCAAAGTGACATGGTGCTTTCTGATCTTTTGGAATTTGCTGAGTTCTCCGAGAAATATAGCAGAGAATTGCAAAGCCTCTCTTTGTCTTTATCTCCACTTGACTATTTGAGCTTGTGAGATTTCGGCAGTCAGACAGCTTGTCTTCAGGCCAGCGACAAGCACGGCGAAACCACTCACCGCCGGGCCCTTTCTCATCAGAGAGAATACTTGAATGGCAAATTACTTTACACTCAAATACGTTCTGCCAGGCCTATCGGCTGTGCAAGAGAAGACGGTTTCACAGCATTGCCAGTTCCTGACCAGATTAGTGAAAAAGCAGGGTTTTTTGTTGTTGTTGTTGTTGCTTTGCTTCTTTTTTGGCTCTTCAGCTGTGTCATTGCCATATCACCAATTCACACTGCTGTAATAAATCTGCAGATTTTATAATCAAGTCATTCTTTTTGCTTATTGTATTTTTTTTTTCTTCTGCAGTGCCACCATAGAGAAATCAAGCATTCAAAGAGTGCGTGACATCGTTGAGATCTCTTTTGAAGGAGACACAGTCTTTCTTTCTCCAAAGAAAAATATGAAGAGAAAGATGAAGTGTGTAATTTTTCCACCAAACACAATTGCAAAAATAAAGACTTTAATAACTTTTCCAAGCGTTCCCTAGACTGCCGGTCAAACAAAAAGATAGTCCCGCAATTCAAATTCACACCAATGCATGAGACAAAATACCTGTGTAGGGCTGGTTGTGGTATATTTTAAATACGTTTTAAATAAACATTTTCAAGGTAAATATATACAGTATATATATATATATATATATATATATATATATATATATAATTTTTTTTACAAATATCATGAATTATTAGTACATAAAATGTCATGTTTTTTGGGAATGTGGTGGATTAACATTAAAATGTGTATCATAATCATTTTTAAATGTTATGCTCCCCATTTGTTTGATGTTAAATACAGTAATATTGCAAAAATATATTATTACCATTTAAAATAACAGTTTTCTATTTGAATATATTTTCAATTATATTTTTTTCCTTTGATACATTGCTGTATTTTCAGCATCATTCAGCATCATCTCCAGTCTTCAGTGTCACATGATCCTTCAGAAAGAATTTTAATATGCTGATTTACTGCTCAAGAAACATTTTACACAGATTACTATCAATGCTGAAAACAGCTGTGCTGCTTAGAAACCTTGACACATTTTTTTAAATTCTTTTAAGGATGCTTTTTTCCTTCATCATGATAGCTGGACAGTTGTACCCCCCTGGAATTTTCCATGTTACACTTCCCAAAATTCAAAATGTTTTCAAGTCATTGTATGAATTGCATTTTAATGTATTTTCTATAACAAATTAATAGATAGGACACACACAAACATACAAATGACCCTCAACTCTTTGGCAATTTTCAAGGGAATGAAACTCTAAGCAGTTTAATTATAGTTGACTCTGTGTATTAAGCTGGGATAGGAAAAGCATCCAAAAAATGACACAAAAGTCTCAATAGGAGAAACAACTGAGATATTAAAGAGTCTCTGTCACTCCATAAGCTCACAGCTTACGCTCAACAATATTGTCCTCTCTTCATGCGGTCTCTTGACTGACAGGATGAGTATTTGCAGATTTGGACCAGTGGTCAAGCAAAGCTTATTTTAAAAATGTCGAGGGCACGGAGGAACATCTGTTCCTATCAGCGGCGTCTCACTGTTCTAGGCCCTGCCTGTGTTATTCATGCAATATTTCGATGACAAGCCCAACAGAAGAGCTGGTGTGGAGGCCCGTGTGCTATGGTGAGGCTGTATATCTAGTATCTGATTTCTTGTGCGTCAGAGTGATGGACGTCGAACGTCTCTCTCTCTACAGATGATGGTGGCACAGTGAGCGTATTCACAGGCAGTCTGTCTCTATTGCAGCTGTGTCATGTGGTATGGTGGAGATATTTTTGCTCTTAAGTGCTTTCTTATGTGAGAGATGCGACCAACGCATCCGCGATAATGTTTGATTAAGGATAGCTGGGAAGAAAGCACATTTTTATAGTGCTTTATTGATTGTACACAATTTGTTGCATGCAGATGATTACCTGAGATATGATAAGTATCTAAGCATGGATATGCTTTACAGTGTATGATATTGCACAGATTATCTCGCAAGAGTTATAATTAGCTCAAAATTGTTTCCATCTTCCTGTTGGTTTATGCCAAGAAGTTGAGACCAGCGAGTGAATATTCAGCCAGCTATTCTGAGGTTTAGCGGCACCTCTTCCCCTTTCAGTGCTAATCTGAATAACATCAGGCTTAGTGTGGTCGGAAAAGAGTGAAACGATGCTCAAAAATAACCCGCTTTTCCCAAACACGGTTTCATATTCAGTAATTTTGTTCCTTTTTGTTTGTACTGGATGTTGCGGGAACACACGCTATGTTTGTCTATTCTAGCTCTGTATGCGTGTGTTTTTCTCATTGGTTTTCTATTTCGCTTGCTTACTCCACTATTGCTTTTAAAGACCCCCACCCTTCATTCAGTCAAAGCCATTGCTTGTTTTTGACAGACTTCTGTCTTCCGTCAACCCTGTTGCTGTAGCTCTGCGCCGCTAAAAACAAAGCTGCTGCTTGCTAAACAAACCCCTGTATGTCTGCTTGCTCTCTCTCAGAATGCTGTGCATGTGGCGGCCCGCTTGATCGCTCCCAGCGGTCCACATTCACTGCTGTTGGGCTGCCGAGTTACAAAGATGAGAGACAGAGAAAGCATGCACCTGCTGGCAAAACATTTGCTTGTGTGTGTTTCACCGCTTGTCCGGTGCGTCTTTAAGCCCTTGCGCATTCACCATACCTGTTGTAAACCATTAGGGGATGCTGCAGTCTCTCCACGGCCCAGTCTTGAACTCCGTCCCGTGCTGGATATTAACTTGCTGCTGATGACCCTGCTCATTTGCTCTAAATGCCTGGATTGCAGGAACATTAGGAATTGTACACATGCGAAGGCTGTTGTCTATTGCAAGCAGGCTATTATGATAAGCAGGCGTAATGGTTGTTGTAATTTTTCATCAAACCGTTCCAATATGAGCGGAAAAACGGGCGGCTTATGAAGCCGGTCACGCAAGAAGCAGATGCACCATAATGATGCTTCTATAATAACTTAAGAGAATGGTCTCGTTTTCCCATACGTTTTTCTTTTCTAAGTGATATGGCACCATTTCTGAATCTCTCTCTCGTCTTCCAAACATAACTTATTTAGAAATAAAACCAAGTGGCATTAATAACGCGTTAAGAGGTATGGAAATTTGTCTTGGAAATGTTTGAAGGATTGCTGCCAGGAGGGCTGGGAATTAAAATGGCCTCTGGTGCGGCACCATAGGACGGAGAGAGAGGCGAGAGGAATATTTCAAATAAGAATAATGTCATCATGGAACAATTTTCAACGCCTATAAGGCCATAACACACACACACACACAGATTTCGTAGGCCTTCAAATGACACAATATAAATGCCCTGTCCCTCACGCCCGGCAGATGATGTCTGATATTCCATCCTTGTCGTTTTATTAAAGATTTAAACAGTTTTGCATCTCAAACAAATACTCGCTGAGCGATTTCCCTGACACCGGCAGACTCTTCGTCACCACACAACCTGGGAACGGGAACTGAAACGGGGAGGGGGAAGGAGAGTGGGGGTGCGGCGCTATATTATATTTCCAAGTGTGTATTTAATAAATGTAAAGAATACATTATTTTATATTATCAGTGCTAAAGGGCCCCAGTGTTAGATTTAGAGGAATATGACTCCTGTCAGATGAATGGGAAGATGGGAATAAAATGGATGTGTTGATGAGCGGGAGAAGCTGAATCTCATGACATTACCATTATGAGTCCTGCGACTTAGTATGCACCGAGGCTGTTCTTCACGATGTGATCTCTCCTTATTAGTATTAATAATAATGAGAGTATTCTGCTTTAATATATCTGTATGTTTCTAGCTCATATTAACTGCTTTTGTGAGGGAATGAAAAGATGACTTCTAATGACATCCACGCTTTTATTTCTCTGCCTTTCATCTCCAGTCTTTCAGCAATGACTTTATCGCTCTTGTCTTCGTGTCATTGTTTTATCAGCCGCCTTCGCCTCATTTCATCTCTCTGTCTCCTACTTTCTTTCTCTCTTGGCTCTCGAATCCCACTAAATCGGTTACATTTATGACACGAGTCTCTGTGTTTGTAAGAAATATTTTTATTTATGCATTATTCTCCCGTCTTTCTTTCGGGAGTCATCATGCGTCTTTCATTCACCCCTCCCACCCCCGAGTCATGTGCTCCGATGGCGTTATTAATATCCATGTCACCGGTCTGACACCGCCCATGCCGTATCAATAAACATTTTACAAAGTCTGATTTTGCTGCATCTGAATTATTAATCGCGTGTGATAAGGGTCTATATTTTGTCGAAACCCAATCCTAAGTGGGGGATCTGGTTGCTTGTATGTTTGTCTTGGATCTTTAAAAGCAGCATCAAGAAGGGGTTGAAATCGACCAATCTGGCCAGCTCTGGTGCAGTCGTGAGGGAAGAGGCAGTGCTGAAATGATGGTGGAGGGCTGTCAGACCCAGTGACTCCCCCAAACTGGCAGTGACGTTCTGGGTTTGTCTCAAACTCAAAGGCCTGTCGCCCTATTGGAGACGTCAGGCTGCAGTTCTACGCGGCCTGCTGCTGCTCCGAGGAATGTGCCATCTGCAATGACTGATCCTGTCAACCCATCCGCAATCCCTTTGTCAGGCCATGCCGCAGCCTGACAAACATGGAGGTCACAGCCGACAAACAGATCCTGAATTTTTCATATCTAGGTAGCTATACTTTTAAGGAATTGTCTCGCTCAGGTGCAACGGCCAGTGGAGGCCTTCTAATGGTGATGATCATTATAAAGAACATGCAGTGTGAGTGACTGTTGGTCCAATTTCCCAATCTGCGATAAACAATAAACATCTCGAGACTCTCACAGCCGCAGTGTAAACATGATTAAAGACTTTGTTCCTCGCTCTCATAACTCCAGCTTGTCCCAGAGAGTCATAGCGAGAACACTTAGCAGATAGAGCATGATTGCAGAAGCTGTGCTTTTGTTCGAGTAAATCGAGGACGATCTTAGCATGGCGAAAAAACTGTTGAATACATTAGCGCTGAATGCTGGAGGGGGCCGCTCTTCAGCAGTGCAGCTTAAGTGCTACTGTTGCAAACCCAATCACTTTGGCACACAGTTGGAGGGCCACTGTGGCAGTTTTTGAGACTAGCATTCAGTCAACACTTTTCAAATATCCCTCATCCTTTTAAACACTGCACATAATACTTTTTTGACTTATTCTGCTTGTTCCAATTTATGTCTTAAACTTTTTTTTTAAATCAAAGTTTGCTTAGCCTGACTGGATTTTTTTTGTTTTATTTTTTTTGTTTTGCCTTTTGCGTTTTTATTTTACCTTTATTAAAGCAAGAAAGTCATGTTACAGCATGCTTCTTAATTTAAACAACAGTTTAGCAGGACGATATTTTCTTTTAAAGGAAAAAGGCATGCATTAGCTCATGAAAAGTATGGCTTACCTTTGTGTAAAAATTTTTACTCCATAGTATTTTTCCCCCTACTATGGAAGTCAATAGAGTCCATCAACTGTCTGGTTACAGACATTCTTAAAAATATCCTTATAAAAATGCCCTTAAGTATATTATTTTATAGTATATTATTTGAGTACTGATAGGTACTAATTTATAAGCACTCTTTTTAAACGTATGCTGTCCAACTGGAAGTAATACCCTAAAAAACAAACTGAAACATATTCATTCATGTGGTATATGGAACTGGTCACCATGATTTTGCCAAGTAAGACATGTTCCTGGACAAACATGTTTTGTTGATCCTGGAACAACATTCCTGTCTGAAAATGTAGTCCTATCCCTACCCCGGCCTAAACCTAACCCATTACTCTGATGTAAAAGCACAACCCTGGTTGTAAGTCTAAACTTGACATAAACCGTTAACTTGTCCATCAAATCTGTTTGGTTGATTGGAATGCTGTTCCAGGGTCAACAAAGATTGTACTCAGTGAGTTCACCATGTGAAATTAGATCTGTTTAATGTGAGACACAAATATGGTACTAATTTGAAAGTGCCAGGTTCCTTTTAATTCATGTCCATTAAGGAATCAATAGCAAGATCTCAGATTTACATTCCTAATATTGTTTGAATAAAACATGTGTTTGAATAAAAATGTCATTCCCACTCAAAGAATGCTTTCATCATAATATCAGTTTCAAAATAAAAGTGCAATTTTGGCATCTAGAAAATATTTTCCTAAACAATGACAATGATTAAACCAGTTACCAGTTACGCGAGACCACTTGCAGCCTTTAGAAAGCAAAATAAATAGCTTCTCCTCAAAAGCAGTTGATTTGATGTCGATTTGAAGACAAAGTGATTGTCTGAAAAACATGCAATTTTCACAAGCTCTGCGGTTTTTACTGGCAGGGAAAGGGGACAAAGGGGCCCGACGCCTAGCCAACAATTGGGCAATAAAGAGTCAAGTAGTTGTTGTCAGGGCTCGCTCGTCCTCTTTGTGTTCGAAACACAAGACGAGAGCGCATCATGAACTTCTCATCGGAGTTAGAAGTGCGAGTGTGTTGTTTGGCAGCGAAGGCAGCTAGTGTTCATTAGCACTGCTAGAATGCCTTGAGGCATATTGAGGAGGGGAGGCCGAGGGGAGGGGGAGTGGGGGTGGGGGGTGCAGTTTTTATGGAAATTGACCAGTGTGCTGTAACTGTTCGCCTGGCGCAAACCTTTGAAGTGGAGCTGTTCAACACTACCGCTGTCTTTGTTCTTGGTAATTGCCTAAATGATCTCAGTGGAGTGCGGGGCCACGCTACAACTGAACTAATCCAAGGCCTACCCAATAATTTGACAGAGAGCCCTCATCTCATCACACCCCCCTTTAAATGACTCCACCGACCACCATTCTGTTTAGTGTCTTTATTAGCCCACCCGAGAAGAGGGGGGGGGGTTGTTTTGTGTTTGTTGTCGGAACAAGGGGCTTGCGTGTGCATAGCCACACGCTTAACCCCCCCTTCCTCAACTCGTCTTATCCCCTCTCTGCCTTTCTCCGGCCATTGATATGGAAATGAGCCCAGGCTCCATTTGCAAATCAGGGAGGAATAATTAGTCCGGAGCACTTAGCAACAACAACAATAATACATGCCTCTGATCCGGGCTGAGCTGCCCTCTCTTTGTCGTTTAACCCGCCGCTGGCAATCGGACAAGCCCTGCCGTGATGGAGCCCCCCGTGGGGAGGTGTAGGGGGGGGAGAGCTTGCAGGAGTACAGAGCAGGGGCAGCGCTGGAGCACGGGTAGGGTTCAGGAGGCCAGCGGAGCATGGAGCAGAGCCTTCAGCAGAATCAAGCCTGGCCCACAGCCTGACGCCCAGAGCCCACGCTGGGGTCAACTTCACAGCGCCGGTCTCGCTGTCGTGCGCACACACTCACGCTGGTCCAGGCCAGGGGGCCGCATGCTTTACAGGAGCGAGGCTAATGCCTGTGCAGGCTGCTTGGGCGGTGTTTATCATTGCAGACAACAATCAAGGGTCTTTTCTTTCAGACATTGAGTGTGTAACGACGGATGATATCACTGGACTGGCTTACAGTGGGGAGATCATTAAAACCCATATACATGCAGGACGGCAGTGGCACGCCGGGTTTGGGAGGAAGTCTGTCATGGTGTAATCAAGAAAGCCCCCAACGCTTCCCTGTTCTGGGACAGGACCAGTTGAGAGATATCAGGTAGACCAAGGTCCCGTATAAAAGCAGCCCCTATGAATTATAAATCATAGGCCACCAGAGCCACAGCCTCTGGGATGCTGAGGGGGCGAAGAGGGACATGTTCCGGGAACAAAGGACAGCCACGGGAGGGGTCAGGTTAGGTAGGGGGAGGGCGGGATGATGGGGTGTCATACACGTAAGGATGATGAAGGACACAAAATTTAATATGTCTGTGCGTGTGTGTCCGTGCGTGTGTGTTACCGATTGAGTACAATAACAACATTTGAGCCTTATTGAAAAGGCAACAGCTGCAACAAAACAAGCATATTATAATGTAATCTGTCATTAAATACTGTGAAGAATCCAACGCTATCTAAGGACCAATTCGTACCAGTGAATATCAGGTTGCTAATTCGTACGACCACACTCGTACGGATTTGTACGATTTGTCTAACCCCCTGTGATGGGTAGGTTAAGAAGCGGGGTCAGGAGTAGGTAGTCAAGTAGTCAGATATTTCCAACCCGATATCACGGCAATTCGTACCTACTAATAAGCCACCTCGTAAAATGCGTATGAATTGCTGTGAGATCGGGTTGGAAATGAACTGAAGTTATTTTTTTACCTTTTTTCTTTACATATTTTACAAATCACCTCTAAGAATCTCAGTGGAAATGTAATGCATAAAACAATCTGTACTTCCACATATTGATTTACAAAGTGCCAGGCTGATAATGGTATTTGGTGTATATGTTTGTGTTTACATTACAGAGGTCCTAAAGGGACATGGTGATGGTGTAAAAATAAAATAAAATAGATTGGTGGCAAAATGCTCAATGCTTTGGCATTCTACTGAGGAATTTTGTGTTCCCTAGCAAAATAATTGCGTTCCCCCCAAAAAAACGTTTGTGATGGAAATAATATGAGGTAGGAAAAAAACAACATTTCAGTGCTTGTGCGAGCGAAAGCAAAGTTTCTCGGGAGAACGTCATGCTTTTCTTTGAGAACGCAGTTTCATAAGGAATGCAATACTTTTGCGAGAGAATGCGAAAACGTTGAAATATAATTTTTCCGCCCATCTCATTTTTCCCCCATCACCATGTCCCCTAACGGGCTACATAGTACATGAATGCAAACCCTTGTTTATCACGCCAACAGGGGTTTTCTTCATTTTTGATTCATTTGCCTCAAACACTATCTACGATCTAAAGAAATCATTCTGTTTCATTTTATACTTCAAAAATAAAACCCTGTTATTTCAAACATGCTGAAAAGTGGCTGAAATATGTAGACTCAACTGTGCTGTTAAAACGTCTCTGCAATGAGGAATTTCAGAGTGTGTGCGGATGTCTGCAGAAGCCCGACTGAACCTGCTTGCTGAGGGTTTGCCTGTGCGTGAGCGCCGTAGGTGGTGCTGCCCGGTCCTGTCTGGTCGGGGGCCTCTCAGCCTCCACTATTGGCCAGCAGGGGCCTGGCTTTGGCCCAGTTAGGATTGGGTGAATGGAAATATAGTTTTTGGGGTCCATGCTGATGAAAGCTTGATTGATGTGGTGTCAGGCGCTCTGTGATGGATTAAACTGTGTGTGCAGACGGCTGTGGCCCCGGCCAGTCATGGCTGTTGCTGCTTTTTCTGCAAGCCACTGCCGCGGCGGCTTTAAGAAAATTTGATTTTCGCAGCAAAGAAACAAACCGCAGCCCCTTTCTCTCCGCTGCCTGACTTCCATTTAGTTTGAGAGTGCACAAGTGATTCTTTATTGGATGAAATCTGCACTGAATTGGATAAAGTGTTAGAGCGCTGAGCCATCTATCACTATCAGCACCCAGCTCCCGTTTCGTCTTAAAAGAAAAGAATGAAAGCAAAAAAAGTGAAAAGAGAAGGCTCCAGAAAAAATAGACAGCCATAGGATGTTAGAGATTTTAAAATTAACTGTGGAGTA
This sequence comes from Meda fulgida, assembly GCA_030578275.1. Taxonomy (NCBI): domain Eukaryota; kingdom Metazoa; phylum Chordata; class Actinopteri; order Cypriniformes; family Leuciscidae; genus Meda; species Meda fulgida. The sequence goes on along the minus strand of CM060622.1, from coordinate 5,706,044 downwards.
AAGGAATATATATCTTTGTACCCTCTATTTCCTCTGTGTTAAGCCTGTTGCCGTGGTCAAAAGATGTCAAGTCCTTTCTCTATACCGCTCAAACCCTGAACCACCAGCACACAAGAGTGAATGTTGTTGTCTTGTGAAGAGTGTATGGTTAACCCTCTAAAACGTATCATCAAACCGGTGAGATCACTCTAGGTTGGACCGTACGAGGTCTAAAATCAAACCGATTTTATTAGAACCTCTTGTGTGACCTAATGAAACTGAAAAACTGCACCACAGATATTTTAGTGTTACAGACATTCGAATAATCACGTACTATAGATGTCATCGCCTTTTATAGGCTATGTAATTGGAAATGATTTTATGAAAATATAACATAAAATTACCATGCAGATTCAACTCAAATACTGTGTCACAGAATTGGTGAATAAATTATTCCAAGTCTCAATAATATTAGATTTGCTAAAATAACTTTCAGGTGAATTAGTTACTAGTACTGCACGTTAGCATACTAAATGTAACTTTTTTTAATTTAAGACCAAGAAAAAAACATATAAATTGTCAATGAATTGCAGAACAATTGCATATTAAAGTAACAAACATCATCAACCCTCTTCAGATTTTGTATTAACATCTTATTTTGGTGAGACAGATAATATGTAAGCAAAAGCACCTCTCTTCAGCACAATGGTAATCCCCAAAACGCCAACATGACCACAATTCTTCTGAATTCCCACATAATAGGACAATCAACATAAACAAGCATTAGCCTTTTTACCCTTCTCAAAATTACACTTAAACACTTGAATGTATCCTTTAATCCCCTGATACAGACTCTTACAAAGCATGTTTGAAACTTGAGACCCACTGCCCAGTTTCAGATCATGTATTTACTGTATGTGGTCCCTATGGATTGCACATTGAAGTGGATTGAACGCAATGAAATTACATTTTGTCAAAATCTTCAAGAGTTGTGCTGCATATTCTCATTTTAATGAAGTATATTAAACTAGCAGAAGCTTGAGGAGTTTGGGTGTTGATGTTTCGTTCCAGCCTTCTCACAGTCACTCATTTTCATCCTTTCTGGGAGATCAAATTGATGTTCTATTCTCTTACAGGCTTTGAATCCCACATTGCACCATGTAAACAAACATGGCTGCACACATAGCTAATAAAGATTGTTATTAAATAAGTTAATTCAATGAGCAAATCTAGAATTTGATGTTTTTAAATTGTTATAGATTTAAGAGGTAAATGAGAATCGCTACACATCGCTTTTGTTCAAACTAATCAAAGCAACAGTTTTTCAATAGCGGAAGAATGTAAAAGTATAGTATTTGGGGTAAAAGGCGCCACTGCTGTTGGGGATAAAGACACAATAATTAATATGATAATAATAATAATAATAATAATAATAAACAGATAATAAACAGCTGACTGACTTTTCCTTTTGTGGACATGACATGGTTAGATTCAGGTGGTAAATGTCATATATTAAGTTGGGTGTCACCATATTTATAAGGAAACTATCATATTTAAAAATGATTTTAATAATATTATATTATAAAATATAATGTATTACTGTAAATCTATATTCAACTATTACAGGATCTCCTTCAAAGCGTTACTTTTTAAAATAATTGTGTTTCTGTATTTTTTAAATATATTTTATATTAACATATTTTAATGACAGTGTATTTATTGAACAAAAATGGATTATTTTATTTATCAAAATAAACTATAAACATTGTACAAAAGTGATTGTTTTGAACAATTATTAACTTAGACATTATTTGAAAAAGCATGTTACTTTAGCTATTTGTATGAATAATGTTTTTATTTTCATTAAAACTTTACCAAACTTTTATGATTTATTTTCACACAAAATATGTTGCTCCATCAGTATTCAATACCAACATTTTTTTCATCAATCATACTCGATGGGAGTAGTGAAAAGCACCTTTTTCTCAAGGTGTGCCTTTAGCCCCGTTGTACACTATTATGTTGTCCAGTGAGTGGCCTTTAAAAAAGTGCATTCAGTTTAATAATAAAAAAAAATCACCTGAATCTGGCAACTAAAAGGTTAATGCTGTGTGGTGCTTGAAAATAACATAATACCAACACTACCCTACACCAAACCAATAGTGTTAAAAGCAAACGAGATAAAAAAGCATTTGTTAGCAAGATTTGTTTGACTTGCTTTTACAAGAATTTGAACTCTTTTAGCATGATGTGTTATATGGGACTCTACATGTGCACTCTACATCACAAGTGTTCTGTACCAGGTGGTCTACCAAGCAAGTCAATGTCACAAAAGCCATACATTTGAACTCAACGATCTCACCTATAATCATCATTGAATTGTGTGAAAAGGACGTTTTTTGTGTTTTACTTTCACTAATATTCATGTCAGCTGGAAACTGCAGTGTATGCATATGTATAATACTGTATGTTTTTTGAGTTTTCAAAAATGTAGGTAGGGGCACATTTTCCGAGATGTAACACCTACACTTTGTCCTCCAGTGCATTGTTTTTGTACACTTATTCCAGATCTTAAAGCAAGATAATGAGTTGAAATTAAGTGTAATTAGGGAGACATCCAAAATGTGTATTATAGGTGGCCTCCAAAAAAACAGTGTTGATATACATATCACGGGACAAGCTTGTTGTGCCACAATGAAATTCTGAATGATACATTCTTTTAAAAAAGAAATTCTTTTAACTCAAGATTTTGAGTTTACGTGTAAAAAGGTTAAGGATCTGAAGGTGTGATGGTTCGCAGTAAGTTTGCGTCACCGTTGAGGATAGTCGGTCTAGAACTCGACCTGAACGCTTGCAGCCATTTCCCGTGTCTTGACTCGTATAAACAAACCTTCAGGTGGGGGGAGAACTACAGGAGCAGCCCTGCCTCTTGTCCTTCAAACAAACCAATTAGCCTCTGATGTTTGTTTGCTCAGATCTGGCCATATCACAGCCATCCATTTTTAAACAGAAGGCCTGTCTGTCCCTCCCCTCGCCCATTAGCGCTGTGCTCTGAAGAGCAAATGGCCTTGAATTTAGCTCAGGGCAATGCTGCTGATGCACAGGGCACATCCATAAACACACTCACATATACAGAGATTGAAAGTTACAAAGAACGGAAGGCAAAGAAAGAAGGGAGAATTATTTAAAAGCGGCTAACTCCGATGTATTTCATTTAGGCATTCATAATTCATTTTAAAATGAACCACAGATGATGTAAACCTGTCTGGCACGGCCACTTTGCTGAACCTTCGCCCCTAAAACATCCCTGTGGCTTGAGTCTTGCGGCGGTGTAAACCCGACAGGCTTTCCTCTCTTCATCCAGCCTTAATAAATCATAGCGGGACCTGAACAGCACTCATCGGCCCGCATGGAGATCTATAATGAGCCAGGGGTCCACCTAACCTCTACAGAAATATTTTATTAAGATTGTTTAAGCCACACTACAAGCCGTCAGACATGTTCTAACATATTTCAGGGACATCTGTGTCATGGATAGCAATGGAAATGTTTGGCAAGGAGTGAGGATGAAGGCTGATACTGTACATGTTGTTTATGTACTTCCGCTGAGGAAACAGATCATACATTTCAAAGAAAACATTTCCCTCTCCATTCCTTTTCAATTGTACTTTTAAAAACTACAATGTTACAATCTTTCATATTAAAACTCCATACTTTTTTACCCATATAATCGCTACATCTTAGAAAATAAAAGAGTGCTGCAGGAATGAGTTTATTAAATATTATCACGCCGAACAGGAAGACTCATCTACTGACTAGTCCATCCTTATTGTGTTTGAACTCGCGCACTTGCAAAGTATTCTTACTCAAAATTTTCAATTTGTAGATTTATCAACTTATAATAGCCTATTTTGCAGTTGTAGTGTTTTTTTTAAAACTGTAGTAAACTGTAAAAAGCTATAAAATCCATCTCCTTATTCTATAAAAGTTTATAAAAGATGAGCTTAAACAAATCTTATCAAATAAAATATTCTTTCAGATTTGTTTACTGTAGTAACAAGTGAATATTATGCCACATTTCTGAACAAGTGAATCATTGAATTGTTCACTGAACCTATTCGTAAAAACACTCATTCACAGCCAAAATAAGTTTCAATGTCCTGCTTTAAAATTTGTATGAGTAAAAAAAATCGTATATCGTATAGCTCGCTCGGAATCTTTAAACATGAACAGAGATTTAATGTTTGTTAATGTTTAATTATGTTTATGTAATAATGTTTAATTTCAAGAAGTTACAGGTACACTGTGTAAAAAAACTGCAAGCATTATGCAGAAGAACGTTATTTTGGTTGTGCTTTGGCTCTACATGACTGTGAGGTTGAATATGACCCTTTAAAATAGATAATGCTTTACAATGAGTTGTTAGAGAGCTACAGTACATAAGGCAATTTATATGTTCAATAAAAATAATTATTCAAATATTATCTAAAAAAAAATTTAACTGTGGAGTAATAAAAAAGCCAACTTCGCGTCACTTTTGCAACCTTTTTCCATTTTAGTACACTACGTCAGTAAAACTGAACATACGGTATGAAGCTGGTTAAGTGATGCAAACTCCAAAATATATTTCTTTACAAATCATACACTATGGTATATGACTACACTATATGTTTTGAGGTCATAACATAATATTGTGCAAGGAGGCACATGAAAATTAATCTATATTCTGCCCCAGTAATCATAATTGTATCTGAAAACGATTATAAGTACTTCCTGTTTTAATACTTAATACTTTATACTTTTATTGTCAGACAAGTCTGAAATTGTTCTTGCATAACAGTGTCTACTGTACACTTGAACCTCCCACATTAAACATTCAATACTACACTTATACTACTACAAAACCTTCACAATACTCATGATTTCTGATTAAGTGTTTTGTTCAAGATAGCCTGATGCACAAAAGAGTATTTCAGCCTCATCTTGTTGAATCTTGTTGGAACTCTGTTCCTCCGCTTTGATGGTAGGAATTCAAACTCATTATGAGGGATATGAATAGGGTTAGAAACCATATTATTAGCCAGCCTTAGTAAATTGTTATAATAAGATGAATCATAAATCTTCTCATGAGGCTGACCTACAATCTTTGAACAGATTTAAAATTGATTAAACAACTTTGTTTTTAGCATAATAGACAAACTCTTACTGCCTCTAGTGTTCATTTCTGTCGGAAACAGCAATGATATGTATTGGTAGGCCTACGTATTTTGCGTTTTGCAAAAATGTTTTTTAGTCATAGGGTATTCACCTTCGGGTACATCTATTGTAGAAGTGTAGGAAAACAGGTGTACACATTTGTATGCATTTTTAATTTTCCATATTAAACCATTAAATGTGACATTAACTGGGGATGTCGTCAGACGGTGGAAGGAATACTTCGAGGATCTCCTCAACCCCGCCGTCATGTCTTCCATCGAGGAAACAGAGGCTGAGGGCTCAGAGGTGGACTAGTCCATCATAGTCAAGAAACTCCTCGGTGGCAAGGCACCGGGGGTGGATGAGATACCTCAAGTCTCTGGATGTAGTGGGGCTGTCTTGGCTGACACGCCTCTACAGCATCGCGTGGCGGTCGGGGACAGTACCTCTGGGATGGCAGACCAGGGTGGTGGTCCCTCTTTTTAAGAAGGGGGACCGGAGGGTGTGTTCCAACTACAGGGGATCACACTTCTCAGCCTCCCTGGGAAAGTCTATGCCAGGGTACTAGAGAGGAGATACGGCCGATAGTGGAACCTCGGATTCAGGAGGATCAGTGCGGTTTTCGTCCAGGCCGTGGAACACTGGACCAGCTCTATACTCTCTACAGGGTGCTGGAGGGTTCATGGGAGTTTGCCCAACCAATCCACATGTGCTTTGTGGATTTGGAGAAGGCATTCGACTGTGTCCCTCGTGGCGGCCTGTGGAAGGTGCTCCGGGAGTATGGGGTCCGGGGTCCTTTGCTGAGGTCCCTGTACGACCGAAGCAGGAGCTTGGTTCGCATTGCCGGCAGTAAGGCAGACTTGTTCCCGGTGCATGTTGGACTCCGGCAGGGCTGCCCTTTTTCGCCCCTTCTGTTCATAATTTTTATGGACAGAATTTCTAGGCGCAGCCAGGGGCCGGAGGGTGTCAGGTTTGGGGACCACAAAATTTCGTCTCTGCTCTTTGCAGATGATGTTGTCGTGTTGGCCCCTTCAGACCAGGACCTTCAGCATGCACTGGGACGGTTTGCAGCCGAGCGGCTGGGATGAGAATCAGCACCTCCAAATCCGAGGCCATGGTCCTCAGTCGGAAAAGGGTGGCTTGCCCGCTTCAGGTTGGTGAAGAGTTCCTGCCTCAAGTGGAGGAGTTTAAGTATCTTGGGGTTTTCATGAGTGAGGGAAGGATGGAACGGGAGATTGACAGACGGATCGGTGCAGCTTATAACTGTAATAATGCGGTCAATGTACCAATCTGTCGTGGTGAAGAAGGAGCTGAGCCGCAAGGCGAAGCTCTCGATTTACCGGTCAATCTACGTTCCTACTCTCACCTATGGTCATGAGCTTTGGGTCATGACCGAAAGGGCAAGATCCCGGATACAGGCAGCCGAAATTAGCTTTCTTCGCAGGGTGGCTGGGCGATCCTTAGAGATAGGGTGAGAAGCTCGGTCACTCGGGAGGAGCTCAGTATAGAGCCGCTGCTCCTCCACATCGAAAGGGGTCAGCTGAGGTGGCTTGGGCATCTGTTCCGGATGTCTCCTGGACGCCTTCCCGGGAAGGTGTTCCGGGCACGTCCCACTGGGAGGAGACCCCGGGGAAGACCTAGGACACGTTGGAGGGACTATGTCTCCCGGCTGGCCTGGGAACGCCTCGGTGTCCCCCCGGAAGAGCTGGAGGAAGTGTCAAGGGAGAGGGAAGTCTGGGCATCTCTGCTTAGACTACTGCCCCGGCGACCCGGCCGCGGATAAGCAGAAGAAAATGGATGGATGGATGGATGTGACATGCTTTTTTGGGAAAGTCATTATAACATGTTTTAACATTTAGCATTAACATTTTTAGCCTATAAATTTTTTTATGTGAAGACTGATATCTCTTTTTCTCTTAATTAAAAAGAAATAGAGGCCCTACACATACATTTAAAAAGCCTAAATGGTGTTAAAATTTTGATGCATTTTTTTGTGCATTTTTTATGTAATACATAAGTTCTGCGCTCCTTATCAGATCTATTTGAACTTCTAAATCATACAATTCTGTTATTTTTCCTGATTTAATGAGAGAGAGACCCGGGCTCAGTCTCTCCTGCTTAACCAAAGACACTGATGATATCTCCTTGGTTAGGGCCAAACTTTCTTTGATACAGCAAAGACAAACATTAAAGTGTTGCTGAGGCCGTCAGCTAAAACTCCTACTGTCCTCCAGTACACTCCTGAGCAAGGATAATAGCACTTACATCCTTAATGCATCATTTTTTTAATAAGTTGGAAAATTGATAAGACCTTCCAACAAAGGGAAGTAGAGAGCGGGTGCCCTGACAGTAATAATAAAAGGTAAAGAAAAGTCTCTTCTCTTTGGATCCTTTTAAGTTGCCAGCATCCAAAGACTGCAGCAAACTAGTAGAAGAAGAAAATCATTACGCACCTGTTTCATCTGCCTCTTTTTCCATGAGTATAGAAACAGTAGGGCTGATTAAAGGTGACTAAAATCTAAAACCCATCGAGGCTCAGGCTTCCTCTCTCTCCTTTTCTCCACCAACTTTTTATTTTTAATGGAATATCTGCCCTGAGCTCCTTTACTCAGGAACAGAGGGATATAAATGTTTTAAAATTCTCCCCCGAAAAAAGAGAACGAAAGGGAAGAAAAGGGAATGGAAGTAGGAAAGAACGGGTAATCGGAGAAAGATTTTAATCTTAATAATTCATAAACCCTTCCTTCAATCCCTTTTTCTCTGTTCTGCCTGGTGTTTGATGAAGACACAAGGTTTATGTTTTCATGCCTGAGAGTTAGGTAAATGTATTTCGCTGCAGAGATAGTGGTGTGATAAGGGCAGTGGTGACCCGAACGCCCGTGAACGAGGTTAGTTTGGCTATGGACGCCCAGGGGAACAAGGGGCCGCGACGGATCGGACGCCAATTGTGTGCCTACACTCTTAAATATACAGCTTCTTTATTGGCATCTACTGAATGGTTCCATGAAGAACCTTTAACCCTTAAATGCACTAATGTTCCTACAATTACTGTACATATTTGGGTCTTTAGTGACCTGGATTTATAACACGAATTGATCTCCAACTGCTGCAATAGTATCAAACACTCCTGATATTTTAATAACATTTACAAAAGAATAAATTAAAGCACATTTCTTTACTTTATTGAACTTGGATGGGTTCAATTTGAGCTGATGTTTTTTTTTTACCCTTATCACTGTCAGAGCCCATTTATATTTGCTCATATTCATGATCTCAGCCATATTCTCAAAACTATCATTTTTAGCTCACAATTAGGAGTTTACATCTTTTTATCTCAGAATTGTGTGAAATAATCGCAATTGTGTGTAATAAAGTCAGAATTGTGAGATAAACTCGCAATTGCGAGAAATTTTTTTCCTCAAAATTGCATGTTTATATCTGGCAATTCTGACTTTATAATACACAATTAGGAAATCTAAAGTCAGAATTGTGAGATATAAACTCGATTTTATATCTAAGATTTTATATAAGATGTAAAAAAGTTATTTTTTTTCCTTAAATTGGACTATATCTCACAATTGCGAGAAAAAGTCAGAATTGAGTTTATTTTCGCAATTGCGAGTTTATATCTCACAATTCTGACTTTATAATACGCGATTGCGACTTTATATCACGCAATTCTGACTTTATAACAGAATTGCGACTTTTTATCACACAATTCTGATTTTATATCTCGCAATTCTGTGATAAAAAGTCACAATTATCTTTTAAAATGTTTTATTCTTTGGCGGAAATAAGCTTCCACAGAGATCAAATTGTTGTGCAGAAAAAAAAAGTGCACTATTACATTAGCGAGTCGACCCTATACACTTTTAGCAAAAAATGTATTAGAAAACAGGCATACTTTTATCATTTTTTGTTCCTTGTTAATGAATAGATTGAGGAATTCTAAGATGGTTGATGTCTACAGTAACTGTAAAATGAATGAGGGGGAGGGCAGTGACTGATGTCCCGGGTTAATAAAGACCTGAGGTATGAGTTTAAGAGTTAAGAGTTAACATCCACGGAACCTTACAAATGCACAAAAGGTTGTTTATATTTAAAAGGGGTACTTTACATAGAAACGTTTACCCTAGAACTTTTCACTAAAAAGTACTTTGAGGAGCGTTCTTCCCTTGAAGGACCGACAGTCTGGATTTAAAGTAGCAGAGATTTTTTTCTAAGAGTTTATGGTATACTCAGCGTGTGCTCCAGCTAAGCTTTGTGTGTGTTAGTGTAACAGTGGTTGGCATGTTATCATGGAGCTTCCTGTTGCTTCTCGTGGATAACATTTGCTCACCACTGAAACAGGCATATGTGATTACTGTAATTGGCAGGAGGTATCACTCACATTCTCACAGAGATCGATGCGAACCCTCTGCCTTCTCAATCTGACCCATCTCTCCGAGCAGGGGAACCCCCACACTGAGCGCTAAATGTCAAAGTCAAGTAGAACGGCAGCCTTTCCTTTTTTGTATTTAATTGGAATATTTTACCTGCTGTTGCACTCAGAAGCATTTTTGAGGGTGAGATAAAGATAGAGGAGGAGAAGCTGAGATAGGTTGAAGAAGGGACGATTAAAGAGAAAAGGGCTGAATATGAGGGCTCAGGGCAGGACATCATATGATCAGGGATTTTATGTAGGAAGACACTCAGTCCAGGACTCGAGCTTTGACACTGTGCATAAGGAATCCAGTGATCTTGCACTTGATGTGGACAGAGACATTATACGTGGGAGGAGAAGGACTACTCGTATAAAAATGAACATGCAGGGGAAATGGCGATGCTCAATGTAGCGGCTATATAAATGCAAGTCAAAAGAGTCAACATGACTTTTCATAGAAGCATCGACTGTTTGTTTGTTTGTTTACTATAGGAGATGCATACACATTAGCTTGTCATTTTTTGAATGATTGGATCTGTAATAAATGAGTTATGCTTTATTTTACATTGTTACAGTGTAATTACACAGATAAGTACTGTGCAATGTTAATTAATATGGTTAAGGTTAGCATTGGGGTTTGGTTTAGGGTTAGTTACTTGTAATTATGCAGAATTTACTGTTATTACGTCAGTAAGTACAGTATGTAACTTAAATCACCTTAAAATAAGGTTTCACCAAACAAATATTTAAAAATAAATTATTGTATTGCTGATTTGATATATGGTATCCTAACCCTATGATCTTTAAAACTCTTAAAAACAAACAATGCTTTTACTATTTTTAAATCAATGCTATGGTTTGTACTCTGCTAGATGATGTTTAAAACTTTCTATTGCACTTGTGTTATCGCCAATCGCTTGCACATTTGTAAGTCACTTTGGATAAAACCGTCAGCAAAATGAATAAATGTAAATATGTTGTTTAGATAATGTAGATACTTTTTTTCTTTTTTTTCTTTTGAATATATAGCTCTTTTCGAATATGGCTGCTTGTGCCAAGTGAACTAACTTGGCTTAAACTTGTCTTCAAATGGCAAACTCGCACACAATTGTTCAATTGATTCTTTAAATGGCTACATATTTATATTCATAAGTGCGTAAGTGTTTTGGGGGGGAAATATCCCTTTATAATCTGTTTATTGTCTTTGTCCTGGTAGTTTTTTAACTCCTTTTTCCCCTGTCACATATTTTAGTAATCATCATAAAGTAGGTATCATTCGAAAGCTTAAACACTCATGTTTTGAAATCGAACATTGCTCTACTATCCAAATGGTACATTAAATTCCACCAGCCTCAAATTGTAAACAAATATATGGCTTTGATTTTCTAGCAATTCAGTCCAAAATAATTTGTAAAATGCATATTGTGTATAAAATTAAAATGTTTAATTGAGTAGATTTGCTTTTAAAGTCAACTTGCACTTGTTTCACACTTTCATTTTTTTGAAGCGCTTCTGCGATAATCTGCTGAGTGTCTTCTTTCAAAAAAAGAGTCTCGACTGCAAAGCCCCGTATCTAGTGAAAATCTAGTGGCATCATGCCCTAACTGTGTATTTAAAGAAAGACCGCTAGGGCTGATGGCACATTTGGGACAGGGTCATGATTTCAGAGACTTCATTCCACTCTGAGAACTTCTGTAGTCCAGAGACGATCTCATCAGGTCAGCCGTCCCGCTGGACGAGCTTTCGGGGTGTTTGTTTAGAGATTACGGTTCAGCAAAGGTGAGGGGGACCTCCTCCCCTCCATCTGCACTGCTGGGAGTCAAGTTCAGCCACGGGTCTGGCCTGTCTGGGTGCCGTGGCCATATGGGGACATTTGCATTCAGGGGTCAACAGACTCGGGCCAACTCAACTTGGCCTAGTCTGTCCCCAGTCAGAAGAGGGGAGGGATGGAGGGCATGATTTATATAAAAATGTGATTTCTCCAAGCAGGGCCGAGCTGGATGGCCGATCCCTTTATGCATGTTTCATGCAATGCAAATCAATTTTCACATCAACGTGGCAGCAGAGAAACCCCAAATGTTTGGTGTTTATTTTGCGTACGGTATTTTGTATGGTATGCATAATGCGAATGCTCCGGAGAAATGAGTGACACTTATATCAAGGGAAGCAGTTTCCTTTTAAAAAATGTGATTCACAATTCACTCCAAGCACTTTCCAAAAGTACCTTTCATATGCAGCTGTCAACTCCAATCGTTTTATTTAATATCAAACACCAAACTTTGCTGGTTGTTTCCTCGATTCTGCCTTTGCTAACTCTCTAACCAGGTTTGCTAGCCTTTAGCGGTGTAAGCTTCTAGTTTTGATGTATTTCGTGTATCTGATCGGCGCGTCCCAGCCTCTTCTTTATTATCTTTTGTTTGGGTGGCTGGACTGACTCTGCTCTGTGCAAGACTTTTGACCCTTTTTTTATTTGCCCGTTCGATTCCAGCTGCCCCTCTGCGTCCAGCCGGCATTAAAATACGCAGCAGATGCTGTGGGGAGACTGTGAATGAATGCTAATGGCATTCTGCTGGGCTCCCCAATCATTTTCACAGTCCCATAAATATAGTTTGGAATATCACAGGCCTGCGAAACCAAAGAGATGAAAGAGTCTACCAATTTATATTTTTGATTTCCAAATGAACCACATGGTTTTGCGCTTATCACACACACTGACCTATTTTCATGCATATTCTCATTACAGATATACATATTCTGGTTACATTTTTCTGATTGCTGGTCAGTGTCCATGTCTGCCCTTGCATACTTAATTGTATTGAATGTGCTCTTGCACTTCAAATCTTAAAAGTATATTTAAAAAAAAACTTTACTTTCAGATAACATAATATAAATGAAATAAATATGTAAAGAGAGTACACTTTCACGTTTCTTAACGCACTTAAGCACACTTTTAAAAAGTGCCATTTGTAATAAAGTCAAAGTGAAGGTATTATTTTAAATCAAAATGTTTTAATGATATTTTAATTACACTAATTTTGTGTTGACTAACATACTAAAGAACATGTACTTTACAGTGTCTTATTTGATATTAAAGTTAATATATGTTAAATGTACCAAATTGCAAGTTCATCATTACAAATGTGTAAGTACAAATATGTTTAATGACATGACATACAAGAGTGACATTCAAAGTTTATTTTAGTTTACCATAAATGCTTGTCATTACACTCGGCAGTAGACTTTAACCATATTTCAAAGACAATAATAGTAATTATGAAATGGCATATAAAGATGTACTACTTAAGCGGCTCAGAAAAGCACTGTTTAACTAATTGCATCTAATATAAATGTAAACTATAATACGGTACATTTTCATTTAATTGAAAATAACATGCAATTATATGCCATATTATTGCATGTTATTACATTCAGTTTGCCCTTAAAGTATATAAAAGAATATTAAAGTATATTATATCCAAAATAAGTGTTCTTATTTAAAAGTATGTGAACGTGTGTGTGTGTGTGTGTGTGTGTGTTGGAGAGAGAGAGAGAACACAAGAGAGAGAGAGAGTCTATGACCAATCTCACATGGATCCATCATGGTGTCAGTGGCAAACCTCTGACTCCCCCCCTCCCTCTATCTCCATCTCTCTGGCTTGCTCTCGTCCTGCTCCCTGTGCTTCTTAGCTGGGCCAGGAGAGAACCGGGACCACACGTCCTGCTGTCGGATAACTGCTGGATCCAGGAGAGCTTGATGCCACCGGAGCAGAGGAGCACAGGTACGGCCTCTGCTGTTTTACTAAAGCTGTGCTGTCAGACTCTGAGGTTTACCTGTGCTGCCCTGACTAATCTCACACTCCCTCGCTCTTAAACACACACCTACACGTCAGCACGCACACACACGTACACACACACTCCTTCAACTTTTGGTACATCTCCTTTGGCTTTGCTGTGTGATGTTTTGATATGCAGTCGCTGTACTGTGTGCTTTACAGGAGACCTTTAAACTTTCGTTATGCTGATGTTCGGCTGGTGGGTGTGTTTTACTGTTTCTGTGTGTGTGTGTGTGTGTGTGTGTGTGTGTGTGTGTGTGTGTGTGTGTGTGTGTGTGTGTGTGTGTGTGTGTGTGTGTGTGTGTGTGTGTGTGTGTGTGTGTGCGGTTGATGTACGTTAGTTGGAATTAATCATTCGATGGTGATTTTGTCCTGTTCAGATCTGAAGGTGCTGACATGGTTGTCAACTTTGTGTCTACTTGGGTTTTGAAACTCTAGTAACTGCTTGTTTAATTGAAATGGGAATTTATCAGGTTTAATGTTTTTTTGTTGTTGTTTGTTTCTGCTCACGCAATACAAATTTCAGTTTATTGATCAATTGAAATTTATTGAAAACCTATTTAACAACATTATTTTGAAATACTCTTCCAGTAGACCTGTAGATCTATCACACACACACACACACACACACACACACACACACACACACACACACACACACACACACACACACACACACACACACACACACACACACACACACACACACACACACACACACACACACACACACACACACACACACACACTTCCAGTCAAAAGTTTGGAATAATAAAGAAGTGCCTTTTACTCACCAAGGCTGCATTTTTTTTTAAATAGCAATATGGCAAAATATTATTAAAAATGTAATCTATTCCTGTGATCAATGATGAATTTTCAGCATCATTACTTACAGTCTTCAGTGTCACACCATCCTTCAGAAGTCATTCTAATATGCGGATTTGCTGCTCAAATTGATATATATATATATATATATATATATATATATATATATATATATATATATATATATATATAATGGTTCTTATTATTATCAATGTTGAAAACATTTTTTACACCTTTTTTGGGACAAATGATAGCAGCAATGCCTGCTTGTTTCAGAAAAATAAAAATCTTTTTTTTTTTTTTTTTGAGGTGGACACTTTACATTCCCTGTAAATGTCAATTGTGTTCTGGAACCAAAAGGCTTTCCAGAAAGAGCCCTTTGAGAGACATTTCCGTAGTAAAATGGGTGTAGATCGCGGTCTAATTGCTGGTGCGAAGGCTCTGCTCTCTTAAAACCTGTGGCCAGTGCCCTTTTTCAAATACCAGTGGCCTGACCAGTGGCTGTGTGAGCGCAGCGCTGTTCCATGGTGTTGCATTGTAATTCCAGTTTAACCCTATTACAGTTCCATTTAGGGCCAAGGGCTGGGGAAACCAGTCAGGACTTGTTTTAAACTTAATTCGTATGTACACAGACCCAGGCCCAAGAGGTTAATGGCTAACAAATTAACCCCTCTGGCATTATCTTACAAATAGTCTGCAGCATATGATAACCTATAATCAATATCAGCAATTATATGTCAGGCGGAGGCTCGTGTCGCTGACCTGCCTTCCATGAAGGGACTCTCTGCGGAAAGAAGATCTCTCTCTGGTCATGCAAAGTGGCCTAATGATGTCATTACCAGGATTCGGTAAAGAGCACGGGCACCTGGGACCACCTCTGTCTGTCCTTCTGTCTGACCCTGTGTTTCTTACTGTCTCATCCACTACACTGTTTTATCCCTCTGCTGCCAGTCTTTTTTTTTTATCGTGCAATTTTTTTCAATGTGCATGGTTTCTCTTTATCCCTCTTTTAACAGTGCTTATACTGCAATATTTGTTTATTTTTTAATCTTGTAACCTGTCCCTTTTTTTCACAAATGGCAGTTTACACCGTATAAATGGCCTCATTCGTTGTCTGAATATAACAACAGGTGCACTTATGTATCTGTTGTTCTCTTATTAATTTTGCTTTAAATATGCTTTTATATATATATACATAAATATATAAACATAAATATACACACACACACACACACACACACACACACATATATATATATATATATATATATATATATATATATGACACACACACACACACACACACACACACACACATATACAGACTTACACCATTTAAAAAGTATTTCCCTGTTACAGCTGCCATCTTAAATGACCCTGGACTTCCTATTCATTCTTTGCATAGTTTAATATTCAAATGTGTTAATTTGTTTACAGATTAAACATGCATTTATGTGCAATGACACATGTAATAAAAGCATTTTGTCATCCAACAAAGAAAAAAAAAGAAGATTTTTTTTTTGTAGTAAAATAGTTGGAGATCGAGGTTTAATTGATGGCGCTGTTACAAATACGTTATAATTTGAATCAGTTGATTAAAGTTGGCTTTAAATCGGTACTGCTTATTTTAAGAATCAGTTCTTCAGCAAATGAGATGCTGGCCATGCAGGTGAAGGACATACCATACAATAAAAAATAGCCAATGAATAAATGTAGATCTCTTACGGAAAAGCGGTATATAATTTCACAGAGATGAACACCACTGGGAATTGGCCATCTCTTCTGAGCATACATGGATCACCTTCACTCCCGAGTCATGTGGAGATGGACAGGTTCAGGGGTTCACGAGCATCGTTCCCCAAATCTGCGACTAAATCGTCTGTGTTTTGCATATATAGTTTTACTGCGACTTTGTGATTAAGTTCCTCAAGTTTTTATGTCCATGTTGTTGAAACCATTTGTATGATTTGCATTACAAGCTCAAATTCGTTATTATGAATATTTTACATAATTTTAATTGATACTTCGTTTATTTAAGTCATTTGTAAATACAGTTGTACGTTCTTGTACATATTATATGCATTTATCATATTTCAATGCAATAAAATGGGGTCCACTTATTTCATTATTATTTTTGTATTTAGACTATTGAGGGGTGTGTGAGAATTTTTCTATAGATAATTTTAGGTATTATAATTTTAGGCATTATTTTATTTGTATTAATTTTGTATTAACCGGAACACATTCGACTAGAGTCGTGTCATCTTAGTAATATTGGATTATTATGACTGGAAGTAAAAAATTTTTAAAAAAAAGCACACGTAATTGTGTTGTTCAAATTAAGTAATTTGAGTTTTAATATTTTAGCATAGCCTATATATATATATGTATGTATGTATGTATTTATGTTGATGGACAATATAATAGATCGATAAGCTTTCGATTCGTTTAGCATTTATCATAAGATAAAATGAGAATTTCGTCGATTTATTTTTAAAAATTTGACTTTATTTCATCCACGAAAATTCCTACTTTATTATGCAATTTTTTTTTTGTACTTGCTGCTGTATTACTGCTAAAATAGACGTCATTTGTTTTTCGTCTCTCTGAATATTTTAAGTAAGAACACAATTGTACATCTGTGCTTAGTTTGTCAGTCATGCTTATTTAATATCCAGAATAATTTTGACATTGGTCAGCAAAAGGCTAGTTAATTGGCAAAAAATTGTTTATGCATTTAAATGATCTGTCCTTCAAGTCTGTTTTAATATTGTTTGGAATGACTGCAAAATCGTAATAATTAAGTTTCAGACATGATCAAATAAAAGGCATAGAATATTATACATCGTTTTTAAATAAAACGTTTTCTTTATTGGTAAACAAACAAATACTAAATATAAAGGCATTTTCTCTTTTGGCAACTTTGAGTGCATGCTCGTGCGTAAAGCGCGTGACCGTGTTGCCGGGCCTGATCATCAACCCCCGGGACCTTGAACTTAACAGAAGCTTTCTGAAGAAATCAGCTGTTCGGTGTGCTGAGATGAAAGCCATATGCCTCTGAGTCATTCACCTCACTCAATGCATTGTGACAAATGGACACTGCTGAGGTCCAGTCTGACCTATTTTCTCCACAATAATCACACTTGCGGCCTCTTCACGCGACACATTTGGACATAAATAAATGCCAAAGCATGTTAATTATTACAGGACAGTCTGCTTTGCAATTGCATCACACATTATTAGTATGTTTGTTTTATATTTTTCTGTGCATGCACACAAGCGAGCATTTGAAAACCATATACGTTCTTGGTAAATATAAAGCCAAGAAAAAAAGAAATGCAGTGCAGTTGCTCCACACATATGAGTTTCACACAATGTCAGTCGTCCACAGCAGATTTATTGTCACCTTCACTAGATAACCCACAGTAATACTATTACCTGCTGTATATAAATCGAAACATATTTATTTTATTTTTTTTTGTTTGTCCTCCGTGTCCTTGTGGTATTACATAGGATCACATGACACCTTCTTTTTTTAACGCATTTCCAAGGTATTTTGCTTGACAAATGTAAACTGATTCTTATTTTCACCTTTCAGAATATAGGTTTTTATTGCCGACTTATAGTTACATTTAAACAATAACAACAACAAAAAAAATTGTATGATCGCAACGATTAAGTTTATGATACATTATTGTATCTAATCATTAATGTAAAACATATTTTCATATTATAAGGGCGGAAAATAGCGTGATTGTGCAAGGGGAGGGGGGGGGGGGCATGCTTATATATCATACTAAATAAATACAAATGACTGAAAATATTTCGTAGCTTATAACAAAAACAAACCAGCAAAACCAACCTCTTTTTCTTACAATTGTCATTATTATTTAATCACATTTCCACTCTTCATGAATAAAATGCAAACTAGTGGTTTTCTGTTGCATGCCTCTCGTCACATTCCTGAACAGCCTGCCAGTGGGTAATTAATCCGGCCAATTAAGCAACGATAAAGGCTAATTGCCCCCTAATTGCTTTGGAGAGAATATGGCTAATTATTACAGGCTAATTGAAAGCCTTTATGTGGCAGGTTGTTGTGTATTCAAAGCAGCCGGCCCTTACAAGCTGCTCTCAGTGGTAAACACCATTCACATTCAAATGAGACTGAAACAAGCAGCCCTGCTATTAGTGTTAGTCACTGCTGTATTAACCTGACGTGTGCTGAGCTCATTTGCTTAATTCTGTTGATGGCACAGTGCCCAGAAGAGGGGAGAAGATCGGGGGACAACACACACACACACACACACACACACACACACACACACACACACACACACACACACACACACACACACACACACACACACACACACACACACACACACACACACACACACACACACACACACACACACACACACACACGAATTGTTTCTTCCTTTACGTTCAAATAATAATACAAAATAATGATATTACACATATGTTTTAGGCTATTGTTTTCTTAAGTTCTAAAGGTTTCTTTACTAATTTACAAAATTTAGATTAAACAAAAAATCGTTTTCCCTGTAAAACATTTGATTTGATTTACTTTATTGTAAAATATGCCCTATCATATTAAAAAAAAGAAAAGAAAAGCAAACTGCAGCATGAATGTCCGTGCATGTGCGCAGTGTTCCAGCTGCTCTCTCTCTCTCTCTCTCTCTCTCTCTCTCTCTCTCTCTCTCTCTCTCTCTCTCTCTCTCTCTCTCTCTCTCTCTCTCTCTCTCTCTCTCTCAGATCTGCTGGTCATGATTAGCGATGCGTGGCATATATCTGTGACCCCCCCACGCCTCTCCCGCGGCACTCATCTGCGCTCTGCAATATTTGACCTAAAAAAGCATTGTATTGTCTTGACAGGCCGACGTACATGATTCAAAAACGACACAATAAGAGACAAGAAGTGTTGTTGAAATATATAAAACCGATATAGCGCATGCACGCGCTCGCGCGTGTGTGTGTGTGTGTGTGTGTTTGGATGACGTGAGGCTATGTTTTGTTATTACAAATACATTATAATGCAATTTAGACATTTTAAACGTATTTACATAATTCGCCTGAAAAACATGATTTAAAACATGATTTTGTTTTATGTAATTTTGTGGTGTCTAAGTTGGGAAAAAAAATGTCTATGTGGTGTTAGGTTTTATTAAAGAAAGGCACATTCAAATGTTTTGTCTGCTTTGATTCTCCATAAGCTTTATTATTGTTATTATTGTCCCCCAGAAAATATATATTCTCTAGTTTATGACAATTTAGTTCTAAAACAATATGATTCGTTTTTTAAAAAATGTAACCAACATGTGACAAGAAATCAGAGAGGACCCTTTTAGACCATGTCTGTATGTCAGGATCGTTATTTAAGAATTTGGTAACACTTTATAATAAGGTTTCATTTGTTAACATTAGTTAATGTATTCACTAACATTAACTAACAATGAGCAATCCATTTGTGTTACACTTTATTTTAAGGTGTCCTTGTTACAGTGTAATTATATATATAACTACTGAGTAATATTAATTAACTATACATGCACTTACTATAGGGTTAGGGCAGGATTTGGTTGAGGGTTAGTTACATGTAATTATGCATAATTTACTGTTATTGCTATGTTAAGAACATGTAACAAGGACACTGTAAAATAAAGTGTTACCGTTCACAGTGCATTAATTATTGTTACAAATATATTTTTTAATGTGTTAGTTGAAATTAACAAAGATGAATAAATGCTGTAGAAGTATTATTCACTCTCATGTTAACTAATGTTAAACGATATTGTAAAGTGTTTCCAAGATTTATAAAAAAAAACTTTTATGAAAAGGCACATTTTGTTAGTCAAAATGTCTTGATTATTCAAAAACAATGAATAATAATTTTTAAAAAATCCTTCAAAATTATGTTTTAAACCACATGCACGTGTATTCAATGTGTAAGGAAAGATAATTCGTTTTTTAAACTTAGAACTTTGTTTTATGCTATTTTTAGATATAAAGAAAACAAATAAATAAATTCCAATGATTATGAAAAAAAGAACAATCCATTATTATTCATCAAACAGCTGAATATCATAGAAATACAGACATTCATGTCAGAGGAAGGTGTCAATCGGATTTCAAATAAATCCATTTAAATGGACAATTATGTCAGAATAAAATATTGATTTGGGGGTTTTTGAGCTGCTGATGGCTATGGTCTGGAGGTGGGGGTAATGAAGGGTAATGCTGAGAGAAGTGTGGCCTCCCGTTGAATAATCCGAAATGATAAAAGACTGAGTGAACATTTTCCTAGGGGCTCCAAGGTCAAGTCCATGACCCCTGACCCCTGAGAGAGCTCTGTCTGGAGAGTCAGGAGGAGTGTGTGCGCGTGTCTGTGGAAGAGACTGGTCTGTCTGTGCGTCTGTCTGCCCCGGCTCACTGTCCTGCCCTGTACCTCTCAGCTTGGCTTTAGCGGATACTCCATCTATTATTCATCAGACTTATTAAAAGTTATTTCTGAGCCGTCAGGTCTAGCCAGATGACCTGTGAAAGGAGGCCTCTGGAGTGTCCAGCTTTACTGATGAAGAGCTCTGGGGGAACAAAAAAAAAAAATCAAAATCAAAATGGACTTGCTAAAACACATAGGTTAAAAACAAACAGAAAATATGCCTTCAATTATTCAGTGCAGCACGTGCTATAGGAGACATAAGAACTGCTCAATATTTTACAAGAACAATGCCAAACCCAGATGAATGTTTAATTATAGCCAGGTGCTGCTAGGAGAACGCTGGCTTATGTAGAAATAAACGTGCTTTCAGGGAACAGGATCGAGAAGGAAAGAGTTTATGTTCCTTCCAGTGATCATTGAGAATATTTGTTCTGTTTAAACTATGCACGGCGTTCCTAAATTGAACAGTCGACTGAATCACTCATAAGCATCTTTATCACTTGAAAATGTTTTATTTTACATTTAGAGATACAAATGCAGATGAAATATATTTGACATACATAAATATGTATGTATCACATATATACATATATATATATATATATATATATATATATACATTTTAAATGAAATGAAAAACAATAAACAATACTTTTACAACATTTGATGATTTTGGTTAGTGTTCATTTCTATAAATACATACAGTTTTAACACTAAGTTGCATATATTAATATTTTCTTTAGTTAAGACTGAACAGTAAATTAGGTAAAACTTCATTTAGCTGTGCCTTTGTTACATGTAACATGTACATGTACTTGCTATAGTAATAACAGTAAATTATGCATAATTACATGCAACTAACCCTCAACCAAACCTAATCCTGTTCTCCATGTACATACTGTACAGTACTAATATTAAATAGATAATAACTCTTGAACCTAAACCTAACCTTAACCCATGTAGTTACCTTATATTACATATAAAGTGCAACCCCTAACCCTAAGTACATGTTGTCAATTAAAATTACTCAGTACTTAATGTATAATTACACAGTAACAAGGACACCTTATAATGAAATGCAACCTAAATTAACATTAACCAGTATAAATGAATTCTGTTACATAATGATTGTTCAGTTACACTTTATTTTAAGGTGCCATTGTTACAGTGTAATTATATATTGAAGTGAGTAATATTAAGCAACTACATGCACTTACTATCGGGTTATGGTAGGATTAGGATTTGGTTGAGGGTTAGTTGCATGTAATTATGCATAATTTACTGTTATTACTATGGTAAATACATGTAATGTAACAAGGACACTGTAAAATAAAGTGTTACTGATTGGTCTTTATTCATTCGTGATGGCTAACATATACAACCTTATTTAAATTTTGCAAGTAATTAAAAAAAAGCTAAATCCTTACACACACACACACACACGCACACACACGCACACACACACACACACACACACACACACACACACACACACACACACTCACTCAAAAAACAATGAAGCAATATTTACATTTTTCACTGCAGACTGTTTTGGTGCCGAATGTCCCGCTCTTATATGCTAAAGTGTGAAAACAGTCAATCACGGCAACCTTTTCTGGCGTGATGTGATGTGTGCACACGGACCTCCCAGCTGTGTCCGGAGAAAGGGGGGTGTTGGAGAGAGGAGGGAGGGTCCTGAAAGGTCAGGAGGAGGCAGGAGACAGGCGGACCGGCTGGCTGCCGGGGCTTTGAACCTAACAGATGGTGAAGGTTAGGTGACGTCCCCTCGCCTGGCCTTTCCGCAGTAATTGAGGATAATTTGAGCACCCAAAGAGAGCAGGCCTGTCCACTGTCAGGCCGAGGGAAAGGAGGTGAGGTTAATATGAAAAAGATTTTGCATTACCATGGCTTTGTGTGGCTAGCCTCTCTCTCCCTGGTCCCAGACCTAATCCTGGCCTCGGGCTGCGAGGATGAAGACTTGTCACCCTGGGTTGGAGTGTAACGCCACGCGCATGAATACATCTCTAGCTTGATGCTCCCCTATTAACCAGTGCTCTGCCAGCACTCATTACCAACTGGCACTCGGGCAGCAGGCAGGTTTGTTTGGGAAGGCATTTGGGAAGGTTTTTGGCGGGAGATCTGACAATAGCGCTTCTATGCGAGGACAAAAGAGTGAAGGCAAATGTCTTGTGTTTCCCACTGTGAACACGCTCCTCTCATTGTGCCATTAACTGCCTAAGACACGTTCCAGGCTTATGCTGAATAATGTGCATAATCTTGTCCTAATGAAAGGTGGTACATTTAAAGCGGGTCGTATTTTGCATGCTAACTCGAAATTATGCATACAGAACAGTTGATGCTAATAATAACGCTATCAAATAATTTGATAGGCTAATTTCTATGGCCTCTAAATTACCAACACAACTAAAAATCAAAACTTTGCTGAGAGATCTGTTGTACACGATTTACACGGTCTGGTTGATCATTTATCATTTTTATGCTTTTTGAGTATCATTCTAAAATGTCCGCCATCAGGTTTATGTCTTTTTGCTGTAAAAATCTTTACTCATTTTTAGCAAGTAAATGTAAGAATAACTTTTATATTGTTAGTAATATTTCAAGATGAACGCTTATTGGACTAAAGCAACTTAGGTTTACTTGATTATCTATACATTTGTAGAAAAATCTAGCTAAAATATCAAAAATGATCCATCAGGATTTTGAGGAACGTATTTGTTCATCTCTAATCATCTTTGTGTTGCATTGCATTATATGTTTTAAAACTACAGAGCTTTGATCATAAAACTAAGCAATTTAATATCATTGTACTAATACATTATTGGGAGAAGTAAAGTGACAGCTAATATTTATATGCATATTATGTAAGTTGTCTTTTATAAAGATCTCATTGATTTACATTATAAGCTAACATAATTTTTTTGGTCATATAAATATCAGCAAATGTTCCAAATTGCATATTTTTGCTCAGTTTGGGCCTCTGAAAAAAAGAGGGTTTTTTTCCTCCTCCACAATATGAGCCATAAAAGCCTGATGTATAAAATATGATACTCAACAAAAAACAAATATGGGTAACACTTTATTTTACAGTGTCCTTGTTACACGTTACATGTACTAACTATAGTAATTACTATAAAGTGTGCTAATTACTAACACTCACCCTAACCCTATAGTAAGCACATGTAGTTAATTATTATTACTCGGTACTTAAATGTATAAATACACTGTAACACAGACACCTTACAATAAAGTGCAACCCAAATATGGCAGTTTTTTTTATTTAAATTACTATTATTTCATATGTCAGCCTTTACAAAAAACAAAGGCAATATTCCAACACACCTTCTTTGTACAGAAATCAGAAATCTTATTCTGTTAGCATGCATAGTGTAAAATACAGTTAAAGTATATCTGTGTTCCTTTTGAAGCATCTCGTCTATGATAAAGATCAGGGTGCCAAAATAACACGATGTTCCTCAAGCAGTGCTCTGTCAGGGGTAACTGAGGGACCAATTCTAGCTGGAAAGTTTCCTCTTTGGTGTGATGAAGTCATTTACAACTATTGATCTGATAGTCAAACTGTGAGCGTTAACCTTAAGAGCCTTGGAGGCAGTTTGTGGGTAAGTGGAGGTGCCCCAGGGACCCCCTTATCAGTGGAAAGTGATCTTAGTAAGACACAATAGACAAAGATGTATTTTTTAAAATGCTGGCATCGCTCAAACTCCCTTCATAACTCAGTCCATGCTAAAGCAAAATATTAGATGCCACAGACTCCCAGGACTGCTATTAAATGCTGTGCTCCAAACCTAGTGAGCTGCCTATGGAGGGAGCATTTAAAGGCATCATATGTGTGCTACCGACACGAAGGCTGGTTAGATAGGCAAGTTAGTGCTGCCTGTCCCAGAATGCATTGTGACGATCTCAGAGGAAAAAAATAATAAACTCACATTTCACTCAATACAAAAAAAGCTGCCTAGAATGTACCAAATCAGTAACTTGAGAGGTTTCGTCGAAGGCAGCAGCTTATGTAACCAACAGCCAGCTCACTCGATTTCCATACAGAGCTAAAGTGAGATCTTTTCAGTGTTGTGTCAGATTATGGTTCATCTGTCGTAACCGTAACACTTTAAAATGAGGTCCAATTAGTTAACGTTAGTTAATGCATTAACTAAAACTGACTAATAATGAGCAATTCATTTCTCACAGTGTTTATTAATCTTTCAAATATTAATTTTAGCTCAGGTCTATTGAAAAATTTTAACTGATACAACTTTTAATTTGAAATAGCAAATGTTGAAATTAACATTAACGAAGATTAATAAATGTTTTAGAATCATTTTTTATTTTTAGTTCGTTAACTAATGTAGTTAGCTAATGTTAACAAATGCAACCTAAAAAGTCCGACCGAAATAGATTGCACTTTGAACTTTGGCAGTAAAATATTTCTTAAAATATACCTTGTTTTAAAAAATATACATAAATATATACTTACCATGGTCCGTCTGAATACTCCATTCTGATTGGCTGGAAGAAAACCGTTTAATGCAAAGATAGGTCCAAGTCAGTTTAAGCATATCACACACACACACACACACACACACACACACGCATACGCATACGAGAGGTTGTGCTGTGCACACACAGAAACATTCAGGAGCACAGAAACGTATCAATGCTGCCACGCGACTTTTAACAAAATAGCTTCGCTACTGAATCGAGACATTATATTTCTCAGCAACAAGGGAGTAACATTGCTGGTTTTGAAGTAGTAATAGAGAGAGATGCTGAACAGACACAGGTAATTCACATACCTCTCTCTGTCTGATTCTAAACAGGCAGAACGCCAGATCTAACGAGCTGAAACTTACGAAAATATGAATAACTGTCATTTTAACCCTTCCGGTCAAATATTGCACTGCATTAAACTTCAATAACAGCTTTAAGTTGTCAATGCTGAGAAAATGACCATGGTATAAGCAGGATAATCCACGGCTAGTTGTGCATTAAACGATTTGAATGCAGTGTGTATTACTTTTATTGTAAGAATACAAAACATTTAGTCAAAATTGTGTTTTGACCTGTTCTGTGACAGATGGGTTTGACTCAACTGTGCTCATATTCAGGGAAACGGGTTGAAAATTTATATAAAATCAATTAAAAATCAATCAAAAACTTTTTTTTTCTTCTCAGTGTCAGTGCTGCTGTATTATTTTGCCTTTTTAGGAGAGTCTGGTATGATCGTGAAAAAAAAAGCATTTAGCGCAGACAGGTCAGGACATCCCACAAAAACACTGGAGAATTGGTCATGTTCACTATAGAATAACTAAATGTTTATGGTACTCGTGGGCCGAGCATCGGTCAGCTGTGCTCAGCAGGAGTCGAGCTTTGCTTGGTTTTGTGTGTGTGTGTGTGTGTGTAGGTCTGTGTTCCCAGCTTCACCAGTGGGTCAGTGTGGCTCTCCCCTCAGGCGTTGTCTAGCTGCAGGCTCTCTTAATGGAGCATCTCTACTGTTTCCTCTAGAGCCTGGCCTGCCCTCCTCCCGGGTGTGCTCTAGGAACCTGGCCATTTAGACTGGCTCCGGTGCCATTGACCCCGTCTGTGAACACAGCCAGTGAGAGGGTCACTCAGCTCTGGGCTTCACACTTCCTCTTTTAACCTGAAACACACCAGGTGTGTGTGTGTGTGTGTGTGTGTGTGTGTGTGTGTGTGTGTGTGTGTGTGTGTGTGTGTGTGTGTGTGTGTGCGCCTGTATGTGCCAGATGCCTCTGCCGGCTGCATTCTCGGATTATTATTTTTTTTCCTTTTCCATTTTTAAAGTCAGTTTTACCTCGCAATATTTTCAGAGCATTTGCATTGGTTTAAGTTTGGCACTGATTTCTTTTATTGGAGATCATTCCTGCATGGATTACCGGATTGTTAGTGATACTTAAAAGTATTTGTGACAAAAACATGCAGAAGGGTAGCGCTAGCTTCTAAAATTGCTCATGTTAGCTGTTGCTAATGAAACACAAAGTCAAATGTTTCTCTAACAAACATTTTAATTGAAAAGAAAGTCTGAATCACTGGAGAAAAAAACAGCGTAAAAGTGGCAGGTGAAAATCTGGAGATGCGGGTGAGCTTGAGCATCATGAAGTCAGACCATACGTCAGATGTGTAATCAAAATGTGAAATGATGGACTGTGCATTATGCAAGTATGCAAATAGTTGAGAGAGGTTTGTATGTGTTTTAATCTAGTAATTTAAAACACCAAAGCAGAAAGCTTAGTTTAATTGATTTACATTAATGCAACACACACCCATTTAGTTTTATTTAGTCAATTAAAACAGGTAAAAATGAGCAAAACGTTCAGTAGATAAAGCTACAAAAAATAAATATGCATTCAAATCAATCTATAGTAGTCAGTTTTATTATCAAAACAATAATTTATATTTTCCAATGATATCTACAGTAGTGGCCAAAAGTGATGTCCGGCCTGTAAGAAAATGTACATCTTCTCCATTTATTCAAATGATTGAAAATGTATTTTGTAAGCATATTGCATAGTTGTGCTTGCAGTCAGTTGTTTTATTTGTGGAAACATAATGCAACATGCCAAATGTTGTGTCCAGGCTATCATAGTAAGAAATTAAACGCATGCAAAAGCAAAAGAGAACTAACAATATATTAATAACTGATTATGTTGTAGTCAATGTATGCTTTTTCCTGTGAGCTTTTTGTTTTTCTATGCATTTTTTTATTTATTTTTGCATTGTAAAATAAATCATGTAGCTGCAGTTTACCTCCTTTTTGCCAAATGCATTTGTCAGACAAATACCAAAGTTTAGTGTTTAGTTAAATATATCATATACTTTAATTAAACTTGTAGGGACAAATCCCCACAAATGCTTGTGAGAGACAAATGCTTGTGAGAATTGTGCATAGTGTGAAGTTTTAGACGTTATCTTGCATGTTTTTTGTGTTGGAGGCTGAAGTTGTTCATAGGGGAGGGCCGGCGGTGCGTCTGCCTTCTCTCTGTAATGATCCTCTTATTATTTCACTTTTTCTCTTCAAATGGAGAAAAAGGGCATTCATCATTCTGCTGACCTGGGAGATCACAGCAGCCAACGCGCCTTTGAAAAGTAAAACTGAACCTCGCTTTTAAATAAGATAAATAGTAAACAAATCCAGGCCAACCCTTTGAAAGGGTTTGCCAAGAGATTTACCTCGCCCTGTGGCAAATAATATTTCTTGAACTGGGTTTAAATTTCAAGTGTCTTGGGCTTAGAGAAACCTGCAACAAAGGAAAATGGGTCTCAGAACAGCAAATATTATCTGCTGCCGGGGCAAGATGTCAAGATTGCATTTTTGTTGTCTCAAATGTAAGAGCAGGACTGGTGTTTGGCAAATCCCAGAATAAAACTCGATTTATTGCTGTTTATTTGTCCGGAACTGTATAGCTCCTTTGCCAAATTTGTGTGCAATGTACGTGAGGGCTATTTACCTTTTTTTTTCTTTTTTTTTTATAAACAGATGTCTCTTTACCTTTTTATATCTTTAATAATGCATTGAGTTTTTTGTCTTTTCGCATCTATTGTAGGCACATTATTACTATATATGATTGAAATAAAATTCAATTGCAACATTCTGATTTACATTTGTTACTTATGTACACAATAACACATACATAAAGCTAATGCAATATAACCCATGCAGTTTGCAAATTGGAAAGCAAGAGTAGCTAGAGTAGCAAGTTTCATGGCATTTATTCACCTTGTACCTAACATCAGACATTGTTGATTCGCATTACATTCATTTGTTGCTAATTCGATCTTATATAAACCATGCATTCATGTGCAGCATCTTGGAAGATAAAAGGAGAGGATGTTGTGCGCCCGGAGTTGTGTTGTGTACCTTGTGCATTTGAAGCCAATTACTATGATGACTGCAATAACTGTGTGTCTCATAATAACAGTGCTTGGGCCTCAATAATCATTTTGTCCCTTGATCAGCCTCACAAGGGGCTGAGATGAAAGCACACACGATTATGAATTAGCCTCTTCAAGGGGTTTGTGTCTGACTTGCCGTTCCGGCCCTCCGACAATACAACAACCCAACTCACCTGGCTTAACGTCGTGGCTTGTTGCTTTTCTTTTAAATAAAACATCTGAGGTCAAACTAGTTGAATAAGTAATCCACGGAAGAGAGTTGTGCTTAATTGAGGAGCGAATTGCCGGCCCGAACGAGCACTTGCGCTCCCTTTGAACTCCCTTGTGCACTGTGTTTGGAGTAAACACTTGGTTGTGCCGGCAGCATTTCCCCAGCACACACTGCATCGGGCCATCGAGTGGGAGGAGAGGCGGTTCTCTAGCTTTGCTATCATCATTATATTTTGATTTCTCCCCCCTCTTTCTTTAATCCCTCTGATGAAGTCTGGACAGGCACAGGCATGCTCTCACAGACAGCAATTTCGGCACACCATATGCGGCTCGCACGTCTGGCCTCGCGGGGAGACGAGAGGACAAGAGGAGAGGGGCCCTGAAACACAGTATCAGCTTAGGGGAGATAGGGAGGACCGTAAGACACATGAAGTCGGAATTGGACCGAGGCGTTGGGTGTGGGGTGGGGTGATTTCACAGCTTCTACGCGCTTGTGATAACCCCTGATTCATTCGCTCGCCGCCGACCACCCCGTTACAGCTGTCCATCATGCCTCCCGTACCTCTATATCCCACATTTACTGCCTCAATGACAACACCGCCGGACCCCCAGACCAATTATTAGACTGAGGGGCACGCACTGTATCTGCAGGTAAACAAATAAGGCAGGTACTCACACAAAATGGCGTCCAGTCATCTCCCACACGCTGGTCTGCCGGAGATGCGGAGCCTGCACTCCAGTCACGTGACCTGAGTGTGCAACGGAGACGTATAGTGTGATGCCGGTGTGTTTTACCTCAATATCTCCCCTTCATCTTCATGCTGCCCCTGAGGAAGATGTACAAAAAATGTCAAGATTAACAAAAATAAAACGGATTGAAATATATCAAATGATGTATAAAGCACTTTTTTTCTAAGCTCTTTGCATTCTTCTAATAGTCCTAAAGCATGACATAAGGGGGAAATAGCACAAAAATAGTAAAAAGCTACTGTGCGTGAGAGGAGGCACATATCCCGTCCCATTCCACGTATCTTGCTGAATTGGTAAACCTGGTAGAAATAGACTGAGCACTAACAAACTAAACAGCTCATACACTCTGACAACACTACTGTACTTTTTGGCCAAATCGAAGTCAGTTTGAAATTACTATGATCTGTGAGCGAGCCGGATTTTAGCAACCCCTCAGCTCGGTTTGAGACGCCATATGACCATCATTACATTTTGCCAAGGATTGTCTGCATCGAGGTATTATATTTCTGAAGTGATTTAAAACAGTGTTGAGACTTGATGAGAGGTTGATATTGATAATGTAGTAAATATCAATTATTTGCTTGTTGATGATGAAAAGGAAATATAGTATTGTTTGCTTGTTGATAATGTAAGATAAATATTACTGTATAGTATTGTTTTCTTACTGATATTGTAATGTAAACATTTCAATATTGTTTGCATGTTGATGAAGTAAAGCAAATTTAGTTTTGTTTTATTGTTGATAGTGTAAGTACATATTATAAAATTGTTTGTTGATTGTGTAAAGTAAATATTTTAGTTTTGTTTGCTTGTTGATCATGTAAAGTTAAAAATTCTAAAATTGTTTGTTTGCTTGTTGATGGTATACAGTAAAATATACTATGGTTTTCATGTCGTGCGTGTTATGGAAATGGATTTGCGTAAGCTTGTGATCTGGAAACTGTCCGACCTTTACACCTGGTCACTTCATGTGTTTTTACTAATCGGATAGCTATCGGATTTGTCAAAACTGTTCCATTTAAACTGTTTTGTTTAAAATATAAAATATTTTGATGGTTTAATCAAACTTGTAGGGACAAATCCCCAAACCAATCTACCATCAACTTGTTCAGTTTTGTTTGGGATGCGTCTCAAACCAAGTGGAGTTTCTTTATCTATCCGATCAGAGAAAACACATGAAGTGATACATACTCCACATTTCTAAAGTCCACCATGCCACTGATTTTTGAATGATACTAATAGTGTATTGTTTGTGAATAGCCATTTGGAATATTACGTCAGTCAATGCTTACACTTCTCATGACTGCTACTAAGAAAAGTGTTTGAATAAATATCTAAAGTTTCTAAATCATGGCCGTCAGCATTCGTTTCATATTTCTATGATTGTTTCAAGAAAGGGCACAGTATTCTCCAGAGGAGAGGGAATACCATAAAGCGGGGATGGTTTTGGTTGGGGAGAAAGTAAAATAATTCAATTTTGCTCAATAGACCTTGCTCAGTTACATGCAAGGAGAGATCCATAATCCCGTATGTTCTTTATCTGCCTGCATTTCTAGTTTGCACGCTGCTGACCAAGCAGCCTGCTCTTTAAACCATATGCCTGCTTCCCATATACATAATAAATCCATTGCGTTGCCCCCACCCCACCGAAGCTTCGCTTTGGCCGCTGGGTGATATATGAATTTACCTCAGGAGCAATGTTCTTCATTTGTACCCCTCTCTCTGGCCGGGAGGAACAGAAGAGAAGGTTACATTTAAACAGTGATTGGGGAGTATATAATTAAGGCTTGGAAGGGCAGCTCAGTCTTTTAGGTGTGAATTGAAGGGGAATGAGAATGACTATGTCTATTAGATGCTCTAAAGTGAAGCGACTGTGCAAGACTGGATCGCACTCTCGGGATTTCGGCTGCGCCCTGTGAAAAATATCTTCTGTTCGGAGAGGTTTTGTTAAAAGGAGTGACAAAACGGAGGTGTTAAGGTGCGGAGGTGCGGTTAATAGTGCTTATTCTGTGATTTTGCTAGATGTCTTTTGTAGATTATTGCTAGTCATCCCTGAAACTCAACATAAATATCTGTAAGTATCAATGAATTGTACAATTACAGGTTCAGGTTAGTGCCTGAGATGTGAAAATAAATGTACGCTAGCAAAAAGATGTTCTCTTGTTTTACGTGGTCTAAATGAATGCAGAAAAGAAAGAAAGAACTACATATTCACTGTCTTCGGTTCCTCCTAAACAGTCAGCCCATCACTCAGGGAAAGTATTATTTCCCGTGTGAAATGTGGTTGGGCAGTGGAGGGGACTTCTTTAATGGTACGTGGAGCAAGCTTAAATGTCTTTCAGATGACAGGGATAGAGCATGCTGGGAGATTGATGACATTTATGGGCACACACACCTATGCAGTCCTGCCCCCAGCAGGCCCTCATCGGACCCACTTCACCAGCACATTAGGCAGAGGGAAATGTTAAATGCATGTGGGGAAGGAGGAGAGAGAGAGAGAGAGGAGAGAGAGAGAGAGAGAGAGAGAGAGAGAGAGAGAGAGAGAGAGAGAGAGGAGAGAGAGAGAGAGAGAGAGAGAGAGAGAGAGAGAGAGAGAGAGAGAGAGAGACATATTTGGCTTTTGACTTGATGTTGATCTTATACAGTATATACACTCTTAAAAATGTAGGTTCTTTATTCTTTATAACTTTTAACATTCATCGAACCTCTCCAGTGCACAAAAGGACCATCTTTATTGAAAAAAAGGTTCTTTAGATTATTAAAATGTTCTTCACACTCAGAAAAAAAAAAGATTATTTTTAAAAGTTTTCAATTAAAGGTTCTTTTGGGAACCTAAATGGGTTATTTTCTAGCATTGCTGCAAAAACCTCCTTTTGGAACCTTTATTCTTTAAGAGTCTATGTTCTTTTCGAATGTAAGGTTATGAAATTATGTAAAATGTTTTACACAAAAAAAATGACAAACGTTGGATGATGAAAACACACACACACACACACACACACACTCACACACACACACACACACACACACACACACACACACACACACACACACACACACACACACAAAGCTGTAATATTATTTAGCATTACTAAATAGAACAAAGTGTTCAAATACCGACAATTTATGTATAAAAGTCTGCATATATCTTCATATTTGAAATGCAAAAAGGTGACCTAATATTTTTCTCAGACATTAAATGATCACATTTAAAATCGAATGGATAAAAACTCAGGTAAAGACCCCAAGAAGTACAAACCCAGCTGCAAGATACACAATGTATGGCATCAAAAGAAATGACCTTTGGTAGATACAAATTTGCAAACATAAATACAATTTGTATACACATAGATGGGCTGTAGTATTAAACTAATGTGCAAAATAATTTCACATTGACACTTATGTTGTATGTGTATATGTGTGTAATGATCATTAAACGTGCAGTAAGCGATTTCTGAGAAAGGCTGTTGAAAGTGGATCTGACTCAGCAGCACAACACATTTGTAGCCAATCAGCAGCAGGGGGCGTGTCCTCATGATGGGGGAGGAGAAAGAGTGAGCAAGAGGGAGATTTAAAGAAAGACTGTAGAAAGAGAGATGGCTGAGAGACATTGCAAAAGAGAAAGGGTCAGGGGAATATCACTGGAAAAATAAGGGTTATGATCAGGCAAGAGCTTTAGGACCCGCATTAATATTAGAAAAAACTGGAGAGACCGAAGCGGGAAGACCTGAAAATGGACACAAAGGTTGTGTTGTTTCTGCTCCATACGTGAAAATTTGGTTTTGCATGTTTCACAGAATGTTAATGTTAACATAATGTTAGCTATGGAAACAGGACAGTTTTGAGTGTCACTGGAGCTGGTGTGCTGCTGGCGACTCATGCCTGTTCAGACTACACACTATCACAGTGATACACACTATCACT